>CM065805.1:137443966-138104101 GCA_033398695.1 Orobanche coerulescens | reverse complement strand
GACTTTTTCTGCTATTTTTGACAGTTTCTGGCAGTCACAAAATCGTGATTCTGGTGTAGTGATTGTCTGCATTAAAACATCAATATTGGGAATACAAAGTCGACTCCGGAATCTTAAAACTCCATCATCATGAATCACAAATCCTGGGTCCTTACCCTTGTTCACTTCATCACGTAACCAAATCATCAAATGGTCATCTAATTGCTTAGATTTTATTTCTTCGGTTAACGACGAAGTTAATTCCATCGCACATAGTTGCCCTTGTACACCTTGCAACCATACTTCAATTCCTCACGAATCAACTCTCATTGAATGTTGGACTGGGAGGTGAGAGTCTCCAGCATTCGAATATAAACATGTTTGCGGCTTAGTGCATCGGCCACTACATTCGCTTTGCCTGGATGATAAAGAATCTCCAAATCGTAGTCCTTAATCAATTCTAGCCATCTCCTCTGCCGTATGTTTAACTCTTTCTGACTGAAGATGTATTTGAGACTCTTATGATCTGTGAAGATCTGACAGTGAGTCTCGTATAAATAATGTCTCCATATCTTCAAGGCGAAAACAACAGCTGCCAGCTCCAAATCATTAGTTGGATAATTCACTTCATATAGTTTGAACTGCCGTGAAGCGTAGGCAATCACCTTCTCATTCTGCATCAGTACACACCCGAGACCTTGATTTGAAGCATCACTGTAAACTATGAACCCTTCAGTTCCTTGTGGTAGTGTTAAAATTAGTGTCGTCGTCAATCTCTTTTTCAATTCGTCAAAACTGGCCTGGCACATATCGTTCCATTCAAACTTTTGGGTTTTCTGCAGCAATCGAGTAAGTGGGCGGGTAATTTTAGAGAACCATTCCATGAACCGACGATAATACCCAGCAAGTCCTAGAAAACTTCTGACTTCCTTCACATTCTTAGGAGACTTCCAATCCAAAATTGACTCGACTTTCTAGGGATCTACTCGGACTCCTTCAGCTGATACGCCATGACCGAGGAACATCACTTCCTTTAGCCAGAATTCACACTTAGAATGTTGGGCATATAATTACCCGCTTCTCAAGAGGTACAGAACGATCCGTAAGTGCTGCGCATGCTTTTCGAGGCTCTTGGAATAAACCAGAATATCATCAATAAACACAACTACGAATTTGTCCAAATACTCTATGAACACTCGATTCATTAATTGCATAAACACAGCAGGCGCATTAGTGAGACCAAACGGCATCACCACAAACTCATAATGTTCGTAGAGAGTTTTGAATGCTGACTTCGGAACATTGGATTCCTTAATCCTCAACTCATGAAATCCCGATATTAAATAGATCTTGGAAAATACTGTCGCTCATTGTAACTGGTCAAACAAATCATCAATCTGTGGAAACGGGTACTTGTTCTTGATCGTCATCTTATTCAGCTCCCGATAGTCAATACACAATTTAAGCGATCCATCTTTCTTTCGGACAAAAAGAACTGGTGCACCCCAGGGTGAAACACTTGGCTGAATATAGCCTTTATCCAGTAACTCTTCCAGTTGCTTCTTCAATCCATACATTTCGGTAGGTGCCATACGTACGGCGCCTTAGAAATTGGTGTAGCTCCTGGTTCTAGCTCGATGGTAAACTCTACATCTTGTCGTGGAGGTATTCCAGGTAATTCGTCAGGGAACACGTCCGGAAATTCACTCACAACAAGAATGGATGAAAGCTCTACTTCTCCGTCTTCCTTCTTCATTGTGAAACACCAGTATCCAGTACAGCCCTGTTTTAGCAGTCCGACGGCTTTCATAGCTTTGATCATTTTTCCTGAGCTTCCTGGCCTCCATCCTTCGAATAATAATTTGGAACCATCTTCGACTATCATCGAGACATTCCTCTTCCGATAGTTCACAATAGCTCTATATCGATTAAGCTAATCATCTCCGAGAATCAGATCGTCTCCTTGCCTCTCTATCACAATCAGATTTGAGGGCCACTCTCTGCCTCCAATTATCCTCAACACCACCCAAATACTACAATCCTTACAGAAACTTCATTATTCATTCATCAATATGCAATACAACACGAAATACTTATGAAATGCAATTAAAATTACTTATCAAAACACTACAACTAAACAAGTAACAACTTGCCTGAATTCCGATACGATGAAACCATTACTGATCCCATCGTCTTCGTCTACGAGCTCCTCAAACCCGACTAAAGCGATCTACGATTTCTTCAATCTCTATCGCAACACATCGGGTATACTTATTGATCAATTATCACAACCTAATTCAATAATCATATCAACAATCAAACCAACCCGATAACAAGGATTGTATCATACTTAATCTGGAATCAATCCCATATCATGATTCATACGAAATCAACATAATTCAGAAATCCATCTTTCATCGGGTTAAACGAATCACAATACTTGCAACAGGAAGAATCTTAATTAACATCCGAAATCTCTTATCACAATTCCATTAAATCTAATTTAACATCATCACATGATAATCCAACATGCTCCCTCCTAAGTATTCATCCTTTAAAAACGAACCACTATTAAAGGGATACAAAAATTACCTTGTATAGACGAACCATGAAGAAGAACAATCGAAATCCATTCCAAGAATCATCAATAACTTCACCTCAGCTTAATCTTGTTAAAGACAACCATCTCTCAGTGTTTAGGAACTTCAAGAATCCTCCCAAGGCTCTCTATATCGAGTGAAGGGAAGCAAATGGACGAAATGCATCTTAACACCCGTCTGTCCCTTTTTATACTGCACATTACTAGCGTGCACTAAAACTTATATTTAGCATGCACTACAACCCTAACGTATGCTATCATTCCTTGATAGCGTGCGCTATCGAAGTCCAAAGGCTACTGCCTTGCTTCGAACATCAGCTTACGTACGTAATGCCCATGCAATAATGTACGTAATACAGACGTTGACTTGCTACAGTGAAATGCTCTGTAGTGTGCGCTATTCCCCAACAATAGCGTGCGCTATTCATTATTGACCCGACAATCTGCACCTTCCCCGAAGATGCCTGGGGTCCACACGCTGAAAGTAACCTGACAAATCCAAGATTCCTTTGTCCGATCTACATTTAGCGTGCGCTACTCACTTATGCTAAGCGTGCCCTAAATGTTGATAATAATCAGTCTGGGCCTACCTGTCGACGACCTTCCGAACCTTATCCAGAATACCTTACGTACGTTAAGGATCCTCCTTAGCGTACATAATTCAAATCTCTTAGCGTGCGCTAAGTATACATCATAGTGTACGCTAACGTGGTTGTACTTAGCCATTTTCAGCTATTCTTGTCCAACGTCTCGACATACAGAATATGAACATACGGCATACTGAATACATATACTCAATTCAATAACATTATCATACGTTTCACAACACCCTCGAACATAATTATCCATCAACGACATCCAATCTATATATACTAAAAATCGGGGTATCACACAATGGGGGCTCTCCGGTCGTCTGGACAGTTAATCCCGACAAATACTTTCTCCAGTTCTCTCAACCAGTGATCCCATGTCGGTGTCTCAGAAAATCCATCAAATTTTGGCGGGTGCATCTTCACCACCTCCTGTAGCTATCTGTCTCCTCGATTTCCTAAGTCTGGGATGCCTTGCTGTCTTTCTCCTGGCTGCAATCCTTTTGCCAATTGCATCCTGTCCACCACTTACGCAAATTGAGTCATCAGGTTGACCACCTGATGAAGGATGTCGGGAATGACAGGATTGGAATTTGTCTCCAGTGTTTGTGCTCGTTCATTATTAACGGACTCTTGTTGTTCGCCATAATTGGAGTTAGCCTGATTTGACAGCGAATCAAGAACAGAAAGTGAAGCTTCTCTCTCAGCATTCCTACGTCCGCATCCACGACCGCGACCATGTCTGCATCCTCTCCTCAACATACTGTATGCTTAAACACTCAATATACAAGGAATAATATCGTCCTAACATTCAAGTATAAAAAGGTATAACATGTAAAGGACACGATAGAGTTTAGGAAACTTACAACCACCGCTCGCACAAAAACGTAGGCAGTATAGTGATGTTATGTGCGTTCGGTTACCTCAAAAGACATATACGACCCCTATTTTAACCCAACGTCCAAGATATCCATAATCTTTGCTCCGATACCATATTCTGTAACACCCCCGATATATTCAGGAATACTACAATGCTGTAAATCCTTTACGTAAGAATTTACAAGGCTGAGGAAATGAAATGACAATAACAAATACCAACAAACAACAGCAGCGGAAATAAAATACAACACGAGTCTGAAAACAGTACTGAAAGACAAACGTCAAACGGTACATTAATACATGACCAAATCCAACATCACAAATGACAACGTACTCGAGTACTTTATTAAAACAACACAAACATACGACAAAATAATCCGGCCTAACATCACTCTGCACCCTCGTCGTCATGCAGCTCTAGTGGTTGTTTTACCGCTCTCCTAGATCCTGAACATAAAACAAATGTTCACCCCCGGAGGGGTTAGCACAACGATGATAGTACAAGTACGATAATTATACAACAAGGGTTTATTCAACAATCCCTGAATAATAACATCAACAATATCAACAATAATCACGACAAGTCTCTCCAACGAGAAACAGTAACAATGTACAACATATCATATAAATCTCAACATACTCATGATATTCCAACGATCCAGCGCACACAACTGTAGATTCCCATGATGATCCCGTCGGACCAACACATGGTGGAAATACCTGTCCAACGATCCAGCACACACAACTATAGATTCTCATGATGATCCCGTCGGACCAACACATGATGGACAAATAATCGCAACACATATGCACAATACAACAATCAACATAACCGACATCAATACGAATAAATATAATTAAGGTACTTGCCTTAGAAAGGTGGCAAGAGATAACACTCCGACGACTCCAACAAACTCTAAGGCCGCTCCTTCAATTAATCTTTCACAAACCTGGAACTTTAAAGAATAGGAAAATAATGACAACTCAACTTATGTAACAAATCTATCACACGATCATGTTAAACGTTTCCAAAAGGTGACCGGACTAGTTATCCTTACAAGATCGATTCTAGGTTAACTTCTTAAGGGCCACTACGTCGAATGAATATACTACGCTACATGCAAAACGAAAGATCATATCAGGGATAACATGATGAAGTATACGGATTTCAGCATCTTAAAAATGTCCCAAACCCGAATTCAAAACATAAGCAACGATTATCTAAGCGAATTCATAACAAGGTGAGTACGTCCAACCGATTTCTAAGTTAACCCCACTTATGATTCTAATTCTATCCGCAAGTAGATTCATCTTATCCAAGATCTATGTTCACCACGATTGTCACAACAAGATCTCAATGTATTGAAGTTTATCAATTCGGAAAATCCTTACAAACCCCGGTTTATACTTAAGGAATAATCCCTACATTCAACATCTCGAATTCTCCTAGTCTAGGTGATTACATACTCATTTCGTTCATCATAACAACCATCACAAAACAGGTCATAATCTGCAACAATCATGTCCTAACGATAGGCACCCTCAAGGTTTAACTATCACTAATGAAAACCCAAGTTTATCTACTTTAATTCCCCAAGTTTAACCATTTCTATAGTTTCTGTAGTATTTGTTGAGATATCTTTTTCCCCATGCTTAGTCCATTTGGTATAGTTTTGATCGATGCCCTTGTTGAATAGGTGATGATCTACCTCATCCACATCAAGAATGTAGTGATTTAAACAGAACATACATGGACATGGAATATGAATTTTTTCGCTTGTGTTTAATGGGTCTATGTTCCTCGAAATCTTTAATTGGTGGACAACATACTTGAGAAATGCTGCAACTCCAACTTCATATGGTTTTTTGGTTCTATCTATACAATCACCAAGAGAGTGGCACCTACATAGACAAGACAAACTTGTTAATAACCACCCATAAATTTTTGTGAAAAATAAATAATGAGAACTAAGATTGATAGTGGAAAGCATTCTTGACCTGGTGAAGAAAGATAAAAACAAGGATAATAAATTAAAAATACAACTAAATACATTTTAAATTCTATAACAAAAGACAATATTTTGCTCGAATTTATTGTAAGTGGCTAACCAAATATATTTTCCTTTTCCGCACAAATTATATTTTCCAACCATGACACGACATGCATGTTTTTTTTACAAATCAATGCTGATATCTTGTAGTATTTTTTGTAAGCTTAGAATCTATTTTATCTTCTAATCTATCATTTTATATTCTTTTCATTTCAGGTAAACATTTTTATATGAAAAAACAACTTAACTCAAAGTCTTCTAGCATGCCAGGTTTCCGCAAAGAGAGATATTAAGGGTCTCAAGTAAATAAAAACTTAGCATCAAGAAAGTAACACCCCAAACTAGGCGGATATTACAGTGCCGTGGACCCCCGACTGGGACCCACCAGGCGAATGAAAACTGATGAATTAAATAATATAACTGTAGTACCGAACCACATTATATTACCAAATACTCCGATGAGGAGCTTAAGTACATTACACCAGGACAAAACAGAATACTAGTATATTTTATATGAAGATAAAATACACCACCCTCAATAAATAAACGTCTCAAACGGAATTTGCAGCGGAAATACAAATGAAGAGAAATAAGAATGACTGAAGTGACTGAAATGACTGAATTAAACGGAATGACTGGGGCCCCCTACTAGTATCACTGGGACTCCTCGCCATCAACATGCTCTTCCCGTGCCTTTGCCTTGCCGTGACCTGAAAACAAAATCCCCCAACGGGGTCAGTTACACAGAACAACAATCCTCAAGGGTTGAAATTACACAATCATGATATATTTGAAGTTATGAAATACCCTTAGTTATGAATTACGCTGAAGAGGAGTATCACAGTACGCCCGTAATGTTTTGTGCAAGTGTACAAGACGAATGACCGGACACACCCGTCCTTGTACCTAATTAGTCTCACGGAGGTAAGCGTTACCGTGTGCACGGTCCAAATGTATCGGTGAACCCAATACATGACCATCGTGTGCCCGACTAAAAATTCCATACAACCACACCCGACCACGCAATATGAACCCAGAAGGTCATATGAACGAGAATGACCGCAAGGAACATCAATGAATAATAATTCAACAAGGCCAAGAATGACTCACCGAGATGAAAATAATAGTGACGTGATTGATAACTCAATGAAATGATTGGAACCGTCGTTCCTTATGAATGAAGTGATTATTCGACAATTACAAGTCTCAATACGGTTAATACAATGATGAATGAGTATGATTATGAATGATCAACAACAAAAGGAGTGAATATCCTTTTAACCGAGTAAGAATCAACTTACACAACCGGTGAAGAATGTCCGTCCACGAACAACGTCCTAAATGAAATGCCGGTCGCTCGAACAACCTTGAATAACACAATTACCAATAATCCGTTCAATACACGTATCAAACACGATTACAACCATCTCAAACGTCGATACAACAATATCCAAACTCGTAGATGTACTCTAACGAATACGTTGAGAATATCCTTCCCGTTGGCTATAACCAAACCCAAATTATCGAAACCAACTTTCAAATGATTGATTCAAACCAGCAAAACCATATCAATGACATCAATAATCCAATAGGAATTCACAATTCAAGATTACAACAACATCAATCGGAAAATCCCCAAATTAACCGAAGTCAACCCCAAGGGTTCTTGAAGTAATCCCCAAAATAGCCATTAAATCCATAGGAATATATTTATCCAAGGTAGATAATTCATATTTAACATATTTCAACAATAATCCAAGCTTACACGAAGAAATCGGAAGGAAAAACCCAAAATTCCGAAATTCTAGATCCAAGAGATTAATACCTTAAATTTGATGTTTGGAGGCGATGAAATGATGATTACTCCGGCTTATACGCTTGAAGATGATGATTGATGATTACATCTCGAAGAATACTCTCCAAATCGCTCCAAATCGCCCGGAACCGAAGAGAGAAAAAGAAGAAATGGCAAATGACGAAATTTGGGCTACACTGTCCAATTTATAGAAATTCCAGTTTAGCACGTGCTAGCCCCAGTTCTTAGCGTGCGCTAACGGGTGTTATGGTAAGTCCAGTACTCACTGTCCGACAACGGTAGCGCGCGCTATGTACCTTTTTGTAGCGTGCGCTACGGCTGAACACTTAGCGTGCGCTAAACCCAAAATGTTAGCGTGCACTAACGAATTATCTGATGCCCAGTACTGGAGTCCAGAACCTTCTGTCCTCTGATCTGATCGCGGTAGCGTGCGCTAAAATCAATATTTAGCGTGCGCTACAATATCGATTGCGTACGCTAAAAACCACTCATAGCGTGTGCGATGAATTAATCCAATGCAGTCCAGTAGCCACTGGACTCAACTTGATTCGACCTTAGCGCGCGCTATACCCACTGCATAGCGTGCGCTACTACGGCCTACTAGCGCGCGCTACTTACCATTCGTAGCGTGCGCTACATATAACTCACCTGCAGTCCAGTGTCTTCTGGACTGCAGCCAGGACAACATTAGTGTGCGCTAATGCTGAGTGGTAGCGTGCGCTACCTGTACTCAATTAGCGCGCGCTAAAGAGAGTACGTAGCATGCGCTACTCCTCACACACAGCCCACCATGAAGATGACGATGATGATACGCTCGGCCCGACTATCCAACCGGGTTGAATGATGAAATAACACTGATACGCGGTACCAATATACTCCGAACGGTGAATACAATGAATGAAATGAACGATGAATGATCATTAATGAGTGAAAAAAATTACTGAGTGACAATTACTGAATGATAAACACTGAACGATAATGACTGAATTACAACTGGGTATTACAAAGAAATGAATAACACCAGTGGCAGATCTCCAAATTTATACAATATAAGGGGCACAAAAAATTACTTAAAAACAGTATTGACAAATCATTACAAATCAGAAAGAACATAGCAACCATAGCCAAAATTGCTTCATCAAATACAGTAAACAGAAAAACAGCTTACCGGGAATAATAAAGAACAAAACAACATAAATAAAAGCTAGACAGTTAGGGTTTACCATTTAAGAGGAACCGATTGGTGAAGTAGTGAGAATGTGAGAGCCGAGAGGTAGATCCGGAGAGGAGCTCAAGCGGTCGCCTATATCGGAGACGGCGAAAATTGAAAAATTGACGAACGGAGAGCAGAGAAGCGGGGGTGCAGAGCTAGAATATTCTATGTTTTTTTCTTAATGGGCAATTACTTCTATGGGGTCTTTCGTATTTAAGATGCCTTAGGACTAGTGTGAAAAACAAAGAAAGACGAGAAAGGAAAAAGTTGGAAAAAATTGCTTGAAAGTATAAACTTCAAAATTATAATAAAAATTATGGTCCATTTGATTTTGACCAGTCTTCTCAAATACATGTCACTAATAATTTTAATCATATAAATAAAAATATAATATTGTAAAAAGACATATTAAAACAAATTTAACAAGTGCTTATATGACTATAATTATTTTATATATTAATTATAATAATATAAATAAAAATATAATATTATAAAAATACACAGTAAGACAAATTTAACAAGTTGACTATAAATATTTTATATATTAATTATAATCCACAGTCAGAATTTATAATATTAACCAGTCAAAGTCAACAATTGCATACTTTTGATGGACATGGAGAGTAATTTTAGTACATATACTAAGGCATGAAAAAAATTGAGAATGCACTCAAGTGAGTATACTTATATTAAAAGAATACCACAAAATAGTATATTTAGGTCCTGTTCTTTTGAACTTATTCGAGTCCATTCGATTCGATTCGATTCGGCTTCAGTCCATTCAAGACAGATTCATCAGCTTCTTCTTCTTCTTCTTATTATTATTATTATTAATCTTAATTATTATTATTGTTATTATTACTAATAATATTACTATTATCGTTGTTGTTGTTGATTACTATTATTATTATTATTTACCATTATTATTATTATTATTATTATTATTATTATTTACCCTTAATATATATTTCATTCGATTCGATTCGATTCGAGTCCATTCGATTCATTCTGTTCGATTCAGTTTAGATCCATTCGATTCGATTCGATTCAATTCGATTGATTCGATTCGATTCAATTGATTGATTTAATTCATTCGATCAAAAATGAGCCTTATACATCATTTCGAGACTTGTAGTGTATATGGTGGGAGTGGGGTTTAATATATCGCCTAACTTGTTTGTTCATTCCTGATTTAAAGAAAGAGAATTGTTATTTTTTTCCTAAATTAAAGGTAAAATATCGTATAAAAAGCATAAACAAGTCCCACTTGCACATTGGAGTATTTCAGGCTAAGCTGTGGGACAGAGGAGTCCGTCCGTAACGACGACACTCGGCCTTCAAATCTCAAAGAAAAGCTCCCTCCGAACCACTTCTCTCTCTTCCCTCTCTCTAAACCCCTTTACTCGATTACCTGTGCCGCCAAACCTAACGACAAGTCACAAGAGGTAAAGAGGCAAATATGATGATGGGTCCGATATTGCATTTGTCACCCATATTTTTAGAGTTTATATTAAGGGTTTGAGGGTTTATTTTTACTATTTACTAATTAAAATTGGTCTCGTTCCACTTTTGCCTAATTACAAATTAGCTCATTTCCACTTCTTCCTAATTACAAATTTAAAAAATGAGCTTGTATTTAATTTTAAGTCTTTACTTAAATTAAATTGCCTACGTATCCTCGTGAGTAATCATAGCTCTACGTAGTTCTTTTACTTAAGAAGAATTAAAAAATGGGCTTGTATTTAATTTTAAGTTTTTACTTAAAATTAAATTGCATATGTATTCTCGTGAGTAATCAAAGCTCCATGTAGTTCTTTTACTTAAGAAGAATTAAAAAAGTGGGCTTGTATTTAATTTTAAGTTTTCACTTAAAATTAAATTGCATACGTATCCTCGTGATGAATCAAAGCCCTACATAGTTCTTTTTACTTACCTGGCTTACCTTACTTACCTTTATTCGAAGTTGATGTCGTCATCGTCTTCTGTAACACCCCCAAATCCTATTGGGTCATTACAGTGCCGTGGACCCCACGCCAGGAGATCCACCAAGCGAACATGACTAAATTACATCAAATTAACTAACAAGGGAGATCATAGTCCCTACTATGATATCCGACACAATATTCCGATAGGGGAATTTCAACGACAAAAGTGGGTCTACATGGCCAAAAATGATCATACAACCACACCCACGAGCTTTGCCCGGGTAATACATAATGATAATGACTGACAAACTGGAGAACACTCCGACTAACTGACCAACATGAACAACTCGGACTAGTATCGCTCGAATGCCTCGTCGCCATCATCATGCCCCTGTGTCTCAACTCTCTCCTCGCAAGGACCTAAAACATGAAAACATGTTCCGCCCCCACGGGGTTAGTCATCCAGATAATGAACATCAAATACATGTATAACATGATATGCATCCAAAGGCAAAATGAAACGGTAAAATGATAATAATACGAGATGCTCACAAACCAAGTTAAGAACTGAGCATTCGTGAAACACTATGCCCACAGCATATGAATAATACCTGCTCAACAGGTTAGAACATAAGTGCCCAACGGCGAATCATAACTTATAAAGCACCACAATGAATTACACGAACATGAACCACACCAGGACTGAATTAAAAATGAATCACAATGCCCGAAGGCTCCAATGAAATTACCAAGACATCACAAATGCATGAAAGCCACTCAACTGAAGCTGTGAATATCACAATCACCTGAAACCGAAATAGCCCGAAGTTGTACTAATGAGGGCCAAAGCCACGGCACGAAGCCGTATCACGATGAGGGCCGAAGCCACGACACGAAGCCGTATCACAATGAGGGCCGAAGCCACAGCACGAAGCCGTATCACAATGAGGGCCGAAGCCACGGCACGAAGCCGTATCACAATGAGGGCCGAAGCCACGGCACGAAGCCGTATCACAATGAGGGCCGAAGCCACGGCACGAAGCCATATCACAATGAGTGATAGTATGCTGCCTTGAGTCGGCCAACATAATGACAGTGACTCACAGATGGGCACCGTCCTCGACAGTCCCAATTTAATACCTTGATTGCCTTAGAATGGTCAACCAATACCAATGATACAATGAATGATTGAATACCTCGATTGCCTTAGAACGTCCAATCGACAATAATGATATGAAGGATGTCTCGGCACCTTTAATCGGTTACCGACAACGAAGATGAGAAATGAATACGCCAAATACCTTCAATCGGATAATACAAGATCATTGATAAAGCACCAACCTTAATAATGATGATTACAATGACGTCTTAGGTTGACATCAATATCGCAACAATAATCGATACATTGATACCACGAACCGGATATCGACAATAACATTAACAATGAGTATCCCAATGCCTTGAACCGGCCATTAATGAACAATAATAACGTTTGGCAGAATTGCCGAAGATACACCAGAACTGAAAACTCACTTCTCATCGGCATCGGATGCCCATACAAACACTGATTCACACAACCAAAGAAGAACAACAATGCACATATAGTCCTTGGGACCATATCTATCGCACGCCCAAGTCCCTATGACTTGACGTCTCGAATCACAATGAACAATTACCCAGATTATCACGAAATCTCGGTAGAACACCAAAAGGAAAGCATCAAACGATCTCAAAATCTCAAGATTCTCAAATACGATCATTATAAAATAGATCAACAATAAATGATCCACAACCACGATACATTATTACGGATTGAGTTACACGGTCATCCAAAAAACAAGGCTACATCTCAAATGTACCCAACATCGATATCCTCCATATCATCGATCTCCTCGGTCCCATCGATTCAAGGTAGACCCAAATCTGAACTCACCACTCAATATGATCCTCTGGCTCTCGAAGTCTGATAGGACCCTTTAGATGATGCACGGGCTGTAGTAACAAAATCCCTCGAGGCTTGTGAGCCCTCTTGAGATTTATCGGCACTAGAATTTCTGCAGTATTTCCATAGGTGTCCCGGCCTCTCACACAAAAAACAAACAATAACTGGCACCGTACACCGAGTACTAATGTGCCCTGCTGAATCACAATTAAAGCAAACAACAGTCGAACTCTTCGTCTGAGAAGAAGAATCTCTCCCAGCACAAAGACGACTAGAAAACGATCTCTTGGACGTCGGAGTCCGATGTCCCTCTGACAGCTCTTTCCATACCGAGGCAGCAAAATCACATGATAATTACAAATCCCGTATGAAGATCGCATTATGATTACGCTACGGAATGATGATAATGAGCATACATGCTCTAACATAATGGATGCATTAATAATGCGGTAAAATGATCGTCCATATGATGCCGGAATATGATAAGATCGCATGAAAGATCGAATGAGGTAACATGATTATCTGATGAAATTCCTGAAATGATTACCTTGAACAAGTTAACAAGGTTGAAAATTCGATCCACAATATCAACAACTGAACTGTGAGTTGGGGTGGATGATTAATGAATTAACTGAGCAATGAGATTGACTGAGAGATGAATGAATTAACTGAACAATGAGATTGACTGAGTGATGGATGAATTAACTGAACAATGAGATTGATTGAGTGCTGAATGAATTAACTGAACAATGAGATTGACTGAGTGATGAATAAATTAATATGATCGACAAGATCAAAAATGATGATTGAGGATTATTGACTGATGAATGAGTTGATTCTTATCGTTTACACAGATCACACATGTTCTAAAACAATTAATCATGAATCAATCGTAAAGTTTATATCACATATATATTTTAACAAGGCATGTATAATTAATGACATGATGAATGTATGAACATAAAGAGAATCGAGTCCTTACACAGGTCATACGAAGTTTCGAGGTCTTGCGATACTAGTACTCATTGATGACGACTCGATGAATGAATGACTCGTGCAGCCGTACAAATATTACGACTCACAAAACCAGACTGTCCAGATTGTCATAATCTGACAGCCCCACTACTACCGCGACAGTAGAGCCACATAACTCACATATCAGGGTATCTCACAACCCAAGGCTCTAATACCATCTTCTGTAACACCCCCAAATCCTATTGGGTCATTACAGTGCCGTGGACCCCACGCCAGGAGATCCACCAGGCAAACATGACTAAATTACATCAAATTAACTAACAAGGGAGATCATAGTCCCTACTATGATATCCGATACAATATTTCGATAGGGAATTTCAACGACAAAAGTGGGCCTACATGGCCAAAAATGAAAATACAACCACACCCACGAGCTTTGCCTGGGTAATACATAAGGATAATGACTGACAAACTGGAGAACACTCCGACTGACTGACCAACATGAACAACTCGGACTAGTATCGCTCGAATGCCTCATCGTCATCATCATGCCCCTGTGTCTCAACTCTCTCCTCGCAAGCACCTAAAATATGAAAACATGTTCTGCCCCCATGGGGTCAGTCATCCAGATAATGAACATCAAATACATGTATAACATGATATGCATCCAAAGGCAAAATGAAACGGTAAAATGATAATAATACGAGATGCTCACAAACCAAGTTAAGAACCGAGCATTCGTAAAACACTATGCCCACAGCATATGAATAATACCTGCTCAACAGGTTAGAACATAAGTGCCCAATGGCGAATCATAACATATAAAGCACCACAATGAATTACACAAACATGAACCACACGAGGACTGAATTAAATATGAATCACAATACCCGAAGGCTCCAATTAAATTACCAAGACATCAAAAATGTCTGAAAGCCACTCAACCGAAGCTGTAAATATCACAATCACTTGAAATTCAAACAGCCCGAAGCTGTACTAATGAGGGCCAAAGCCACGGCACGAAGCCGTATCACGATGAGGGCCGAAGCCACGGCACGAAGCCGTATCAGAATGAGGGCCGAAGCCACGGCACGAAGACATATCACAATGAGGGCCGAATCCACGACACGAAGCCATATCACAATGAGGGCCGAAGCCACGGCACGAAGCCGTATCACAATGAGTGATAGTATGCTGCCTTGAGTCGGCCAACATAATGACAGTGACTCACGGATGGGCACCGTCCTCGACAGTCCCAATTTAATATCTCGATTGCCTTAGAATGGTCAACCGATACCAATGATACAATGAATGATTGAATACCTCGATTGCCTTAGAACGGCCAATCGACAACAATGATACGAAGGATGTCTCGGCACCTTTAATCGGTTACCGACAATGAAGATGAGAAATGAATACGCCAAATACCTTCAATCGGCCAATACAACATCAATGATAAAGCACCAACCTTAATAATGATGAATACAACGACGTCTTAGGTTGACATCAATATCGCAACAATAATCGATACATTGATATCGCGAACCGGCTATCGACAATAACATTAACAACAAGTATCCCAATGCCTTGAACCGGCCATTAATGAACAATAATAACGTTTGGCAGAATTGCCGAAGAGTACCGTATCGAACGATCCCTTGATATCAATGAACCCATGGAGAGACTAAGTCTAGGAATGATACAACATATTAATACACATATATGATGACATTAATCTCATTGACTAATACAAGTATAAAACTTGCCTCAAACCGACGGCGAGGAAGTCCTTCCACAAACAACGTCCTTAATGAAATTGTCGACCGCTTGAACAACCTTAAACGACACAAATACCAACAATTCGTTTAATACACGAATCAAGCATGATCACAACCGATTCAAGAGGTCGATACAATAAATCCCAAACTCATTGAGGCATTTCGACAAACACCTTGAAAAAAATCTCCCATCCTAAACAACCAAACCCAATTGTATCGAAAACCAACTTCAAACAAATGATTCAATCCAACAAAACACCTTCAATACAATCGATAATCCAATAGGAATACTCAAATCGAGCTTACGATAACATTTAATCGAAAATCCCAATTCCATGTCAACCTTCAAAGTATTCTTGAGAAAAACTTCCATCAGTCCGATGATTACTAATAAAAACTCGTAATCATACGTATATCCATCACAAATCATGACTATATCATACAAAACATCAAGCTCCAACTCAAAATCAAATCTAGGGTTGAAGAAATTTCCTTGGATTAGGATGAAGAATCCACAAACATGTTGTTAATCCACACCACAACTTGAAGAAGATGAAATTATCTGAGTTCGATGATGCTAAATCGCCCAAAATATCGCCCACAAATCGCCCATGGAGGAGAGGAAGAAGGAAAATGATGAAATGATCTTGATTCTCATGAAACCCGCTGAAATAGGCAAACCTGCATTGTGTGCTGCGGCACAGTCAGAGTGTGCCGCGGCCCACGTCCAAAAAAATACCCAGTACACTGGCTTGGTGCCGCAGCCCGGCCATCAGGGGCCGCGGCCCGCGGTACAGCCCGCTCCAGCACCAAAAGGCACATGGTGCAGCCTTAGCTATTTCGACCACAACTCCTTCGTCCGGACTCCGATTGACTCACCGTTTGAATCATTGGAAATATAACTTGATGCTATATAATATTGAAAAGATTCAGAATTTTTGGAGTTTTAAAGAACTAATGGTGATTTTACAAAGTCGAACTCATACGTGGAAAAATCGCTTAAGAACACGGAATTCAACAGAACGATACCGAGACGAACTCGGATGACAAAAAGTGTAGAATTAATCATTCTCGGAATGATAGAACGGTCACAATAGAGTTGCTAAGATGGACTTACACCAGAAAAAAATTATCGAAAATCGAAATTGTGGATATTACATCTTGATCATCGGTTTACCTTTAGTTCTTGACTTTTATTTTCAAAACCGAGTGGAGTTTGGTTTTGGGGCTCCCGAATAATTATTCCAGATAGTTTCTTCTATTTGCCCCCAAAGAGACATTCGCTCGAACTTGGACATTTTGGATTTTTTGAGAGACGTAGCAATACCCTTTCCCTTGTCAGAATTCGACATGATGATTAAATGCGAAAAAAAGAGAGAGATTAAATGGTATAACAATTAGCAATGAGAGTTTGAGAGATAGATTAGAATGAAGGTGTGAAAAAATGAGATGGGTTGGGGAAGTATTTATAGATTGAATTTTTTGATTTTTTTTTTAATTTGAATTCTGTCCGTCCGACCAGCCAGGTCACGGGTCCGACCCCGCCGAATCCGGGTCCGACCTGCCAGGTCCAGCGGACAGAATGTTAATTTTTTTATTTTCGTCGGGTCGACGGATTGGGAAATGTAAGACCCGGACCCACCCGTGTATATCACGGGTCCGGGTCGCCGGGTCTGACGGGATGGCCAGGTCCGGGTCCTACACGGGTTAGTCGGGTCCGGGTCGACGGGTCGACCCGCCGGTTCTGGGTTTTCTGGGCACCTCTAGTTTCATGAGAGTATTTGTAATTATTGTGCGTGGTCGTCATTATTTCGAAATCCACTAACTACTTATCGAGCTAACGTTGCTTCATCAAAAATAGTTTGGATTGCTTATTATTTTGTGTGATCTTCATTGTTTTCACTATCTTTATTAATTAGTTGACCATTAAATGTTGATATTTGTCGTATTCATATGTTTCGAAAGAAAATATGAGGCTTAGATTAAATGATTTTTACTCCAAGTTTTACTAGATTATAGAAATTTATTTCTAAACTTATATAATTCTTCGAGCTATTTTTAAAAATCCTAATGCTATGTATTAATTAACCAACATAGAAATAGTAGAAATATAAACTTAGATAATTTTCTGAGTTATTTTTGAAGATCCTAATGCTATGTATTTTTTACTCCAAGTTCTACTAGAGGATAGAAATATACCTCTAAACCTACATAATCATTTGAGCTATTTTTAAGAATCCTCATTAATAACAGGCACTTTCTTATGGGATCGGTACTCGGACCTCAAAGTCCACTTTACTACTCCCTCCGTCCCAACTAACATGAGTTATTTTGACTTTATATAGTCAATAATTTTCAGTTTGACTAAAAATTAATCTCAGATTATAATGGTAAAATATTTAACAAAATTATATTATGAGTGTTCCTTTGACGTTTTTCAGGATTCGTTTGGCTGTTGCGAAGTGTGATTCTTTAGGTGCTACTTGATATCGCACACACACTCCTACAACAAACTGGATATCAGACCTGCTAGCCGTTTGGTACAGGAGTGATCTAATAAGCTTCCTGTAGAGTGATTGATCAACCGGCTTTCCAGCTTCATTAGCACTAATTTGCACGGAAGTGCTCATGGGGGTTGACGATGATTTGGAAGTATTCATTCCAAACTTGTTGAGAAGCTCCTTGCTGTATTTTTCCTGATTGATGAATATCCCTGTAGGCAACTGCTTTACCTGCAATCCTAGGAAATAACTAAGTTCTCCCATCATACTCATTTCAAATTTACTTTGCATGATATGTGAGAACCTTTGACACAAATTAAGGTTAGTTGAACCAAAAATAATATCATCCACGTATATTTGAACCATCAGGAGGTCATCACCTTCCTGTATTTTAAATAGGGTTTTGTCCACAACACCTTTCTCGAATCTATTTTCGGTTAGATACTGGTACATGGTCTCATACCATGCTCTAGGGGCTTGCTTAAGACCATACAACACTTTTCTTAGCATGTATACGAGGTCTCCATCTTATGTAATGACAAATCCTTGTGGTTGTTCAACATAGACTTCTTCAGCTAGGTCTCCATTCAGGAATGCACGTTTGATGTCCATTTGGTATACAATGAAGCTCTTATGGGCTGCAAAGGCTAAAAATATCCTAATGGCTTCTAGTCTGGCTACAGGGGCAAATGTTTCATCGTAGTCTATCCCTTCTTCCTGTCTGTAGCCTTGGGTGACTAGTCTGGATTTATTCCTGCTAATGAGTCCATTTCTATCTTTCTTGTTTCTAAATACCCATTTGGTTCCAATTACGGTTTGATGCGTAGGTTTGGGTACTAGATACCATACATTGTTTATTTCGATACCGTTAAGCTCTTCTTCCATAGATGTAATCCAATAAGAATTGTCTAGAGCTTCTTTGGTGGAAACAGGTTCGGATTGAGCTAAGAATACAACAATAGTGCACATATTAAGTCGTCTAAGTTCAGATTGAGATTTCCATTCAGGAAATGGATATGTATCAGACTCGGGTTCTTCTTGCGCACATAGTACATTTCCTTGTGTACTCTGTATCCCCCTTCGAGTAGATACTCTAGTATCAATGTTTTCTATGATCAACTCCTGTGGGTGATCTCTCAACCATCTTCTGTCGGGTTCAAATTCGGGGTCCCATACTTATCTTGAGTTGCTGTAGTTTCAGCTTCAGCTTGTACAGCATCGGCTTCATCTAATTCAATTCTTACAGATGTGGGGTGTTGGGATTGTATACTGCGAAGCATACTTTATGCTTGTATTACCTAATTTCCATGTTACTACCTATGAGAATATTAATTATATTTAATCACATGTTTTGCATATTAATTCACGTTATGGTTATGCAAATGAAATGTCTAATTATTTTATATTGTAGATAATGTGGTGTGTTGGTGTCACACGGAAGATCACATTATCGGTGCCTTATAAAATAATATAATAGTTCACAACCTATATAATTATTAGACAAATTATATAAAAGGTTGTAGTGTATGCTTGATAATAGTTGGTCTTGACTATTAGCATACATTAGCGTATTTGCATACGTTGAACTGGATCGAGGTGATATAGTGTCTTCTGTACTGACTGTAAGAAGAATGTAAATCTCGAATAATTATTATTTCTTAATTCTAAGTATATAATATTTAATTATATATTTATAATAATTATTGCTTTGATTTACCATATGTGAGAGTCAAAATGATCGACTCAATAAGCCTCGTATCTTGGGCAATAATATTGTTTATACGACAGTTACTATTATTATTATAAATCGTGTCCCGACTCGTGCGGGTTGATGATGTCCCCTTGAGGAGCTCAATAATGATTATTATATTAAACCATGCAGGTGGATTTAATTCCAATATAATAATAAGGTTCGAGTGGTACTACTCTTGGATAAGATATTAATTAATTAAAGCTGTCAGTAGCTTATAATTAATTAATGAACATTCGATATCTTAATTTGGAATTTTGACAGGAAGTGCAATATCAGCCTTTTAGTGGACTAAGTTGATATTAATAGATTCATTATATATTAGGAAGAGTCCTAATAAGGTAAGATGAATTTATTGGGAGTCCTTCCATAATCCTCCTTAAGATCCCTAGTAGTAGTCCAAGAGCCTATAAATAGGACATTATGGTGTTGGCCGATTTTACATACTTTTGTGAGGTTGTGTGATCAAATTTTTTCCTCTTGTGTTTAATTGTAGATCTAGACTTGTGTCTTTGATTCTACAATTTAGATAACACAATTCATTTGCTAAGAGTGTTTATAAAATACTAGAAAGCAAAGAAAAATAAAGTGATCACATACAAAGGTGAATTCGGCCGATCCCAAGGTTGTCCAATCAAGATCCGGCAGCTCGTTGCCCACACAACGTCCGGGTTAAGGCGGATCATACTCTAGAAGGTCTAAAGGTAGAAATACAAGGTGATCAAGACGAAAGCATCCGATACTCTTCAAAAGGCAATATCCTATGATCTTGGATCTAGATTAGGATATTTTAACAATCAACATATTTAATTAATAAATAATAAATAATATTTAAATTGCTTATTAGTCTTAGTAAATAATTAATAAGCATGCCTAAATAGATCTTATGCTCGTAGATGCGTAAAACGTGATTATCCTCTTTCCCAAACTTCGCTTCCGCTGCGTTTTACTTTCCAACAATTGGTATCGGAGCCGGATTTTTAGGCTTTTGCTATTTTAATTAATTTTGGTGATTAATTGATAGCAATTTAAATATTCATATATTTTGATGTTGGAATATTTTGCTAGATATGTTCTTGCAGGTGATATGATCCAATTATCATTGTTTATATGAATAGTGTATTTATTTACTTTTATTAATTATGCAATTGTTGGTTTGGCCCTTTTTTTGAGGCATGTAATGGTTTTTCCCGTGAGAAAATCCGCGGGTAGTTCTAGGTGTTTTTATTTTTCGTGTAATCTTGATATAATTTCGATGTATTTTATTTTGTATGAAATTGTAATCGAATTCGGAAAAGACGGGATCACGAAGAAATAGAGCGAAACCGGATCGCCGGATCAGGCGGCCGCGGCCGATAGCGACAAGCGAGTCTGCTGAAAGACACGGCCTACACACTGCCGGGCAACTGCCGCTGAGCAGCGGCCGGCTGCCGCTGCAGCGGCGACTGGTCGAGCGATTATTTGGTTCGAACCGGGTCGTCCAGTTTTGGTCCGGTCCGTTTTCGCCGCCATTCGTTGCGTCCGCTGGAGAGTCGGGATTTAAAATTAAATTTTTTTATGTAATTAATTTTGCATAAAATGAAATTTTAATTTTGGAAATCTACGGCCCGGCCGAGGAGGAACGACGAGATGCTTGATTCAGTGTGAGAAGTCGAGTCGAGGATTTTCTCGGATTCAACTCAAGGAAGAAGACCATGATAATTGGATAATTTAATTATCCATGCTTTATCTTTGGTTTTTATTGTTTTGATGTATGGCATGTATGGATGTTGCGTGATATGTTTCCTTGCATGTTAGGACGAGAAAAATTAAAAAACCTTAAGGATAAAATAACTAAGTGATTAAATTGATTTTTTTTTTAAAAATAAAATCAAATTGGCCTCCATAATTAATTTAAATTGTGAAGTAATAAGCATGCGCGTTGACATTAGAGTCTTCCTCCATATCGGATGTGCTAATTATAGGTTCACTAGTTTTAAATTTCAAAATGATAACATAAGGTAAATATTACTTTTTATGATAGGACCTCTCCATCTTTAGGACTATTATTTAAAAGATAATATTTTAAGGATGTTAAATTATGGTGTTGTATTAATTAATAAGTTCCCCATCGAAGTCTATGTTAATTAATACATGGCCAAGAGGAACCAACTATTAATTTTACTTGTCATAACGTAATTTGACTAGATAGTAAAATTAAAGACGTAAAACTCTACTTGAAAAATATGTATGTAAACGTCCACACGATCGTGGCTTACATATGCGGATTTTTCGAGGTGTTGGTTGCTAGCATATATATTGTGTTTTGAGGTTTTTCGATATATTTTGCTATGCATTATGTGATTGGTGTTTTTAATTTTTATCTCAGATGTCTTTCAATCCACTAGCTGTTATTCTCAAAGAAAATAAACTTGATAGCACTAACTTTGCCGATTGGAAAAGAAATCTTGACATTGTCCTGACTGCTTAGGGGCATAAATTTATCTTAATCGAGGAGAGCCCTCTAAAACTAGAACCGGATGCCACTCCCGAAGAGTTGGCTGAATTCCGAAAATGAAAAAAGTCTGATGAGATGGCTCGCTGTTATATTTTGGCTTCACTGACAAATGTATTGCAGCATCAGCATCAGACGATGGGCTCGGCCGCGGAAATGATAAAAAGTCTCACCGAGATGTTTGGTCATCAGAACCGGGCACCTAGACAAAATGCAATGAGGGTATTGATGACAACCCAAATGTCTGAAGGGACTCCAGTGAGGGATCATGTTCTAAAAATGATGTCCCATTTGAATGAACTGAGCATCTGGGGGCTACTATCGATGCAGAAACGCAGGTCGATATTATCTTAGGCAACTTACCAAGAAGCTTTGAGCGGTTCCGCCTTAACTACAATATGAACCGTAGGACATATAGTTTGGTGGAACTTCTGACAGAGCTTCAGGTCTCTTCAAACAAGGTTATCATCAGATTCTTGCGGCAACCGGTGCTACTTCTTCCAACCCCAAATGGGGAAAGAAGAAGAAGTACGTTGGCCAGAAGAAAGTGGCAACCCTCAAGGTGAAAAGCAAGGCTCCTCACCCCGAGGCGAACAAAAAGCCAAAGGGAAAGTGCTACAAGTGCGATCAGAAAGGACATTTTAAAGCAGACTGCCCTGCTCTTAAGAAAGGTATGTCTCGTGCACTAGTAGTCAAAACATGTTTGGCAGCTTGTTCTTCCACTTCGTGGATAGTTGATTCAGGCTCCACTGATCATGTTTGCTTTGACTCACATGGTTTTCAGGTAACCAAGCAGCTTAGTGCGGGCGAGATTACCATCAACAGGGGCGATTATTCTAGGCTTATGGCTGTTGCAGTGGGAGTCGTGCAGTTGAAGATTAATGATAAATTATTAGTTCTCAATAATGTATTATTAGTACCGGATTTTAGAATGAATTTAATTTCGGTTTCTAAATTAAAAAGCGATGGTTATTCAGTTTCTTTTGATGATGATGCCATTATTAAGAAAAGAAGCGGTGAATATATTTGCAAAGGTATTTTTAATAATAGACTATATGTCGTAAATACTGCACAAACTCCCATGCATAAATCACTTAACTCTTTGTCTAAACCTAAAAAGAGAAAAGAACCTTCAAGCATAAACCAAACATATCTGTGGCATTTACGGTTAGGACATGTAAACCTTGGAAGGATTCAAAGATTGGTAGATGATGGCCCATTGGATGATCTCCAAGTTGAGTCATTTCCAATTTGTGAATCCTGTCTGGAAGGTAAAATTACCAAAAGGGTTTTTAAAACCAAGGAAAACCGTGCTCAGAATGTGTTAGAATTGGTTCATACAGATGTATGTGGTCCAATGAATATCCAGGCTAGGGGTGGTTTCGAATACTTCATCACGTTCATAGATGATTATTCGAGATATGGATACATCTATTTGATGCGACGTAAGTCTGAACCCTTTGAAAAGTTCAGAGACTTAAAGGCTGAAACGGAGAAGCGTCATGGGAAGAGTATCAAGTCACTACGATCTGATCGTGGTGGCGAATACCTTAGTGGAGAGTTTTTGGATTTCTTGGCGAATGAGGGGATTTCGTCCCAGCTCACCACGCTGGGAACTCCACAACAAAATGGTGTGGCTGAAAGAAGGAATAAGACTCTTTTAGAAATGGTTAGATCAATGATGAGTTATTCAGATTTACCTATTTCGTTTTGGGGATATGCCTTAGAAACAGCGGCGTACATTCTAAACCTGGTGCCTTTGAAATCAGTTCCAAAAACACCCACAGAGCTGTGGAGTGGGCATAAGCCCAGTCTAGGACATGTTCGGATTTGGGGTACTCCAGCACATGTGCTTAATAAGGAAGCTGATAAGTTGGCATCTCATACAGAAGTACGAGTGTTTGTAGGATATCCTAAGGAAACGAAGGGTGGCTTGTTCTATAGTCCCAAGGATCAAAAGGTCATTATTAGCACCAATGCCCGATTTCTGGAAGAGGATTATATGATTAGTCACAAGCCCATGAGCGAGATAATTTGGGAAGAGCTGAGGGGCGAGACTCCGTCTCTACCAATCGTACAAGCGCCAACTAAAACTGCACCACGTATCGATTCTGATACTTTTACACCAACTCAGGATTTGCCTCATCATATTGGGAGAGTTGTTCGTCAGCCCAAATGATTCATAGGCGTGGGAAAGTCTTCGGACTCAATCCAAGGCGAAGATGAATCAGATCCATGGACCTATAAGGAGGCAATCTAAGATAAAGATGCTGACTCCTGGCAAGTAGCAATGGAATCAGAAATGGGATATATGGATTCCAATCAAGTGTGGGAGCTAGTAGAGCTACCTGATGGTGTACAAGCCATTGGGAGTAAATGGGTCTACAAGCGAAAGAAAGGACGTGACGGGAAGGTTGAAACCTTCAAAGCGAGGCTTGATGCAAAAGGTTACACTCAGAAAGAGGGTATCGATTATGATGAAACCTTTTCGCTGGTAGCCATGCTTAATTCAATCCGGATACTTTTAGCTATAGCTATGCATTTGGATCTAGAGATTTGGCAGACGGATGTCAAGACTGCATTCTTGAATGGGAGTCTAGACAAGGAAATCTATATGCGCCAAGCAGAGGGATTCATTGCTGAAGGAGGAGCACTTGGTGTGCAAACTTAAGAAATCCATTTATGGACTTAAGCAAGCATCTAGATCTTGGAACACTCGTTTTGACGAAGTTGTACAGTCATATGGATTCGTCCAATGTCCGAGTGAGAGTTGTGTGTATAATAAATGTGATGGAAACATGTTGGTGTTTCTTGTACTGTATGTAGACGATATCCTTCTGATTGGAAACAACGTGAAGGATTTGTCGGACGTACGGGTATGGCTATCTGAGCAGTTCGATATGAAGGATCTAGGAAAAGCAGGACACATCCTTGAAATCAGGATCTTTCGTGATCGGAATAAAAGGATGTTGTGCTTATCCCAGGCATCCTATATCGATACAGTGCTGAAGCGGTTTAGCATGGAGAATTCCAAGAAAGGTTTTCTACCTTACAGACATGGAATTCAACTATATAAGGATATGTGTCCTAAGACACAAAAGGAGATAGATGACATGAAGATGGTCCCTTATGCATCTGCTGTGGGAAGTCTCATGTATGTTATGCTTTGCACTAGACCAGATATCTATCATGCCGTGGGCATGGCTGCTAGATATCAGTCAAACCCAGGACCAGGACATTGGATTGCTGTCAAGCACATACTCAAGTACCTGAGAAGGACTAGTGAGTACATGCTTGTATATCAATCAGACAACCTGTTTCTGGTGGGTTACACTGACTCAGATTTTTCATCGGACAAAGAAAAGTCCAAGTCTACTTCGGGTTATGTGTTTAGCCTGGGAGGTGGATCCATTAGTTGGAGGAGTGTGAAGCAGAAATACATATCGGACTCTACCATGGAAGCCGAGTATGTGGAAGCTTCTGAGGCAGCCAAGGAGGCAGTGTGGCTCAAGTACTTCCTGCAGGACTTAGATGTGATTCCCGATTTGCCAAAGGGTATTACACTTTATTGTGATAATACTGGTGCAGTCGCAAATTCAAGGGAACCACGATCCTTATAAAATCACATGTTAGGATTGTATACTGCAAAGCATACTTTATGCTTGTATTACCTAATTTCCATGTTACTACCTATGAGAATATTAATTACATTTAATGCATATTAATTCACGTTATGGTTATGCAAATGAAATGTCTAATTATTTTATATTGTAGATAATGTGGTGTGTTGGTGTCACACAGAAGATCACATTATCGGTGTCTTATAAAATAATATAATAGTTCACAACCTATATAATTATTAGACAAACTATATAAAAGGTTGTAGTGTATGCTTGAGAATAGTTGGTCTTGACTATTAGCATACATTAGCGTATTTGCATACGTTGAACTGGATCGAGGTGAGATAGTGTCTTCTGTACTGACTGTAAGAAGAACGTAAATCTCGGATAATTACTATTTCTTAATTCTAAGTATATAATATTTAATTGTGTATTTATAATAATTATTGCTTTGATTTACCATAGGTGAGAGTCAAAATGATCGACTCAATAAGCCTCGTATCTTGGGCAATAATATTATTTATACGACAGTTACTATTATTACTATAAATCGTGTCTCGACTCGTGCGGGTTGATGATGTCCCCTTGAGGAGCTCGATAATGATTATTATATTAAACCCTTCAGGTGGATTTAATTCCGATATAATAATAAGGTTCGAGTGGTATTACTCTTGGATAAGATATTAATTAATTAAAGCTGTCAGTAGCTTATAATTAATTAATGGACATTCGATATCTTAAACACGGGAAATAATATATTTAATAAGGAGCCCAATTTCGTAATTTGGGATTTTGGTAGGAAGTGCAATATCAGCCTTTTAGTGGACTAAGTTGATATTAATAGATTCATTATATATTAGGAAGAGTCCTAATAAGGTAAGATGAATTTATTGGGAGTCCTTCCATAATCCTCCTTAAGATCCCTAGTAGTAGTCCAAGAGCCTATAAATAGGACATTAGGGTCTTGGCCGATTTTACATGCTTTTGTGAGGTTGTGTGGTCAAATTTTTTCCTCTTGTGTTTAATTGTAGATCTAGACTTGTGTCTTTGATTCTACAATTTAGATAACACAATTAATTTGCTAAGAGTGTTTATAAAATGCTAGAAAGCAAAGAAAAATAAAGTGATCACATACAAAGGTGAATTCGGCCGATCCCAAGGTTGTCCAAACAAGATCCGGTAGCTCGTTGCCCACACAACGTCCGGGTTAAGGCGGATCATACTCTAGAAGGTCTAAAGGTAGAAATACTGTAATATCCGACTGTAACTTTTCATTTTTACCTGTCGTTGTATTATTCGGATAATCTGATTATCATAAATCGTTGCATTTAAGTATTATATTGAGGTATTATGGATTTGAATATCATATCGTTGTTATTTCATATGTGACGATTCGTTGTTATTAGGGTGTGCATTTTCGAATTTTTGTTAGTGTAGCGTACGCTACACATTAAGACTAGCGTACGCTAATTCTGTGCCTTAGCGTGCGTAAGGTTTTCCTCGGTTGCGTACGCTAAGAAGGAATCGGCGGCGATTGACTTCAACACGTGAGCCTTTTAACCGGTAGCATGCATGCGATCTATGTCCGAGCCGTCATGTCGGTGAGAATCTACTTTTACTAGCGTGCGCTAACCCATTCTTCATTAGCGTGCGCTAACGGCTGCAATAATTCAAGACGGTAGCCAGTAAGCCGTTTACGTCGTTATATCGGCCGGATAGCGTCGTAAGGGCCTTAGCGTACGCTAAAGCATCACGATAGCGTGCGCTAAGTCCGCACGATCTATTTATAGGACCCGGCTGTTTTCATTTCTCCACGAACCAAACCGAAATTCTCTCTTCTCATATCATCCCTCTGCACTCTAAAAACAATATAAACCTTCACCAACTTGTTTCTAAGCCTTGAATATCGGAGTGGAGCTCATTTCTTGGAAACTTGGAGTTATTTTTAAGCTCGGGATATATTCTCTCATATCATTGAAGTTATTCTTCATTTCTGGAGGTTGGTGTGTTTTCTTCTCTGCATTATTTTCTTATGTTGATTATTAATGTCGAAAATACTTCACCTAGAGTAGATTAAGCAAGTAAAACATGGTTATAATAAAACTCTTTAAGCATTTTGATGAATATGTTAAATAAGGGTTTGTTAGAGGTGTTCTTGATGATATAGTGATTTTAATCATGTTTGTAGCTGTCATTACTCAACTTCTGTACGAATTTAGCTCAGTAGAACTTTGATGGATCGGTTAGCTTCTTCATAACTGGATTTAATCAAGAACTTAATATCATAAAATGATTAAACACCATTTTAAGTATTTATTTACCTTGAGAAGAACTTGATGATGTTAAAAATGAGATTAGGTGATCTAGTCCAGAAACTTTAGAAGCTTTAACAAATCATGATTGTTCAGTTTCACTAGTCTTTGAAGATTGATAAAGGTTTTGATAATTACAACAATAACTTTTCACCAATCTATTGTGTTGATAACTTAGAGTGTAGTTCATCATAATGCTAAGTAGATTGTGTTCTTAAGTAGATGATCTTTGGTTATGAATGGTACTGTCATGGTAGATTGAGTATCAAATCCTTTATGACTATCCTCTTTGGTAATAAGAGATGTTGAAGAACATGAGAATTTGATTTAAACCAATTTTATTGGCAAATTGAAGATGTTATTGTTCATGGAATATCAAGAGAATTTCAAGGCACTTTTGGTATGATAATCAGATTTTGGGAGATGAATTAGTTGTTTTGAAACCTTTCATAAATCGTTAAGGTATTCATCACGGGGGGGGGGGGGGAAATTATTCGAGTAGGTTGCGGGCGTCGTTTCCTACGAATTGATATTAATATTATGTGAATATATTATTGAATGAATTACGTTTCATTCAAGGTTGCTCGTTCGATTGAGTGTTTAACTGAGGATACCGTCCGTTTGGTCATTTGGAGAAGGACTATCTTTCACTTACGGATTTGAGGCAAGTTATCTTGCTTGGTTATAATGATGATTAGATTCTTCTGATGGTTATATTTTTCATATGTATGAATTGTTCATGAAATGTTTGTCGAGATTTGACACTGTCCTTGACGTTATTCCGTTTTCTTCATGGGGTTGCATTCCCAAGTATGTCGTTTTGAACCATTGATCTCATTGGCCTTATTTTCACTTCGGTGAGTTTTCTTGATCCTTAATCGGATATGTGATTTGTTGAATTCGTTGTCATGTTGTATCGTGACATATCCGGAATCATATCTGCGTTCCGATTGGTTATTGTGTAGGATTTTTAGCCGGGCACATATAGTCATCGGCGGATATTATTCCGCGTTGGACTGTGCACACGGGACGTAGTTTCGTGAGGCTAATTAGGTACATTGTCCGACGTATATTCTGGATTCCATATACGGGGTGGACATGTGCACGGACACATTTCCGGATCGGGCGTACTGTGATGTCCATCTTTGAGCCATACCATAAATCGTCCATAGTATTGGATGC
Organism: Orobanche coerulescens; assembly: GCA_033398695.1. Taxonomy (NCBI): domain Eukaryota; kingdom Viridiplantae; phylum Streptophyta; class Magnoliopsida; order Lamiales; family Orobanchaceae; genus Orobanche; species Orobanche coerulescens. The sequence continues at coordinate 138,074,495 of CM065805.1, read as the reverse complement.
TTGTGACTGTTCGTTTCATACGCCCGAGGGGTATGATTGATAGTCGGAATGATTTCTTTGAAATCTATATATGTGAATTGTATATGTCAGAAGAATTGATTATCATGTATATCTGACCCTGTGTTGGGCGAAATACTCGTATTGTATTTTAGGTCGAGGCAAGGGCAAGGCACGGGAAGAGCATGTCGACGGCGAAGGATACGGAGGATACTAGTTCGGGGGCCCCTCATCTTTGTTGTCTGGTTATGTTAAACCGTGTTGTATTATTTCCTATTCCGTTTAAATTACTTTTGGTTGTATTTGACATTTGAAGTATTTTCCATCTCCATATGGTTTATACTTGTTCTTTTCGGATCCTGTGTGTTGTAAGGCCGTTGGCCATATTTTGATAAACTCCTAATCGGAGAAATGACTTTTCGTTGTGATTCGGTATCACAAATAATATTTATTTAACCTGTTTTGGATATCGCCTGGTGGGTCCCAGTGTGGGATTTCACGGCACTGTAATAACCGCCATTTGGGGTGTTACAGAAGATGGTATCAGAGAGTCGTTTTCTTTCATGAGTCATTGAGAAATGAACTAGTATCAAGAAACCTTCGTGTCACGTGTGACCTGTGCAAGCGCCTGACCCTGCGAGCCAAATGCGGTATGTACTTTATGAGCCATGGTTTAATTACTGGCATGATATTGATATCAGTATAGGATCTCTTTGTTGATCATGTTATTTCAAGGAATTGTGACAAGGATTCATCTGATTGATAATCCGAGGTAAATGCTGAATTTATTGTATAATTGAAATTGTTCGACTTGACACCGATATGATACTCGGTACGACATTTGTGGTGTCGATAACCATTTTCCTTTAATATGTGATTCCTTGTTACTATTAATTCAGCGTGAATTTTTGGTATCTTGAACTGTACTTATAGTTACCATCATGATTGACTCTTTCAGTATGGAAAGAAATCTGCGAGGTCGTGGCAGAGGGGGACGAGGCCGCGGAAGGGGCCGAATCCCAATACCTCGAGCCAACAGACGCGCGAATGCGGATCAGAGTTCCGCAGACAGTGGTTCACCTTCTAGGGAACAATCGCACCACAGTGGGCGCGGGGATGCACGTGTCGATCCTTACGTCGTAATGCAGGGCATGATGACACAGATGACCCAGATGGGTCAACTAATGGAAGCTATGCAGAGGGCCGCTGCGCCGGCGGCGGGGGCTCATCCTCCTCCTGTGATTGGCGGACCCGTGAGTCGGATTATCAGCGACATCTCTCGCCAGCGACCACCGACTTTTGAAGGCTCCTCTGAGCCTGCTGACATTGTGCATTGGATCGAGCATTTTGAGAAACTTTTCCAGATGGTGGACTGCCCGGAAGAGAATCGCGTCTCGGTAGCCGCGTATTATCTTAGCAAAGGCGCTCATACAGTGGCTTTCGGAAGGGCAGTGAAGGTGTTTACACTTGGGAGGAATTTAAAAACCTCATGCTAGGCCGTTACTATCCGGGGCCACTCCGTGAGGCAAACTATCGGAACTTTTGAACCCAGGCCGTCTCAAGACGATGATGTATTATCTGTTCTTTGAGAAATTCCAGCACTCCTTCCTTTTGCCACGACAATTATTCGAGCAGAGGCCGACAAGATCAAATACTTTCTCAAGAGGCTTAAACCCCGAATGAGAATGCATTTGTTGAATCACCATCAGTACTACCTTACGAGTTCATCGAGAAGGCTGGAATACGAACTCACCGCGAAAGAGATTTCCAAGAAACAACCACCGTCCAACAACAAAAGATCCAAGAACCGAATCGGTGAGAGTAACCGGGACATTCAGAAGCCCCGGTCATTGCCAAACCCCTCGATCGTCCACCCATGGCGTCGAAGCCGGTGGATCGCACTCTCGGCGGTCCCCTCATCATTGTGTGCTATAAGCGTGGGGGCCGAGGGCATACCAATTTCAATTGCCCAAAGCCTCGCCATCACATGCCATACTTGTGGGAAGAATGGTCACCGTGCTCGTTTTTGCGGGAATGGGCCGGACATGATCCGGTGGCATCTCATACTCCTATTCAATCCTCTGTCGAGCGGATGCCTCCGTCCGCTTCCTATCGGACCAAGGCGAATAAGGGAATGGGCCGTGGGAATCAAAGTGGTACACACAGTGCCGTCTTGCGAAACCCGAGATTTACGAGATGAAGAAAGGCGATGATCCCGAGGCGGCATGATTTCGGGTATACTCGAGATCCACTCCCGGCTGTGTGCGTTCTTTTTGATACCGGTGCTTCACACTCCTTTATATCTTCTTCTTGTTTAAGTCGTTTGCCTCTAGACCATGTTATCAATTGTGAGCCCTACGTGATTGGTCTACGATGGTAGAAGAATTATTGGAAATCGTGAAGTCCAGGTATCGATTCGTTTGAGCGACCGTGAGTGGTTGTCAAATTTGATTGTAGTCGATATACCTAAGGATGATATAATCTTGGGCATCGATTGGATGGATCGTCACGATGCAATACTCGGTGTCCGCAAGCGGATGGTTACCGCTACTGATGATGGATTCGAGTGTATTTTTCGAGGTGATAATCCCGGTCGTTACGGAGAGTCATCACGCTATGAAAGCAAATGGCCTTAATCAAGGATGTATTGGTTATTGGTGCTACATGACCAAATCGGCCGATCGATCGATTGAATTGGCCGACATTCCGGTGGTCGAGATTACCCGATGTATTTCAGACGAGTTGCCGGGCTTACCTCCTCATCGTGACGTGGAATTTATTATTGAGTTAGAACCCAGTACGTCCCGCTCTCAAAAGCACCGTACCGTATGGCTCCGATCGAGATGCAAGAATTGAAGAACCACGGCAGGAGTTGGTGACAAAGGCTATATTCGACCTAGTGCGTCCTTGGGGAGCACCGGTGCTATTTGTGCGGAAGAAAGATGGATCCCTACGCTTATGTATTGATTACCGTGGTGAGCAGGTAACCATCAAGAACAAGTATCCCTTGCCTCGTATTGACGATTTATTGGACCAACTTGTGGAGCCGCCGTGTTTTCTAAGATCGACTTAAGATCGTTATCATCGATTGAGGATTCGAGAGTCCGACATTTCGAAAAGACATTCCGTACTCGCTATGGGCATTATGAGTTCGTGGTGATGCCATTTGGGTGACTAATGCACCGGCAGTATTCATGGAGTTGATGAATCGAGTTTTTATTAACTATCTGGATCGCTTTGTAGTCGTTTTCATTGACGACATTCTAATTTACTCTCGCGACCACGAGGAGCACGAGAATCACCTTCACCAAGTTCTCGATACTTTGAGGCGAGAACAACTTTATGGGAAATTTTCTAAGTGTGAGTTCTGGATGCCCGAGGTTGTCTTTCTCGGGCATGTGATATCAGCCGAAGGGGTGAGTGGACCCACAAAAGACGGAAGCCATTCGAGATTGGCTACCACCGAAGAACGTGAAGGAAGTTCGTAGTTTCCTCGGCTGTGAGTTACTACCGACGATTCGTGGAGGATTCTCTAAAATTTCGCAACCGATGACCAACTTCTGCGGAAGGACAAGAAGTATTTGTGGTCGAAGCATGTCAAGAGTTTTGAAGAGCTCAAGAGTCGATTGATTTGGCACTGTTTTGGTCTTACCAAAGGAACGAAAGGATTTGTGGTGTATAGTGACGCGTCGAGACGAGTGCAGGATGTGTACTAATGCGGGAAGGGAAAGTAATCGCCTATGCATCGAGACAATTGCGACCTATGAAGTTAACTATCCGACCCACGACTTGGAGTTAGCAGTCGTGGTGTTTGCTTTGAAAATCTGGCGTCACTATCTTTATGGAGTTACCTGCCAGATCTTTACGGACCACAAGAGCCTAAAGTACATTTTTACTCAGAAGGAGTTGAACATGAGGCAGAGAAGATGGCTAGAATTAATCAAGGACTATGATATCGAAATCCTTTATCATCCGGGTAAAGCAAATGTGGTTGCCGACGCATTGAGCCGTAAGACAGTACAGGAGCAGATGCTGAGTCGTTTAACAGCACAGAGGGAATTGCAGTTGGACCTTATGAGGCCAGAAATTGAAGTTTGGTTACAGCGTGTTCAGGGACAACTTTGCACCCTTGATATTTCTTCGTCTCTTGATGATATGATCAAATCAAAGCAAATTACGGACCCATTCTTATCTCGGATTCGGGATGAGGTAACCCAGGGGAAAGCCCCTGGATTCGTGATCCACGAGGATGGATTGATACGTTTTAGGAATCGAGTTTGTGTACCCGCTGACGGAGAATTGAAGAACTGTATCATGAGAGAAGCCCATGCTACCCCGTACTCTATTCACCCGGGCTCTAGTAAGATGTATAAGGATTTGAAGCAGAATTATTGGTGGGGAAATATGAAGCGTGAGATTGCCGAATTCGTTTGAGGTGTTTGACTGTCAAGAGTTAAGATTGAGCACCGGCGACCCGCGAGAATCTGAAACCGCTCCCGATTCTGAATGGAAATGGGAAGACATATCTATGGACTTTATCACTAGCTTGCCGGAGTCGTCGAGGAATGAATACGATTTGGGTGATTGTGGACCGTCGACCAAATCAGCTCACTTCTTGGAAATTAAGGACACATGGGGCCCCGAGAGATTGGCCACTGTTTATTAAGGAAATTGTGAGACTACGGTACCCCAAGAGCATTGTATCGGCCGTGACGGGCGATTTGTGTCACATTTACGGAAGGCGGTTCATCGTGCGTTGGGTACGCGATTGAATTTCATCGGCTTTCCATCCACAGTGATGGTCGATCGGAGAGAACCATACGAGACTCTAGAAGATATGTTGAGAGCATGTGTTCTTGATTGGAAGGACGATTAGGAAGCCAGTGCCTTTGGTGGAATTCACTTATAATAATAGTTGGCACGCTTGATTCGGATGGCACCGTATGAGGCATTATATGGCCGTCGCCGTAGGTCCCCTTTGTGTTGGGACGAACGCCGGAATCTCTGGTACGGAACCCGATATGTTGTTAGCCGCCGAGAGAAGATCACTTTGATTAGGAGTCGGTTGTTAACGGCTCAAAGTAGACAAGTCATATGCGACCATCGTCGTAGACCGCTTGAGTTCGAGGTTGGTGATCATGTGTTAATGAAGGTGTCTCCTACTCGAGGTGTTTTTCGTTTGGAAAAAGGGCAAGGCGAGCCCAAGGTATATTGGGCGTTTGAGGTTCTGGGCGTGTAGGTGATCGGCTATCGACTAGCCTTGCCACCGACCTTGAGTAAGATTCACAACGTGTTTCATGTCTCTCGGTGAGGAAATATGTTGCTGATCCGAGCCACGTACTTCAATTCAAGACATTGATTTAGCAGAGGATCATTCGTGCGAGGAGCGTCCCTGCGGATACTCGAGAGGAGAATCAAGCAATTGCGGAACAAGGCGATTCCGCTCTTGAAAGTTCGGTGGTCACGACACGGAGTCGAAGAGGCTACGTGGGAGACCGAGGATAGTATGCGAGCAAGATACCCGAGTTATTTACCCCTTAAGTTTCGGGGACGAAACTCTTTTTAAGGGGAGTATGTAATATCCGATTGTAACTTTTCATTTTTACCGTCGTTGTATTATTCGGATAATCGATTATCATAAATCGTTGCATTTAAGTATTATATTGAGGTATTATGGATTTGAATATCATATCGTTGTTATTTCATATGTGACGATTCGTTGTTATTAGGGTGTGCATTTTCGAATTTTTGTTAGTGTAGCGTCGCTACACATTAAGACTAGCGTACGCTAATTCGTGCCTTAGCGTGCGTAAGGTTTTCCTCGGTTGCGTACGCTAAGAAGGAATCGGCGGCAGTTGACTTCAACACGTGAGCCTTTTAACCGGTAGCATGCATGCGATCTATGTCCGAGTGTCATGTCGGTGAGAATCTACTTTTACTAGCGTGCGCTAACCCATTCTTCATTAGCGTGCGCTAACGGCTGCAATAATTCAAGGCGGTAGCCACCGTAAGCCGTTACGTCGTTATATCGACCGGATAGCGTCGTAAGGGCCTTAGCGTACGCTAAACTATCCTGATAGCGTGCGCTAAGTCTGCACAGTCTATTTATAGGACCAGCCTGTTTTTCATTTCTCCACGAACCAAACCGAAATTCTCTCTTCTCATATCATCCCTCTGCACTCTAAAAACAATATAAACCTTCACCAACTTGTTTCTAAGCCTTGAATATCGGAGTGGAGCTCATTTCTTGGAAACTTGGAGTTATTTTTAAGCTCGGGATATATTCTCTCATATCATTGAAGTTATTCTTCATTTCTGGAGGTTGGTGTGTTTTCTTCTCTGCATTATTTTCTTATGTTGATTATTAATGTCGAAAATACTTCACCTAGAGTAGATTAAGCAAGTAAAACATGGTTATAATAAAACTCTTTAAGCATTTTGATGAATATGTTAAATAAGGGTTTGTTAGAGGTGTTCTTGATGATATAGTGATTTTAATCATGTTTGTAGTCATTACTCAACTTCACATGCAATTTAGCTCAAGAGAACTTTGATGGATCGGTTAGCTTCTTCATAATCGGATTTAATCAAGAACTTAATATCATAAAATGATTAAACACCATTTTAAGTATTTATTTACCTTGAGAAGAACTTGATGATGTTAAAAATGAGATTAGGTGATCTAGTCCAGAAACTTTAGAAGCTTTAACAAATCATGATTGTTCAGTTTCACTAGTCTTTGAAGATTGATAAAGGTTTTGATAATTACAACAATAACTTTTCACCAATCTATTGTGTTGATAACTTAGAGTGTAGTTCATCATAATGCTAAGTAGATTGTGTTCTTAAGTAGATGATCTTTGGTTATGAATGGTACTATCATGGTAGATTGAGTATCAAATCCTTTATGACTATCCTCTTTGGTAATAAGAGATGTTGAAGAACATGAGAATTTGATTTAAACCAATTTTATTGGCAAATTGAAGATGTTATTGTTCATGGAATATCAAGAGAATTTCAAGGCACTTTTGGTATGATAATCAGATTTTGGGAGATGAATTAGTTGTTTTGAAACCTTTCATAAATCGTTAAGGTATTCATCACGGGGGCAATTATTCGAGTAGGTTGCGGGCGTCGTTTCCTACGAATTGATATTAATATTATGTGAATATATTATTGAATGAATTACGTTTCATTCAAGGTTGCTCGCTCGATTGAGTGTTTAGCGAGGATACCGTCCGTTTGGTCATTTGGAGAAGGACTATCTTTCACTTACGGATTTGAGGCAAGTTATCTTGCTTGGTTATAATGATGATTAGATTCTTCCGATGGTTATATTTTTCATATGTATGAATTGTTCATGAAATGTTTGTCGAGATTTGACATCGCCCTTGACGTTATTCCGTTTTCTTCATGGGGTTGCATTCCCAAGTATGTCGTTTTGAACCATTGATCTCATTGGCCTTATTTTCACTTCGGTGAGTTTTCTTGATCCTTAATCGGATATGTGATTTGTTGAATTCGTTGTCATGTTGTATCGTGACATATCCTAATCATATCTGCGTTAGATTGGTTATTGTGTAGGATTTTTAGCCGGCACATATAGTCATCGGCGGATATTATTCCGCGTTGGACTGTGCACACGGGACGTAGTTTCGTGAGGCTAATTAGGTACATTGTCCGACGTATATTCTGGATTCCATATACGGGGTGGACATGTGCACGGACACATTTCCGGATCGGGCGTACTGTGATGTCCATCTTTGAGCCATACCATAAATCGTCCATAGTATTGGATGCTTGTGACTGTTCGTTTCATACGCCCGAGGGGTATGATTGATAGTCGGAATGATTTCTTTGAAATCTATATATGTGAATTGTATATGTCAGAAGAATTGATTATCATGTATATCTGACCCTGTGTTGGGCGAAATACTCGTATTGTATTTTAGGTCGAGGCAAGGGCAAGGCACGGGAAGAGCATGTCGACGGCGAAGGATACGGAGGATACTAGTTCGGGGGCCCCTCATCTTTGTTGTCTGGTTATGTTAAACCGTGTTGTATTATTTCCTATTCCGTTTAAATTACTTTTGGTTGTATTTGACATTTGAAGTATTTTCCATCTCCATATGGTTTATACTTGTTCTTTTCGGATCCTGTGTGTTGTAAGGCCGTTGGCCATATTTTGATAAACTCCTAATCGGAGAAATGACTTTTCGTTGTGATTCGGTATCACAAATAATATTTATTTAACCTGTTTTGGATATCGCCTGGTGGGTCCCAGTGTGGGATTTCACGGCACTGTAATAACCGCCATTTGGGGTGTTACAAATACAAGGTGATCAAGACGAAAGCAACCAATACTCTTCAAAAGGTAATATCCTATGATCTTGGATCTAGATTAGGATATTTTAACAATCAACATATTTAATTAAAAAATAATAAATAATATTTAAATTGCTTATTAGTCTTAGTAATTAATTAATTAGGATGCCTAAATAGATCTTATGCTCGTAGATGCGTAAAACGCGATTATCATCTTTCCCAAACTTCGCTTCCGCTGCATTTATTTTCCAACACGGGGTTGATTTCTAGGTCAACGACAGGTTCTATAGGAGTTGGTGGATCAATGATGGAAAGTTGTTGGATGTTCTGAGTAAGTTCTTCTACTCCTGTAGGATTATGTTGAGGTTCGTCGAACACTACATGAACTGATTCCTCAATTGTTAGCTTCCTTTTATTGAAGATCCTGTAAGCTTTGCTAACAGAGGAATATCCTACAAATATCCCTTCATCCGATTTCTCATCGAAGGTTCTAAGTTGATCCTCACCGTTGTTCAAAATGTAACACCTGCATCCAAATATGTGAAAGTACGAAACTAGTGGAGTTTTGTTGTTCCATATCTCGTATGCTATTTTATTATGGTGCTTGTTGACGATACAACATTTTGTGTATAGCACGCTGTATTGGTGGCTTCGCCCCAGAAAAGCTATGGCAATTTGCTTGCGGCAATCATGGTCCTTGTTGCTTCTTTCAGCGTCCTTTTCTTTCGCTCAGCAACACCATTTTGTTGAGGTGTACGGGCAGCTGAGTATTTATGCTGTATCCCATTTTCCGAACAGTATTGTTTTATAATGCGGTTAGTGAATTCTGTACCTCTGTCAGAACGAATGGACACGATACTCAACCTTTTTTCATTTTGAAGCTTTCTCGTGCTCGGGCAGCTTTGATGTTGTTTCCTTCTTCTTGCTTAGGAAGATTGTCCAAGCATACCTGGAATAATCATCAACAATAACAAGACAGTATTTCTTACCTCCTAAATTTACCGGGTCTACATGACCGTATAGATCCATATGTAGCATTTCCAAAATTCTGTGAGTGGAAAGGTAGGATTTATTCTTCAGGGTGGTCTTGATTTGCTTGCCTTTCTGACAGGGTCCACAAACACTGTCCTTTTTGAATGACACATTGGGCAATCCTCTAACCATTCCCTGTCTGGAAAGCTTGTTGATAGTCTTGATGTTTACATGAGACATCCTTTTGTTCCATAGCCAGCTTATATCTGCAGTGCCTTTGGCAACAAAACAAGGAATTGTGGAGCTCGTAGGCATCCAGTCAGCAATATACATATTACCTAATCTGCTTCCTGTGAGCACAACTTATTTGGTCAGGATGTTCTTGACTCTACTGTAGGATGCTTTAGGTCCATAGTTGCGATGTCTACATGGGGCATGTACGTAGTCGCTATAACCATGATAATTATTATGCATGTAAAATTTAGGGTTATTATTATTAATCCAGTACGAATGCTGTCTTGGAGGTAGAGCCATTTTCTTTGGCCTTACAGCTTGCCTTCTGGCTCTCCAGTTGGATTCCCAAAGCTGTTGCTGATACTATGCGGAAACTTGCTTTCGCGAGGGATAACTAGGCTCCTGTATCCAATACCTATGCATGATGTACTGAAAGTACTGCCGTGGGCCCCTTTGATATTTGGATACAGCCTTCTTTCTGAACGGCTGTTGGCGCTGTTGATATGCTCGGGAAGCATGCTGTTGGATACGCCTTACAGGTCTGAATGGCTGGGGATTTCGCTGTCTGGAATATGACTGAGGTGGCGGAATGGCAACTTTTGCTGTTCGCGGTGCAACGGGTTCCTTCACAGGACTCGGAATTTCTTTCGATACAGGAATGAGTTCCACACCCCTGACGAACACAGTACTAGTTTTCACTTTGTTGGAAAATGTGCTGTATCCTAAGCCACTTTTATCATGAGCATGTTGCCCAGTGCTTAGAATTTCTTCCATTCTTTTAGATGATTTCTTGAAAGATTTCAGAATGGTCTCAAGTTCTTCTTCTCATTTTTCGAGAGTTTTTACTTTGGCTTGAAGCAGAACAAAATCATTTGTATTACTTTCACTATGAGATTTAGTCTCACTTAGTTCATGAGCAAGTTGATTATTGCTCTCCATGAGTTTTTCATAATCGACTTTGCTGTTTTCACAATCAACAGACATATTTTTGTAATTTACTTTTAGCAAGTCGTTTTCTTCTTTCATCTCTAGGTTAGAAATTTGGAGCTGGATGTTTTCATTTTTCAAAGTCTCATGGGCCTTTTGAATGTTCTTAAACTCATTTATCATGTTGTCAAAAGTATGAGATGCATTGGTAGGAATAACTGAGGTTGAGCTTACCTCATCATCGCTATCTTCATCTTCCGGAATGTCTTTGGCCATAAATCACATATAGGCTTTATCTTCAAAATCATCATCAGATGAATCACTGTCAGTGACTACCTGAATACATTCTTCGGACTTTGATGGTGCGGGGTAGGCTTCTGATTCACCAATCAGGGACTTGAGCTTGTTTTTCCAAGCACGTCTTCTTTCATCTTTTTCCCGTTGCTCGGCTTTCGGCAACCTTTGAACTTTAGGATGAGGACATTTATTTGCATAATGTCCTGGTTTCCTACAATTATAACACATGTTAGCATCACCAGAGGAAGTTTCGGTACTTACCTTGTGAACAGGCTTGGGCCTGTATGGAGTCTTTCCCGACTGCTTGATGAACTTCTTGAACTTATGCATGAGTAGCTCCATTTCAACTTGTGATAGGATGTCGTCGTCGCTGTCAGCATTCTTGTGAATGGGATTTGATGAACTCGGCATGCTGTGTCTTCGGTTGGATACAGCGGATAAGGATGTAGTCCTTGTGGGAGATTCTTCAGCTTTCTCTCTCCTATCTATATCATACTCAAATGCTTTGAGGTCAGAAAAAAGATCAAAAGTAGATATTTCATTAAGATTACAGGACACACGCATAGCTATGGTCTTAATATCCCATCGAGCAGAGAGAGATCTGAAAATTTTTAGGTTCTTCTCCTTTTGGGTATAAATCTTGCCCAATGCTTCAAGTTCACCAACAATGCCAGTGAATCTGAGGTCAAGTTCCTCAAGTGTTTCAGTTGGTTTCATTTCAAAAGATTCAAATTACTGAGTCAATTTTGTTTTCTTTTGAGAGCTCAGTTCCCTCACAAATTAACTTGAGTTTATCCCAGATATCCTTGGATGTTTTACAGATCTTTACCTTAGAGAACGTGCCTTTATCAAGAGTGACAAATAGCACATTTTTCGCAACATTGTCGAGGTTGGCACGTTTTCGATCATCTGATGTCCATTGTTCGCGCTCTTTCTCGAGCATCTCTGCATGAGCTTGGGCTTCAATCCTTGCGGCCAGATTTACCTTCATGATCTTTATGGGGCCATTCTGTATAACAAAAATCATCTCTTCGTGCATTGCTGCAAGAAGAGCCTCCATCCTAATTCTCCAATCGTCAATCTCGTTAACAGAAAACATGGGGACTTTATTGATCATTGATGTATCCATGTGAGAATATAGGTAAGAAAAAGACTGTTTTTCAAAAATAAGTGATTTAAGGATCCGATTCGATCAAAAATACGACTGATTCTTTTTAGAATCAACCGCTCCGATACCACTTGTTGGCCACTAATTATACAGAATATAGCTTGGAAAGTATTTTAAGCAACAAGCTGTATGATTTTAAATCTGAGTGCATAGCGGAAGTCTTGTTAAAGTAAGTTGCTGTAAATACAACAACTAGATATGAAGTGTATACTTAAAATAATCACAGATATTAAAACAGTAAATGCAGAAGGTAACTGACACAGTAATTAAAGTGGTTCGAGGTAAACCCCTCTACGTCCACTGATCCTCCACACAGGATTTAAAATATTTATTATAAATACTACGTACACAACTACGTATTTATAATCAAACCTATCAATATGTTGTTCACACAGATTGATACAATGATCGAAGCTTTCGACCATTCACACAAATTGGTTTAGGCTTTCACTTGACTAACTTCTTCACACACAGTTCCATAGCTTTGTCTCTTCAATGCAAGTCTGTCACACACAGTTCGGGAAAAGCAATGCTTTCTCAGTCCACACAGGGCTGATGGGTTTGTTCAATGATAGAACGATGGTTTGAACAACAACTTGACTTTCTTGAGCTTTAGCTGATGATGTGTTGTTCAAGGTTCAGCACTTGGATATTTCTTCTCTCGGAATATGCAGTATACTTGAAGAAATATGTTTGCTTAGATATATTCATGTAAGAGCTTGTTGTTGTTCCTTCTGGTAACTGATCTTCAAACTCTTGGAGATATATATAGCCTTCTGAATATATTCGTTTAGAAAGATCCGTTGAGCAAATGTCCGTAACAACTGGATGGTTGACTTGTATAGACCAAGATCTAGATTTTGCGTGGTTTGAAGATCTCTATCGGCTTCAGTATTTAAATACTTTATCCTTTCAGTATTTAAATACTTCTTATCAAACGGGACTTTACTTTAGCGAATACCAAAGATTCCTTTTCAAACGGTCTTCAGTCCTATTTCGACAGGTATTGACGATCTCAATACTTTACAGCTTAAATATTGTATCCATTTGTGCTGTAGGCTATAAAGGAGAGGTCGTTGTATGGAATGTTGCTGTATGAAGAGACAAATTCCATACTTGGCGCTTTTAGACTCTTGTTGTTGTATGATGGCATAATGATAAGTCTTCGATACAGGCTCAGCAACTTCGATCTGACTATCGATACAGCATCTTGCTGTATGCTGGATTGGCACATTATCAAAATACTCTATCAAAACCTCGATACAGGGATTGTTATCCCAACATTAATTATCCCATATAATATTAAGACTTGTAAAATATAGTGACATTTCAGCAAATTATGTCTGCCACCTAACACGCCCCCCGAACAAAATTACACAGAGGCATAAATAGAAGAGTACAAGCTATCTCATAGCTCAGACAAAATATTAATTAAAGAATCAACATAATATGCAATAATAAATGCTTGAAGTTGGAGGTTAAGAGTACACCAAATCAACACTATATACAAATTATTCTTATGAGTGAGGGAACTGCAGAATCAGCTCCAAGAATGGACAGAGTGGGCAAATCAAAAGGTGATACAAGCTGCAAGGAGACTCGGGAAGGACATATTCGAGATCAAGACACTCAGACAGAAGGAGGAAGTCGAGAGGCTGAAGAGAGAGAAGCAGACGTTGGAGGAGAACACGATGAAGAAGCTTTCGGAGATGGAGAATGCTCTGTGCAAAGCTAGTGGCCCGGTGGAGAGAGCTAACACTGCTGTTCGGAGGCTTGAAGTTGAGAATGCTGCTTTAAGAACAGAAAACAGGGTTTGAGAATGGGACGTGAATCGGGTGTTGTATTGGATTAGATTAGGTGTGAGACGTAATATGGACTAATGAGGTTAATGGGCTTATGGACTAATTGAATATGATTTAGAGATATTAAGTGTATTAATTGAGTGGTAATTATTGTAAATATTAAAGTTGTATGAACTTTTAATTATTTTCATTTTTAATATTTTTAAATTTATTAATTTTAATCCGAAAATTTTTTAAGTAAAAAACTATATGTGCTCTTATAAAAATCCGTTATAAAATAATCAAACAAATTTAAATAATTTATTTTGTTTTAGTGTAAAATTTAAATTTGACGATATTTTTTAAAATATATTTAAAATATTTTTCATAATTGTTAAGATAATTTAGTCTATTGCAACGCTTTAAGTTCACGTATAATCCAACACTTTAGGTTGGTGTTGCATTAACGTCTTTTGCAACAGTGCATTCTTGTCTAATGCAACACTAATTGAGTAGTATTGCAAAAGACCAAAGATCAGAGGGATATTGCAATACTTTTCCTTGCAACACTAGAGATATGTGTTGCATATGAGCACTTATGGCGTAGTGACCTTCTCATAGCGCCAGCATACAGCAAGCTCTCACGCTACCAAGATACAACAACAAAGTCTAAGTAAACGCCAAATATGGAAGCTGCCTCTCAATACAGCACCCTTCCATACAGCACCGGACTACTCCAATATGCCTACAGCATAATTGGATACAACATTCACATCGAAACAGGACTGAAGACCGTTTGGAAAGGAATCTTTGGTATTCACTAAAGTCAAGTCCCGTTCGATAAAGAAGTATTTAAATACTGAAAGGATAAAGTATTTAAATACTGTAAGTCAGAAAGATCTTCAAATCCCGCAAAATCCGGATTGTGCTTTTCATCCCGTTGGAACGGAATCTTGCTCAACGGATTTATCTCAACGGATATATTTCAGAGACTATATATATCTCCAGAGTTTGAAGATCATCATAACGAATATCCGCGTGAAACAACAAGATATACGAAGAAGAACATTTAGAAGCTTACAAGCGATATTCAAACCATCGAAAGACTAAATATTCATTATCATCAGATCAAGCTTACAAGAGCAAGTATATTTCTTTCTAGCATCAATCCATATCTGAGAAAGAAGAAATATACTCAGTCATCAAGAACAGCCATCATCAGCTCAAGAACTCCATATTCAAAGCTGCTGTTCTTACCTGGTTACCTACCTTTTAGCTTTGTGTAAAAACTGAGATCTGTGTGAACTCAACAAGTTATTCTGACCTGTGTGGGATGAATAAGGACGAAGCTTTAGAACTGTGTGTGAAGAAGCAAGTCAAGAAGGAAGCTTCAACCAAATCTGTGTGAACGGTTGAAAGCGAAAATCTTTGTATCTATCTGTGTGAACGATAGAAGGATAGGTTTGATTAAATACATAGTTGTGTATGCAGTATTTATAATAAACGTTTTACTCCTGTGTGGAGGACCAGTGGACGTAGAGGGGTTTACCTCGAATCACTTAAATACTGTGTTATTTACCTTTCGCCGTTACTGTTTTCATAACTGTGATTTATTCAAGTGTACACTGCAAAACCCTGTACGCACCAAGCTAACAGGAGATTAGACCGAGTTGCTGTATCGACAGCAACTTACTGTTTTAAGACTTCTGCTACGTACTCAGATTCGAAAACCATACAGCCTATTGCCTAAAGCACTTTCCCAAGCTGTATCCTGTATACTTTAGTAGGGACCAACAGAGGCGATGGCTGCAAATGCTTATCAGTGGCCTTCCGAACGAGTGATCCCGAAACGAGTAATGGAAATCTCCAATAATGATCCAATATCTACAATATCGGCCCAAGTTGCCGCCTTGACTCAGCAACTTCAAGCTTTTTCACATGCTCCTTCTACCGTCACTACAGAATCATGTAATTGGTGTAATGGGTCTCATCCTAGTGCAGAGTGCCAAGCTAGAAATCCTTTCGAGCAACACCCGATGGAACAAGCTCAGTTTGTGGGGAATGGGAATCGGCAGAACAATCCGTATTCCAACACATATAATCCGGGGTGGTGAAATCACCCTAACTTTTCGTGGAAAAACGGACAAAACTTAAACCAACCTGAGTTTGCTCAACACCAACAGCAACCTCCTCCCGCTCCAAAAATCTCTCTAGAGGAGGCAATGGCGAAATTAGCAGCAAATACGAGTCAGTTCATGACCCGTACGGAAGCAACTTTGCAAAACCATTCCGCCTCTATTCGTAACTTGGAAGTCCAATTGGGTCAAATAGCAAATGTGTTCACAGCCCGCCCTGAGGGTACCTTGCTAAGTACAACTGAGATGAACCCCATAGAGAGTATTAATGCCATTATTTTGAGAAGCGGGAAGGAATTGTGTGAGCAGCCCGGGCAGAACAAAAAGAGAGGTGATGATGAGGAGAAGAAAAATTCGGTGATCGAGGAATCACAAATTTCTAGATCTTCGAAATTGTTTCCAGATAATCCGCCAGCCTATGTGCCACCCGTCCCATTTCCGTAGCGATTGCAAATGCAAAAATTGGACAAACAATTTTCCAAGTTTCTCGACGTCTTCAAGAAACTACACATCAACATCCCATTTGATGATGCCTTGGAACAAATGCCGAGCTATGTAAAGTTCATGAAAGAAATCTTATCTAACAAAAGGAAGCTCGAGGAATATGAAACAGTGGCACTGACTGAAGAGTGCAGTGCAATCTTGCAAAGAAAGCTCCCGCCTAAACTAAAGGATCCAGGAAGCTTCACTATACCGTGCACTATTGGGAACTTTTCTTTTGATAGAACATTATGTGATCTCGGCGCTAGCGTTAATCTCATGCCTCTTTCTATTTTCAAGAAGCTAGGAATTGGGGAAGCGAAACCTACTACGGTGTCTTTACAACTAGCCGATAGATCCATCAAGTACCCGAGAGGGGTAATAGAAGATGTCTTGGTCAAGGTCGATAAATTCATTTTCCCTGCTGATTTCATTGTGCTTGACATAGAAGAAGACCATGAGATTCCGATTATTTTGGGTAGACCGTTCTTAGCTACCGGAAGGACCCTTATTGATGTTCAGGAGGGTAAATTAATACTTCGGGTTGAAGATGAGCAAGTCACATTCAAAGTGTTTCGATCTCTCCCGTGTCCAAGCAAGGTCGAGAAGTGTTCACAAATTAATATATTTGAGGAAGACACACACCGGGAGAGTTGTCGGTCGAAATGTTCAGAATCCGATTTAGTTGCTCCGACGTCTAAGAAAAATGTAGAACGAGTCGCATATCTTTGGACATGTCGTCTTCATGAACCGTTCATACACCAACGAAATATTCTAATGCTGTCATAAGTTCATTTGTGAAAAAGGAGAATAAGCCGGAAGTGAAACGGGTGCCAAGTCATGGGTGTTTCGGAAAGTTGTTTTTGTTCAAATCTTTTCACAAAGAACATTGGGTGTCCAAACCGAAAATCGAATTGTTAAAGACCAATGGTCAAAAATTTAAAACACATATTAACGGTTCGATGGACGGGGCGGAGTTCAAATGGTGTTTCCGAAAAGCAAATTGATTTTCAAAAGGTCCGGCTGAAGACTATAAACTTAGCGCTTCTCGAGAGGCAACCCGAGTATTAGTTGTAGATTTTTATTTTTTTCAGTGTTTTCTTGCATTTTAGAGTCTATAATTTTTGTCAATTTTTCTTTGATATGCTTATCCCTCACGTTCTTGGTGTTTTCCTTTGAAAATTCTGTGCAGGAATATCCCCAGGGGAAAATTTAACCCTGAGCCACGGCACAAGGAAGCGAGCCGCGGCACACACAAGTTGACGCAGAAAGGCCAACCGAACTGTACTCCGTGCCGCGGCACGACCTTACTGAGCCGCGGCACACATGGTCCCTGAGCCGCGGCACATATGCACTGAGCCGCGGCACGCCAAATGTCCAAGAAATGCCCAGGAAGCTGTACTCCGTGCCGCGGCACGGAGCAAATAAGCCGCGACACACTTACACGACGAGCCGCGGCACCCATATGTTGAGCCGCGGCACATAGCGACATAGCAGACACACCCAGGCAGGCTGTACTCTGGGCCGCGGCTCACTTAAGCTGTGCCGCGGCCCCTGTTGCTAAGCTCAAAAGCCCAAAGTTCCTTTATAAACCCGATCGGCCGGCACAAACTGTAAGTTTCCTTCTTCTTCTTCGTGTAGCACTCGGACGACCTCTGACACCAATTCTTCTTCTTCTTGCATTATTCAATCCAAGCAAGGTAATTCTCAATCTCTTAATCCTAATTGATACATGATTTGAAAAGTGAGGTATTGTTATTCATTCGATGATGAATATGTTGTTAGTTTTTTTTAAAACTCTATCAAGGTTGAGTTGGGATATGAAATGATTGATTGATTATTGATGGTATTTATTGATTATGAATCAATTGTTGATGTTGTTGTCATTTTGTCATGACCATATCGATTGATGTTGTTATTTTGGGGATTGGATTTAGCCATCATAATTCTTGTTCTTCATTTAAACTCATGCATGTTAGGTGTTTGATAAAATGCGTCAATGAAAAATTTTGAGCCAAACGTTCTTAAAACTATATGAAACGAATTATTTTATCGAATTACATTGGACCCCAACCCTTACGTCATGCTTAAACTTGAAAGCTAGGCCTTAAATTCCTATTCGATGATGCAAGCTCATTCATTCACGTTCCTTTCTGCTTGGCGGCGAGGGATGTTTACCATCGGGACTGCCTTTCTGCGTGGACGAACCATATTCTGCACCCGGACGAGGCCGGCACCAGTTCATGAGCTGACATTAGGGGAGTACTTGACCTTTTCTTTTATTGCATATTATTATCTTGTCCATTGAGGTCAATGTACGTCCTGAGTTTGGGGGGGTTACTTTCAGTTCAGTTATCTTTTTACTTATTCGTTGACATTTTTCGTTATTTTTCGTTATTTTTTACGCTAGCCTTGCTTGTCTTGTTTTTATTTGCATTCGTGGATTTTGCGTGCTTCCTTGTGTAAAATTGGTGATATGATACTGATTTCTTTTTGAAGAAACGGTTGAGTATTTGGCCGAGTTTGCAGTCAGCGATATCTGTTTTCGTTGAGTATTCATCTAGGTCTGAAATTTTTCGTGATTGTAGAAATTTTAGCGTATAAGAAAGGAGACATATGTGTTTTCAAATCACCGTCTATATGTTTGGTTACACTTTTCGCATAGCTAGTCATCTAGTAACATGAGTTGTGTTGGCACTTAAATTGAGTTTAGAGTCGGATTGTCTTTCCCAAAAAGTCGAGAAATTGTTCTATGATGGGAAGTCTAGTAACCGGGGGTATTCGCGTGACCCGTTGTTTACTCTCGCGTAAAACAACAACCCTGAATAGACTAATGGTTTAGAAATATCGCATTACCGATGATGGGAAGCCTAGTAACCGGGGGTATTCACGTGACCCGTTGTTTACTCTCGCGTAAAACAGCAACCTTAAATCGGATGTGCGGGAATAACTATTCGAGTTTTTTCTCCGCTGTAGAGGGAAACTTAGTAACTAGAAGCATCCATGTGCCCCATGAGTGTATTTTACGTCAAACGGTTCCCCAATACATGAGAATGGAAATCCACCCTAGGGTTATCCTGATGAAACATCCCGAGAGCCGGAACCTAGTGGTTAACTCGAATCATTTTATTGATCATATATAAGGGAATGCTGTCCGAGGATTATTTTTGACGATGAAACTCCTGATTTTTTTTGCCACTAGACTGTGGGACTGGGCGAGTTGGCTTGTTTAATCTAACCCTTCATATTAGCGGTCGGTTGTTAATCTTTGAGCTTGATTTTCTTCATAAACGATTGATTAGCACTAAAAATGGTTACTTTGTGGAAGCAGTGTCCTTGATGTGACTCACTAATACGATATTTGTATTATTCTTTGAGATTTTCAGGGTAGTATTGATTAAGTTGAGCACTACGGATGCGCATGATCATTCACGATACTTTTTGTTTAAAATTAATTTTTGCTTGAGAACAAGCAAAGGCTCTAGTTTGGGGGTATTTGTTAGGCGTATTTTTATGCATTTATTTATCATTATTTTATATCCATTTTAAGTCTATATCTGCATAAATGAGCTTTTAATGCACTATTCTTATATATTTTGCAGGAAATTGGAGTCCAGAAGCCTAAACAACAAAAAACGGGCGAAAACGACGATTTCTGGTCATGAGCCGCGGCACAAGGAAAGCGAGCCACGGCACACGCACGGCACAACAAGGCGCTGAACCAACCGTACCGGGGGCCGCGGCATGAAGATGCTGAGCCGCGGCCCATGAAGAAAATTCGCACCCAGGTATAGGCGCTGAGCAGTAAGGGCCGCGACACGCACTTACTGAGCCGCGGCCCGCGGGGCGGTTTTGCCAATTTTGCCGCGTTTCTGAGCCGTTTTTGAAGCCTGTTTTCGACCTAATCCACGGACGCATTTCGGAGACGACTGATGGTTATAAATAGCTATTAAAGGTCTAAAGAAGGGGGGAATCATCGAGGAATCAATGAGAAGAAGAAAAACACCAAGGAGCAGAGCGCGGAAGCTAGAGAACAGAGGAATCCGATTTCTTCGATTGCGTTTGATTTTTATGCTTTCTTTAAATCTTTTTGTATTTTTAATTTCTAGCATGTCAGGCTAGAACCCTATTCTAAGATTTTTATGAAACCGAGGTTTTGATGAATTAACTTTCGATTTTGCATTATCAATATAATTCCCTTTTCTATTGAGTTTTCCCCAATTATTCTTAATGCTTTCAATTGTGTGGCCTATAATTGAATTGTTTTAATTACGCAACTCGAATCGGGAGAGGAGATTTGGTAGGAAAAATTGGTGAGAACTGTTTTATCTTATGAGATAGGAATATACTCATAGGAATTACGTGGCCTGTCTGAAGATTTCGTGCTTTTTGCCTATTGTCGAATTAATTCACCTAGGAATAGAGTGTGTTATTCGCCTTAGAAAAATCTATTGACCTCGGGAGAGGCGGTAGAGTATTTTAGCAACCTTCGCCTTCAATAAATTGGGAAATCATTAAATTCATATAATCGAGAGTAATTCGGATAAACCGAGGTGGATTCACAATCCTAGATTAATTCCTTATTGGATTTTCTTTCTTCAAACAATCGATTTTACTATTTATTCTTTTTAGTTATTACTTGCATCTCCAATTTCGATCGTTCAGATAAAATTAAAATACTCATAAATTGGTAGTTAGTAA
Organism: Orobanche coerulescens; assembly: GCA_033398695.1. Classification (NCBI taxonomy): domain Eukaryota; kingdom Viridiplantae; phylum Streptophyta; class Magnoliopsida; order Lamiales; family Orobanchaceae; genus Orobanche; species Orobanche coerulescens. Next base: position 138,053,478 of record CM065805.1, on the reverse strand, counting down.
GTCAGTCCTCGTGGGAACGATATCTTACTTATCACTTTATTACTTATTTACGACAACGTGCACTTGCGTTCACCAAATATTCGCAACAGTCATTATTATGATTATGAATTGTTTGCAGGGGCGTACGGATGCATCCTAGATTTGTTTGTTATTTGTTTGGGATAATATGATGATATGGATATATATTATATTTGTTTGGTGATTGGGCATGCGTGCATGCAGTCCCTTCACATTTGGGAGTTGATCACTCCATTGGGCTACTATTTGTTCGGATATTTGTTTGGGCCTGGGGTAAAATACTGAATCCACATTCATACACTTTATACTTAAACTTTGATATCCTTTTGATTATCCGTTGACATCATATGTATTCTATCTTCGCATTTTGATTATCTTATCTCGTTTGATCTTTTTTGTTATTTGCTTTATATCTATTTACTGAGCTTTTTATGCTCAGCCACTTTTCTTTTCCATGCGGCAGGTATTTAAGCTAGGAGCGGGGTTATTAGCTTGGGGATGAGAGAGAGTGGATTACCCTATAGCTTTATTTAAATAATGAACTTTATTTCCTCATTGTTATTTCCAGATTTTCGGACATTTGTATCGTACTTTCATTTGTTCGGTTATGGGACACTTGGTGTTGTTTTAGTCCCCTTTTGATACTCTTTTGATAATTTTTATTTAAGACTTCTGCTGTTTGATTTGAATCTGTTATATATGATATGTCACCATAAAGTTACGCTTCTACCCTTGCCGGGTTGGGGCGTTACAATCTTTAATGCCTAGAAAATGAGTCGACTTGGTTAAACAATCAACTATCACCCAAATCATATTCATTCCTGTCCTGGTCTTTGTCATGTTGGTGATAAAGTCCATTGATATATCTTCCCACTTCCATTCCGGGATTGGAAGTGGCTTCAACATCCCCGCGGGTCGCTGATATTCTATTTTAACCTGCTGACAAATCAAACACTTCGAGACATATTCCGCCACCTCTTTCTTCAAGTTACCCCACCAAAAATTCCTCTTCAGATCTTTATACATCTTACTAGTGCCCGAGTGAATTGCATAAGGTGTACTATGAGCTTATTTCATGATTGTTTGCTTCAGAACTTCATTATCTGGGACACAAAGCCGACTTTGAAACCTCAAAACTCCATATTCATGGATTACAAAGCCCGAGGCCTTTCCTTTGCTCACTTCATCATGTAACTGAATCTTCAAAGGTCATCTAATTGCTTAGATTTGATTTCATCGGCCAATGATGAAGTTAATTCCATCACACATAGTTGCGCTTGAACTCCTTGTAACCACGTATCAATTCCTCCTCGAATAAACTCTTGTTGAATGCTGGACTTGGACATGAGCGTCTCCAGCATTCGAATAGAAACTGGTTTGCAGCTCAGTGCATCAGCTACCACGTTTGCTTTGACTGGATGATAAAAAATTTTCAAATCATAGTCTTTAATCAACCCCAGCCATCTCATTTGTCGCATGTTCAATTTCTTCTGACGAAAAATGTATTTAAGACTCTTATGATCTGTGAAGATCTGACAATGAGTCCCGTACAAGTAGTGTCGCCATATCTTCAGTGCAAAGATAACAACTGCTAATTCCAAATCATGTGTTGGGTAATTAACTTCATATGGTTTCAACTGCCGTGAGGCATAGGCGATTACCCTGTCATTCTGCATCAGTACACAACCCAGTCCCTGATTCGAAACATCACTGTATAACATGAACCCTCCAGTTCCCTGTGGTAGTGATAAGATTGGGGCTGTCGTAATCCTCTTCTTGAGTTCGTCAAAACTAACTTGACACTTCTCGTTCCATTCAAATCTTTGGGTTTTCTGCAATAATTTAGTGAGTGGGCAGGTGATTTTAGAAAACCCCTCCACGAACTGACGATAGTACCCAGCAAGTCCTAAGAAACTTTTGACCTCTTTTACATTCTTGGGAGACTCCCACTGTGTGATTTCCTCGACTTTCGGTGGATCTACTTGAACTCCCTATGCCGATACTACATGACCAAGGAACATTTACTTCTTTCAACCAGAATTCACATTTAGAAAGTTTAGCTTACAACCGTTCATTTCTTAAGAGGTTCAACACAGTTCGTAGGTGTTCCACATGCTCGTTCGGACTTTTTGAGTATAACAAAATATCTTTGATAAATACAACTATGAATTTATCTAAGTACTCTATGAATACTCGGTTCATCAATTGCATAAACACCTCAGGCGCATTGGTAAGACCGAATGACATTACCATAAATTCATAGTGCCCGTAGCGAGTCTTAAATGCTGACTTTGGAACATCGGATTCTTTAATCCTTAACTGATGGTATCCTAGTCTCAAATTGATCTTTGAGAATATTATCTCTCCTTGCAACTAATCGAACAAATCATCAATTCGAGGCAACAGGTACTTATTCTTGATCGTCATTTTATTTATATCTCGGTAGTCAATGCACAACCGAAGTAATCCTTATTTCTTTCAAACGAATAGGACCGGTACACCCCAGGGCGAAACGCTTGGCTGAATATAGCATTTGTCCAGCAATTCTTCAAGTTGATTTTTCAACTAATACATCTCAGTGGCTGCCATTCGATACGGCGCCTTGGAAATTGGTGTGGCTCCCGGTTCCAGCTTGATGGTAAACTCTACATCTCGTTGTGGAGGTAATCCAGGTAATCCATCAGGGAATACATCCGGAAATTCATTTACAACAGGAATAGACGAAAGTTCTAATATTCTGTCTTCTTTCTTCATTTCATAACACCAGTATCCGGAACAATTATGTTTCAGCAGTTTGATAGCCTTCATTATTTTAATCACTTTCCCTGAGCTTCCTGGTCTCCACCCTTCAAATAAAAATTCAGAACCGTCTTCAGCTATCATCGAAATATTTCTCTTTCGGTAGTTCATTATATCTCTATATCGGTTAAGCCAATCGTATCCAAAAATCAAGTCATCTCCTTGAATCTCTACCATGATCAGATTTGAAGGCCAATCTTTGCCTCCGATTGCTATAAGAAAATTTCTAGCTTCTAAATTCCCCATAATTCTTTCCCCACTCGGTAAACCCACAATATAAAGCTCACATTCATGAAAACAAGAAATTTTCAAAAGATTTACACAAGACAGTGATATAGACGAATGTGTAGCTCCAGTATCGAACAAAATGCTAACTGGTTGCGAAAGGATCTGAATTATACCTAATGTACTCTGATCATCTGTCCTCCATATTTCATAAAGGCGCAGAGGAACAGATCCAGCACATGACGCTTCCTTGTGGTCATACTGTCCTCTCCCTCTTCCTCGGCCAAAATTTTGATATGGTTGAACACTCTGCTGCGTTGGATTGACACTCGTTTCTTTCTGGACCTGTTGTGCGGCAAGAGCTCCATAATATCTAGAAACATCCCCATAGAACATCACACGATGTCCTTCTTGTCCATATTCATAACACGTCACAAAAGGAAATGTGTAGTCACGCCGATAGTGTCTTGGTCGACCACAGTTGAAGCATTTCCTCGCTGCCTCATTAAAAGCGGGTGCTGATATGGAACTATTTCCACCTCTAGATGGATTGGGGGGGCTTCCTGAATGAGTGAAATGATGACTACGAGACCCACTTTCTTGTGCTTCGCAAAACCACCAGAGACTTTCTGCTTCTTAGACTCGAAAAACTTTTCCATGGTACTTCTTTCATCCCGTATGCCAGAGCTTTATCTTGATACTGGTGGAGAGTGGTGCATTCAAATCCTGACATATATTCTGATATTTCAACCTCATGTGAAAATGAAACATCATTTCTGCATCGGTCCTGACAAGGTGTCGTGTAATATCCTAGAATTTCACTATGAATTTTTCGCATTATTTTATCTGGGATGTACTGTACAGAGTGGGACCGACACGATATGAGTGGATAATTTTGGAAACCGTGACAGTCGTGCCAGTATGTCTATCGAGGTTATTTTGATTCTAGGATATTACATGCTTGGTGTGTCCTTCGATGTCAGATATACCGTATGAGTATTTGTATGATTGCCGTACTTGGTCGACAGTTGTAATTGAGGATATCGTGCATCAGATGTATCGTATGGAAATGATATCGGAACGAGTATATGTATTCAGTATGTCGCGTGTACGTATTCAGTATATTGAGATGTCAGACAAGGGCAGAAATGGCGAAGTATGAAAGCCATTACGTACGCTATGTAAGGAGACTTACGTACGTAATCAAGCAGGGTTAACGTACGTTAAGGAATGTACATTACGTACGTTAAGAAGGGATTCAGACAGGATCGAGCCGTGGTCGGCAGGTGGGACCCGGTGTTGGCTGCTTTCGGCGCAGGATGTGGACAGGTGAGTCAACTTCGGCATTACGTACGCTATGCATGGCATATTACGTACGTAATATGGGTTGATACTGTAGCAAGTCAACTGCTACATTACGTACGCTATGGTAATGGTATTACGTACGTAACGCAAGGTACAAAATAGTACAGTTAACCCTGGATGACGATTACGTACGCTATATAGGACATATAACGTACGTTAAAGGCCTTACGTACGTTAACTTTGGGACTTAACGTACGTAACGAGACGCGCAGTTTATAAAATAAGAACGGGACTTTCATTTCCTCAAGAAAGGAAACACATTTCCTCCTCCCCAGCTCGTCCCTCTTCACTCTCAAACCCATTTCAGAACCTCATACCCTTGTTAATACTTTGATAAGGATGATTGGAAGCTTGAAACTTGGAGTTCTTGGAGTTTTGGAAGTGTTTGATTATGTTATTCATCTTCAAAAGGTATGTTGATGAACTCTACTCCTTGAATTCGGATTTTGATGTTAGTGTTGATGTTCTTCTTCGTATGAAGATGATTATGGTATTGTGGTTACGATTCTTGAGGATATATGAACTATATGTTGAAGGGAGATGATGATATGTTGGTTTTTGTCTTGAAAATGTTGACTATGATTATAGAATCATGTCGTTCTTGGTGATCTTGGTAGTGTTGCTTCGATTCTTGATGTTAGGAGGATCGTATGTTGGAGAATATGATGATACATGCCTTGGAGTATGGATTAGATGATGGTTAGATGTTAGAACAAATTGAATTACGTTGTTTTGTTGGCTTCAAACGTGATTATGGATTAATTCATGTTCTTGAAGAATTCTTGAATGATACATGTCCGTAAATTGTAAGGATTACGGTTAATTTTGGTATATGATTATTCATGATGATAGCCGGTAATTGTATTCCTATGAATTTGCAAGAATGAGCCGTGTTAGTCCGAATTTAAGATTGAAGTCGGAACCGATAATGTTGTAGATGTTGGTAGAACTATTGAACACGAATTTGGCTTGTGTTCGTATTGTTAAGAGTTGATATGGTTTGATTTCGTATGATCGAGATATCGTCGAGTTTGATCAGTTGATCATTTCGGTGTTGATTGTTATTGAACGTATCGTTAATTGATTATTGCATTAGGTTGCGTTAGTGGTCGTTGAAGTTAACCGTTATCTGCGGACGAGCCAGTCTTTGCGGAGCTTGTAGACGAAGACGGCGGGATTGATAGTGGCTTCGTCGAATTGGCATCAAGGCAAGTTATGCTTGCTCAGTTCATAATGTTAATAAATGATTTCGTTTTCATTTCATTTATGATTCATATAGCAATGGTATTATGGAATATATGAATTGTCGGAATGGTGGTATGTAAAATAAATCATAATGTATATGATTTTAAGGATGTCTAGTGGAAATGGGGACGTGAACTATAATTTGGTCTATTGCATGACAAGTTGGATATCAAGGTTAGTTATCGTGTCGATGTTGAACTCGGGATGGTGGTTTGGTATTAGTTATGGACTGTACATCATTTTGGATTGTCGGATAAACCGTGTATTCGTTCAGGGCGGTTGGTCGTGGAAAGGTTAGCGTCTCCAGCTTGAGGTAAATTAATATTGTTAGAATATGATAATCATCATGTTGCATTTTTGCATGTGTGTGTTGATATTTCATACGGTGAATGTGCACCATTGTTTGTTACGTTTTGTGAAGTGCTCTCTCTTGAGCCGTAATCTGTGGGGCCGATGTGTTGGGGATAAAACCTGTATGGTACCCGAATGGAAATGTGTTAGGGGATAAGACCTAAATGGCACCTATGTCCGGAGTATTCCTGAGTAGATGCTTAGTGACCCTCTACATTGCCTTGGGAGTTTATGTGATATTGTCCGGAGTATTCATGAGTAGATGCTTCTGTGACCCTTGGCTGCTGCCTTGGGAGTTTATGTGCTATCATTATATGCATTGTTGAGCATGCTGTGGACTGTTGTCTGACGGAATACGACATTGTGGTCGTGTCGGTCTTTCATGATCGAGTTATTGTTGCCCTCTTGGAAAATCTTCTGATCCTTGTTGAATATGCGTGTCTTCGAGATTTGTTGTCATGTTGTATCGTGGCATATCTGGAGTCAGATACGTTCTGATCGTTCATGTGTAGGATTTTCGGGACGGGCACGTGTAGCATGTGTTGGTTTCGACCTCATATTGAACCGTGCACATGAGACGTACTTCGTGAGGCTGATTAGGTACGAGACCAGGCGTGTATTGATCAATACCCGTGGTTGGCTTGTACATGGACACATGTCCGGATCGAGCGTATTGTGACGTCCATCTTGAGTCTTATTGATTGGTCGTTCATAGTCCATGTATAATTGGGTCTGTTCGATATTCGGGTTGTCTTTGTAACCCCGTATATATGATTTGTATATGGTGGACGATTTTATTCTCTCGTGTATCTGTCGCCGTTGAACCTTTATTAATCTCGTTCGGAGTTACCATATCGATGGTCAACTCATTGATATCGATCCTTTATAAATCTCGTTTGGAGTTCACCCTGTCATTGGTAATCTCATTCATTATTGATCCTTGTTGATTCCATTTGGAAGTTGTCTCACCGTTGGGATTCTTGGTTATTAGTCCTTGATTGATGTTATTGGAGTTTACCGCGCCGTCGGTATTCTCAGTTGTTGATCCCTTATTATCCCTATTGGAGTATACCGTGTCATTGGTACTTCCGGTCGTTGGTCCTTATTGATCTTGCTAGAGTTTACTATGTCGTCAGTATTCTCGGTTGTTGAACTTTATTGATCTTATTGGGGTTTATCATACCGTTGGTATTTCTGGTTGTCAACTCTTTTGATCTTGTTAGAGTTTACCATGTCGTTGGTATTCTCGATTATTGATTCTTCATTGATCCTTACCGTGTCGTCGGTATTATCGGTTGTCGACCTTTTATTGATCTTGTTGGGATTTGCCGTATTGTCGGTATTCTCGGTTATGGATTCTTCCTTGATCTTGTTGGAGTTACCATACCATGGCATTCTCGTTCGTGGTTGATCCTTTGTCGATCTTGTGTGGAAATATCATGTCATTGATATTTCCGTTGTGATGCATTAATTGTTTATTATTATTGACTGTGTCAACATTCGTGTTTTGCATTGATATTCGGGACTTGCTATCGTCTCGGAACGGTTGGATTACAGGTGTGCCATGTGATATCGGTTTTATCAGGATTGGGATTCGATTGTGCGACCCAGCCGGCAGAGTTAGTCTTGGCCAGATCATTCTATAATTGAGATATGATAAGTTTGGGAATTTTTGTATCGTTTCGGTTATAGTACAGGTAGTTACTTTTGAGTTCGTTCATTACTTAAGGACATGAGGCGTGGGATAAGGTAAGAATTGATTGTTATGTTTTGACAGGTTGGTAAGGTTATTTCGGTAAGATTACATGGGGAATGTTCTTACTCTGTAGATTACATTGATATGTATTGTTTTTGTGATGTGATCGTTATCATTGTTGAGTATTATGACTGACCCCGTCGTGGGCTTTATCTTTTAGGTACTCGGAGTTCGAGCGAGTAGCGGTCGTGAAGGGATGAGCTTTCCGGTGATACTGGCTATGGCGTAGTTGTTGGGATTCGAGTGTTCTTTCTGGTTTTTATAATTCCGCTGCAAATGTAATTAATTGTGTTTTTATCCGCTGCGTGTGTATATTTAAAATGGCTTTCGGTATTCTTTGAACTGTGTTTTTATCCGCTGCGTGTGTGTGTTTACTTTCAAAGGGCCTTTTGGCATTTTTAAACGTTTGCGAAAATGATTTTAGCCTTGTGGGTTCCAATATGGGGCCCACGGCGCTGTAATATTCCCGGTCGGTTTTGGGGGTGTTACATGTCGAAAAAATGCCAGTTGTTGATTAAAGGTCTTAATCACTTGAGCTACAGGTGCGTCCGAAGGTTGTGCGGAGAAGAATTACCCAAATTTAGCTTCCCGGACCAGACGAGGGCAGTACTGAGATTCCATTATTATCTTGAACTCTCCCGACTTAGCATCATGGTCAATAGGTTGGATAGATTCCCACCATTCGGATGCCTCTCCAGTCAGAAAATATTGGGCGATAGAGGTTATTCGATCATCCGGACAGTTAATTCCTGCAAAGATTTTCTCTAACTCCTTTAGCTAATGATCCCATGTTGGTGTTTCAGAAAAACCATCAAACTTTGGTGGATGCATTTTCGCCACCTCTTGTAGCCATTTGTCTCCTCGATATCCCCAGTCCGGGATTCCTTGCTGTCCCTCCCCTGGTTGTATACCAATTGCCATTTGCATTCTGTCTACCACTTGAGCATATTGAGTCATATGGATGACCACTTGATGAAGTATGTCGAGAACAGCAGGATTGTCATTCGCCTCAACAATTTGCTCTCGATTATTGTTGATGGATTCCTATTGCTCGTCAGAACTGAAGTTAGCCTGATTTGAAAGCGAATCAGGGACAGAGGGTGAAGCTTCCCTCTCAGCATTTCCACGTCCGTGTCTTCTCCTCAACATACTGTAGGCATACATACTCAATATACGAGGAACAATATTGTTCTAACATTTAATTATCATAAGGGCATAACATTAAAGGACAATAATAGAGTTTTAAGAAACTTACAAACACAGCTTGCATGAAGACGTAGGCAGTACAGTGATGTTATTCACGGCCAGTTAACCAAAAAGACACATCTGGACCCTAATTTAACCCGACGTCCAAGATATCCATAATCTTATCTCTGATACCATATTCTGTAACACTCCGAGATATTCAGGATAATTACAACACCGTAAATCCTTTATATAATGGTTTACTAGGCTAAGAATTTAAAATAACATTATTAAATACTAACAGTAAGATTTATTATTACATACCGAGTTTCAAAATAACAAAAGACAAACACTGAACAGTAAATAATACAATACCATCCAAACAAGACAAAGCAAAGACGTACTCGAGTACTTATTAAAAACAAATCACAACTGAAAGGACTCTCTGGACCGTTAACATCACTCTGCACCCCCGTCATCATGTAGATCCTGTGGTTGTTTTCCAGTTCTCCTGGATCCGGAACATAAAACACATGTCCACCCCTGAAGGGGTTAGCACAATAATGTTAGTACAAGTACGATAATTTATAGAACAACAACTTATTCGACAACTCGTCAAGAATGACGCAATATCAATAACAACACAACAACAACGAGCCTCTCCTACGAGAAGACTATCGATGCATTACATAATATGACAATCATAACATACACATGGTAATCTAATGATCCAGCATTCACTGAATAGATCCCAAAATGATCCCGTCGGACCAACACAAGGTGGAAAACCCATCTAATGATCCAGCGCATGCTAGCATAGATCCAAAGATGATCCTGTCGGACCAACACAAGATGGACAAATGACAATGACACGTGTGCACGACTACATGAATAATATTAATATGAAAACATAATTAAAGTACTTGCCTTATAATGATGACAAGGTTTAAATACTTCGACGAACACCAAAACACTCGAAGGTCATCCATTCGTCTAACCACTTGCAAGCTTCGAACCTTAAAAAATAATGAAAAAACAAAGAGTTTAACATGTGTATACGTAACTAGCACACGATCATCTAACGTTTCTAAGATATGACTGAGTTAATCATCCTACGTACGACTCGTTCACAGTTCAACTACCCAACGAACATTAAGTCGGGCTAAAAACGTACTTCATGCAAATCAAACGATCATAATAGGGGTACCATACCGACATCTATGAATTCAAGGATTTTCAAGTCATCACGATTCCATACTCTAATCTTGATTATTACCTCTAATGTATGGTTCGATCGATTCATATTAAGGCAAACACATTTAGCCGAGTTCTAGGTTAATTCACCAATAGATTCCCGTTCTCCCATGAAGTAGTTCTTCTTACCAAAGTTCTGCATTCATTATGGTTGTTACCGACATAACCACTTCATCCCAACCATTAATATGAATATTAACTAATCAGAACTACTCCTTACAAGATATGCATCAATCTTGATGAACACCCTCACTATTCTTCCACTTGAATTCATATATCATAGGTGATATCATAACAAGTCATTTGACATCATATCATTTCGAAATCATCATCAAATGTATGATACAATCTCAGAAAACTACATCTCAAGGTTCAATATAAGTAAGGCTCAACTCATATATGTCTCAATCAAGGTATACCTTAGGTTTAATCATCTCAAGCTTCCTAAAATCATGGTGTTCAGCAATTATGTCGTCAATGGAGTCTAATAATCTCTGAAATACATTTGTCATCATCCTAGAAATATAAACTCAGAGCTGGAGCAACATTAACATACCTTATACGGAGGAAATCGATGAAACAATCGGTAGAACTCAACACCAAAAGCTTAAATACCAATCCAAGATGCCTATGATTTTCAAAATCAAGTTGAGGGGCTTATTTAGAGGTTATGTGAGGTTGGAAGGTCTGAAATATGGGTAGGATTCAGACAAGATGAGTGAAAGAAATAAAATGGGTGATGTTCTAAATATAGAAAATTGCGATTAATGTGCATTATCCTCTATCCTTAGTGTATGCTAACATGTTAGGAAGCTCACTACCACAATCTGCCTCCAGTCTTGCATACGCTATCTGACATTACATATGCTACCAGCTGCATTTTACATACGTTAACTAGTAGTGTAGCGTATGCTAATTGTTTAATTACGAACCTTACTGTCTGTTCTGTCCTTGTTTTAGTGTATGTTAACCACATTATTTAGCGTACACTAAACATCATTGACTTCACTTTTCTAAAAGCTATCCAGTTTCATGTAAGGCATCCCGAAAAATCCGTAATCTGGTCTCCTCACTCACCTACCATGACCCCACGTGGTTGACTGCTTGTTACATATGCTAAGTATCTAGCTTATGTACGTTAATACTCACACTTTAGCGTACACTAGCTTTATACATTTGCGTATGTTAATTGCATGCAAACATTTGCATGAATTAACATCCTTTACATCATACAGTCATTCATGAATACTAGATTACAGATATGGAAAATCATACTTCAATTGATTACGTGGCATAGTCAAATACCACAAGCTTCAAATACAGGTGAAAATACATAAAAATTATCCGGGTATTACAATGCATGCATGTGGAAATGCAAAATGGATATCATGTTCATGTAACATGAAACCAGACAATTAAAGCATCATCCAGATCAAGCATCAACTACAACAGAACACTCTCAAGATATCATCATGTTTAACAAATAGTTATAAACACAACAGTATGTTTAAGCATTGTAGTTGCAGATGGATTTCTTCTTACCTTGTTCGGATGATACCCCTACTCTTATATCGATATGAGATGGTTTTGATGATAAGCCTGATTATTACAAGGCTTTGGTAAATCCTCTTATACAAACATATTGTTATAAAATCTAAGAGACTTTTGTTGTGGTGTCGCAAATGACATTAAAACCAGATATTTTAACATACTAAATGGTTATAAATGCTAGGTTAGTAGGCTGGTATGCATAGAAATACGGACATAAGACCGTAAAATATCAACTAGGCATCTATATATAAATTGGTAAAACCCTTCGGATAGGAAGTGTGCTAAACTTTATGAATACCATTGCTCCTATTTAAGCGCACTATTTGAAACAGGGGTGGATTGTGATATCCCACATCAGTTAGCCGAGAGGGGTCGAAGTGCCTTATATGTGCATATCCGCCTCCATATAACATGAGGCCTTTTAGGAGCTCACTGGCTTCGGGGAGATGGGAACTCCGAAGTTAAGCTTGTTGGTGATTAAGCAATCTCAAGATGGGTGACCTCATGGAAAGTTGCTCGTGGGCTCCCAGAAACAAAATTGTGAGGGTCAGCTCATAAGAGAGTGCCCAAAGCGGACAATATCATGCTACGGCCGAGCGGTCTTAGGATGTGATAGTTTGGCATTGGAGCTCCTAAGTCGGCTGGTCCGAGTGTGCCGACAAGGACGTCGGTCCCCTCAAGAGAGTGTGGATTTTGAGATCCCACACCGGTTAGCGAAGAGGGGATTAAGTGCCTTATATGTGCATGCTCGCCTCCATATAGCATGAGGCCATTTGGGAGCTCACTGCTTCGGGGAGATGAGAACTTCAAAGTGAAGCGTGCTTGGTGCTGGAGCAATCTCAGGATGGGTGACCTCCTGAGAAGTTGCTCGTGAGATTCCAGAAATAAAACTGTGAGGGCCAGTTCAGAGGATGGTGTACAAAGCGGACAATATGATGCTACAGCGGAGCGCTCTTGGGATGTGACAAAAACCTACCAGGTGGGAAATCGAACCTAATTCGAAACCCGGAATCCAAAACCCAAAAACCAAAACCAAATTTTTTTTGTAGCAATTGTTAACAATAAATCTATTTTTTATGATTCAAAGAAAAAACAATACATCTAATGTTTTTTATTCAATTCAAAATCAACAAGTCTAACCCCGATTATTGTATTTATATGTATGTATTTATTTTTCATATACCGAAGGCATTTAGGCCATGTCTGGTATGTGCAATTTTAATATACCAAAAGGCCTTAGACCATGTTTCTTATATTTCTTTTTTATTTATTATCGGGTATTTTTTGGTTTCAGCAGTCCAGGTTCTATTCGTTTCAGTCTAAATGGTAGTACTCGTATCCGGAGTCATCAATTTTTTGGTGAGTTTCGGTCCCAGACATTTCGATCCGGTTCTCGGGCGGGTCTCAAATTTACTCGGACAACTAACAGCCCTAGCCACTATGCAAAAAAAAAAAAGCAGGTTATGCATAATTGGCATGTACTAGTATCTAGTGCCGACTATACCCTTAGTGGGCCACATGTCTCCTCCTACTTCTCCTTCTCCTTCTCCTTCTCCTCATCCTCCTCCTCCTCCTCCCCCTCCTTCTTCTTCTTCTTCTTCTTATTCTTCTTTTTCTTATTCTTCTAAGATTTTTTGATCTTCTTCTCCTTCTTCTTCTTCTTCTTCTTCTTGTTCTTATTCTTCTTCATCTTCTTTTTCTTCTTCTTCTTCTTCTTCTTCTTCTTTTTCTTCTTCTTTGGTCCTGAAACAAGATGTCCATACTCCTCATTTGCAAGCTCCGTGTGCAACTTCATTGTAGATTTTTGACAAGTTTGTCAAGTCATATTTTCGGGCCAATTCTTAAGCATGTACGCCTATGCAATACTGACCAACCTATATGGCCGGTGTACTCCCCTATCGCTGACCTCCAGAATGACCGGTACCTTGAGGGCATAAATAGAAGCATACCAGTAGGCATGGGAGATGATGAGATCGTACATGGAATGGGTAAAATCCAGTGTATACGAGGCATAAGAGGTTCAGTTGTATCGAAAATATTGGGGGTCGGCCCCAGCTTGGGATTCTAAAAAAGTGACTGCCTTACTAGTGTATGACGCTCATGCATCGGCTAAAATGCTCTATTGGACCCTCCATAAACTTTAGCCTAGTAGCCTCTAGTAACTTATGGGTACGAGCATTACTCTTACTCATATACCAAGCAACCGGATCTATGGGAATTGCATGATTGAAGGCTTCAGAACCCACCCGACTATGGAGTCGTCGATTTTTTCTTTTTACTTCCCACTATTTTTCTGTGTCCATTTAACTTGCGCACAAACACACACGCACACACAATAATCACAGACATAGGCGGGCAATAGACATGAAAACACACACAATACAACACACACGTGCACAATAAAACACACATATAAACATACAAACAAACCACACATTAAACACTACACACACAAACACACTAAACACACTCACACACATACACGCATACTACAACACAACACAACAAAAAGCATCACACATTACACTTAACATATAAACGCACACATATCACATATTACATCACATAATACATGCACACAATCCATATTACCCCAAATTGAAAGCAGGAATCTTGTATAAAAATAAAATTATAATCCTATATAACTAAATTATAATTCTTCACAAAAATTATACCCCAAATAAAACACACTCACACACACCTAATCAAATAATAATCCTCAATGAAAGTAGGATAATACATTAATAGGAGGCGGAGATGGGCCAGATAGATGAAAGCAGAGGCGGGTGAAGGCTCACGGTGGATGGAGATGTTAAACGAATGGGGCAGATATGGAGACTGAGACCCAGAGAGATTGCAGAGAGATGGAGACTATGAGCATCGACCTACGGATAGGCCTAAGAGTGGCGGACATCAGTGGGTCGATTGAGAGCTGGTGGATGGGGTTCGCGAGATGGGGTTTGGTCAGGAGTGTAATGGTGGATGGGGTTCGTGAGAGTCTACAAAAACAGATAGTGAAAATAGCTGGAAGTGTGATTTATAGGTTGCACTTTAGCCAATGATGGTATTTTCGGCTGCTAAACTCATCGCACTTTAGCCGAAAACTTTACTAGTACCACCTGTTAAATTAATACCATAAAAAGTTCGCTCATAGGTAATATGACTCTCTACCTTTGAACTTTATTAGTCAATATATATATATATATATATATATATAAGCATAAAAGTACCAAAAAATAAAATATCGATCAGCGGCAGCACGGTTTGAACCTGGGCTTCGGCTCTCTGTCATTGACCTGTGATAGTCATTCATATGTTTTATGATATATACATATTATATAGATTTTTAATTGTAAAACAAAAAAATTGAACTTACTAAAAAACAAAAGATCAAAAAAAAAATACTAAAAATAAAAGTATACCAAAAATAACAAAATTACGAGAAACGAATAAAAATATTTCACTTGAGATTTTTTTTATAAAAGTGAAATACTTTTTAATAAACTGTTGGCTAGTTATTTTGCTACCTGAAAGTCTATAGAGTAGATGTTTAAGAAGTATTGAACAAGGTCGTATATTCAGATACTAATTATTCTAATTGTATCAAACACTAAATTAAGTAAGACAATAATAAAAAAGTCTACAAAGAGAAATAAGAGGAGAATTTATACAATTAAAGTGTTGGTTCCAAGACTAAGTTATCATTGTTTGCTAAGATTAAAATAATTTAACTTGTGTTTAATATTATACTTGTCGTCTATAGTCCCAAAACTTCTTTAAAAGTCCCTCTCGAGATGCAGTTAAAACGTATATTAAGTAACCTATGATGACGTCTCCATCTACCAGAAATTATATAACTTCGAAAGTGCTAAAGACCAAAAGTCATTACAATCAATCACCAACCTCTCAATCTCGTAATTGATTATGTCAATTACTTGAGACCTATTATTGAACGTATCTCTTCATTTACGAACAATAGTGTGAAGCATGTAAAAATATTGATCAAGTGTTCAAACATGATTTAAAGCCAAATAATTAAAAAAGGAATTCAAGTAGATAATAAATTATGTAGTCGATTTTAACATCCAACTCCCATGTCCAGAATCTAACAAGTTAAGCCAGACATGGTGAAAAGATAAGAATAAATCGCACTCATGTTCAACATATTTCAACTAATAAATACAAACTAAGAAGAAAAGAAAGAAAGGAAGAAACAAAAACTCGAATTATGATCTCTCGATCTTGTTTCAATACTTGCACTTGATCCCCATTGATGCATTTGATTCCTTCTTGGTGGTGTTTTTAGCTTCCTGAGCTCTTCCTTGACTTGATTTCCCTAAAATATGGCATTCAGGGTCTTTTTTATAACCACCAAATAGGATCAAAGGGCCGTTGAACCACGTTAAGTTCACCAAATAATAGAACAGGCCTAATGTCATGGCCATGTCAAATGACATAGCCCGTGTCGGACTGATCTATAAAAAACAAAAATATTTGGAGTGTAACACGACCAGGGCCACGCCAGTTTCGTTTGACACAGTCCAGACCATGTCACCCTGTTGGGTTCTATTTTTCAGTTTTTTCAGCTTGTTCTCTTGCTCTTGCATTGCCTGTATATGTCGGGGTTGGAACTTTGCTCATCCTTGATAATAGCCTTAAAAAGACCTAAAAACGACAAAACATACCCATGCGTATGTTAGAAATATGTCCTCAGATGCCACTCGGAGGATTAGAGAGTGAGAGCAATGTATTGTAATTATAATCATCAATTGAAATAAGACATTTATTATTGCTATATTTGTTTATATCATTGACATCATGATTTGGTATATAGAATAATAATCCTTGCATTTTAGGGCAAACCTTCCATGCCTTATGAAGCTAAGGAGAAAGGCACTATAAGTATTTAGGGGTCGAATGCTCAATTGGTTCGCAAGTCGACAAACCTAACTGGGCATTAAGTTTAGACAAGACTTGTATAACATGTACTTTGACAATCAGAGTGCCTTTGTTCACTAAGGGTTAATGGGAGCACATGTTATATGTATACTAATGGGATTAGTATACTTGGACTCGACTCACCTCGATTTGGTTCACTCTAGGATAGTCAATGACTGAACCGTAAGGTTGTGATTGGTATACAGAAACCTTTGACTTTAGGATTCCGTAGGAGATGTGATTATATCATTAAGTTAGTCACTAGAGTAAATTGATCCAATCACTGACTGATGGGGTCAACCTCGAAGTACAACTTGGTGGGCAAGTAGCAGTCTCTGTTGAATACCAAGATAAAATTCTTTCTCCCGTAAGTGAACATGTTGATGTCATATGTGGTTAGTGTCAAATGAGATCATAAGTATTTGGCCAAAGAATTTAGAGCTAGTTGTATTTTATACACAAGAGCTTGGTGATATCGATTTACACTAACAACAGAGTAAAGTTACAATAGGATTCGACATTGTTGTGACCCTAATACTTAATCGGGACATATGATTAAGGGTTTATACGTATATGGTATTCATAGCGTAAAGGTGTTGTAATGATCCCTACCATTCGTTCTCAATCGAGTTATAGTGTAGGCTACGGGACTAGCTAGGTGGTGCTAACACTTTTTGGATCCTCCCAATGCTGATTGAGACGAACCTACAGAGTCGCGGCACAAGAATATATGACGGATTATATTTAGCTTATTCTCTCTTGGTTAATATTAGATACTAGATATTTAATCAAATTTATTGGATAAATTAAATCGATCTTGGGAATTAAATAAATTACTGAGTAATTAATTTTATTCATATTATTTCTTAGAGAATTAATACTTAATATAATAAATTAATTGAATTAATTAATTATATTAATATTGAAACATCCCAAGGTTTATCTATTCGACTAAATACACGATGGTCCATTTCACAGACCGGAACAAACCAACTCACAAATTGTCTCACTTGGTTACCCCCATTCCCCATCATTTAATGGTGATTAATTTGTTTTATCTTAATATTAGATATGATGAGATTATGTGAGATTTTATATAATGTACTTGGTGTATTAAATATAAGGACTTTTGTTTTTCGGTGAATATCATCTTATCTACACATCGCAACTGCTTCATCATTTTTTCGGTGACTTGGCCGTGAGCTATAGTGGAGGAGGACAGAATTTTTTTTCCAAGTTTTAAATTTAGAGTTTATGAGTATACTTGAAGAAGAAATATTCATAATGCACTTAGAGTAAACCAAATCAAACCAAACCAAACATACCCAGTATATCCCGCTCAGAGCAGGGTCTGGGGAGGGTAGGATGTACGCAGACCATGCCCCTACTTATTACGGTAGGGAGGCTGTTTCCGTGAAGACCCCCAGCTTAGTGCACAGCAGAATCTTGTGTGATAAATACAAAGAATAACCAATGATACAAAAAAGCTCGAGACCATACCTGAGCCCATGGCTTGATCCACATGGGACTTACCTAAGCGGAGTTAGGCTATTTCACTCCCGATGAACGCTGCTCTAACAAAAGAGAGGTTGGCTCTGCGCACAGCTCCCTGTCAAAAATACACCACACGCAAAGACAATAGGATAAAATATACAATAAAAGTAAAAATGCAATGCTCTAGGTCAAAGCTAACCGAGACAACCCAACCCTAAGGCACTCAACTACAGCACCGCTCCCTACAAAAGAATCCACAACTCTGATCTGGCGCCTCCAAGCGTACCTATCAACAGTCATGGTCTCGGAAAGGTTTAAGGCCTTCAAATCTAATCTCAATTGCTCCTCCCACGTCCTCCTCGGTCTGCCTCTCCTCCTCTCCCCGACAACCATTAAACTCTCGACCCTCCTCACCGGAGCAGATGTCTGCCTCCTGCGGACGTGGCCAAACCATCTCAATCTCCCTTCCTTAACTTTCGCTGAAATGGGCGCCACTTCCAGCGCATTCCTGAAAACCCCGTTCGCAATTCTATCTAACATTGTGCGACCAGTGTGTGAACTAAATTTAGTCAGCTATTTCTATCTAATCTATCCGTGTTTTTCAAGATAAGAAGATAGAAATATTTTTTGGTCATTTCCGACGCGTGATACATAGAGGCACGGTGCTTTTGGTGTTCGAAATTTCGCAAAGGCTTGGACAATTTGAAATTGTCATTAACATAACTATTAATCAAAAGTATTCAAGGGTATGATTTTTAAATTCACTCTTAAACTTTTTTATTCTTATATGCGATTCTTGATCGATCTTGTTCATAATGCCCGGAATGACCCGGATTATAAATGGTCGGACTTTATCGACCCGAAGCCGGACTGTTGAGCAGGCCAACCGGTCGGACCGGAAAAACCGGGTCGATGCAGGCTAGCTTGATTCTAGCCCGATTTTGTAAATTTTTTTTTTTTTTTTTTTTTTTGCATATTAAGTGTCCTTTTATTACATATAAAATACTTTCTTCTTTACATACTCCCATAAAATACAATTATCAATCTTAATATCTTTATTTAGTCATCAAACTCCCAAGTTCAATAATATTTTAGTATAAATAAACTTAATTAGAATAAAGTGCAATCATAATCGAGCCATTAATCATCATTATTTCATCACCACCGAGAGTAAATTATAATAAAAAATATTTTTTTTTTGTATTTTTATTTTTACCGGGTCGTTCCGGGCCAGACCCGGATTTTCCGGGTCTTGACCCGGTCCGGCCCAGACCCGGATTTTCCGGGTCTTGACCCGGTCCGGCCCGAAACCCGGTTTTAGACAAAATGCAGACCCGGGACCCGGACCTAATTAACAGGTCCGGTCCGGGTCCGGGTAAAAACCGGGTCCGGACCATTTGTGCTCAGCCCTAAATATTATTATTCATTGGGCCTTCAATTTTAGGCCCCGAATTCCAACAACGTAATCAAATCCAATAAAACACAGATGACCCATGCCATAATTGCTCTGCCAGAAAAATTGGTCAGTCGGAGGTCCGTCAGAGATCCTCGTAAAAAAGATTGCTTTTGAAAAATAATTATCCCTTAATTTAATTTAATTTAATATTTAATAGTGTTTTTTAAAATTTATTATTGTTGTACATTTGATAATATTATTATTAAATTCAACCCAAAAGAAAGGAAAGAAGAGGAGATGGGTGCAATAGTCTTTTCCGATGCGGACTACAATGACTAAAAAACACCGTTGTTCTTTATATTATAAACTACAGATTACCCGTGCCATAATGGCACGGTGACGGTGATATAATGAATCAAAATAATTAAATTATCAGATCACTTGCTAGAAAAAAATATGTTGGTTCTCAAAATTCAAGCGGGACTTACCTACCTTAAAAAAAAAAAGAAAAAATGGGAAAGTTACATCTACTAGTGAATTTTACTAAAATATTAGAATAATAACACAAAGATAAAATAATTACACTGGTGACAATTTTTAGTAATATATTTATGTAAGTCTAGATCTCATTGATCTCTTAAATTAGGGAATCGCAGTTATTTATTAAAAAAAATCCCATAATTAATATGTTTCTCTCTTTCTCTCTCTTTCCATCGTTTCTTTTTCTTCTTCAAAAAATGCAGGACTATTTTCTCTAACTTATATCTTCTCTTTATCACAAATCAGATATATAAACACATCTCACTAACATTCATAGGCAGTAGCCACTATCCACCGCGGATTTTAATAGTGTTGTATTCTGAAGTGCTAATATTATGTATGAAATGTTGGTGATTTTAGTGTCACCAGGCATTTTTTGTAATTGGAACTAACATGTGAGTTAAGGGGTTTTATAATTTGTAATCTAATATATATTGGGGTATGTGCGGAGTGCACGCATGTATAAGATCGAATTATAAGACGGTACGACAAAATGTCGGGGGTCCGGGGGCAGCGCCACCAGTGACGGGGTCTAGGGGAGGCGCCCCTAGCGGGGTCGAGGGATAGAGCCCCCGTGGGGTTTGGGGCAATGCCCCAAAAGGTCTTCGGAAATTTGGATTGGTAACTTAGTGAAAATTCTGAATTTTAGAGGGAGACTATGGTAAAATTGACTAATTTCATCAATTTTGGAACCATCAGTCATGCCTCTAATTTCGAATCACTAATTAATCCTAATGACGGTGTCGCCTAATGTAACCCTAATTCGACATGTATAAATAAGGCTCTTATCTTTGAGTCTGGAAGAACCTTTTCCAATCTCTCTCTTTTTTCTGACATATTTAGAATCTCTCTAGCAATTTGGCTTATGTTTCTGTGCCAAGATTCGCAAGTGTCCCTTTGTATTATCCTAGACTGAATTTCTTGTAACCCTGGCATAGGGTAGAAATATCAGTTCGGAAAGTGATTATATGATCCATTGGGAATCCGGATCTCCATCATAAACCCTAAACACCCCAACAATCGAATTGATATTTTCTATTTCTGGAGATGGCTGAAACAATCCGTGAGATGACCACAAAGTTCAGCAAACTGGACAAGTTCGAAGGTAATGATTTCAGGTGCTGGCAGAAGAAAATGCAATTCATGTTGACTACTCTAAAGGCAGCGTATGTGCTCAGTACTCCCAGACCAGAGGTGGTTGAGAATGAGACATTGGAGGATACCAGGAAGAGGAGCAAGTGGGACAATGATGACTACATCTGCAGAGGTCACATATTGAACGGTATGTCTGATTCTTGATTCGATATCCATGGTGATGCTAAAAGTGCGAAGGAATTGTGGGACACCCTTGAATCAAAATACATCACTGGGGATGCTTCGAGTAAGAAGTTTATGGTTAGCGATTTTAATTCTTATAAGATAGTTGATTCAAGGTCTATCATTGAACAATATAATGAACTCCTTCGCATTTTGGGTCAATTCAAAATGCACAACATGAACATGGACGAATCCATTGTTGTGTCAAGTGTGATTGACAAACTTCCACCATACTGGAAAGATTTCAAACATAACCTAAGACATCAAAAGGAGGAGCTGTCATTGGTTCAACTTGTTAGTCATATTCGCATTGAAGAATCTCTTCGTGCAAAGGATAATGACAAATCTGATAAAAACAAAAGAAAAATTGAACCTGGACAGCCCTCTGTTCATATGGTTAACAAAGGACATGGAAAACTTAAGCTAGAATATCTCCCAAATAACTCCAACAAAAAGAAAAAAGGAACTGGCTTGTTGGAGGTGCAACAAGGTGGGACATTGCAAGCGTGATTTTCGTGTGAATCTAGACAACAATGGTACTAGAAATAGTGGAGCCAATGGAAGTGGAAATGGGTCTAAGGACTAAGTTAAAGGAGGTCAGTATTTGACCAACCTTGATAAATCTAAACAAAATTATCTTTATTATGTTTCACTTATTCCAGAATCATTCTATGTCTAGGACAATGACATTGCTTGGTGGATCGACTCTGGGGCAACGAACTATGTATGCAAGGATAAATGGTGGTTTGAAACATTAACACCGCTTGAAGATGGATCGGTGCTGAAAATGGGAGATGATTCTTTTATACCGTGTCGGTGTCGTTTGTCTTGAATTTACTTCTGGAAAGACTATTAGACTTTTTGATGTTTTGTTTGCTCCAAAGATTCGAAAGCATCTAGTTAGTGGTAGTAGTTTGAATTCTGATGGTTTTAGACAAGTTTTTTAATCGAATAGCTTCATCCTATCTCGAGATGGACTGTTTATTGGTTTTGGATATTTGAATAATAGAATGTTCCGTTTGAATGTTATTGATAAGTCTATACCTGTTCAAAATTATGCATTTATGTCTTCTAAGATTGATGACTCTATGCTTTGGCATGCTAGATTAGGTCATGTCAATTTTAGAAGGATGCATGAGATGTCAAAATATGGATTGCTTCCAGCCTTTGACATGAATCCAGGAAAATATAAAACATGTCTCCTTACAAAAGTGACAAAACAACCTTTTCCCACTGTCACTAGAAATTTGGTTATTTTGGAACTTGTACACAGTGACCTGTGTGATTTTTACTCTACTCTTTCCTTGGGTAATAAAAAGTATGTTGTCACGTTTATTGATGATTGTACGCGGTTTTGCTATGTGTATTTGTTGCATTCTAAGGATGAAGCCTTAGATAAATTCAAAATATACAAAACTGATGTGGAATTGCAATTAGGCAATCCAGTCAAATGTCTTAGAACTGATCGGGGAGGTGAATATATGGATCCCATATACTTCCAATCAGTGGGTATAATTCATGAAACCACAACACCTTACTCGCCCAAACAGAATGGAATCGCTGAACGCAAAAATCGAGTTTTAAAAGAAATGGTAAACTCGATGATTTCTTACTCGGGATTGAGTGAGGGATTCTGGGGAGAGGCCATGTTAACGGCCTTTTATTTGTTGAATAGGGTTCCAAATAAAAAGAACAAAACAGTCTCCTATAAACTTTGGTTCAAGAAAAAGCCGAATTTAAGTTACTTTCGGGTTTGGGGATGTCGGGCAGTTGTAAAACTTACCGAACCCAAAAGGAAAACTTTGGGTGAACGAGGAATAGATTGTATATTCATTGTATATGCTAAACATTCCAACGCATATAGGTTCTATGTAATAGAACCTAATGATTCGGTATCGATTAACACCGTTATCGAATCACGGGATGCGATTTTTGATGAGATGCGTTTTACATCGATTCAAAGGCCTAAGGATCTGACTTTTGGCACTAATAAAGTGAAAAATCCATACAATCCAGATGGTATTGCTGTACCATAAACACAAGAGCTTCGGAAAAGCAAAAGAGGCCGAATAGCGAAAAAATCCTGTTCCGACTTCCAACTGTTTTTGGTAGAAGGAACAAGGGACGAAATTGGTTTTCAATACTATTATTGTTACAACATTCCTAAGACTTTTCAATCATGGAGTCTCAAGATTTTATCTTTTGGAAGGAAGCTATTGATGATGAAATGTCGTCAATTCTTGAAAGTAACACTTGGGTGTTGTGTGATTTGCCTCCAGGTTCTAAACCACTTGGTTGCAAATAGATTTTCAAAAAGAAAATTAATGTTAATGATACTATTGACAAGTTCAAAGCCTGGTTGGTCATTCAAGATTTTAGACAAAAACCCAGTGTTGACTATTTTGATACGTATGCTCCGGTTGCGCATATTTCTACTATTAGATTGTTAATTGCCTTGGCAAGTATTCACAATCTGATTTTCCAACAAATGGATGTTAAAACAGCCTTTTTGAATGGTGAACTTGATGAAGAAGTTTACATGAAACAACCAGAAGGTTTCGTTATGACCGGTAAAGAGCATATGGTATGTAAACTTGTGAATTCTTTATATGGGCTGAAACAAGCACCCAAACAATGGCATCAAAAGTTTGATGAGGTTATTTTGTCCTCTGGTTTTAAGTTAAACCAATGTGACAAATGTATTTATAGTATATTTGATGAAGCTACTAGTGCTGGAGTGATCATTTGCTTATATATAGATTACATGCTGATTTTCAGTACTAACCAAAATCAAGTAGATGAAACTAAGAAATTATTGTCATCTAAATATTCTATGAAAGACTTGGGAGATGCTGATGTAATTCTTAGAATAAGAATTAAGCTGGTGAACAAAGGTTTAGTAATGACTCAAAGTCATTATATTGAAAAAAATCTCAAACGGTTTAATTTTAGTGATTGTTCTCCCGTCAGCACTCCTATGGACTCTAGTGTGAAGTTAATGCTAAACACTACATTCCCATTTCACAATTAGAGTACTCTTAGGTCATTGGTAGCCTGATGTATGTCATAACAAGTACCAGGCCTGATATTGCTTTTGCTGTGGGAAAATTGAGCAGATACACTAGTAATCCTAGTGCTCAACATTGGCAAGCACTGAATCGAGTGTTTAAGTTGTTGGTATTCCGAAAATAAAACGAAATACGCAGCGGAAAATAAAAAACGAATCCCAAACAGGATCGATCAAGTAACGTATATACGAAAAAAAAATACGAAGATAAAAATCATACCCTTGAAGCCTTTGAAATAAATCTTCGTAAATATGGATGACGATCACGAACCCCGTCCCGAACACGAAATCCCTTCGTTCCAAGCATCGAAAATACGAAGCCTCTACTTAACACGCTGTAACACCCCAAACTAGGTGGATATTACAGTGCCGTGAATCCCCGACTGGGACCCACCCGGCGAATGAAAATGATGAATTAAATAATATAATTGTAGTAACGAACCACATTATATTACCCAAATACTCCGATGAGGAGTTTAAGTACAACACACCAGGACAATACCGAATACTAGTATATTTTATATGAATATAAAATACACAACACTGAATGAAACGGAGTATCCAAATGAAAGTCTGCAGCGGAAATTAAAGGACAACAACATGAATAACTGAAAGATCGGGGGGCCCTACTAGTATCACTGGGACTCCTCGATGTCAGCATGCTATTCCCGTGCTTTTGCCTTTCCATGACCTGAAAAACAAAATCCCCAACCGGGGTCAGTTACACAGAACAACAATCCTCAAGGGTTGTTAATACACAATCATGATATATCTGAAGTTATGAAATATCCTGTCGAAACATACGCAATCAAACATGCTATATGAATCAACTAACGGTATGGCTCAAAGGAATGGCGCCACACTACGTCCGGGATGGAAATGTGTCCGTGTACAAGCCACCAACGAGTATCGATCGAATACACGTGTGGTCTTGTACATAATCAGTCTCACGAAGCCATCAACTCGTGTGCACAGTCCAATGTGAGGCTACCAACCAACACACGACTTAAATGTGCCCGACATGAAAATCCTACACATACCAACCGGCACGCCAGTGCGACCCGGAATGCCACGATATAACAAAAGTGACATCAAAATCAATAATGACTCACCGAGATGAAATGACAGTGAAATAAAGATAGCTCAATGAAATAATTGGAGCCGTCGTTCCTCGTGAATGAAGTAATGAAGTGAGAATTACCAGTTTCAATACGGTAAGTACTTTATGAATGAATTATGATTATGAATGAACAACAACGAAAAGAATGAATATCCTTTTAACTGAGTAAGAATTAACTTACACAACACCGGTGACAATTATCCTTCCACGAACAATGTCCTAATTGATATATCGGTCGCTCGAACAACCTTGAATAAATACAATTACCAACAATCCGTTCAATACACGAATCAAACACTAATATAACGAACTCAAAACGTCGATACGATTAAACCAAGTTCATTGGGGCATTATATCGAACACTTAGTGGCCAACTTCGATTGATTACAACCAAACCTCAATAATACCAACACCAAAACCCCAAGAAGTGTTTCAAACCAACAAAACATCTTCATTACGATCAATAATCCGTTATGAATATCTAAATACGTGATTATAACAACAGTTAATCGAAAACTCCCAAATCCAACTCGATATTCAAAGTGTTCTTGAATAATCCCTCAATAATCCAATGAATCCTTATACAAACTCATAATAATATACATATCCCTTCATATAACATGATTATAACGTCCAAAACATCATATCTCAACACAAAATCGAAACCCAAGATGTTGAAGAAATTACCTCTTGAAGATCCAACCACTTCGATCCGATGAACACGAGTTAAAACGAGTATCCAAGCTTCCCAAATGAATGAAGATGATAAAAATTACACACTCAAATGATTGATGATGGCAAAATCTCTCCCTCAACCCTCTCTCTCGGATAAAAGTTGGAGAAATGAAGAAATGAGGAAAAATGTCGGCGAATCCTTATATACTGCCGGAAGTTACGGCCGTAACTCGGCCCTCTTACGGCCGTAACATTCCAGGTCAACGGCCTTACGGCCGTAACCGGCCAACTCGTACGGCCGTAACCGGCCAACTCGTACGGCCGTAACTCGGCTTCGTCCAAAATCCTGCCGACAGACTTACGACCATAACCGCTCCTGAGTTACGGGCGTAACTCGCTTTCGTCAAAAACATCTGCCGACATCCTTACGGCCGTACCCGCACACCTTACGGGCGTAACTCGGATGATACGGCCATATCCGGCCAAACTTACGGGCGTAAGCCCCCTTCGTCGAAAATGACCAGGCACCTTGCCTGCAGCGTACGGCCGTATCCAACCAAGCCTTACGGCCGTATCTCCCTCGACTTACGGCCGTATGCCGCAACCCTTACGGTCGTAACTCGCCTTCAGCCAAAAACGCCTGGGCACCCTGCTCGACACGTACGGCCGTAATCGGCCAAACCTTACGGCCGTACCTGCTCAACTTACGGCCGTATTCCGAAACCTTACGGCCGTAATTCCCATTCGTCCAAAATGGCCCGACATCAACGAACCCTTGTTACGGTCGTAACTTACAATCCTTACGGCCGTAACTCAATCCTGGACATGGTGAAAATCCGATAACTCCGATTCCTCGCTACGACTGATGAATGATCCGACAAATCATATGAAGGTGAAAGTGAACAGGTCCAACACATGCCAAAAATTATACTCCCAGTACAAGACTACCAATCCCGATGAAAATGATAATATTCCCGTCTCGATCTATAAACGGAAATGAAAAGACGATCGGTAACTGATATACGATTACAACATACCAACAGTGAATGAAATGAATGAATCATGAATGATGAGTGATTAATAATGAGTGAAGTTTACTGAATGATAATTACTGACTGATTAATATTGAATAAAAATGAATGAAATTCAACCGGGTATTACATACTCCCCCCCTTAAAAAGAGTTTCGTCCCCGAAACTAAGGGTCAAACAGCTCGGGATAATTATCCCGCATATTCTCCTCGGTTTCCCAAGTGGCCTCTTCGACTCCGTGTCTAGACCACTGAATCTTGACCAAAGGGATCGTCTTGTTCCTCAACTGTTTGATTCGTCGCCCTAAAACTCATACAGGACGTTCCTCGTATGAATGATCATCCGCGATCTCGATTTCGTCGAACTGAAGTATGTGACTCGGGTCGGCAACATACTTCCGCATCTGAGAGACGTGAAACACATAATGAATTCGTCTTAACGCCGGAGGTAAAGCCAAACGATAAGCTAGCTCGCCTATTCGTTCCAAAATCTCAAATGGTCCAATAAATCTCGGACTCAACTTCCCCCGTTTCCGAAGCGGAAAATACCCCGACTCGGGGAAACCTTGACCAAAACGTGGTCCTCCGTCTCGAACTCTAGTGGTCGACGAAGATTGTCTGCATAAGATTTCTGTCGACTCTGAGCGGTCAATAAACGACTCTTGATCAAAGCTACCTTCCCACGGACGGCTAAGCATATCGGGCTCGGTGCCGATTGATTCTGATAAGTCGTCACAACACAAAGGAGATCGACAACGATGACCGTACAAGGCCTCGTAAGGTGCCATCTTGATCGAAGCATGCCAACTATTATTATACGCGAACTCGATCGTTGGTAGTTGGGCTTCCCAATCGTCCTTCTAATCGAGGACGCATGCCCTCAACATGTCCTCTAATGTCTGAATGGTTCTCTCGGATTGTCCGTCGGACTGAGGATGAAAAGTGGTACTGAGATTAAGCTGAGTTCCCATAGCACGATGGACTGATTTCCAAAATTGAGACACAAACCGTCCGTCACAATCGAAAACGATACTCTTAGGAATACCGTGCAGTCTCACTAACTCTTTGATGAACAACTGGGCCAGTCTATCGAGACCCCCCGTATCCTTAATCTCAAGGAAATGAGCTGATTTAGTCAAATGGTCCACAACTACCCAGATTGTATTCATGCCACGACGACTCATCGGCAAACTCGTGATGAAATCCATAGAAATGTCTTTCCACTTCCATTCTGGAATAGGGAGAGGTTTCAGCATACCCGCCGGTCGCTGATGTTTTATCTTGAATTGCTGACAGGTTAAGCATCTCGAAACAATTTCTGCGACTTCTCGCTTCATATTACTCCACCAGTAATTTTGCTTCAAGTCCTTGTACATCTTGCTAGACCCCGGATGAACAGAATAAGGGATAGCATGAGCTTCTCTCAAAATCGAGTTTTTCAACTCGTCATCCGCCGGTACGCACAACCGATTCTTAAATCTCAAAAGTCCATCCTCGTGGACCACGAATCCAGGGGCTTTCCCCGGAGCCACGTCCTCTCGGATGCGCAACAATGCTGGTTCTGAACCCTGATTCTCCCTGATTTCCTCCTCAAGTGATAATGAAATCTCTAACATACAAAGCTGTCCCTGAACTCGCTGAAGCCGTACCTCGATCTCGGGTCTAAGGAATTCCTGCTGAAGCTCCTTCTGAACTATTAAACGAGCAAGCATCTGCCCCTGAACGGACTTACGACTCAAGGCGTCGGCGACAACATTTGTCGTGCCCGGGTGGTAAAGGATCTCGATATCATAATCTTTGATTAGTTCCAACCACCGCCTCTGTCGCATATTTAACTCCTTCTGAGTAAATATATACTTTAAACTCTTGTGATCAGTGAAGATCTGACAGGTGACGCCATAAAGGTAACGACGCCAAATTCCAACGCGAAACCCACGGCTGCTAGCTCCAGGCCGTGGGTCGGATAATTAACCATCTAATCCGAGGAAACTTCGGATTTCCTTAACATCTTTCGGAGGTTGCCAATCTCGGATAGCCTCCATCTTCTGAGGGTCGACACGAACTCTGTCTGATGAAATTACATGCCCGAGAAAGTCACTTCGGACATCCAGAACTCACATTAAGAAAACTTTCCATAAAGTTGCTCGCGTCTTAACACGTCGAGAACCTGATGAAGACGTACCTCGCGTTCCTCTCGATCACGAGAATAAATCAAAATGTCATCGATGAAGACAACAACAATTGATCCAAAAAGTCGATGAAAACCTGATTCATTAACTCCATGAATACCGCAGGTGCATTAGTTAGCCCGAACGGCATAACTACGAACTCATAATGACCATAGCGTGTACGAAACGCCATCCTTACAATACCCGACTCTTGAATTCGCAACTGATGATATCCAGATCTTAAGTCGATCTGGGAAAATATTGAAGTTCCCTGAAGTTGATCTAAGAGATCATCAATACGGGGTGGAGGATACTAATCTTGATCATCACCCTGTTCAACTCCTGATAATTAAAACACACACGAGATGAGCTAACCTTCTCCTTGACAGATCACACTGGTGCTCCTCACGGGGACGCACTCGGTCGGAGATAACCTTTCTCGAACTATTCCTCAAGTTGAATCTTCAACTCCTGCATTTCGGTCGGGGCCATCCGATACGGTGCCTTCGATAACGGGGACGTACCGGGCTCCAACTCACTCCTGAATTCCACTACTCTAAGTGAAGGCGACCAGATAACTCGTCTGGAAATACATCGTAAACCGATGACAATGATACCACGAATGATTGAACATTTCGATTGCCCTAGAATGGTCAATCGATAAAAAGTGATACAATGAATGATTGAACATCTCGATTGCCTTAAAACAGCAAATCGATGAAAATGATATAATGAATGATTGAATAACTCGATTGCCTTAGAAAGACCAATCGATGAAAATGATACAATGAATGATTGAATGACTCGATTGTCTTAGAAAGACCAATCGATGAAAATGATACAATGAATGATTGAATAACTCGATTGCCTTAGAAAGACCAATCGATGAAAATGATACAATGAATGATTGAATAACTCGATTGCCTTAGAAAGACCAATCGATGAAAATGATACAATGAATGATTGAATGACTCGATTGCCTTAGAAAGACCAATCGATGAAAATGATACAATGAATGATTGAATAACTCGATTGCCTTAGAAAGACCAATCGATGAAAATGATACAATGAATGATTGAATAACTCGATTGAGGAATTTCTCTGCTTCCGTCATAATAATAATTCTTCTGGAACAACGGGGATTACTTCCCTGAAGCACACATTCGACAACCAACGACGGAATGATAGTGACCAAACGCTTACAGCACTAAGGATAGTATCATGACGATCCATCCAACTAATACCCAATATTACATCGTCCTCAGATAAATTCACCACGATTAGGTCCACCAACCAATCGCGGTCTTTAAGCTTACTTCGGTATGATTTCCGAAAATTCTTCCATCTTCAGGTAGACCGATGGTATGAGGTCCACAAGCAATAGGACTATCCCAAAATAAGTCTATTCAAACATGATTCGAAAATGATTGAATGCGGTGTACCAGTATCAAAAGGTACACACAGGTTGAAATAAAATTGTGAGTATACCTGAGATCATTCGGGCCACCGGATCGTCGATCCTCTTCATCACATGAATCCGGGACTTGCCGGCCCCCGAATCGGACGCTCCCGTCTGATAAATATGAGCTCCAACTTTATATGCTTCCATTGTCTTCAACGACGTTGTGAGCGATCGATTACGAATCGCCGATTGCCGGGGCACGAGATGCCTGAGCCGACTTGGAGTCCTTTCGGCAAAAGCGGGCCTTATGCCCAAAATTCCCACAATTATGGCACGTGATAGATCGCCTCGGGCACTTGGTGCCGACATGACCCGGTTCTCCACAATTAAAGCAGATGATGGCGATCGGCGCTCGGGATTGAGATCCCGCGATTATGCACCGTAGAGGTCGCTCGAAGCGATAGGACTCACACGAGGCTTCTTGAAGGTTTCTTGACCGCCTTCGGATTGATTACGCCGTTGATTTCTTGCGACAAATGAAGGTTGTTGTTCGAGAATTTCCTTAGCAAAGGCTCATACGGAGAGTTCTCTCGATTAATCCGGCAGTGGCGCAATGATGATTGAGCAATTGCACATGGGTCATCATGGCTCGCATAAAAGTGAGTGGATCAACCCGAACATCTTGATCGATCCGAGTCTGATGCGATTTCCGACAGTGATTATCCCGGATTTCGGCCCGCACCGCGGCCTCTCCCCGTGCATCCCCGATGCCTCTCCCCATACTGAAGTAGGAAGGTCGCATAATGATTATATTTCCCGAATGATTATCACGTTATGATTATGTCATGAGATGATGAAAATGAGTATACATGCTCTAACTTAGTGATTATATGAATGATTTACTGAAGTGGCATGGTTATCTGATGAAATTCTTGAAATGATTATCTTGAACAGCTTAACAAGATTAATAATATGACCATCCCGATCGACAACTGAGTAATGAAATGAATTGAGTAATTAATGAGTTAACATGATCGTCCTGATCATTAACTGAGTAATGAAATGAATTAAGTGATTAATGAGTTAACATGATCGTCCTAATCACAATGAATGATGATGTTTGAGGATTGTTAATTGATGAATGATGAATGAATGACTATTGCCAGAAATTATACCATGGCGTTAGAAATCTTAGAGTTCTTTCGGTCTGATTGGCTCGGCATTTGCACAGGTCACACGTGACGCGAAAGTCCAATGATACTAGTCTGATGACGATAATTTCAAATGAGACATGACTCGGAAGGTAGTATTCAAAACCACGCTCCGATATCAACTCTGTAACACCCCAAACTAGGCGAATATTACAGTGCCGTGAATCCCCGACTGGGACCCACCCGGCGAATGAAAATGATGAATTAAATAATATAATTGTAGTACCGAACCACATTATATTACCCAAATACTCCGATGAGGAGTTTAAGTACAACACACCAGGACAATACCGAATACTAGTATATTTTATATGAAGATAAAATACACAACACTGAATGAAACGGAGTATCCAAATGAAAGTCTGCAGCGGAAATTAAAGGACAACAACATGAATAACTGAAAGATCGGGGGCCCCTACTAGTATCACTGGGACTCCTCGACGTCAGCATGCTATTCCCGTGCTTTTGCCTTGCCATGACCTGAAAAACAAAATCCCCAGCCTGGGTCAGTTACACAGAACAACAATCCTCAAGGGTTGTTAATACACAATCATGATATATCTGAAGTTATGAAATATCCTGTCGAAACATACGCAATCGAACATGCTATATGAATCAACTAACGGTATGGCTCAAAGGAATGGCGCCACACTACGTCCGGGATGGAAATGTGTCCGTGTACAAGCCACCAACGAGTATCGATCGAATACACGTGTGGTCTTGTACCTAATCAGTCTCACGAAGCCATCAACTCGTGTGCACAGTCCAATGTGAGGCCACCAACCAACACACGACTTAAATGTGCCCGACATGAAAATCCTACACATACCAACCGGCACGCCAGTGCGACCCGGAATGCCACGATATAACAAAAGTGACATCAAAATCAATAATGACTCACCGAGATGAAATGACAGTGAACTGAATGATAGCTCAATGAAATAATTGGAGCCGTCGTTCCTCGTGAATGAAGTAATGAAGTGACAATTACCAGTTTCAATACAGTTAGTACTTTATGAATGAATTATGATTATGAATGAACAACAACGAAAGGAATGAATATCCTTTTAACTGAGTAAGAATTAACTTACACAACACCGGTGACAATTATCCTTCCACGAACAACGTCCTAATTGATATATCAGTTGCTCGAACAACCTTGAATAAATACAATTACCAACAATCCGTTCAATACACGAATCAAACACGAATATAACGAACTCAAAACGTCGATACGATTAAACTAAGTTCATTGGGGCATTATATCGAACACTTAGTGGCCAACTTCGATTGATTACAATCAAACCTCAATAATACCAACACCAAAACCCCAGGAAGTGTTTCAAATCAACAAAACATCTTCAATACGATCAATAATCCGTTATGAATATCCAAATACGTGATTATAACAACAATTAATCGAAAACTCCCAAATCCAACTCGATATTCAAAGTGTTCTTGAATAATCCCTCAATAATCCAATGAATCCTTATACAAACTCATAATCATATACATATCCCTTCATATAACATGATTATAATGTCCAAAACATCATATCTCAACACAAAATCGAAATCCAAGATGTTGAAGAAATTACCTCTTGAAGATCCAACCACTTCGATCCGATGAACACGAGTTAAAGCGAGTATCCAAGCTTCCCAAATGAATGAAGATGATGAAAATTACACACTCAAATGATTGATGATGGCAAAATCTCTCCCTCAACCCTCTCTCTCGGATAAAAGTTGGAGAAATGAAGGAATGAGGAAAAATGTCCCGACCAAATCCTTATATACTGCCGGAAGTTACGGCCGTAACTCGGCCCTCTTACGGCCGTAACATTCCAGGTCAACGGCCTTACGGCCGTAACCGGCCAACTCGTACGGCCGTAACTCGGCCGTCAAAATCCTGTGACGGACTTACAGTAATGCTTGCTCTGAGTTACGGGCGTAACTCGCCTTCGTCAAAAACATCTGCCGACATCCTTACGGCCGTACCCGCACACCTTACGGGCGTAACTCAGATGATACGGCCGTATCCAGCCAAACTTACGGGCATAAGCCCCCTTCGTCGAAAATGACCAGGCACCTTGCCTGCAGCGTACGGCCGTATCCGGCCAAGCCTTACGGCCTTATCTCCCTCGACTTACGGCCGTATGCCGCAACCCTTACGACCGTAACTCGCCTTCAGCCAAAAACGCCTGGGCACCCTGCTCGACACGTACGGCCGTAATCGGCCAAACCTTACGGCCGTACCTGCTCAACTTACGGCCGTATTCCGAAACCTTACGGCCGTAAGTCCCGTTCGTCCAAAATGGCCCGACATCAACGAACCCTTGTTACGGCCGTAACCTACAATCCTTACGGCCGTAACTCAATGTTGGACATGGTGAAAATCCGATAACTCCGATTCCTCGCTACGACTGATGAATGATCCGACAAATCATACGAAGGTGAAAGTGAACAGGTCCAACACATGCCAAAAATGATACTCCCAGTACAAGACTACCAATCCCGATGAAAATAATAATATTCCCGTCTCGATCTATAAACGGAGATGAAAAGACGATCGGTAACTGATATACGATTACAACATACCAACAGTGAACGAAATGAATGAATCATGAATGATGAGTGATTAATAATGAGTGAAGTTTACTGAATGATAATTACTGACTGATTAATATTGAATAAAAATGAATGAAATTCAACCGGGTATTACACACGCTTCGGAAATTGCCCGGAAAATTCGACGTAACTCAGTTCTCCAAGAACACGGCTAGGAAGTTACCGTAGGAATTTATATCTCTAATTTTCTTATTTGTTTTCACCTCTAAGATGATAACACTCAAGAAAATAAATATTTCTCTCCCTCAAAAGTTC
The DNA here is from genome assembly GCA_033398695.1 of Orobanche coerulescens. Taxonomy (NCBI): domain Eukaryota; kingdom Viridiplantae; phylum Streptophyta; class Magnoliopsida; order Lamiales; family Orobanchaceae; genus Orobanche; species Orobanche coerulescens. Next base: position 138,018,489 of record CM065805.1, on the reverse strand, counting down.
TCTCACGGCTGAAGTCTTCCAACCATATGCATGAAGGTGATGATATATATAAAGTCTTTGAGATCATGTGAGTTGGTTATTATATCACATATAATAACAACTCATAATGTGATAATAATAATGAGAGAATCAAATGCATTATTATCAAGACTTCACCATAACATGCATGACTAATCAAGCCATGTGAGGGAGGGGGGCGGCCCATTGGAAATTTCCTAGAAACGAGACGAGCCACTCGGCTCATGTACCGGACGTTCGTCAAATGACTCCGTTAAATACACTCCGTTTAATTACTAATGTATTTATATTAATTAATTAATATAATTAATTAATAATATTAAATATAAATATATTTCTCTAAGAAATATAATTTATGAATTAAATTAATTACCCGGTAACTTAATTTTAATTCATAAGACCGCTATTTTGATTTATCTAATAAATCATAATTAGATATCCAATATCTAATATTAATAGAGAGATAATAAATTCACATTTATCCATCAACGCTCCTCATGCGCGACTCCGTAGGTCCGTCTCAGCCGGCATTGGGAGGAACCAATGAGTGCGGGCAGCACTTAGCCAGCCTAGCGGGCCGCACTATAAACCCCAACTGAGAACGAATGAAGGGATCATTCCAGAACCATTATATCGTGAATACTATATATGTATAGACCCTTTATCAGATGTCCCGGTCAAGTCTTCGGGTCACGGTAATGTCAAACCCTACTATTGACTTGACTCTATACATGTGTTAATGCAAATCAAGACCGACTGATTAATAGTGTATCTAATACGACTATATCAGAATGCTTTGGCCAAAGACTTATGATCTTATTTTCCATTAACCGTATAGGACATTCGCCTGCTCACTAACAGGAGATAGAATCCTTTTTTGGCGTATAGTAAAGACTGCTACCTGCCCGTATAGTCCGCACTTCGAGATCGACTCAGCAATTAAGCAAATGAGTCTAACTACTCTAATGACAAACTAAACGTCACAGGCACATCTTCTACTGAACCCTCAAGTCAAATGTCCACGTATACTATCACAACCTTTCGATTCGTCATTGACTCTCCGAGAGTGAATACCGTGTGACTGATCAAGTATGAGTCATGTTCGAGTATACTGGCCCCACCAATATACTTATAACTATGCTATCAAGACGTGCACACGTCCTAGCATCAGTTATACAAGTCGTATTAAAACTTAATGCCCATTTTAAGTTTATTGACTTGCGAACAATTTATGTAAATAAAATTTAAACACATCCAGTGCATTTTCTCTTATCCCATAACGAGAATGGAATGTTCGATTTATTTACATGGACTTCACTTCAATGTTTACCAAGTCAAGAATGCAATTGAAATACAATAAACAGTGAATGAATCGTATTGTCTTTTTATTAATTATTCCATAATTACAAGTACAATGCCCTTACTCTCTCATCCCCTAAGTGGCATTCGAGGGCATATTCCTAACATAAGTACCTCAAGGGAACCATGGATTATGACTTGAGTTACTTGGGATATCCTTCGGTTTCGGAAGGACATTCGGATGCAAGTTGGATAACCAACATGGATGACCATTCCTCAACTACTGGTTGGGTATTCTTGCTTAGGGGAGGTGCCATTTCCTGGGCTTCCAAGAAGCAAACTTGCATTACAAACTCGACAATGGAATCTGAGTTTGTTGCGTTAGCTGCTGCTGGTAAAGAAGCAGAGTGGCTAAAAAATTTAGTCTGTGAGATTCCTTTGTGGTTTAAGCCGATAGCACCAATTTCTATCCTTTGTGATAATGAAGCAGCCTTGGCTAAGGCATATAGCCAACTTTATAATGGCAAGTCTACACACTTAGGTGTTAGACACAGTATGATTAGAGAACTAATTATGAATGGTGTGATTTTCAGTTGAGTTTGTAAAATCGCAACAAAATTTAGCAGATCATTTGACTAAGGGTCTGTCAAGAGACTTAGTGCACAAGTATGTAATTGGGATGGAATTAAAGTCCATCTAATTCTGTAATGGTGAGACAACAAATTCCCTTCTAATATGATATTAGGAGTTGAATTCAATGAGAAAATCTCACACTTATATATTGAAACACACAAAGTATTCATCCTAGGTATGTGTTCGGTTCTGCAGTTGACCAGGTTGAAGTTTAACTTCTTAATAATTACTTTGATAAAATATATGTGTAGATATATGAAGTAAAGGAAGTACCTACGTGATTGTGAAGTGTAGCCGCATTTCAAGAGGTTGGGGACTTGGCCTTGATACAGTCATGAGAGGATTAGGACACACGACTTAATAACAGTGTCAAGTTGTATTTTGTTAGAGAAACCCAATAAACTAGTATGTATTTTATCTTCAAGTATTCAAATGGGTTGAAGGGTTCAATTCTTAGAACACCCTGATTCTCGAGTGTTCGAAGGTGTATAATACTAAGTTGGAAACTCAATCGTTTCGATATTTTCATTTATGTACTGGTTTGATTTGATTGGGTTAATGTTATGTTGGTTCATGGGTTACACTAAAATAGGGGAGGATTGTTGGTGATTTTAGTGTCACCAGGCATTTTGTGTAATTGGAATTAATATGTGAGCTAAGGGGTTTTATAATTTGTATTCTAAGATATATTAGGGTATGTGCATAGTGCGTGCATGTATAAGATCAAATTATAAGACGGTACGCCAAAATGTCGGGGGTCTGGGGGCAGCGCCCCCAGTGACGGGGTCTAGGGGCAGCGCCTCTAGCGGCGTCGAGGCCAGAGCCCCCGCGGGGTTTGGGGCAGCGCCCCAAACGGTCTTAGAAAATTTAGATTGGTGACTTAGTGAAAATTCCGAATTTTAGAGGGAGACTATGGTAAAATTGACTAATTTCGTCAATTTTGGAAACCATCAGTCATGCCTCTAATTTCGGATCACTAATTAATCCTAATGACAGCACCGCATAATGTAACCCTAATCTCGCTCTAATGTAACCATAATTCGACATGTATAAATAAGGCTTTTCTCTTTGAGTCTGGGAGAACCTTTTCTGAGCTCTCTTTTTCTGACGAATTCAGAATCTCTCTAGCAATTTGGCTTACGTTTTTGTGCCAAGATTCGTAAGTGTCCCTTTAGATCATCCTAGACTGGATTTCTTGTAACCCTGACATATGGTAGAAATATCCGTTCGCAAAATGATTACACGATGTATAGGGAATCCGGATCTCCATCATAAACCCTAGATACCCCAACATATAAGTCATGGAATGGAAGGTAAAACTCTCCTCCCAACCATCCGTAGCCTTTGGCCTACATTTTTTCCCAAAAAAAATATGAAAAAAATGTATTTTATGAAAGAGAAAGAACTATTGGTGTCCTCAGTCATTCGTTTAACTAATTTCTTTTTTTCATTAAGTTATCTATTAGTTTTATTTTATCAGTATTCAAATTCCCTTTTGATTTTACCAAAATATCTAATATTCACATTTTATATTTTTCTCTAGTCATTAATCAATTTACGAAAAATATTATGAATCAGTTGTCCTCAAGTTCACGAGGATGTACAATAATGTATATGTGAGAAAAAATATAGGAACCGCTTGCCTTGTCCAATACAGTATGAATCAGTTGTCGTCTCTCAATACATTATGGAAACTGAGTTTTCAGAGGAAGTTGTTATTCCAGACAAGAAAGTTATTGTGCATTTGGGCAACAAAAGGAAGGGCAAAAAAGGGGATTCTGAGAATATGTTGGTGTGACGATAATGAAGAACGAGGGGATAATGAGGTTGATGCTCGTGCAGTTAAATTTGGTGAAGAAAAGGAGGCAAAGACAAAAAACAGTGGAAGGCATTTTATTGCTTCACCATTTGGGTTGCTACTTGCTAGGGGAAGTGGTGATAAAAATGATGTTGGAAGTACAAAGAAAGATTATGAAGATGAATTACCTGTCGTTTCCTTTTCTGAAGAGAAGAAGCCTGTTAAGAGTTAGTCCCAATTGGGTTGTTTTGTGTTTGAATTATATGTCCTTATGTAGTCCGTTACTAAATGATATATGATTGGTTACTCGACTAGAAGATGATTGATACTCGAAAGACTCATTTTTTTAATTATTGACAATATTTTGATTTTTCGTGTTGTATTGCAATTAGTTACTAAACAAACCATGAATGCATACATAAATATATATATATATATATAGTTATTTTTATTTTGGGTTCATATGAATAAATATCTGGTCACACAATTATAAAATAATAAATTCTATTATTTGAAGATTGTGTAATCAATAAATTTTTAGAAGTATCCAAAGATGTGTTCATTATTAAACACAAACAAATTTAAAAGGTATGAATAACTCGTATCGAAATGAATAGTTCCATAACTATAGTTGATATCACATTTTTTCGTAAGGAACAAATCAATATTTAATAAACAATATCCATATTTTTGTGCCTCCATTTTTTATTGTTAAATAAAATGAGCAAAAATAACTGGTAGTCAATACAGTATTTATGTAACCAAATAGCAACTGATATGATCACACAATTTTGTACCTCTAAATTTCATCGTAAATAGACAAAAAGTTTATGGAACAGATTAAATATATTCCAGTGCAATATTTTCGTAAACCAAACTATGTTTAATGGTATGCACAATTATGTACCTTCATTTTTATTATTGAATATAAGAAATTAACGAGCAATATTAATTGGAATCCAAATGCAATTTTAGATACCCAAAATAATACTTGATAGTATCAAAAGTTTGGTACATTCATTTTTAATTGTTACATATAAACAAATTCACGTTCAAAATTAGCCGGTATCCTAATCGAGTAACCAGATTACTACTTGCAAATATTCAAGTAAGATGTTTCTAGATTTCCACTAAACCAAGCCGACCAGAATCACGACCAACCAAAGTACTGCCATTTAGAAATTTTGAAGAACCTGAGTCCTTATTCTCAATCGCCAAATCTAATCGCGCGTTGGTTATAACCGACATCTTTCTCCATGTTCCTAAATTTTTTGAAAAAGAAAGAAAGATTTGGAAATAATTTATGAACTACTAGGATGTATTTTATAGAGATTGATGTGTTTTCAAATAAAAAATTATATTGGGGACATGTTTGTAGATAAGAAAAAGAAAACATAGAAAAAAAGAAGCGAAAATGCTCCTGGGGTCCCTTAACTTAATTTCAGATAACGATTTACTCTTTTATCTTTTTTTTGTTGTCCCAACTAAGTCATTTATCTTTCTAATTTTAAGCAAATTTAGCCTTTTCGTTGGTCTCCGTTAACTGTTGTCCAGGTGGATGTTAAGTTGCCTACGTGGCTATAAACATAGCTGCTTGGAGAACAAAGTCAAATTTCTAACCTATGTGTCCATTTCCTAACCTCCATTTCCTAATTTTACCTGAATTTATATATATTTTTTCAAAAAAATAATTTTATTTCGAAAAATATTATTTTGCCAAAAAATATTTTTTCCTCCAGAAAATATTTTTTAATTTTTTCGAAAAAATGTTTTTTTTATTTTTTTCAAGAAAATAGTTTTAATTTTTCAAAAAAATAATATTTTTTTTCCAGAAAATAATTTAATTTCAAAAAATATTATTTTGCCAAAAAATACCTTTTTCTCCAGCAATTTTTTTTTAATTATTTCGAAAAAATATTATTTTGCCAAAAAATATTTTTTCCACCAGAAAATATTTTTTAATTTTCTCGAAAAAATATTTTTTTTATTTTTTTTAAAGAAAATAATTTTATTTTTTCAAAAAAATAATATTTTTTTCCAGAAAATAATTTAATTTCGAAAAAAATATTATTTTGCCAAAAAATACCTTTTTCTCCAGAAAATATTTTTTTAATTATTTCTAAAAAATATTTTTTTTTTATTTTTTTTCCAGAAAATAGTTTTATTTTTTCGAAAAATAATATTTTTTCCAGAAAATAATATTTTTTTTTTCAGAAAATAATTTAATTTCGAAAAAATATTATTTTGCCAAAAAATACCTTTTTCTCCAGAAAATATTTTTTTAATTATTTCGAAAAAATATTTTTTTTATTTTTTTTCCAGAAAAAAGTTTTATTTTTTTGAAAAATAATATTTTTTCCAGAAAATAATTTAATTTCGAAAAAATATTATTTTGCCAAAAAATATTTTTTCCTCCAGAAAATATTTTTTTAATTTTTTTGAAAAAATATTTTTTTTTATTTTTTTTCCAGATAATAATTTTTTTTCGAAATTAAATTATTTTCTGCAAAAATTTATTATTTTTTCGAAAAAATAAAAATTTTTTCTGGAAAAAAAATAAAAAAAATATTTTTTCAAAAAAATTAAAATAATATTTTCTGGAGGAAAAATATTTTTGGCAAAATAATATTTTTTTGAAATAAAATTATTTTCTTGAATATATATATTTATATATATAAATTCATGTAAAATTAGTAAATTGAGTTTTGGAAATGGGCCATAGGTTAGGAATTTGACTTTGTTACCACGCAGGTATGTTTATAGCACGTAGCAACTTAATGTACCATGGAAAAGCGATTAACTGAGACTACGGAAAAGGCTAAATTTGCTTAAAATTAGAAAGATAAAGGACTTAGTTGAGATAAAAAAAAATAAAGGACTAAATCGTTATCTGAAATTAAGTTAAGGGACGCAGAAGCATTTTAGTCAAAAAAAAAAAAAAAAAAAAGAATACAGACTCTATTTGGAGAACGTGAAAAAAAGTGAAACAAATAAGAGAGAAAAGAAAGGAGAGAGGGAGTGAGGGGTTCAAAAAAAGAGAAGACCAAATGGGTGGGAGAATATAGTAATAAACAAAACTGTGTGGCTGAATTTTAGGAACAGAGATATAGATTTTCCCCTTATGAAGCACGTGTGAAATATGTTATATGTGTAAATATTATTTTCTTGTTTTATTTTTGTAATTACTTTATATAAATTGTATAGATGTGTAAAATTTCCAAAAAAATTAAGGAGCGTCCCAAAATAGGCCGGCGGGCCTGGCCCTTACAAAATGGTCGATCGTTGGAGGAAAGCAGGCCGGCAACCTGACATTTTAAAAAAAAATTGGCCGGCCGTCGGTGGAGGCCCCGGAAATCAGGCATTTAAAAAAAAATTGACCGGCCACCGGAGGTCCACCGAAAAACAGGCCGACGACATGGCGTAAAAAGTAATAGTACCCGGCCGGGAGGCATCTAACTCATCCCGATCACAAGGAGAGGTTCACTATGATGGGGGTACTTGATTTTCCCTTCCGGAAAGAATGAAATGCACAAGGGACCATCCTTTTGTTGCGGGACGTAATTGAGGTAGTACATTGTTGAAGTAAGATTCCGCGGGCCGCCGCCGTGGTACCGGAAATCAGAGTGTGGCTGGCGAAAAAAAATGGCCTACAACCGGAGTCTGCGGCGACAGTGGTCATCTCCTGGTCGGAAAAGGTCCGTTGAAGATCCTCGTAAATATAATTTTTTTTTAAATTAATTACTCCTTTAAATTAATTTAATTTAATATTTTAAGAAATTTTAAAATTTATTAGTGTCGCACATTGGATAATATTATATTATTATTTTGGAACAAAAGGAAGGAAAGAAGAGAAAAGGCATACAATAAGTTTTTCTGATAGACTATTACAAATATAAATGTTCCAGTATTACTAGTATGCATTTAATTTCACGATTTTCACCGAATGTATCGTAACACCCGATAGAAAAGAAACTAGGAAATTTGTGGCCATCCCCGATCCTACTCCTTGTCTGGATTTAGGTGGTTGGTAGTCTTGGCAAAGGTCCTACTGGGAGCCCATGATACCAAAACTTTCCATGCATTTTGGCCCAACTACTTTCATATAAATCATCATCTCCCTCCAAACCTTTTTTTCACGCACGCACCAGCTCCCCCTTGTTAATCGTCCTCTCAACTCAATACTTCCTCACCCAAAAAAAAAAAAAAAAAAAAAAAGAAGAAAAAGAGAAAGAAAAAGAAACTAGCGAGTAGCGCGGCGAGTCTATTCCGACAGGGGAGAAAGAAAACAAATTTTTTTCTTGTACAATGTCAGAGGACATGAGTTTATCCGTGAATGGACAGTCCAAAGTTCCTCCAGGCTTTCGTTTCCATCCCACAGAAGAGGAACTTCTCCACTATTATCTCTGGAAGAAAGTCTCTTGCCAGAAAATCGATCTCGATGTCATCCGCGACGTCGATCTCAACAAGCTTGAGCCCTGGGATATTCAAGGTACTTTGCATGTTTTTCCATAAATAAATAAATTAATTAATAAATAATTTAATAACTCGGAGATTCGTTTATATGAAAATCTGAAGAACAAAAAATGCTGATCGAATGGTTATTTCAGCTCACTTTCATAATTCGAAGTAATATTTTTTTATTAGTATTTTCTTTCCTTTTTATTTTCAGAGAAGTGTAAGATAGGGTCGACACCGCAGAACGACTGGTACTTCTTCAGCCACAAAGACAAGAAATATCCCACCGGTACACGAACAAATCGGGCTACGGCTGCCGGTTTCTGGAAGGCAACCGGCCGCGATAAGGTGATCCACAGCAATTTGAGGAGGATTGGTATGAGAAAGACTCTGGTTTTCTACAGAGGAAGAGCCCCACACGGACAGAAATCGGATTGGATCATGCATGAATATCGACTCGATGACAACAAGAATCATGAAACAACTAACGTAATTAAATCATTCAAACTTTTATATTTTCTCTTAAGTACTGATTAATGCCTATAGGAATCAGGTAGATTTTTCTGCTTATCTTTCTTTGACAGGGCATAATAGAGGTAACATTTTCTCTTGTTAATGTTGGCAAACTTTTCCATTTCTTGGTTCAACCCACGATAAAGTTTTTTTTATCCTACTTTTGTCTCCTTATTTCAATACCGCGATTGACAAAGAACAGCAAAAATACTACCAACCAGCTACCAAATCCTGTTCACAATGTAAATTACTACTACTTACAATCGTTTATTTTCAACTCGAACACTTAATTTTTTACACCATTCATATCTAATTTTTGATCTTACTTTATATTATTAAGATATATAAACACAAATTTTAGCATGTAAGATGATGTTGGATATTATTCTTAAAGTATATTTCAATTTTTTTTTATAATTATCACTATCGACTTCCTCCATTTCACTTAAATACATTACCTTCAGAACATGATTTTGTCGAGAGACTCATTTATGTTATGTTATATCTCATGTCATTACTTATGTAATTATGTGTGATCCAAAATTTATTTTCAACTAATAAATAATAATATAATTGAAAAAAATTGGTAAGAAAAAGCTCAGTCTTTGTATTGTATATATCTTGCTATCAACAAAAATATGTACATTTATTAATATAATCTCTAACTGAGGCACGAAATGAATAATTAAGTATACTAATATCTAAAATTATGAATAATATTGCAGTTAATTCTGAACAAATAAGAAGGTATGATTTATGAAAAAAGATACGCTTAAGAATTTTTTATACCACTCGTTTGGACGGATATTGTTTTATCCAATCCAACTTTTTTATCTAAGTAGGGATATTGTTTTATTACAACACGCGCGCGCGCACACACACACATATATATATATATATATATATAGAGAGAGAGAGATTTATGATCAAATGAGAATGGTTCTTATAGTGCGAATTGCGAATATGCATGAGTTTGGTACTAATTATACATGTAATATATGCATTTCGTGCATCAAAATTGCAGTGTATTAAAAAATGCATTATATGCATCAAAATATCGATGCATTAAAATATTGCATTATATCATTCAATTTTTTGTGAGAATAAATCTAGGTCATCCATTTATCAAGATCTATGGATGAAATTCGTTCTTATTTCTTAACTTAAATTGCATTCTCACCTGAACCCACCCCTATATACATTTATATATATATATATATATATATATATATATATGAAAACACCCTTAATGGTGAAATCTAGAAACCAATTGCATTATTAAGTAATTTCATTGCATATTTATTATTATTTGTTGCATCAAGCTGGTCGCTAGTATATGCAACAAATAATGCAATAAAAAAATACATATAATTCTACTCATCTACAGTCGTTAGATCACTAATATCAATGGCCTACAAAAATTTCTAGATTTCACACGGTAATTAGTTTTCACACGATCTATTATATATATATATATATATATATATATATATATATATATATATATATATATATATATATATATGGAGAGAGAGAGAGAAATATTTAGGCCTATTTTTTTTTTCTTTTAAATTGTTAAAACGATCTTAAGGAAAAAAATGAAATGGCCATGAATTTGATACATTAACCGTTTGGAGAATCGATAATTCACTGACGAAACAATATTGCACTATCAATGAATCAGGCTTCAAATATCTCCGGAGACTCGGGGTGCGAAGAAGGCTGGGTCGTCTGCCGCGTTTTCAAGAAGAAAAACTTTCACAAGTCATCATCGGATTTCCCTTTCATCAATTCATCCACGTCCTCAATCCTATCGGTGAACAACATCCCAAGAGACGAGGGTGTGCTCGACCACATACTCATGTACATGGGAAGACCATCTTCTTGCAAACATGAAAACGAATCAAGCACAATTCCGTTTTCTAATCAGTCGCCAGGTAATTTCATGTACCTTCCGGGTCTGGAGAGCCCAACCCTCAATCCATCACCATCATCCTCATCGCTCGGTGAGGATTTAATGACAGAAATAGGGCCTTCTTCCGATTGGGCCGCGGTCGATCGCCTTGTAGCCTCTCAGCTAAACGGGCAGGCGTGTAAGCAACTTTCCGGCTTTGGAGAAACCATTGATGAAGACTTCTCATTTTGTTTCGACCATAATGAGTTGCCGGCGCTAAACATGCATAGCTCTGATACAGTACCGAATGGTCATCAGGGTTCGAGCACGGAGCCTGCAGCAGCAGGTCTTTGGAACTTTGCTCCGTCGTCGTCCTCATTATCATCTTCATCATTGGACCCACTTTGTCGTCTGTCCGTCTAATATGGATCTTTAATACTGGGTTTTTGTCGTTGTCTTGATACTTCCGAGAAAACATAGATATACACATATTACAGATTGTGATCTATTATTAAGTTAAAAGCGAATGTTGAAATGGTGCATATGATATATGATATGGATGCGCCTAGTTTGCCGATCGTAGTATCTTTCTAACTAATTTTAATGATGTCTATTCTGCTGCGGTATCACTGTTTACTGATGACATGATATTGTATAAACATGAAATTTTCGAATATCATTGGCTCATATTGTTGGATGCAAAGGTTAGAACCAGTAATGGGGAACGGCTCGAACCCTTCAAGGCATTATCCGGGGATAAAATCATTAACCGAAAACTTAACTCAGTGCGGATCTGTAACTCAACCGGAAGACCACGAGGCGAACAAGTCTCTAAATAGTGGGTGAGGTGGAGTTCTAGAGGTACTCAGGTCAGGGTAATCCTCCTTTTCCCTGGGGAAAAGAAAAAAAAGGTTAGAACCACTAACACCCTGACATGTGCCACTAAGTACGAGTGGGGTGGGGTGGGGGTGTACCCACTGATTTTTAGATGTTTTCTTTGAGGGTGTGTTGGTAATTTCGAAATATATTTAATTATTAAAAAATGACAAAATAGTTCTACTAGGGATGAAGTTTGTCATTTTTATCACTTAAGGACTAAAGTTTTAAGTGTTTCAAACAAAGGACTAAAGTTTAATCTGTTTGACCCGTTAGGGACTCCGTTAGGGACTCCATTAATTTGGTCCCGTTAAGTTTTAACAGATTGATGACATTCACGTGTCAGCATTTTATTGGTCGGTAATAATAAAATAATAATAAAAAATTTCAAATTTTTGTAATAATAATAAAATAATAACAAAAAATCTAAAAATCTAAAGAAATATAAAAAATAAAAAAAATCTGTATTTTTTAGAAAAATTGAAACTTTTTTTTTTAAAATCTGGATTATTAATATTAAAAATCTACTGCTTTTATTTAAAATTAAAAATAAAAATTAAAAATTAAAAATATTTGGATCTCATTTATAATTAACCTTTAGTTTGTTTTTTAGATTTTTAGATTTTTTTGTAAAATAATATTTATTTATTAATATTATGAAAAATTAGATTCAGTTTTCTATTTATTTATGAAAAATAATATCTCAATTTTAATACAAAGTTTATAAGTTAGGTCCAATTTTTTTAATTTTTATTTTTAAATTTTAAATAAAAACATCCGATTTTAAGTACTAATATTCCATATTTTTTTAATAAATTTGAGAAAAAAATAAAGTTTCATTTTTTAAAAATAAATCCAGATTTTTTTATTTTTTATATTTTTAGACTTTTATATTTGTATTATTATTTTATTATTATTACAAAAATCTGAAATTTTAATTATATTTTTAATTTTTATTTTTAACTTTATAAATAAAAGCATTAGATTTTTAATATTAATATTTCAGATTTTTTACAAAAAATAAAGTTTCAATTTTTCTAAAAATACAAATTTTGTTATTTTTTATATTTTTTTAGACTTTTATATTTTTTGTTATTATTTTATTATTATTACAAAAATCTGAAATTTTTTATAATTATTTTATTATTACCGACCAATAAAATGCTGACACGTGACATTTAACTACTGTCATCAATCCGTTAAAACTTAACTTACCAAACTAACTAGTCCTAACGGTAAACTGATTAAACTTTAATCCCTTGTTTGAAATACTTAAAACTTTAGTCCCTTAAGTGATAAAAATGACAAACTTCAGTCCCTAGTAGAACTATTTTACCTTAAAAATTAAAAAGCTTAACAATGAAATAGGGGACTGGCACAACATCTAATAACGGACAAATGACAATGGCTGGAGTGGCGATGGTTTTGAGTTTTGAACATATTGTTAACGGATGTGGTTTCAGCTTGTGATCATTCTATATTGAAACAAAAATTTTTCAATCTGAAATTAATACTTTAATATATTCTTTTATTTATATTCAGAGTCAAGACTTACAACATCGATTTTTTAATTCGAATGGTGCGTAGTTAGAGCTGTAAACGAGTCGAATTGAACCGAATATTAATAGGTCCGAGTTCGGCTCGATGGAGTTCGAACCTAAGGTTCAGCTCGGCTCGAAATGGCCGAACCTCAAAAGCTAAGGTTCGATTTTGTTGGACGTTCGAGCCGAACGCGTTTGAACGCTTCGGCTCGTTAAATAAAAAAAACTGAACAAAAAACAGCATCAAGAAACAATAACAATTAAAGTCCTAATTAAAATGAGAAATTGCTAAAATTGAAATATCTCATTGAAATACCTAATTGAATATCTAATTAAAATATCAAATTGAATCAATTGAAACAAACAAACATCAAATTGAATCAAAAAGTACCAAGTTGAAACCTAATTGAACCAATAAAAATAATTGAATACCTAATTGATATCCTAACTAAAATCTAAAATCAAAACTTAATTGAAACAATCCTAAAATCAAAATCTTGATTTAATTCTTCAGTTCACCATTAGATCTCCACTTCTTGCTTAACCTTGTACATGCATCATCAATTCACCAAATGAGAGAGAGAGAGAGAGAGAGAGAGAGAGAGAGAGAGAGAGAGAGAGAGAGAGAGAGAGAGAGAGAGAGAGAGAGAGAGAGAGAGAGAGAGAGAGAGAGAGAGAGAGAGAGAGAGAGAGAGAGAGAGAGAGAGAGAGAGAGAGAGAGAGAGAGAGAGAGAGAGAGACGTGCGAGGTTCAGCTTGTTGGTTTGTCGCAGTTGGCTTATGTAATGGGGGGCGATGGTTAATGGTTACTGAAAGTTTAAAAGAGAGAAAGAAGGATAATGATCATTGATTTATTGAACAAGAATTAAAGATGGGGAGGGCTTAGCCTTTGGTTCTTTGATTGAATATTGGGCCGAAGCCCTATAAACCAACTGATAGGACGACAAATGTAGACCTTCCAAAAGCCCGGTCTAAAGAAGCCCAAAAATGAACCGACATATCGACTTTCGGGCAAAAAGGAGAGGCCGGGCAAAGTTAGTCCGACCCGACTGACCCCATCCCGAGGTCAGTAAACTAGAATAACCGCAAAGATCAACAAACTTGCCGGCCTCTTTGACAAGAGAGGAATGTCCCGACCTAGGCCCCCCCTCATAAAATAGACCGACCTACAGACTCGAGGTCAGGAGCATCCGGGCTGTAACACCACAAAATTTCTCGGGGCATTACAGTGCCGTGAATTCCGTGTGGGACCCACAAGGCTATTTTCGGAAATTGATATTTTAAATAAGGTATTATAAAATGGGTGAGTCCACAATTACATAGCATGAAAACAGAATGTATTTGAAAGAAACATAATTCAAAACACGATTATTATATAAACATAGTTTTCGGAAATCAAATTAAAACATGCGGTAGCAGAACTTTATCCCAACACCATTCAAGCCTGATCGGAACCCTCGGGAATGTCCTGCACATATTCAACAAATTTACCTGGAACGACAAATCATGCCAGACATACCGGAGTCGGAAAATGATAATCAATAACAGTGTTTCACAACGAAATACATGATTTATTAACACCGTACCACATAACATATAGATGATAATTCACAGAATAGCCAACATTGTCTTTCTCTTTTAACACATAAACGCCAAGGTCGCAACCAAGGGTCACGGAAATATCTACACAGAAATACTCCAGAACACGGGTGCCATTTTAGGTCTTATCCCTCAATACATTTCCACACGGGTACCATTTAGGTTTTATCCCCAACACATCGGCCCATTCTTAACACAATATCTAGAGAAGACAATCGTTCGGCATTCTTCACACGACGGCACATTCATGTAGTCCGAATATTGTAAATAAAATTAACACTTCTAGAGCAAGATTTTACTTGCCTTAAATCCCACGGTAAGTGCATTATGAAATTTTGAACCTCCACGTCCGATCGAATTCAACCTAATCACATAATCCTCGATTAACATTTCATACCGATAACGACGAATAAAACTAGTTCCCTATTCCATTACCTAACCGAATTCTTGACTTAGTTCTATTTCGCAAAACTAGTATCATATTTCTAAACTCAATAGCAATATGCATTATTACATGGTTTAATCCTTTGATTAACGATTGTTATAACAATTTGCTCAACAAGATTATCCCCGACATTATTTCGATTGACAAAAATCGAGTATAGCATAATTGAACTCCATAACCTACTAATTAAATTCTCCACTCCGAGTTCTCTATTCGGTGGGTTTCCGCTTCACACAACGATTTCAATGGTTGATTCTTAATGATGGTAATACTACCAAGCTTTACTCCCTTTAGTTAATTAACATTCGATAATTATATAATCAAGGTGGATTTCAATGAGTTTAGCATAGGGTGAATGGATTCTTAACACGATTTCCCCTACAATTAATTCGTTAAGTTCATATTTCCAAGGTCGATTGAAATGAGAATTTCGCATCTGATTATTACAACAAGATACATGAATGGTTCAGGAACGAAATATACTTACAACAATAGTTTTGATTACTACAAGTTCATCCGATTAGATTGTCTACGGGATTTAATAAAACTACCCAAATACCCATAATCCCATAGGCATAACAACAATATCGAAGAGATAATCTCAAGGATCGATAGACTTACCTTAATAGAGGAAGAACAATGAGGAATGATGATGAACCAACGAAGAACAACGAGAAGGAATGAAGAATGGATCGATCGACCTAGATAACCTCCTCCGGAGCTTGAGTAATCCTCTTCTTGATGTCAATACAAGTGTTTGGAAGGTTAGAAATTGTCTAAGGGGGTTGGGGAAGGTTTTCAGGAGGTTGCACAAGTGTTATGGCCAAGGGAAATGAAGGAGGAGGTTTTGATTTATAACACACGATTGTGTTTAATGTACGTTAACACTCATTGGTTAACGTACGGAAAGAGCATTACATACGTAGTGTTCCCTAGATAACATAAGTAATGGTCGACCAGAGGCTACCTCCTGGAATATCCCTACTCATTACGTACGTAGGGGTATTAACGTACGTAAGCTGACCTGTCATAGCGTACATTATGATCGACAGATAACGTATGTTATAAGCAGTTGACTTGTTTGTCTTCTAGCCCAACGAAAGTACCTAATTCGTGTCAAAAGGAAAGATTCTGGTCGAAATACCAATTCTCCATTTACGTACGTAACCAAGTCGGGTTAACGTACGTAATAATTCAAAACTAAGGTACGTTATGCATGACATATAGTGTACGTTAGTCACTCAGTCCCTTAGTCATTTATCAAATTTTAACCATCTCGAGGTGACTACCTTTTCACTCATCAACAATTCCTCGGGGAACAAGACGTTGGCCACCATCATATTCACATCGACAATTGTCCAACGGCGTCAAGTCACGTCACCTCCGTTCCATTCACATCACATAATTGTATCGCTAGCACTTTAATGAAACCACATAATATAAGAAGACAACATCGCAAATGATAGAAATTGCATTTTAATTTATGAAATACACGGTAATTAAAGCATGAAATACCCATGGTATTACATACCATCCCCCTTAAAATGGTTTCGTCCCAAAACTGAGAAAATAACTCAGGATGATTTTCCATCATGCTCGACTCGGTCTCCCAAGTTGCTTCTTCCATGCTGTGGTGCAACCACTGAACTTTCACAAGGGGTATGTATTTATTTTGTAACGTTTTCATACGCTGATTCAATATAGCGATCGACACTTCTCTAAAAGTATCGTCATCAAAAATTTCCACTTCTTCAAAATTAAGTTTGTGACTCGGATCATAGACATACTTCCTTAAATGGGAGATGTGAAATACATTATGCACTCTATCCAAATACGGCGGTAGGGATAATCGATACGCAAGTTTTCCAACTCGGTCCAATATTTCGAACGGGCCTATGAACCTTATGCTTAACTTGCCCTTCTGGATGAAATGCCGGATACCTCGCATAGGCGATACTTTGACCCAAACATGATACCCGACCATAAATTCTAACGGTCGCTGCCGATTCTCGGCATATGATGATTTCTTCCGGCTTTGCACTCCTAATATATGTTTTCGAACAACAGAGATCTTCTTAATAGATTCCTGGATCAGATCTAACTCGGTAGCCACGGTGTTAGAAGCATCATCCTAGCATAACGTCGACTTGCATATTCGTCCGTACAGAGCCTCAAATGGTGCCATGCCTATGCTCACGTGCCAGCTGTTGTTGCGCGAAAACTCCATTAATCCGAGATTCTTAACCCAATCCTTTCCCCAATCGATCACACACACCCTCAACATATCTTCCAAGGTTTTTTTCGTACGCCCGGCCTGTCCGTCCTTCTGAGGGTGATAGGCTGTGCTAAAATGCAACTAGATTCCCATAGCTTTATGGACGACTTTCCAAAAATGGGACACGTACCTGGTGTCCCTATCCAAAGTGATGGATGAGGGAACGCCATGCAATTTCACGACTTCCCGAATGAAAATAGTGGCTAATTTCTTTGTTTCGGTTGTTTCCTAAATTAGAATAAAATACGCTGATTTTGTTAATCAATCAACGATAACCCAAATTATGTCCTTTCCTCCCACCGCCGTTGGTAACTTAGTGACAAAATCCATTGATATGCTTTCCCATTTCCACTCCGGAATGGGTAAGGGTTGCATGATTCCGACTGGTCTGCAGTGTTCTATTTTAACTTATTGGCACGTCATATATCGGGCGACGAATCTAGCCACTTTTTGTTTCATATTTTCAATCAAGAACTCTGTCGTAGATCCTTGTACATTTTGCTTGCTCCGGGGTGAATGGAGTAGGGAGTGGAGTGTGCTTCTCTCAGTATAGTTTGCTTTAGCTCGTCATTCAGTGGAATATAGATCCTATTCTTGAATCTCACCAAGCCCCCTAGATCTTGTAGTCGGAAACATTTCTCCCTTCGATTCCTGCACCGATCGCATGTAGTTCGGGATCTTCCATCTGTGCTAGACGTATCTCGTTTAATAAGGACGAGTGCATATTGATTGAGCATAATTGTCCCTGACTGTGTTGTACCCATACTTCAATACCACTTCTCCTGATGGCTTGCTGTAGTTCGGGTTGAACCATTAGGCTGGATAACATTACTTTCTGTGTAGTTTTTTGACTGAGTGCATCAGCTATGACATTAGCCTTTCCGGGGTGATATGATATTTCCACATCGTAGTCTTTGATTAGCTCCAACTAGCGCCTCTACCTCATGTTTAATTCCCTCTGGGTGAAGATATATTTCAAAATCTTATGGTCCGTGAAAATCTTACAAGTAACTTCATAAAGATAATGCCTCCAAATCTTGAGGGCGTGTTCCACTGCGGGTAGCTCTAAGCACCAATGCGCGGTTCTTAGAGGAGGACTATGTAATAAGCCATAGGCCTAGGAGTGAGGTCATTCTAGAGGAACTTAGGGGCGAGATTTCGACAATACCAATTGTACAAACACCTAGTATACCACGTATCGACACTGTTGTGGATATGCAAACTAAGGACATGACTCGTCGTAGTGGGAGGGTTGTTCATCAACCTGATCGTTTCATTGGCATGGGAGCATCATCAGACCACTTCTCGGACCAGGATTAAATGGATTCATGTACGTATAAGCAGGCAGTTCAAGACAAAGATGCTGAATCCTGGCAAATAGCAATGGAATCCGAAATGGGATCTATGGATTCTAATCAAGTGTGGGAGCTAGTAGAGCTACCCAATGTGGTCAAACCCATTAGAAGTAAGTGGGTCTACAAGCATAAGAGAGGATCGAAAGGGAAGGTTGAAACCTTCAAAGCAAGGGTTGTTGTGAATGGTTACACTCAGAAGGAGGGCATCGACTACGATGAGACCTTTTCGCCAGTAGCCATGCTTAAATCGGTCCGGAATCTCTTAGAAATAGCTGCGCATTTGGATATGGAGATTTCGCAGATGGATGTCAAGGCTGTATTCTTGAACGGGAGTCTTGATAAGGAAATTTATATGCACCAACCTGAGAGATTCATTGCTGAAGGAAAGGAGCACTTTGTGTGCAAGCTTAAGAGAGCCATTTATGGTCTCAAGCAAGCATCAAGGTCTTGGAACATGCGATTTGATGAGGCCATTCAATCCTATGGTTTTAAACAATGTCCTAGTGAGTTATATGTATACAAAAAGTGTGATGGAAACGTTCTAGTGTTTCTTCTACTGTACGTAGATGATATATTTCTAACTGGAAACAATGTAAATATATTATCAGACGTAAGGGTATGGCTGTCTGAGCAATTCAATATGAACGATTTGGGAGAAGCTGGGCACATCTTTGGTATTAGGATCTTTCGAGATCGCAAGAAAAGGATGTTGTGCTTATCTCAGGCATCCTATATCGATACGGTGCTAAAGCGGTTTAGTATGGAGAATTCCAAGAAAGGTTTCTTACCTTACAGACAAGGAATTCAGCTATCTAAAGCTATGTGTCATAGGTCATAGAAGGAGATAGATGACATGAAGTTGGTACCTTATGCTTCGGCAGTGGGAAGCCTCATGTATGCTATGCTTTGCACTAGGCCTGATATCTGTCATGTTGTAGGCATGGTGGCGAGATATCAGTCGAACCCAGGACCGGGACATTGGATTGCTGTCAAGAATATACTCAAGTACCTGAGAAGGACTAGGGAGCAAATTCTTGTATATCAATCGGATACACTTTTTCCTTTGGGTTACACTGACTCAGATTTCAGTTCGGACAAAGAAAAGTCGAAATCAACTTCCGAATATATTTTCACTTTGGGAGGTGGAGCCATCAGTTGGAGGAGTGTGAAGCAGAAATGCATAGCGGACTCTACCATGGAAGCCGAGTATGTAGCAGCCCCAGAGGTAGCTAAAGAGGCGGTATGGCTCAAGTACTTCCTAAAGGATTTGGGTGTGATTCCTAATTTGCCTAGGAGTATTACCCTTTATTGTGATAATACCGGTGATGTTGCAAATTCTAAGAAACCACGGGCCCACAAAGCAACAAAACATATCAAGCGCAAATATCATCTCATTCGAGATTTTGTGAAGAGAGGAAAGATTATTGTCTCTAAGATAGCATCTGAAGACAACCTAGCTGATCCTTTCACGAAAGGGTTGCCCTCAAAGTCATTTGAAGGGTATGTGGAAGGAAAGAGGTTGAGATGTATGGTAGCATTGCTTTGAGTATAAGTGAGAGATAGATAGACATAGTCTAGGTAGTATACTTCAAAAGCATGCTTTGAGTATAAGTGGGAAATTTTTAGGGTTGTATACATCAAATCATACTTTATGCTTGTATTACTTAATTTCCCGGTCTTTATCTATGCGAATATTTAATTCATTTGTCACATGTTTTGCATATTTATTCATGCTATGGTTATGCAAATGTTGTCTAAATTAATTTATATTGTAGATAATATGGTGTGTGTCACATAGAAGATAACATTATCAGGTCCTTATATAGTAATAATTAGTTCACAATCTACATAACATTAGATCATTATGTGAGAAGTTGTAGTATTATATGCTTGAGATTGCTTGGTCTTGACCATTAGCATATATTAGCATATTCGGTATACGTTGAACAGGATCGAGGTGAGATAGATTCTTCCGTACTGACTATAAGAAGAACGTACATCTTGGAAAATTATTATTTCTTAATCCTAGTGATTAATATTTAATTATATAAATTTATTATTTTTGCTTTGATTTATAATGGATGAGAGCCAAAATAATTGACTCAATATGCTCGATATTTTGGGCAATATTATTATTTATATAATAACTAATATTATAGCTAGAAATCGTGTCCCAATCAGTCGGGTTGATCATACCCCTTGAGGCACTCGAAAGGATTATTATATTAAACCCTGTAGGTGGAATTAATTTTTCGCTATAATAATAAAGCTCGAGTGCTATATTCATGTATAACACATTAATTAATTAAAAGCTGCCAGTAGCTTAAATTAATTAATGGACATGGAATATCTTAAACACGGGAAATAATTAATTCAAAAGGGAGCTTAATTTCGTAATTTGGAATTTTGATAGGAAGTGCAATATCAACCTTTTAGTGGACTAAGTTGATATTAATAGAGTCATTATATTAGGAAGAGTCCTATTATTGGAAAGATGATATCTATTGGGAGTCCTTACCTTATCCTCCTTAAGATCCATAGAGTAGCCCAAAACACCTATAAAAAGAGTACATGGGGGGCCGATTTTTGATACTCTTGGAACAAGAAATTTTGATTTTTTCATACTTTGTGTTTAATTGTGGATCTTGACTTGTGTCTTGGATTCCACAATTTAGCTAACACAATATTTTTCTAAATACTAAAATATTCAAGAAAAATAGGGAGAAAAATTCGTGAGGTATTTCTTGAAGAAATTTCGGCCGAACCATATTGCTCTCCGAGTAGTCCGGTAGATTGTTGCCCACACGACAGCTGGATATAGGCGGGATATACTCTAGAAGATCTTGAGGTAGAAATACAAAAAGATCAAGGAAGAGTACAAGGAAGAGTTCGATCGATCAAAAAGGGATCTTTCGACCACTTCGCTTGAAAGGTATGAATTACCAATTCTAATGCGTAAATACGTATATTTAAATTGCTAATTAGTCTGTTTAATTAATTATTGACAAGCCTAAATATATCCGCAATTTTATTGGTTAGTTTATAAAACCAAATATATTCGTTTCATCAATCTCGCTTCCGCTGCGTTTTATATTCCAACAAACAAGACGTTGGCTGTCATATTCGCACCGAAAATTGTCCAACGACGTCAAGGTACGTCACCTCTGTTCCATTCACATCACACAATTGTATTGCAATAGCACTTTAATGAAACCACATAATATAAAAAGACAACAACGCAAATGATAGAAATTGCATTTTAATTTATGTAATACACGGTAATTAAATCATGAAATACCCATGGTATTACATGGGCTCATGAAGATCAGGCTCCCGAAAGGTTAGGTTTCGACCTACCTGACAGAATCTCGGAAATCCAGGGGCAGATAAGCTGCAGCCCAAACCCAGATATATATGTATGGGAAGCCGCAGCCTAAATCCCTGAATATCTGGGATCTTCCCTGAAATCAGGAAAAGGCCTCAAAGAAAAGGTGGCTCCTCCCTTCTATAAATAAGGGAGAATCCTTTCCTCCCAGGGGTAAGCATTCTAATATAATATAGAGAGAAATATAATAGAGAGAAATATTCTAGAGAGAGAGAAACACCTTAGAGGGAAAAGGGCATTTTATATACTTGGGGTTGTTTGAGATAAACTTCTAATATCAACCCTATTCTTGGTGACCGATCAGTTCGGGTTCATCAAGTGGCACCGTCTGTGGGAGCGTGTGACATTGAGTCGCACCAGAGTTTATATGTGAGATTAACAATGGCAGAGAAGACAATCCAGGAGAAGATCGGAGAGCTAGCGCCCAGAAATTTGGAAGAACAACTAGCGGCTGCGGGGGGATTTAATTCCAGAAAAAACACCCGTCACCCCGGGAGAAGAAGCTACACCCAATCACTCTATCAAAAGAAGCAGTAGTTGACAAAATCGCCAGTGCAATCCAGAAGAATCAGGAGGTCGATAAGCAAAGAATGCTGCGAAAAAATTACCCATCCTCTCGGACAAACTGGATGAAACCAGTCAGCAGGAAGAGCACGGGGAAAGCCATCTGAGGACGTGGGAAAGAGCTAGACAAGAGAAAGTAATGGATCCCCTCATATCCAGTATGCAGGACGAGCTAGAAGAGTTACGGCAAAAGGTCGCGGGGAGGGACTCTGAAAACCATCCATGCCATCTGTAATACCCGTACTTTTTATTGACTGTTTGACCTTGTCGTTCTTCTTATTTTCTCGCTCTGTAAACTCTTGGTGATGTTGTTGATAATGTTACTGAGTTTCGTATCTTGTTTGGGTCACGAGCGTGTCATTTAGACCTTACGGAAGTGTTCTGGGCCATAGAAATAGCGTACGCTAGGCCTGGGCTAACGCACGCTAATTCTGTCTGAGTAGCGCACGCTAGCTTTGTGCCGTAGCGCGCTAAAGGGACGATCAGTCGAGAACCCGATGATCGGACTGCCCTTTGGACTGGCGGTTAACCCACGCTAGGAGTTCGTTAGCGCATGCTATTCGTGGTTAGTAGCGTACGTTAACATCCGTCCGTAGCGCACGCTAACGGGATGGTCGACAGAGGCAGTGAGGTTGTCAGGTTTTCTGGACTATCAAGTAACGTACGCTAGGCTTCGGCTAGCGCACGCTAAAGCTGTCGCATAACGCACGCTAAGCCATAGCAGTAGCGCACGCTAAGGCTTGAGCAGGGCAGAGGACAGTAGGTTCTGGACTCCAGTTACTGGACGCCATTTTTTGGCTAGCGCACGCTAGAGAAAGTCGAATAGCGCATGCTAACGGGGCCGGCAGAATCTACTGGACTACCCGGTGACCTTCCTAGCACACGCTAATGAAGGAGGCGTAGCGTGCGCTAGACTGGACGGATATATATTGGACAATTGACTTCCATTTCATCATTTTTCATCCTCTTCACTCATTTCCGATGGGAGCAGCTCGGGAGAGACGATTTTGGGCGATTGGAAGCGATTTTTCTTCTAAGATCAACATCTTTGGTTGGAGAACAAGGACTATACAACATTTAATCCATCCTAACGTCTAAATCAAGGTAAAAATCCTTAGAACCCTATTTTTTTTGGGAATTTTGGGGGTTTTCCTAGATTCATCCGATTTATTCATTTTGAAGCTTGAGAACCTTAAGATTATGATGTATCTATTCCGTATGCACGCTTTTCCTATGATTTTACGGATTGGATTGTGCCGTTTTCGGACTTGTGAGGGTTTGGACGATTTTCCAACCTCTAGTTGTTTATCCGTGTATTTCCATGAATCGTAGACGGGTTTCAGTAGTTTCTTCGTGTAATTTGAGTATGGATAATTGATTATCATATTCCTTGCGAATCGTTTAGGTGCCGGAAGTGCATTCTCGGACCTACCAAACTCATACCCTTTTTCCGTTCAATTTCTCGATGTCTCAAAAGCAAGTATATATTTATGATTGTACGTTCTCGACCTTGAAAGTAAGATATATTAATGGCATGATTATTTATATCCACTCTGGGGCGGGCCGACGGGTCCCTTGAGGGTTTCGTAGCCTCTTGGTGCGATTCCACGGATGATATGAACGAACCACTTTGGGATGGACCGACGAGTCCTCTGAGGGTTCCGTAGCCTCTGGTGCGGTTCCACGGTATTCATATATGTATTGATGTGATGCTATGAGATTTAGTTATTCCGGAAGTCTTGAATTGATGAATTGACGGTTACATATACTTTATTGTCGAGGAGTATTGTATTTCATACTTGATATACTTGCACTAGCTATTCGACGGCTAACCTCTTTATGGGGGAAATACTTTTTATGTATTTCAGGTTCCAAGAGAGCAGACAAGCAAATATCGGGTCGGCATGAAGATGGTGGGCAAGTGTGATACTGTGTCTTTGCTCCGGTTATGTTTTGATTTTCCCCATTTAGTGTTGATGTACTGGAAATAGAATCTTCAACATATCGTCCATTTTTGACATAATCTTTGAAGGTTTTCATCAACCGCTCAAAAGGATACATCCAACGATACCTAACCGGCCCACATTGGAGGGCTTCGTCACATAAATGCACCAGTAAATGGATGCTAATGTCGAAGAATGAGGGAGGAAAATACTTCTCCAATACACATGTAGCCTCAGCTATAATAGTCTTTGCTGCCATAACATGCTTCTTATTGACAACTTTTGCACATAATATGGTAAAACACAAACTTATTTGCATAATAGCCTTTCGAAGATCCTTATGCTTCCCAAAACAATGTCCAAACAAAAGTGGGACTAATTGCATAATTACATGCCAATCGTGAGACTTACACTATTTCAAATCATTAGTTGCATGATGGACAACTCTACGCAAATTAGAAGAGAAATTTGAGGGGACCTTCAACTCATACAATGTATTTAGTAACACATTTCTTTCGTTAATAGACAAAGAAAAGGCTCCGACCAGCATTACAGTCCTCATAGTTTTAGGATCTTCCTTCATCCATAACGATCTTTTTGTTTTCAACGTACGAAGATCTTTTCGAGCATTTACCCCATCTTTCGAGTGACTCCGATCAATACATGTTCCCATTATATGCTCAATAATATTTTTTTCAGCATGCATTATATCTAGCACATGTCGTACTGAATGTTGCTTCCAGTACGGCAAATCAAACAATATTGACCTCCTAGACTAAGCCATCTTCACAGATTCATCCTTCAGTTTACATTTATCAGCCAAAATTTTAGGATGTTTACCCCTGAGAGCCTGAAAAGCCAAGGAAGACTTCTCTTCAACTTCTGCCCCGGTTAGCTTTCTAGGAGTTGGCCTTAATTCAGCTCCATCTGGAAGAAAATTACTTTCCACTGATCTGAACTTGTGATTAAGTGGTAAAAATCTCCCATGAGAATGATAAAATACTTTGTGGCTATTTTTTAAATATGTGGCTTCTGTTTCCTCTGCACAAATGGGACAGCCCAGGTAACCATGCACATTACAGCCATAAAAAGTGCCATACGCTGGAAAATCGTGAATGGCCCACAATAACATACCCCTCAAAGTGAATGTCTCTTGTTTAAATGAGTCAAATGCCTGCACACCTTCAACCCACAAGTCCTTCAATTCTTCAACTAGTGGTGCCAAAAATACATCTATGTCATCACTTGGAGCCTTAGGCCATGGTATAATCAATGATAATATATAAAATTCTTTTTTCATGCATAGAGATGGCGGGAGATTATAAGGAACTACAAAGACGGGCCAAACACTATAGGTTGTGCTTAAATTACCAAAAGGATTAAACCCATCAGTTGATCTTCCAAGGCGCACATTGCGACTTTCTTGAGCAAACTCAGGGTATCGCAAATTTACAGCCTTCCACATTGAATAATCGATCAGATGACGCATGAAATTGTCACCAACTTATGCCCGAGCATGCCAGGTCATTGCCTCTCCTATCTAAGGTACTGTGTAAAGTCTCGACAATCTTGGTCCTAGAGGAAAATACCTAAGTACCTTATGTGGTACTTTTGTATCTCTTTTTATGTTACAATTTATATTTACTTTCTAGACATATCTAGATTCATTGCAAACTGGACATTTCAATTTATGCTTATGCTTTTTTTGATATAGAATGCAATCGAACTTGCACACATGAATAGATTTGTATTTTATCCCTAAACCCTTTAAGCTGCTCTTCATCTCTGGATAGGTATCAGGAAGTGTGTTATCCTTTGCAAGTAAGTCTTTCGCCCACTTTAAGATTTATGTCACACTATTTCCTGACAAACCGAAACAGCTCTTCAAGTTGTGCAAACCAACTGTAGCATATAATGTTGTGTGCTCTGGGTTGCAATTATGATACAAAGGTCTCGCGGCTGCAGCTTTCAACTTGATATAGTCCTTATCCTGACTAAGGTCTTCTACGTCACAGCTATTATCACGTATTGAACTCTAATTAGCTTGATTCGTGTTAAGTCCATAAGCGTCATTAACAAGGTCATTCAAGCTACTATGTTGCAGTGGATCATTCTTTATGAAAAGGCTCACTTGCTGGTATTTGATCAAGAACAAAAGGGAATTTTCTCTCCCCATGATAATTCCAGAATAAATAATCTTCATGCATTCCCCACTTTTTCAAATGTACCTCAACAATCTCCCAGTTCACATTTTTACCATTTTTACAACGCATGCATGGACATGAGATAAGATCATCTCCTAGATTTCTTCTCACATACTTGACAAATTCTCTAACACCAATGACATACGCATCACCCAGTCTATTATTATTTTCACCCATCCACTCTTTATAAGGTGGAAACTCCATCACTAACTTCTATAAATATAAAAACAACATACATTAGATTGTTGGTTTATTTATGTACAATGTATTTGAATAATTACCAGATTAAATATGAGACTTGTAATACTCAAATGTGCATCTAAGCCATTCACTTTTTAGATCATTCAATCACAAATGTTGCTGCTGCTACTACTATGTCATGTTATTAGTTTGTCAAGATTGCCAAGTTTTAGAGTATCTCCCCATTAGAGACTTCTATAACAGAAACAACACCCGTGCAAAATAAATCAAAAATTCATATTACCCATGTGAATTTCAAATTACCACACACTTAAAGGATTGCAGCTTCAAATTCAACAAGCACATGACGAGAAAACAACAAAAATAACTACTTCCAAACACATTTCAGCAGTTGTTTAATCAGGAAAAAGCCAAGGAAAATAACAACTGGCAAACACAGAATTCAGCAACTATGCAAAACAACGATTGATGCAAATAAATAATTTGGGAAGAAATAGGAAACAAACTTCACGGCAAAAAATTAAAATCCCATTCTGCTCCAAAACAACAGTTAAAAACTAAGATTAAAATTTGATAAAAACACAATGAATTTATAATCAAGAAACTAGAAATAGGAACTCACCAGATCCACTTCGGACTTCTAAATCAGCGGTTTAAGGGTTGAGTCCTGGCAGAAGGCTTCTCTTACGTGAGACAAGAAGATGACACCTAATGTGCATATGATTTTATGGTAGATGATGAAGATGAAGATTTAGGGTTCTATGATTTGAGCTTCAAGAGGGTGGAAATGGGCGAGAAACTGAGAGAGACAGAGAGAGCGCTTCAGAGACAGAGATAGGAGGGAGAAACTGAGCTCCAGTGTAATGATAAAAGTCATACGATCTTGCCTAGGGTTCCAGCGCAAAAAGTATAACATTTTTAATAAATTGACTGTAATTAAAATTTGTGACTGCTAGAAACAGTCACAAAGTACATTATAATTTGTGACTGCCGTGAACAGTCACAAATATAAAGTATTATGACAAATCAAGCTTTGTGACTGTTGGAAACAGTCATAATAATTGTGACAGCTATTGGTAGTCACAAAATTAGCGAGATAAAAAGTCATAAATGTCAGTTTTTGGTGTAGTGAATAAAGTAGTTGTGAATACTATGACTAGAAGACGTGGTAGGGATGAAGCCAATCAAGTTTTGAAATGGCGTCTTAAACTTGGTTATGTTGGTCAGACCAAGGTTTACAAATGGAAAAAGATGGACTTATGGGTCCATTGGGATCGGATCCTTTTCCTACTGGTGAATCTTGCCTTAAAGGCAAAATGACTAAGTCCCCATTCACAGGGAATTTTGAAAGAGCAGCTGATAAACTGGGATTAATCCATACCGACATATGTGCTGCTTTGGAAGCAGCACGTGACGGATATTAGTACTTCATTACATTTACAAATGGTCATACTAGGTATGGTTGTGTATACTTAATGAAACATAAAACCGAGGCCTTTGACAAATTCCAGGAATTTGAGGCCCTAGTCGAGAAACAAACTGGTAATCATATCAAAGCACTTCGGTCGGACCGAGGTGGCAAGTATATGAGTACGGAGTTTGACGAGTTCCTTAAGGAACATGGAATAGTTTCACAACTAACACCTCCAGTACTCCTCAGTTAAATGGTGTGTCAGAAAGAAGGAACCGGACCTTGTTGAACATGGTCCGTTCCATGATGGGCTATACTAACTTACCAATTTACCTATGGGGGTATGCACTCCTGACTGCCGCTTATATCTTGAATAAATGTCCTTCCAAATCCGTTCCTAAAACTCCACATGAGATATGGGAGGGCAAGAAACCAAGTCTTAATCATATTAGGATTTGGAGATGTCCCGCCTATGTCAAGAAGACTAAGGTGGAAAAGTTGGAAGCTAGGTCCACGAAGGGATGTTTCATTGGATTCCCGTCTGGGACGATAGGTTATCTATTCTACATGCCCGAAGATCAAAAGACCGTTGTTGCTTTACAAGCACACTTCCTGGAAGATGAGTTCATCCAGGAAGGCAGGGAAGGTAGAAGTATTTCTTTGGAAGAATAAAATAAAACTCCTAAGGAGATACCTGTGCAATAAAAATGGAACCGAACCTTCTATAACACAAGTACAACCACCTCGTAGATCAAGTATGGTGTCTCCATTACCTGAGAGGTATAGTTTTATGCACTTGGAGGAACTGGGTTTCCTCGAGGTTCCAAGTGATAAACAAGAGACCGACCCGCGACCAATGACCTAGCAATGGTCGATGTAGAGTCCATGAAATGGACTGTAGCAGTCTTCATGTAGTTGGGACCTTCATTTTGACGACACGGTCAAAGAGTTTGACTTCATGCAAAATG
Source organism: Orobanche coerulescens (assembly GCA_033398695.1). Lineage (NCBI taxonomy): Eukaryota > Viridiplantae > Streptophyta > Magnoliopsida > Lamiales > Orobanchaceae > Orobanche > Orobanche coerulescens. Next base: position 137,989,113 of record CM065805.1, on the reverse strand, counting down.
AAGAGGAATCTTGTGTATACAAGAGGGTTAGTGGGAGCAAGATCACATTATAAGTACTATATGTAGATGACATTCTACTAATAGGAAATGATGCGGGAATGCTCAGTTCTGGGAAAGCTTGGCTTTCGAGTAATTTCTCCATGAAAGACTTGGGAGAAGAAACCTATATTCTTGGGATTCGAATTTACTGGGATAGATCGAAGAGAATGATAAGTTTTTTCCAAGCCCTCTTTATAGATTAGATCTTAAAGAGGGTTCCTTCCGGTGCGACATGGAATAAAACTCACCTTGAAGATGTGTCCTCATAGTGAGGAACAATGAAAGGAAATGAGTTATATACCATATGATTTGGCAATGGGTAGCCTTACATATGCTTTATTATATACGAGACCTGACATTGCGCATGCTGGAAGCGTGGTAAGTAGGTTTCGGGCTAACCCAGTCAGGGAACATTAGACCGCCGTAAAGAATGTTCTCAAGTACTTTAGAAGTACTAAGAGATCTGATTCTTATATATGGTGGTGGAGAACAGAATGTGGTGGGATTCACTATATTGGACTTCCAAGTACAGAAAGACGATTATATGTCTACTTCTGGCTACATTTACTTTTAATAGAAGAGCAGTATCTTGGCATAGTGCCAAGTATATAACGACTGCTAATTCCACATGTTAGGCTGAGTATAAAGCGGCCTCGGAGGCCTCCAAAGGAAGAATTTAGAAGTTACTGGGTAAACTTCACATGACACCTTGTGCTGTGCTGCCAGAGTGGTAGTACAGGACTAGGAGCCGAGGTTTCACAACAGTACCAAACATATTGAGAGAGAGTATCATCTCGTAAGAGCATTTGTTCGCAAAGAGATACATTGTGCTGCATAGAGTAGAGTCAGCCGACTACGTCGCTGATCCACTGAACAAGCCACTTTCTCAGATTAGCTTAAAGCGTCATCTGGAGAACATGGGTATTAGATACCATAGTGTGTGGCATTGAGTGCAAGTGGGAGATTGTTGGGAGTATGCCCTCGAATGCTACTCAGAGGATGATTGAGTGAGGGCATTGTACTTGTAATTATGTAAATCACTAATATAAGACAATGGATGTTTCTTTATTTACTGGTAGTTACTAGTATTCCTAACTCGTAAATATATATATATATAGAAACTAGTCCGTGTATTTGAGAGCAAAACGTTCCACTCCTTATTGGATAAGGGGGTCGGCACTGGAAAGGTTTATAGCTCAAATACTTAATCGTTCACAAGTCGATGAAACTTGACTGGGCGTTAAGTTTATGTGAAGACTTGTATGACGTGTTCTTTGACATAGAGAGTGCCTGTAAAACGCTAATGGTTAGTGGGAGCACACGTTATAGGTATGCTAATTGGATTAGTATACTCGAACCGACTCACCCTCGATTCGTCACACGGATTTCACTCCAGGACAGTCAATGACGGAATCGAAAGGTTGTGATAGGTATTCATGAACCTTCGACTTGAGGATTTAGTAGGAATGTGCTTGTGACGTCAAGATTTTCATTAGAGTAGTTCGACCCTGTAAACCGGAAGGCGGGGGTCAACCTCGACGTGCATCTTGACGGGCAAGTAGCAGTCCTATCAATACCAAGATAGAATTCTTTCTCCCGTTAGTGAGCGGGTTATATGTCCTATGCGGTTATTGGCAGATGAGATCATAAGTCTTTGGCCAAAGTATTGGAGCTAGTTGTATTAGATACACGACAGCTCGATGATCGCGATTTGCATTAATGCATGCATAGCGTCAAGTACAGATAGGGTTTGACTGACCGTGACCCTATAACTTGATCGGGACATTTGAAAGAAGGGTTTATACGTATACTGGTATTCACAACAAAATGGTTCTTGAATGATCCCAATCATTCGTTCTCGATTAAGTACAGTGTAGGCCGCCAGGCTGGCTAGGTGGTGCTACTACTCTTTGGTTCCTCCCATTGCTGACTGAGACGGACCTACCGAGTCGCGCATTAGGATTGACGACGGAATGAATCAAGCTAATTCTCTCATTATGAATATTAGATATTGGATATCTAATTTGGGACATTGGATGTCTAAATCGATTTATTGGATAAATCAATTTACGGCCTAATGAATTAAATATTTCACTGGGTGATTAATTTAATTCATGAATATAATTATTTCTTGGAGAAATTAATTATGTTATTATGTGTTTGATATGATTAATTAATTGATCTAAATACATTGGAATGGAATCGGAGTTTATCTGTTTGGACTCGCGGGAGTCCGAAACGAACCGAACTTGTCCAATTTCTTCTTGATAGCTGCCCCCCTTCCACCAACCTTCCCTTTGGTCTTTGGTTTCCATTTTATAATGAATGATAATGACTTGTGGGGAAGACCTCCCATGTGAGATGAGTTGTTTTGGTGGTTATAAAGTGTATAAAGAATGAGAAGAAGACAAACTCTCACATGTCTTCATTTTGGAGCATTTCATACGTGAATATGAAAAGGAGAGAGAGAGAGATAGACTTTGAGTTTAACACTCATCTTCATCTTCTTCATTCATTTTCATTTTTCTTGGAGAAAATTGAGAGAGTAAGATTAAACCACTTAGAGTGTAATAATCTTAACATACAAAGCTTCATCACTTGAGTCTAGCCGTAAACATAGAGGTTAATCTGGTGTTGTCATTCCGGTCATTTTTCCGGCGCGTTGCAAGTAGAGACGCGGTGCTTTCGGCGCTGGATCGTTCAAGGACTTGGGGCGGTTTGGATTCGTAGAGATCAAGCAAAGCTTGGGGAATATCTCAAGAGAAGGTTACCATTTAATCAACGGACTTCGAGGGTTAGTTTCTTACGACTCTTGCTTTTCGTTTATATATTCGTATATATGTAGCTCGATCGATCCTCGTAGGGATTCAGATCAAATTAATTTTCGTCTTACCGCTTCCGCTGGGCCTTCATTTTAGGCACCGAATCCCAACATCCGCCAAGTCGCCCATGTAGCTAGGAAATTTGGAACGTTGATATAGGTATAAAGTAGTCCATAGTATCTTAGATTACCTTCATAGGTCCCCGCAACCAGCCTAGACGATCGATTCCTTACCCAAACACCTAGTACAAGCGCCTAGGCCATAATCGGAACGGTAGAGAACCTTTTAGGGATTAATCGGAGGATTAATCGGCCTAGGTGGGGATTTTTAGAACACTGGTTACTTGTGTATTTCATCTTCTAAGAGGTATGTCGGATAATCCTCACCTTGAATTCGGATTTTGATGTGATTGTTGATGAATGATTTGTATAAAGATGATTATGGTGTTGTTGTTACGATTCTTGAGGTTATATGAGTTATATGTTGAAGGATATGATGGTCTATATCATCAATTATGTTATTTGTTATAAGCATGATTATGGAATCATGGTGTTCTTGACATTCTTGGTATTCTTGGTATATATATCACATCAAAGAGGAATATATGATAGGATACATAATGGTTTTAAGTATAATCATGGATTTGATGATTGAAACCAACACTATGTTGATTGTAGTGGTAGAATTCGTATGTTCTTGACGAAATATGAATCATGATAACAAGTTTGAATCCGGAAAGATTATGGTTAACCTTAGAACAAGATTATCAATGGTATTGAACTATTTGGGTAGTTCGGATTGTCTATTATGCCGATAATATTGCTTACAGGTATGAACAAGAAAGAGTCTTGTTGATTCGTGTTTAAAGTTGTAGTTGGAATCGAACATGTCATGAAATTCTTAATATCGAGATGAATTGATCATTGATATGATTAATGTTTTTAAGAGATGTTGGTGTTTTGGATATGAATATGGAATATTCATATCTAGAACTAAATTACGAGTTTTGATACAATATTCATATAAGAATACGAATTTGATTTCAAGTTCGATGATATTATTATTGATCTTTAAGTTGGGAAGTTCATACGTATCGAACAAGTGTTCAAATCGAATGATTGAATTATTTGAAACCCTTGGAATATGATTATTTATAATGTTGAACTAATTGGATTGACCGGATTGATAATGATAATCGGTAATTGGTTTTTATTGTAAAGGAGGAAACTTGTATTCATATTTAAGATTGAATTTAGAATCGATAACGTTCAGACCCTTGTTATCGGTTTAATTTGATTATTGATATGATTATCGGATTATGAATCGAGTTGTGGTTTTGAGTTCATGATTGATTGCTTTGGGTTGTTGGATTTTTGTTTAATCAGGATATTATGGTACCGTTGGGTTTATTGATCGGTTATATTGATTATCGAGTTGCAGCTTGTATTGTGGATATGAGTTCGTAATTGTTTGAGTTGTATTGTTCGGTTTTATATATGATCGAGGTATTGTTGAGCCATTGAGTTTGATTGGTTGGCTAGGTCGGTTATTGATTGTTATCAAACTTCTTGTTAATCGATTATTGCAATAGGTTGTGATAATTGATAGTGGATTATGATCGTTGTATTGCGGTTGAGGCTGAAGAGTTCGTAGATTGCTTTTGGTCGGGGCTGAGGAGCTCGTAGATGAAGGCAATGGAATTGGTAACAACTTTGTCGTATCGGTATCGAGGCAAGTTTATACTTGTTCAGTTTATAATATTTAATGAATGGATTCACTTTCATTTCATTTATAATTCATATAGCAATGATATTATAAATATAAATTGTCAGGATGATGGTTTGATCGTGGAAATGATATTGTCTTCGGCTTTTAGGTAATTTAAGCATTGTTCAGTTATGAGGATAATTAGTATGTTGAGTTGTATATGTTGAGGTTTCGTATAACGAGGTTCGTATTTGGTTGTTCGTTGAGGTATGTTGATCCCAGGACGGCAGTGTTGAGATTGTTGATCGCGTTGATCATTCTTTGGGAATTGTGACCCCAGGATATTTGTTTTGGATATTGTCGGTCGTGTCGATCTTTCATTATCCATGTGTCATTGTTCACTTCATGAGTCTTTTTTTATCCATGGAGTCACATCTGCGTGCCGATTTGTTATTGTGTAATATTTTTAGATGGGCACACTATGGTCATGTGTTGATATTTCCACATTGGACCATCCACACGAGACGTAGTTCGTGAGGCTAATTAGGTACATATCCCACGTATATCCTGGATTCTGTATACGGGGTGGACAGCACGGACACATTTCTGGATCGGGCGTACTATGACATCCATCTTTGAGCCATATTGTTTGGTCGTTCATCCTCCATTTATGGTTGGGTATGTTCGACGGTTTGTGACTGGTTGTTCATAACCCGAGGGGTATGTTCGAAAGTCGGGGTTATTTCTTTGAGATCTATTATTGTTGATCGTTTGGAGTTTACCTTGTTGATGGTATTCTCGGTTATCGTTGATCCTTTGTTGATCGTGTCGGAGTTTACCTTGTTGATGGTATTCTCGGTTATCGTTGATCCTTTGTTGATTATGTCGGAGTTTATCATGTTGATGATATTCTCGATTATCATTGATCCTTTGTTGGTCGTATTGGAGTTTATCATGTCGATGATATTCTCGGTTGATGTGTTGGTTGATCATTGTTATTGATCGTATGAGCATTCGAACTGTACGTTGATGTTTCGGGACTTGTATTCATTGTTTTGTGGTAGTTGATATACAAATATGTTGTGTGTTATTGGTTTTCATCCAGGTTGAGATTTGACTGTGTGATCCGACGGATAGGATTTGGCACGGATGAATCAGTTCATGCTTATGAGTTATGATGATGTTTTGAGGATTCTTGATATTGTTTGAATACAGTACAGATGGTTGTAGTTGAGTACATTCCGTCATTTGAGAATGCGAAATGTGGAATATGTTAAGGATTGATTTGGTATGGATTGCTATGGGTTGGTAAGGTTATGTCGGTAAGATTACATTGGTAGTATTCTTACTTTGTTATTACATTGGTATGTAATTATTTATGATGATATGATCGATATCATTATTGAGTATTGTGGCTGACCCCATAGTGGGATTTATTTTTAGGTACTCGGAGATCGAGCTAGTAGCGGTCGTGAAGGGATGAGCTTCCCGGGTGATACTGGTTGTGGCATGTTTTGGAGAACCGAGTATTTTGACTGGTTGTTTTATTCCGCTGCAAATGTGTATTTTGAACTATGATTAATCCGCTGCGTGGGTATTTTAAAATGGCCTTCCGGTATTTTTACCAACTCATGTATAACCTTCAAAATGGCCTTTTTGGGTATTTCGTAAATATGGGTTATTTCGTTAAACCCTTTTCCTAAACTATTTTGTCGGTACGTTTAAGTGGTGGCTTAGCGTACATTTTGAAACTGTCGAGATTTTGCATTTTGCCTTGTATTTTGAAATAGTATTTGATGATGGTATTTGAGAACTATGTTTCGGTAAATATTTTGGGTATTTAAAATATTACCTTCATCGGCCTTTTGGCGTTTTTAAACGTTTTTGAAATGGGTTTTAGCCTGGTGGGTTCTAGCGCGAGACACACGGCGCTGTAATATCCCGGATGGCTTTGGGGGTGTTACAGAAGATGGTATCGGAGCTTGGATTTTGCGAAACCCGAGCGTGTGTGTTATGTGGCTCTACCAGTATGGTAGTAGTGTGACTTTTGAAAATTATTTTCCTGACTTTTGTGTCAAACCGATTTTTGGAGATTCCAAAATTTTTGAGATCTTTTCAAATTGCTAGTTGTGATATTGGAGTGTGTTGGTTGTGTTGAGACTTCGTATGGGAGTCGCGTGCTAGTATCACGGGGGATCATCGGCTTCACGCACCGGTAAGTATATTGGTTTGGTTATTCGCTTGTGGCGGCGCTTAACTGCTTTTGTGATGGATTTGGAAATTTTGGATTGATCTGTTGTTTGTGGCAGGATTGCAAGTTTCGAGGACGAAACTTATTTTAAAGGGGGTAGTATGTAATACCCGGATTTTTTAGTATAAATTTTTCGCGTTATTTTCTCTAAGATATACGTTATAGCTTGGTGACTATACAGTATGAATAAAATAAATTGAAGACTGAGACAGCTGTATTTGTATAATTGTCGTAATTGGTCGACAATTGTATACGAGGATATCGTGTATCAGAGGTATTGTATGAGAATATTTTCGGGAGGAGTATGTGTATTAAGTATGTCATATGTTTGTATTCTATACGTCGAGACGTTGGAAAAGAATAGCTGAAATTGGCTAAGTACAGCCACGATAGCGCACGCTACGATGTATACTTGACGTAGGCTAATGCATAAGGATTACGTACGTTAAGAAGGATAGTTAACGTATGTAAGGTGCAAAGCTATTACGTATGTTAAGTGGATGAGGTAACCTAAGTAAGGTTCATATCAGGCAGGATCCGAGATATGGCGGACAGGTGGGTCCCGTGGTCGGCAGCTTTCGGTGGAGAACGTGCATGGGCGAGTCAACCCTTGGTAAATATATGTTATGATTGGTAAATTACCTACGTTAACTGTGTATTTTACTGTAGCAAGTCAACGTACGTATTACGTGGAGCAAGTGTTACGTACGTAAGGCATTAAACGAAATGAGTCAGTAACCTCTGGACTGTCGTTACGTACACTACCAAAGTTAGATAGCATACGTAAAGGGTGTTTATATACGTAAATGATTGCATGTTACGTACGTAACAGTTAGAAGTTTATATAACTAGATGCCCGTCACTTCGCTTTTTCAGAATTTCATTTCATTTCTTTCGCCCTTCAACACTCAGAGATGAATGCTAGCTCTTCTAAGTCGACTTTGAGCTTAAGGGCTTCAATTTGGAGCTTGAGATGAGAAGCTATTGATGATTCTTGAGGTGATTACTTGTGTATTTCATCTTCTAAGAGGTATGTCGGATAATCCTCACCTTGAATTTGGATTTTGATGTGATTGTTGACGAATGATTCGTATGAAGATGATTATGGTGTTGTTATGATTCTTGAGGTTATATGAGTAATATCTTGAAGGATACGATGGTCTACATCATCAATTATGTTATTTGTTATAAACATGATTATGGAATCATGGTCTTCTTGACGTTCTTGGTATTCTTGGTATATATCACATCAAAGAGGAATATGTGATAGGATACATAATGGTTTCAAGTATAATCATGGATTTGATGATTGAAACCAATACTATGTTGATTGTAGTGGTAGAATTCATATGTTCTTGACGAAATATGAATCATGATAACAAGTTTGAATCCGGAAAGATTATGGTTAACCTTAGAACAAGATTATCAATGGTATTGAACTATTTGGGTGGTTCGGATTGTCTATTATTCCGATAATATTGCTTACAGGTATGAAGAAGAAGGAATCTTGTTGATTCGTGTTTAAAGTTGTAGTTGGAATCGAACATGTCATGAAATTCTTAATATCGAGATGAATTGATCATTGATATGATGAATGTGTTTAAGAGATGTTGGTGTTTTGGATATGAATATGGAATATTCATATCTAGAACTAAGTTACGAGTTTTGGTACAATATTCGTATAGGAATACGAATATGATTTCAAGTTCGATGAGATTATTATTGATCTTTAAGTTGGGAAGTTCATGTATCGAACAAGTGTTCAAATTGAATGATTGAATTATTTGAAACCCTTGGAATATGATTATTTATAATGTTGAACTAATTGGATTGACTGGATTGATGATGATAATCGGTAATTAGTTTTTATTGTAAAGGAGGAAACATGTATTCGTATTTAAGATTGAATTTAGAATCGATAACGTTCAGACCCTTGTTATTGGTTTAATTTGATTATTGATATGATTATCGGATTATGAATCGAGTTATGGTCTTGAGTTCATGATTGATTTATTTGGGTTGTTGGATTTTTGTTTAATCAGGATATTATGGTACCATTGGGTTTATTGATCGGTTATATTGATTATCGAGTTGCGGCTTGTATTGTGGATATGAGTTCATAATTGTTTGAGTTGTATTGTTCGGTTTTATATATGATCGAGGTATTGTTGAGCCGTTGAGTTTGATTGGTTGGCTAGGTCGGTTATTGATTGTTATCAAACTTGTTGTTAATCGATTATTGCAATAGGTTGTGATAATTGGTCGTGGATTATGATCGTTGTATTGCGGTTGAGGCTGAAGAGTCCGTAGATTGCTTTTCGTCGGGGCTGAGGAGTTCGTAGACGAAGGCAATGGAATTGGTAACAGCTTTGTCGTATCGGTATCGAGGCAAGTTTATACTTGTTCAGTTTATAATATTCAATGAATGGCTTCGCTTCCATTTCATTTATAATTCATATAGCAATGATATTATAAATGTAAATTATCGGGATGATGGTTTGATCGTAAAGGATATTGTCTTCGGCTTTGAGGTAATTTAAGCATTGTTCAGTTATGAGGATAATAAGTATGTTGAGTTGTATGTGTTGAGGTTTCGTATAACGAGGTTCATATTTGGTTCTTCGTTGAGAGATGTTGATCCCAGGACGACAGTGTTGAGATTGTTGATCGCGTTGATCATTCTTTGGGAATTATGACCCCAGGATATTTGTTTTGGATATTTTTGGTCGTGTCTATCTTTCATTATCCGTGTGTCATTGTTCACTTCGGTGAGTCTTTTTTATCCTTATTGGATATGTTATTCTTTCAGTTTCGTTGTCATGTTGCATCATAACATATCTGGAGTCATATCTGCGTGCCGATTGGTTATTGTGTAAGATTTTTAGCTGGGCACACTATGGTCATGTGTTGATATTTCCACATTGGACCGTGCACACGAGACGTAGTTCTTGAGGCTAATTAGGTACATATCCCACGTATATCCTGGATTCTGTATACGGGGTGGACATGTGCACGGACACATTTCCAGATCGAGCGTACTATGACATCCATATTTGAGCCATATTGTTTGGTTGTTCATCCTCCATTTATGGTTGGGTATGTTCGACGGTTTGCGACTGGTTGTTCATAACCCGAGGGGTATGTTCGACAGTCGGGGTTATTTCTTTGAGATCTATTATTTTTTATCGTTCGGAGTTTACCTTGTTGATGGTATTCTCGGTTATCGTGGATCCTTTATTGATCGTGTCGGAGTTTACCTTGTTGATGGTATTCTCGGTTATCATTGATCCTTTGTTGATCGTGTCGGAGTTTATCATGTTGATGATATTCTCGATTATCGTTGATCCTTTGTTGGTCGTATTGGAGTTTATCATGTCGATGATATTCTCGGTTGATGTATTGGTTGATCATTGTTATTAATCGTATGAGCATTCGAACTGTACGTTGATGTTTCGGGACTTGTATTCATTGTTTTGTGGTAGTTGATCTAAAGATATGTTGTGTGTTATTGGTTTTCATCCAGGTTGAGATTTGACTATGTGATCAGACGGACAGAATTTGGCACAGATGAATCAGTTCATGCTTATGAGTTATGATGATGTTTTGAGGATTCTTGGTATTGTTTGAATATAGTACAGATGGTTGTAGTTGAGTACATTTTGTCATTTGAGAATGCGAAATGTGGAATATGTTAAGGATTGATTTGGTATTGATTGCTATTGGTTGGTAAGGTTGTGACGGTAAGATTACATTGGTAGTATTTTTACTTTATTATTACATTGGTATGTAATTATTTATGATGATGTGATCGATATCATTGTTGAGTATTGTGGCTGACCCCGTCATGGGCTTTATTTTTAGGTACTCGGAGATCGATCTAGTCGCGGTCGTGAATGGATGAGCTTCCCGGGTGATACTGGCTGTGGCATGTTTTGGAGAACCGAGTATTTTGACAGGTTGTTTTAATCCGCAAATGTGTATTTTGAACTGTGATTAATCCGCTGCGTGGGTATTTTAAAATGGCCTTCCGGTATTTTTACCAACTCGTGTATAACTTTCAAAATAGCCTTTTTGGGTATTTTGTAATCTTGGGTTATTTCGTTAAACCTTTTTTTCCTAAACTATTTTGTCGGTACGTTTAAGTGGTGGCTTAGCGTACATTTTGAAACTGTCAAGATTTGGCATTTCACCTTGTATTTTCAAATAGTATTTGATGATGGTATTTGAAAACTATGTTTTGGTAAATATTTTGGGTATTTAAAATATTACCGTCATCGGTCTTTTGGCGTTTTAAGCGTTTTTGAAATGGTTTTTAGCCTGGTGGGTTCTGGCGCGAGACCCACGGCGCTGTAATATCCCGGATGGCTTTGGAGGTGTTACAGAAGATGGTATCGGAGCTTGGGTTTTGTGAAACCCGGGCGTGTGTGTTATGTGGCTCTATCAGTACGGTAGTAGCGTGACTTTTGAAAATTATTTTCCTGACTTTTGACTCAAACCGATTTTTGGAGATTCCAAAATTTTTGAGATCTTTTCAAATTGCTAGTTGTGATATTGGTGTGTGTTGGTTGTGTTGAGACTTCGTATGGGAGTGGTGTGCTAGTATCATGGGGGATCATCGGCTTCACGCACCTGTAAGTATATTGATTTGGTTATTCGCTTGTGGCGACGCTTGATTGTTTTTGTGATGGATTTGGAAATTTTGGATTGATCTGTTGTTTGTGGCATGATTGCAAGTTTCGAGGACGAAACTTATTTTAAGGGGGGTAGTATGTAATACCCAGATTTTTCAGTATAAATTTTTGGCGTTATTTTATCTGAGATATACGTTATAGCTTGGTGACTATACAGTATGGATAAAATAAATTGAAGACTGAGACAGCTGTATTTGTATAATTGTCGTATTTGGTCGACAATTGTATACGAGGATATCGTGTCTCAGAGGTACTGTATGAGAATATTTTCGGGAGGAGTATGTGTATTCAGTATGCCATATGTTCGTATTCTGTATGTCGATACATTGGACAAGAATAGCTGAAAATGGCTAAGTACAGCCATGATAGTGCACGCTACGATGTATACTTAACGTACGCTAATGCATAAGGATTACGTACGTTAAGAAGGATAGTTAACGTACGTAAGGTGCACATCTATTATGTACGTTAAGTGGATGAGTTAACGTACGTAAGGGTCGTATCAAGCAGGTGTTGCGATATTTCGTTAAACACAAGTGCACGTTATCGTAGACAAGTAATAAATTGATGAGTGAGTATCGTTCCCACGAGGACTGAATCACTAAGTACCGATTTTTATGTATTCTATTTTTATTTGAACAGTCGAAATTTGGATTGCAATTAATAACTAAATAAAATCAATAAGAGAACTAACAGTAAAAACGATCGCTTGAAGAAAGAAAATCAAATGATGAATAATTCTAGGATTCTGAATCCACCTTGGTTTATCCGAATTTACTCTCGATTATCTGAAGTTAATGATTTCCCCAATTTATTGAAGGCAAAGATTGCTAATATACTCTACCGCCTCTCCCGAGGTCAATAGATTTTTCTAAAGGCGAATAACGCACTCTATCCCTAGGTGAATTAATTCGACAATAGGCAAAAAGCACAAAATCTCCAAAAGGCCACGTAGTTCCTATGAGTATATTCCTATCTCACAAGATAAAACGGTTCTCACCAATAGTTCCTCACAAACTCTCCTCTCCCGATTCGAGTTGCGTAATTAAAACAATCCAATTATTGGCCAGACAATTGAAAGCATTAAAATTGATTTGGAAAACTCAATAGAAAAGGGAATTATATAGATAATTAAAAGCAAATCCGTCAAAACTTAGGTTTCATCAAAATCTTAGAACAGGGTTTTAGCCTGACATGCTAAAAGATAAAAATACAGAATTAATGGATGAAAGCATGAAAATCAAACGCGGATGAAGAGCTCGGATTCCTCCGTTCTTCTGGCTTCCGCCCTCTGCTCTAGGTGTCTTCTGCTTCTTGTGATCGGTAATCCTCTTCCGCGATAATTCCGTGATAGTCTTCCACGATCCAAGATAATCAACTCCCAGCTGATAAACCCTTATTTATAATCCTCCTTTGCCTCAAAAACGCGTCCGTGTAATTAGGTCGAGAACAGGCTCCAAAACGGCCCAGAAACGCGGCACTTTCTGTCAAAACCGCCCCGTGGGCCGCGACTCACTTAATATATGCCGCGGCTCACGGCACTCCGATAAAAACCTGGGCGCTATAATTTTCCTCTGCCGCGGCTCAGAGTTCAGTTTACTCTGGGGTCGCTGGTCCTCTGTGTGTGCTGCGGCCCTCTTGCCTTGTGCCGCGGCACCAGGCCAAAAATCGCCGTTTTCGCCCGTTTTTCATCGTTTCGACTTTCGGACTCCGATTTCCTACAAAACATAAAATAATAGGGCATTAAAGGCTCATTTATGCAGATTTAATCACAAAAAGAATACACAATAATGATAAATAAGCGTATAAAATACGCCTAACAAATACCCCCAAACTTGAGCCTTTGCTTGTTCTCAAGCAAAAATAATCAATGTCAACAAAAGAATATCGTGAATAATCGTGCAACTCATAGTGCTCAACCTAATCAATACTATCCTGAAAATCTCAAAGAATAGTACAAGTATCGTAATAGTGAGTCACATCCAAGACACTGATTCCACAAAGTAGCCAACTTCAGTCCTAATCAATCGTTCATGAAGAAAATCCAGCTCAAAGATTAACAAGTGTGAATTTAATCGACCGCCAATATGAAGGGTTAAAATAAACAAGCCAACTCGCCCAGTTCCACAGTCCAGTGGAAAAAATTCCAAGAGTTTCATAAAAAATAACCCTCGGACAGAGTTCCCTTATATATGATCAATAAATTGATTCAAGTTGACCACTAGGTTCGGATCTCGGGATGTTTCATCGGGATAATCCTAGGGTGGAATTCCATTCTCATGTGTTGGGGAACCGTTTGACGTAAAAGATACTCATGGGGTACATGGATGCTTCTAGTTACTAAGTTCCCCTCCACAGCGGAGAAACAACTCGAATAGCTATTCCCGCATGTCCGATTCAAGGTTGCTGTTTTACGTGAGAGTAAACAACGGGTCATGCGAATACCCTCGGTTACTAGGCTCCCCATCATCGGCACATGCGAAATCTCTAAAACACTAGTCTAATCAGGGCCGTCGTTTTACGCGAGAGTAAACAACGGGTCACGCGAATACCCCCGGTTACTAGACTTCCCATCATAGAACAAATAATATCTCGACTTTTGGGAAAAACTATCCGACTCTAAACTCAAATTAGGTGTGCCAACACGACTTATGTTACTGGACGACTAGCTAACCAAAAAATGTAATCAAACATATCGACGGTGATTTGAAAACACGTATGTCTCCTTTCTTATCCGCTAGGATTTCTACAAAAACGAAAAAAATTTCGGACCTAGATGAATACTCAACAGAAACAGATATCACTGACTACAACTCAACTAAAACTCAACCGTTTCTTCAGAGATAAATCAGTATCGTAACATTAGTTTTACACAAAAAGAGGCACGAAAAATTCACGAATGCAATTAAAAACACAACAAGCAAGGCTAGCAACAAAAAGATAACTAAAAATAACGAAAGTGCAAACGAAAAAAGTACAGCAATAAGTATATCGACAGGAAGTAAACCCCCCCCCCCCAAACTTAGGACGTACATTGACCTCAATGGACAAAATATAATATGCAATAATAGAAGAAGGTCAAGTACTCCCCTACAGTCAGCTTACGAACTGGTGCCGGCGTCGTCCGGCAAGCTTGCACGCTTCTCGACTACACCATGCAGAACATGAATGAATGGGCTTGCAACAACAAAGAGGAAATTAAGGATGAGCTCTCAAGTTTAGACATGATGTAAGGGTAGGGAGACAATATAATCTGATAAAACAATTCGTTGCATATAGTTTGAAAATGCTTGGATTAACAATTTTTCATTACTGCAATTTATCAAACACTTAGATGCACGAGTTAAAATGAAGAACAAAAATTTTAATGGCTAACTCCAAATCCCAAAAAATAATAACACAGATATATAGCCATGATAACGACAACTAACATCACCAATTTGTTCAAAATCACAAATTCCATCACAATCAAACACCATTTTCCATATTCCAACTCCACTTTTGAAAAAAAACTTTGAAGAACAGCTAGCACCATATAACTTCAATTCACTTTTCAAATCATGTATCAATTATGATTAAGAGGTTGAGAATTACCTGACTTGGAATGAAGAATGCAAGAAGAAGGAGATGAGAAAAAAAAATTCTCGGCCGATCGCTTTATGTACAGGAAGGAAAAGAGGTTACCTGGTCCCGACCGATCGAATATAAGAAGGATACCTGGGTTGTTTAAATTTTCGAACGGGGGCCGCGGCACAACTTAAGTGAGCCGCGGCCCAGATTACAGTCCGCCTGGACAAATTTGTTTCAACGCCATGTGCCGCAGCTCAGAATATTAGTGTGCCGCGGCTCAGCACATATGTGCCGCGGCCCATACTACAGATCCCTGGGCATATCTTGGACATTTGGTGTGCCGCGGCTCAGGGACCTGGTGTGCCGCGGCTCAGTAAGGTCGTGCCGCGGCACAGAGTACAGTTTGTTTGGCCTTTGTCCTTCAACTGGTGTGTGCCGCGGCTCACTTTTCTTGTGCCACAGCCCATCACTGATTTCTTCCCCTGGGGTGATTTCTGCACAGAATTTTAAAAGGAAAACATCAAGAACGAGAGGGATAAGAAAATCAAAGCAAAATGACGAAAAGTAAAGACTCTAAAATGCAAGAAAACACTAAAAAATATAAATTCTACAACTAATACTCGGGTTGCCTCCCGAGAAGCGCTAAGTTTATAGTCTTCAGCCGGACTTTTCTAGCATTTATCCGGCGGTGGATAATACGACACTCGTCTTCCGTGCGTCTATTTTATTTCCCAAGTAAGCCTTCCACCGCTGTCCATTAACTTTGAATTTGCGGTCATCTTTTTGTACTTCCACCGCACCATGTGGGAACACTTGAACTACGGTGAACGGTCCCGACCATCGTGAACGCAATTTCCCGGGGAATAACCTTAAGCGAGAATTAAATAACAACACTTCTTGACCCGGGACAAACTCTCTTTGTGTGATGTGCTTCTCATGCCAAATCTTTGTCCGCTCCTTATAAAGCTTCGCATTTTCGTATGCATCGTGCCAAATTTCCTCCAACTCGTTCAGCTATAAACAACGCTTCTCACCAGCAGATTTCAGATCAAAGTTTAATTTCTTTATCGCCCAGTAAGCACGATGTTCCATCTCTATGGGCAAATGGCAACTTTTCCCATAAACCAATCTATAAGGCGACATCCCGATAGGTGTTTTATACGTAGTACGGTATGCCCAAAGTGCATCATCGAGTTTAAAAGACCAATCTTTTCGAGACGAGCTGACTGTTTATTCTAGGATCCACTTCAGCTCTCGATTTGATATCTCGATTTGACCGCTCGTTTGAGGATGGTAGGTTGTAGCAACACGATGAGTGACTCCGTATTTTCTCAAGACCGCATCAAGGAATTTGTTGTCGAAGTGTGAACCACCATCACTGATAATAGCACGTGGAGTCCCAAAACGCGAGAAAATGTATTTTTTTATAAATTTGATTACGACATTGGAACCATTCGTTGGTAGAGCCACCGCTTCTGTAATACCCGTAATTTCGATCTCCGGTAATTTCTTTTTTCTTCGGCGGAAGTCCGTTTTGACGACTCGCTCATGACCGTTTTGTCATTCGGAGAATAATTAATTCTGCACTTTTTGACATCCAAGTTCGTTTCTGTGTCGTTTTGTTGAGTTCCGTGCTTTTTAGCGACTTTTCCGCACTTGAGTTCCATTCTTGCGAATCTCGTTCGAAACTGCTGTTTCGAGTTTCCCATAAGTCCGTTTAACTTTGTTAGATGTGTTGTGAACTTCTATTTGGTTATTCGATCACGTATCGTGATTTTCGGGCATTTTGGGCCATTTTGTAATTTCCTTAAAGTTACGGGTATCCGTATCTGTAATTGTTGTCTCGACCTGTTTCTTGGTCGCGTATAATTAATTATTGCATTATGTTTTCATTTCGGGTCGTTGATGTCGTCCGCGAACTTTTCGTCGTGTTCGTTCCGTGCGTTTTCGGAAATCGAGTCGTCGAGCCCTGGTGTTCGAGCACTGGCCGGACGGTTGCGGGACTGGCCGGACGATTGCGGGCACCGGCCGGACGGGTGCGGCAGGAACCGGCGTAGCGCACGCTACGGCCGGAAGGCTGCGCGCGCTAACCGGCAGGTGTAGCGCACGCTATCGGCTGGCCTAACGCACGCTATCGGGTCTGGACAGTGGAGTCCTGGGGTTCTGGAATCGGTTAGGCTCGGCAGGTAGCGCACGCTACTGTCGGACGCTGCGTACGCTACGGCCGGCAGGTAGCGCACGCTACGGCCGGAAGGCTGCGCACGCTACCTGGCCGAGCAGTCTAGTCCAGAAGGTCACTGGATTGCGGCCTGGGCCGATAGCGCACGCTAGCTCGGCAGCCTAGCGCGCGCTAGTCCGGCCCAGTATAACATTTCCTCTCGTTTTTCATTTCCTCTCTTTCTCTTCCGCGGCTGGAGACTTGGAGATCTTCGAGCCATGTTGTTTGTCAACAAATACATGAAGTTCTTGAGTTCATAACATCAACCAATCATCCGTTATCATCCTTTGATCCAGCGAATCAAGGTAATCTTCCTTAGAACCCTAATTTCATGAATTTGGGGGTTTTTGCATTTTTGTCCGATTCGTTCCGTGTTGTTGATTAATTCATGATGGGTATGATTAATCTTGCTAGTATTCTTGTGTTTAACATCATTTAATCCATTGTTCTTCGTCGAATCGAAGTATATTTCTTGATTTCCTTCGAATCGACTTTTTTGGGGATTTGTTCTCGATCTAGTTTTTCATCCGTTTTTGATGGATCGATTGTGGTTAAATGATGTTGTTAAACATATTCTATGTATTGTATATCCATATTTCAACTTGGAATTCCATTTTCATGTTTTGTCGGGACGAATCGTGTTCTTGGCCGTTTTGGGGAAAACACTTGAACATTCGTCGTTCGTTCTTTGAATTCAACGGCCTTGAGTCATTCTATGGAATTCATTTTCATTGTTGTTATTGTCCTTCGTAGTTTATTATCGCGAGTTGGCATTCGGTGGAGTCGGCGGGTTCGTAGTCGGTTCGTGCCAACCTACTTCGGTCGATTCTCCGCGTTGTGGTTGTTCAAGGCAAGTACCTTGCCCATACTATTCTTGTTTTGTGAATGTGATAATTGGTGATCATCTTGGTGTGTTTGTTTGTTTGTTTGAAATGAGTTTTCAAAAGATTCGTCTAGCCTCGTTAAAGGCTCACTTTCAAAACGCGTGTGTTTTGTAAATTGTGTGGGTTGTAAGTGACTACGCGAATCCTTTGGATATGTTTGGTGTTGATTTTGCGCTTGATAATGCGTGTGTACGTATACTGCTTCTTTCTGTCGCGTTATGGTTGACATGCGTGTTGTTATTTATTCGTGTGGTCGTGGACTGATGGATAAATTATGTGAATTGGTGTATTGATTTGATAATTGCTACAACGATTGACTGTGTGCTTGATGTTTGTGACAATGTGAATACTTGTTATGAGAGACGTCATATCCGGGAGCCTCTGAGGGCGGGGCGTGTACTCCGGCCTGGTGTACGCTGCAATGTGTGGCTCCATATGGTTGGTGAACACCGGTGTTACCTAATGCACGTGCAAGGGGCGGCTCTTGTGGGAGTGATCGCCGGCGCGGTGACATGTTCAAGGGGCGGCCAACATAGTGGAGTGAACGCCAGTGCACAGGTGTGCAAGGGAGGCGCCTGGCAGGCTTATTGGTAACAGATATTTGAGTGATAGCTAAGACCCCGTTACCCAACGATTATCATATTTCAAAATTCTTTCAACTCTTTTCAAAATGCTGGTCTCGTTATAGACCGTGATTCGTGTTTCTGAAAGTGTGTTTCAACTTGTTTTAAACGTTGGTATCAGGGTTAGTTAAACAAGGACATTTGACGAGATCTCCGAGGGTTAATTAATCATGGGTCTTGAGCAGTACTGGTCGGACGAGAGGCTGTGTCTTTGATGGGATGTGTTGACATTCTGTGTTTTGGGTCGAGGACCCCGTGTGATGTTGAGATGATTTATCTCGTGTTGATATTATTTGGATTAGGTCGAGAACCCCGTGGGAATTATTTGTGAAGACTCGTTTGTGTTGATTGAATGGTTTTCTTGCAAATTGCTTTCCGCCTACTGGTCGAGGACCCTGTTGATTTTGGAAAGAGAAGGATTTGATAATCCTAAATCGTTTTCTATTAAAACTCTCGATGGCATCTTTAAAACTGTTTTATAAATTGTTTTTCTTGATTTGTGATCTTTCGGTTGTGGAATGTTTTACCCAAACTCATGCCTCGGGAAGTACTTTTCGTTACATTTGAATCTTTGAGGATTTACTGGTTATCGTTATTCGTGGAATGTGAATTGTATGGCTCGTATTTGCACTTTGTTCTTGCACTAGCAAAACAGTGGAGTTTTGCTAACCCCCGAGTATTCGGGGGGTGGATGTCTATTTTTGCATTCAGGTTTTGGAGCATAACACATGATCGGCACGAAGGATGATGAAAGATGATCGATACTAATCACATGAGGAGCCGTACGTCGTGTATTGGTTCAGATGTACTTTATTTTCCGCTGCTATATTTTTTCCGTTGTACGGGTGTGGTTGTGTTTTGACCCCTGTGTGGGCATGAGTTGTAATCGAGTTGTATGTTTTTATTGAAAGGCCAAATCGGTCTACTGGGTCATTTTAGCCTTAAAGGCATTGTCGAGATGTTTCATGTTGTTACTAGCCTGGTAGATCCTTGAGGAAAGGTTCTACGGCGTGTAATATCCCTGATCGGATTGGGGGTGTTACATAAATGGTATCAGAGCTTAGGTTGTGGAAACCTAGGCTGTCGGGTCAATGGTGTCTGTTGAGTTTTGTCTCGTCGGATTTTATCTGACTAAGTCGTGTCGCGACGCGTCGTCTGAGTTTTGTTGGTCGTGATTAGTATCATGGGGCGATCATCATCTTCATGCGACCTGTGGATGTAAGTCTCCCTTCTTTGTATTGTGCCTCGTGTGACACGAGCTATTTGTTTGATTTTGTGGTAAGTGATGGAACCTTCATGTAGATTCTTGGTTTCGTGATGGGTTCGTGTGATTCTCTTATTTCGTTTGTATGAGGAGTGTTGTCATTATTTATGTCTTTTTGACTGTGATAATTGACTGTTTGTCTTCCCGGTAAAAGACATGTATTGTCTTGATTTTAAACGTTTTGATGCGTGTACTAGGAGTTGTTTTAGTGAACGTCGATATGGTAGTCGGGTGCCGATTTTGTGATAACTTGAAAGTTATATGTTTTCTTCTATGTGTTGTTGAAACTTTACCAAAATCTAAAATATTGTGTTATATGATTTTATTATGATATATGGATAATTTATTTGCGGCCCAAACGGGACTCGAAACGAGTAATCGGAACTTTTAGGCATAAATTGTAATTTCTCAAAGTTTGAGGACTAAACTGAAAATTTCGAAAATACAACATTCTGGACCTTGGACAGTACATATTATACCATGCATAGGCTGTCCATAAAGTTTCAAGCGATTCGGAGTTCGATATCTAAACTTGATAGTCCAAATTGTATTTTTCAAACAATTTCGGGGCCAAAACGCAAAAATTCCAAACTTCTGGACCAGGTCCGAAATTTTCTGGAATTTCACAAATTTGTAATTCCAGAATCATCACGAGTCATCTCGTAAAATTTCGTTAAATTCCGAGCTAAATTAATAGCTCTATATGACTCAGAACGATTTCCTTGAGTTTTGGGGCAATATCGTAATTTCTGGAAATTTCAGTCCCGAAACTGGAAATTTACGAATTTTCCTTAAATATGGAGTCGAGGAATTATTTCTGGCTTCCTCATAAAATTTCATAACCATCCGACTTCGTTTCATACTCCAACGCTTAGGTTTGAACCTAAGGACAAAAACGTCCTTTCAAACTATTTACGAAACTCTCGTTTCGTTTCATCGAACCTACCCATTTAATATATCTGAACTGAACCCATCAGAACGTTAATAAATTATTGAGAATATTTTTGAATTTATATACAAGTCCTATTCCGTATTACCGGGCCACAAATATAATTAACCATATACAAGTCCTATTCCGAACGTTTACGTGATACTTGTGAAACGCGTAAAATTGATAACTGTGACTGTCCGGGAACTAAGTGCTATACAAACAAAGTTCCACGGACGGGTCCGCCTCTAACTCTATCGGAACAAAGTGCCACGTCGACGGACGGGGCCCACCTCTTGAGTCCATATGAAACAGAGTGCCGACCTACAATCCGGGGGCCACCTCTTGAGCTGTAGGAGCCAGCTCTAGAGTCCCAAATCATGTCAGGGACGGTTAGACCGAGTCTTGGATCGAGCAGCGCGGCTGCGGTTCATGAACAAGGCTACCGTTGTTTCCTATTCCCATAACCGAGGAACGGAGTGTTCCGAGGGACCTGGGTCGTAGACTTGGGGTATAATCGCGATTATGGTGTGATCCGGGTATTGACCCACAGCTAAGGACATACCGAGCCCAGATAAGAGATAAGGAAGCACACGCTAAGTGTGAGAGCAAAGGCTCAGTATCTTGGGGCGACGGTCCAAATCTTGGGATGACGGTCCAAATCTTGGGGCGACGGCCTATCTTGCTAGGAGTAATAAGGAGAGTCTAGAATCCAAAGTCCACATCGGCAGGATTCGAAACTGAATTGACTGATCGACTGATTGACTGACTGCTTGACTTGATATCCGTCCACGGGGACAGGATTATAATATTACAACTACACACTGATTATTGTTTCTAAAATTTCGACATAATTGTAATTGTTCTTATTTTTTTATAATTGATAAAACCATGCATCACTTAAAAAAAATTTCAAAAGAAAGAGCCACACTCGCACACACTCACCCACTCACTGAGACCTTTTGTCTCACCCCACCGTTTTCCCTTTTAAACCAGAGAATGAGCAAACAGCAGAAGATGAAGAAGACTTCGAGGAAGAGGCCCAATAGAAGATTGTCTTCAAGATTTAGGACTTCTGTTCTTAGAATTTCTGTTGTTATCCCAACTTGTAATAGTTAACTATGCTTTGTACTTAACTCGTTTGGTATTTTTTCGTTGCAAACTTATGAACAGTGTAGTTTCGATTATCAGCTTTGTCACAGTGAATCTTAGTACATCGGGCTAAGATGGTTGTTTGAAAGGTTATCCAATCTTTATTTTGCTTCCGCTATTTATTATCGTATTTTATTTGATTGATCGACCGATGCGTCGCACCCTCGTCCTTCCCGATGTTGGGGGCGTGACACCCACTGCCGACTGAGATGGACATATGGAGTCGCGCACAAGGATATATAACGGAAAAATGTGTACTTAGTATCTCTTTATTAATATTGGATATTAGATATCTAACTTGATTTATTTGATAAATCAATTCGGTCTTATGAATTGAAATTAATTACTAGGTGATTAATTTAATTCATATATAATTATTTCTTGGAGAAATATAATTATAATATTGTATTGGATTTAATTTATTAATGGGATTAATTAATTAAGTATAAATACATTTGAGATAAAACAAAGTGTACTTAACTAACTAAACACGCGAATGTCCCATACACGAACCAAGTGGCTCGGCTTATTTTCTCACCGATCTTTGGTCATCCCTCTCCCTCACTTTCCATGTGATATCCCTTTGTCTTGGTGTGATGTGGGGTGTGATGGATGATGTCTCACTTGTGGACAAATGGATGA
Organism: Orobanche coerulescens; assembly: GCA_033398695.1. Lineage (NCBI taxonomy): Eukaryota > Viridiplantae > Streptophyta > Magnoliopsida > Lamiales > Orobanchaceae > Orobanche > Orobanche coerulescens. Next base: position 137,966,322 of record CM065805.1, on the reverse strand, counting down.
GATACCATAATCTCTTTATTTGATCTGATCATGTATTATATATCAAGTGAGACTTATACACCGAATGATGTGAAAAGTCACACACACACACACACACACACACACACACAACTACGGCCGAAGTGGGGTTTAGAGGGAGGAGAAATTTTTCTTCTTGTACATTTTAGTGAGAAGAAGAAAGGGATAAGAAGATAAGAAAATATTGTATCAATTCCTAGCCGTGTTCTTAGAGAACGAATTGATATATAATTTTTTCGATCAATATCCGTCATGTGGTGACGTAGATACACCCGACATCTTCGGTGTTGGATAATGTAACACCCCAAACTAGACGGATATTACAGTACCGTGGACCCCCAACTGGGACCCACCAGGCGAATGAAACTTAATGAATTAAATAATATAATTGTATTACCGAACCACATTATATCATTAATTAATACAATGAGGAGTTTCAAGTACAACACACCTAGGAAAATACAGAATACATGTATATTTTATATGAAGATAAAATATACAACACTGAATGAGAATGAATATTCAAAAGGAAATCTGCAGCGGAAATATAAATGAAGAGGCATGAATGACTGAAAAAGGACTGGGCCCCCCCTACTAGTATCACTGGGACTCCTCGCCGTTAACATTCTCTTCCCGTGCTTTAGCCTTGCCATGACTTGAAAATAACATCCCCCAACGGGGTCAGTTACACAGAACAACAATCCTCAAGAGTTGAATAAACACAATCATGATATATCTTAATTATGAAATTAAGTTGAAGAGAGGCATCATAGTATGCCCGTAATGGTATGTGCAATTGCACAAGACGAGTGTCCGGACACACCCGCCCTTGTACCTAATTAGTCTCACAGAGGTACGTTATCATGTGCACAGTCCATTATGTCGGTGAACCCGATCACATGACTATCATGTGACCAACTAAAAATTCCACACATCCCCACCTGGCCACGCAATATGGAGCCAGAAGGCCACAAGAGCAAAAATGACCAATGAGTAATAGTGAATAACAATACGACAAAGGTCAAAAGAGACTCACCGAGATGAAATTATAATGACATGAATGATATCTCATTGAAATGATTGGAACCGTCGTTCCTCGTGAATGAAATGATTATTTGACAATTACAAGTCTCAATACGGTTAATACATTATGAATGAGTTATGATTATGAATGAACAACAACGAAAGGAATGAGTATCCTTTTAACCGAGTAAGAATTAACTTACACAACACCGGTGAAGAATGTACTTCCTCGAACAAACGTCCTAAAAGAGATTTCAGTCGCTCGAACAACCTTGAATAACACAATTACCAATAATCCGCTTAATAAATGATTCAAACATGATCACAACCCACTTCAAAAATCGATACAACAATATCCAAACTCATTGGGGCATTATGACAAGCACTTAGCAAACAATCATCCTTTGATTATAATCAACCCCAACTCTATCGTAACCAAACTCCAAAATGAGTAGTTCAATCCAACAAAACACCTTCAATGATATCAATAATCCAATAGGAATCCACAACTCAAGGTTACGACAACTATAATCGGAAACCCCCAAAAATAACCAAAGTCAACATCAAGGGTTCTTGATTAATTCTCCAAATATTCATCAAATCTGAAAAACACATCAATTGATCCGTAGGAATATAGGTATCCAAGGTAGATAATCCATATCTAACATATTCCAACATAATAGCAGGCATACACGAAGAGATCAGAAGGAAAATACTCAAAATCCGAAATTCTAGATCCAAGAAATCATTACCTTGATTTGATGTGTTGGAGAGGATGAAATGATGATTAATCCGAATGATAAGCTTGAAGATGATGATAGTTGGATTAAGCTCGAATATATCTCTCCAAAATACCCGAAATCACCCAAAACTGATGAAGGAATGATGTTGAATGAAAAAATAATGAATTTGGACTGCACTGTACAATATATACTGGTCCCAGCTTAGCGCACGCTATGACCTGATATGTTGCGTGCGCTAACGGGTTAACCGAACATTCCAGTGAGCTCTGACTACCTCGTTAGCGTACGCTACGAACTTGGTACCGTGCGATAATGTAACATCCGAAATTTCTACTACTATTGTTTAATGTTATTTTATCCGAGTTATGTTGTATAGCGTGGAATCTGTATAGTATGGATAAAATAAACGAAGGACTGAGATGTCAGTATTGGTATAATTGTCGTATTTGGTCGACAATTGTAATTGAGGATATAATGTGTTGAGTATATGTATTCAGTATGCCGTATGTTCGTATTCTGTATGTTGAGACGTTGGACAAGAGTAGCTGAAAATGGCTAAGTATAACATTATTAGCGCACGCTAATATACATGCCTAGCGCACGCTATCGTTTTGGTTTATCGCACGCTAGAGGCAAAAGATAATGCACGCTAGTACAGACCAGATCAGAAGGAATCTATGTGTGGACCCGGTCACTTTCAGCGCATGTGCTGACAAGTCAACGGATGTTTGTTGTGAAGGATTAGCGCACGCTAAGGTATATTGATAGTGCACGCTAATCAGAACGGACCAAAGGAATCTTGGCCGTGTCAGGTTACTTTCGGCATGTGGGGACATGGGGGTAGGTGCAGACTTTAGCAAGTAAACTATGAGTAGCGCATGCTACGGTGGAAGGTTTGCGTACGCTAAATACAGGCCTTTATGTATGCTATTGCATGGGCATTGCGTACGTAAATAATTTCATGCAGTAAGGCAGTAGCCTCAGGACTTCGATAGCGCACGCTAAACTGGTAACGTACGTTAAATGAAGAGGTTAGTGTACGTTAATAATGTACAGTGTATATATATGAGTAGTTGGCTGTCACTCCTCATTTCGTCCATTCTCTTCTTACAATCGATAGAGAGAACCTTGGGAGGACTTTTGGAGTTCCTAAACACTGAGGGATGATCCTCTTTAACAAGATTAAAGATGGAAATCATGAATTAAAGCTTTGTTCTATAAATCATTGGCGATTCTTGGAAATGGATTCAACCTTGGAAATCAGTCCATTCCTTCAAAAAGGTAATCACTCTTCATCTTTGGATTTCCTTTTGGATTGAATGTTGATGTTGTTGAGTTGATGATTATTGCATAAACAAGTTGATAAGCATGATTATGAGATGGATTACTGGAGTATGATGATATTAGTGTGATTCGTATGATTTGAATCGTGTTGATTTGTCTTCTTGAGATTAGTTGGTTAATTCTTCTCCTCAGTTTCGAATGATAATGTTATTGTTGATAATTACTCCCTCTAATGATAGATTATGGAAGTGTTGTTACGTTCTTAATGTTTCATGAGGTTGATATTGAGGAAGATGATATATGGATATAAGAAATGGATTAAGGGTTGGATGATTACTTATATGTTAAAGGATATCGGATTTCGTTGTTTTGATAGCTATGAACATGGTTTAGAATCACTTATTGTTCTTCATAATCGTCATATGTTGATCGGTATCTGAAAAGCATGCATCTGTACAGCAATAGCGCACGCTAAGCTTACTGCCTAGTGTAACACGCCAAACTAGGCAGATATTACAGTGCCGTGGACCCCCGACTGGGACCCACCAGGCGAGTGAAAATGAATAAAATACACAGGGTAAATGTAGTACCGAACCACATTACATCATTAATTACTCCGATGAGGAGTTTCATACAACACACCCAAGATAATATAGAATACGTGTATATTTATATGAAGATAAAACATACGACACTAAATAAAATGAGTATTCAAACGGAAGTCTGCAGCGGAAATAAAATAAAGAAAACACGAGTGAATGAAAAGGACTGGGGCCCCCTACTAGTATCACTGGGACTCCTCGCCGTCAACGTTATATTCCCGTGCCTTAGCCTTGCCATGACCTGGAAAACAAAATTCCCCAACGGGGTCAGTTACACAGAACAACAATCCTCAAGAGTTGAATAAACACAATCATATATGCTACATAAACCACAAGTTCGATCAAAAATCTCAAACCATCGAACACATGCGATCAAAAGTGAATCGGTTAGATTATAACCCAATCCTGTTGAAAACATACGCAATCAAACATGCTGTATGAATCAACTAACGGTATGTCTCAAAGGGTGGCGCCACACTACGCCCGGGATGGAAATGTGTCCGTGCACAAGCCACCAACGAGTATCGATCGAATACACGTGTGGTCTTTTACCTAATCAGTGTCACGAAGTAATCGTCTCGTGTGCACAGTCCAATGTGAGGCCAACCACCAACACACGACTTAATATGTGGCTGACATGAAAATCCTACACATACCAACCGGCACGCCAGTATGACCTGGAATGCCACGAGATAACAAAAGTGACATCGAAATCAATAATGACTCACCGAGATGAAATGATAGTGAAATGAATGATAGCTGAATGAAATGATTGGAACCATCGTTACTCGTGACTGAAGTGATTAATTGACAATTACAAGTCTCAATACGGTTAATCCATTATGAATGAACTATAATTATGAATGAACAACAACGAAAGGAATGAATATCCTTTTAACCGAGTAAGAATTAACTTACACAACACCGATGAAGAATGTCCTTCCACGAACAACGTCCTAAATGAGATGTCGGTCGATCGAACAATCTTGAATAACACAAATACCAACAATCTGTTCAACATACAAATCAAACACAAATATAACGAACTCAAAATGTCGATACGACTAAACCAAGTTCATTGGGGCATTTCGACAAACACCTTGAAAACAAATTCCCTTCTTAAACAACTAAACCCATTTGTATCGAAAACCAACTTCTATTGAATGATCCAAACCACCAAAACACCATCAATACAATCGATAATCCAAACGAAATGCTCAAATTGAGTTTATGATATCATTAAATTGCAAAACCCAATTCCAAGTCAACCTTCAAAGTGTTATTGAGAGAAACTTCCCACAATCCGATGATAACTCGTAAAAACTCAAAATCATACGTATATCCATCACAATTCATGATTATACCATCCAAATCATCATGCTCCAACTCAAAATCGAATTCAAGGGTTGAAGAAAGTTATCTTAGATTAGGATGAAAAATCCACAAATATGTTGTTGATCCACACTACAACTTGAAGAAGATTAAATATCTGAGTTTTGATGATCTTGAAACACCCCAAAATCGCCCAAAAATCGCCCCAAGGAAGAGAGGAAGAAGTGAAATGAAGAAATAATCTTGTTCCTCTCAAAAAACGAAATTATAGAGTAGCATGCACTGTGTGCCGCGGCCCGGCCGAGTGTGCCGCGGCACAGGGCCAAAATCTGCCCCCAGTGCTCGGCAGTGTGCCGCAGCCCGGCCGAGTGTGCCGCGGCACAGGGCTAGAAAACTGCACAGTGACTTGGCAGCATGCCGCGGCCCTGCCGACAGGAGCCGCGGCCCCCGGTACAGGCGGGTCAGCCAAAATCTACATGTGTGTGCCGCGGCGCACACTACCTTGTGCCGCGGCCCACATCCCTTGGGTCCTAAAATGATGAAAAATGACCCGGGAAGAGAATAAAAGCCATAGGAATCAATATTTGGGAAACAATAACACGAAATGGAAGTGCGGAAACCCCAAAACGGTGGTTCCAAGCAATGATTACAAGGGTTCGCCCAACAAAAGCACAATTTGAACAATGAGGAGATTTGAAATGACATGAACTCCAACGTCAACATAGACTAATGAATCAATTACAACAATCAAGATAATACTCTTGTCTCGATTCCCATGCAAGGTTGAAACAATGAACAATATCGATACACGACTCGAAGTTATTCCGAACGGTGAACACGGATGAATGAATATGGATGATGAATGATTACTAACAAGTGAAAAATTACATAGTGACAATTACTGAATGAAATTACTGAATTACAACTGGGTATTACATACACCCCCCCTTAAAAGAGATTCGTCCCAGAAACTAAGGGTCAAACAACTCGGGATAACTTTCCCGCATACTATCCTCAGTTTCCCAAGTAGCCTCTTCGACTCCGTGTCTAGACCACTGAATTTTAACCAGAGGAATCGCCTTATTTCTCAACTGTTTGATTCGCCGCTCTAAGACTCGTATGGGACGCTCCTCATACGAATGATCATCTGCGATCTCGATTTCATCGAACTGAAGTATGTGACTCGGGTCCGCAACATACTTCCGTAGATGAGAGACGTGAAACACATTATGAATTCGGCTCAACGCCGGAGGTAAGGCCAATCGATAAGCTAGCTCGCCTACTCGATCCAAAATCTCAAACGGTCCAATGAATCTCGGACTCAACTTTCCCCGCTTCCCAAAACGGAAAATACCTCGACTCGGAGATACCTTGACCAACATGTGGTCACCTGTATCGAACTCTAATTGTCGGCGATGATTGTCTGCATAAGATTTCTGTCGACTCTGAGCGCTCAACAAACAACTCCTGATCAAAGATACCTTCTCACGGGCGGCTATAAGCATATCGGGCTTGGGGCTGATTGATTCTGATAAGTCGCCCCAACACAAAGGAGATCGACAACGACGACCGTACAAGGCCTCGTAAGGTGCAATATGAATCGAAGCATGCCAACTATTATTATACGTGAACTCGATCAATGGTAGTTGGGCTTCCCAATCGTCTTTCCAATCGAGGACGCATGCTCTCAACATGTCCTCCAATGTCTGAATAGTCCTCTCTGATTGTCCGTTGGACTGAGGATGGAAAGCTGTGCTGAAATTAAGCTGAGTTCCCATGGCACGATGAACTGATTTCCAAAAATGAGACATGAATCGCCCGTCATGATCAGAAACAATACTCTTAGGAGTACCGTGCAATCTCACTATTTCTTTGATGAACAACTGGGCAAGTCTCTCGGGACCCCAAATATCCTTAATCTCGAGAAAATGAGATGACTTAGTTAGACGATCTACAATTACCCAGATTGTATTCATGCCACGGCGACTCATCGGCAAACTCGTGATGAATTCCATTGAAATATCCTCCCACTTCCACTCCGGAATAGGGAGCGGTTTCAGCATACCCACCGGTCGCTGATGTTCTATCTTGACTTGTTGACAGGTGAGACATATTGAAACAAACTCGGCAACTTCACGCTTCATATTACTCCACAAGTAATTTTGTTTCAAGTCTTTGTACATCTTGCTGGACCCCGGATGAATAGAATAAGGGGTTGCGTGGGCGTCTCTCAAAATCGAGTTTTTCAACTCGTCATTCGCCGGTAAACATAACCGATTCTTAAATCTCAAGAGTCCATACTCGTGGACCACAAAGCCAGGGGCTTTCCCCTGTGCCACATCTTCACAGATGCGCAACAAAAACGGGTCCGAACCCTGATTCACTTTGATCGCCTCTTCAAGTGGTGATGAAATCTCCAGCATATAAAGCTATTCCTGAACACGCTGTAACCAAACCTCGATCTTATGCCTAACTAATTCTTGCTGAAGTTCCTTCTGAACTGTTAATCGAGCAAGCATCTGCTCCTGAACGGACTTACAACTCTAGGCGTCGGCGACAACGTTCGCCTTGCCCGGGTGGTAAAGTATCTCAATATCATAATCTTTGATTAGTTCCAACCACCGTCTTTGTCGCATATTTAACTCCTTATGAGTAAATATATATTTTAAACTCTTATGATCGGTGAATATCTGACAGGTAACGCCATAAAGATAATGACGCCAAATCTTCAATGCGAATACCACGGCTGCAAGCTCTAGGTCGTGGGTCGGATAATTTACCTCATAAGGTCTCAATTGCCGTGAAGCATAAGCAAAAACTTTCCTGTTATGCATGAGTACACAACCGAGACCGTGTCCGGACGCATCACTATAGACCACAAATCCTTCCGTCCCTTGCGGTAATGAAAGGATAGGTGCTGAAATTAACTGGCTCTTTAGTTCCTCAAAACTCTGTTGACACGCGTCGGACCACGTGTATTTCTTATCTTTCCTTAAAAGGTTCATCATGGGTTGAGGGATTTTAGAAAATCCTTCCACAAATCGCCGATAATAACCAGCTAATCCGAGGAAACTTCGAATTTCCTTAACATTCTTCGGAGGTTGCTAATCTCAGATAGCCTCCGTCTTCTGAGGGTCAACATGAACTCCATCTGATGAAATTACATGTCCGAGAAACGTCACTTCGGACATCCAGAATTCACATTTGGAAAACTTCCCATAAAGTTGCTCTCGTCTCAACACGTCGAGCACCTGATGAAGGTGAAACTCGTGCTCCCCCGGTCACGAGAATAAATTAAAATATCATCAATGAAGACAACCACGAACTGATCCAAATAGTCGATTAAAACACGATTCATTAACTCCATGAATACTGCAGGTGCATTAGTTAACCCAAACGGCATTACCACAAACTCATAATGACCATAGCGTGTTCGGAACGCCGTCCTAGCAATATCCGACTCTCGGATTCGCAACTGATGATACCCAGATCTTAAATCGATCTTGGAAAATACTGAAGCTCCCTGAATTTGATCCAAAAGATCATCAATATGGGGTAAGGGATATTTATTCTTGATCGTCACCCTGTTCAGCTCTCGGTGAATACACAAACGAAAAGAACCGTCCTTTTTCTTAACAAATAATACCGGTGCTCCCCATGGAGACACACTCGGCCGGATATAATCCTTCTCGGTCAAATCCTCCAATTGATTCTTTAGTTCCAGCATTTCGGTCGGGGCCATCCGATACGATGCCTTCGATATTGGAGATGTACCAGGCTCCAACTCAATCGTGAATTCCACATCTCTCTGTGGAGGCAAACCAGGTAACTCGTCTGGAAATACGTCGGCATATTCTCTCACTACCGGAATATCCTATAGCACCAATAACCGACACACCCCTGATTGAGTAATTTCACTACTTTCATCAAGTTGATGACTCTCCCGGAACAGCTGGGATTACCTCCCTGAAAAATACATTCGACCCCATCGTCTGAAATGATAGTGACCAAATGCTTACGGACGCTAATGACGGCATCGTGATGATCCATCCAATCAATACCCAGAATGACGTCGTATCTTGGCAAATCTACCACGATTAGGTCTGCTAACCAATCACGGCCATGAAGCTGAATCGGACAATCCTTAATCTCACGATTCCCGATAATTCTTCTACCATCAGGTAGACCGATGACATAAGGTTCACAACTAGTAGCACTACCGAGACGTAGTCTACTCAAACATGATTTGGAAATAAAAGAATGCGATGCACCAGTATCAAAAAGGGTACACACAGGTTGAGGTAGAATATCGAGTGTACCTGAGATCATCCAGGCCTATGGATCGTCGGTCTTCTTCATCTCATAAATTCGGGGCTTGTCGGCTCCCGAACCGGACGCTCCCGTCTCATAGCTCTTGGCTCCGCCTTTGTTAGCTCTTGTCATCTTAAAAAACGCGGACTGAGTGGCTTGATTCGGAATCGCTGACTGTTTTGGGGTCTGAGATGTCGCGGGAGTGGGTTGGGAGTCCCTTCGGAAAAAACGGGCCCTATGCCCCGCAATTCCATAGTTATGGCATGTGACAGTCTACTTCGGACACTTGGTACTGAAATGACCCTGTTCTTCACAGTTGAAACATGTGATGGCAGAACTGGCCGCTCGGGACTGAGATTCCGCGGGTTTAGGCGCCATAGGAGGTCGGTCAGAAAAAGTAGAGCCCGCACGAGGTTTCTTGAAAGTGGCCTGACTGCCGTCAGACTGATTACGATTCTTTGACTTCTTTCCAGCAGATGAAGGTTGTTGCTTAGCAATCTTCTTAGAAGTAAGCTCATAAGTAAGAGCTTTCTCAATGAATTCGGCCAGAGTGGTGCAATTGTGATTAAGCAACTGCATCCGCATACGAGGCTTTAACCTCTTGCTGAAATATTTGATCTTGTCCGCCTCAGAATGAATAATAGACGAGGCGAAAGGAAGTATCTACTGAAATTTCTCGGCGATGGTGAGAACATCGTCGTCTGCTGATGGGTCGGGAGTGAGTAACTCTGATAACTTGGCCTCTCTGAGTGGGGCCGGATAATACCTCTCCATCACGAGAGTCTGGAATTGTTCCTAAGTACAAAATCTGTCGGTGGGCTTCAATGATAACCACCATGAATGAGATATCTAACCCAGATAGTAAGTCGTGACTGAAACTGTGTGTCCCTCAGGACAGTCCACCATAGCAAACAGTTTCTCGAAATGCTCAAGCCAATGAATGATATCCGCCGGTTCAGATGAACCCTCAAAAGTAGGTGGTCTTTGGCGAGAGATGTCGCCAATGATACTGCTCACACCCCTCTCTTGCCTCTGAGGTGGCGGCGGAGGAGCCTATTGATTCTGAGTAGCTGTGTTATGCATCGTTTCCATCAGTTGTGCCATCTGAGTCATTTGGGCCATCATGCCTTGTATAAAAGCGAGTGGATCAACCCGAACACCTTCTGACTGAGCTGTGTCTCGGGTACGACTCTCTGATAGTGATTGATTACGCCCAGGTGAATGAGTGGCAGCATCACTGCTCGATGAATTAGCATTATTCCTAGCATTCGCACGTGTATTCACACGAGATCTCGGGTTTCGGCCCGTACCGCGGCCTCTTCCCCCGCGTCCTCTGCCAGCTCTTTCCATACTGAAGTGGTAAAGTCACGAAATGATTATATATCTCATATAAATATCACATTATGATTACGTTACGAAATGATGAAAATGAGCATATGCGCTCAAACACAATGATTACATGAATGATCAACTGAGGTGACGTGATTATCTGATTAAATTCTTGAAATGATTATTTTAAACAAGTTAACACGATTAAGGATACGATCCTCAAGATCAACAACTGAACACTGAAATGTACTGAGTGGTTAATGAGTTAACATGATCGACATGATTACAAATGAAAATGATAAATGAGGAAATCTTATTGTTCTTTGGTCTGAAGGGCTCGGCTCTTGCACGGGTCACACGTGATGCGAAAGTCCAATGATACTAGTCTGATGAATGATGATTTCAAATAAAACATGACTCGGAAGGTAGTATTCAAAACCACGCTCCGATACCAACTCTGTAACACCCCAAACTAGGCGGATGTTACAGTGCCGTGGACCCCCGACTGGGACCCACCAGGCGAGTGAAAATGAATGAAATACACAGGGTAAATGTAGTACCGAACCACATTACATCATTAATTACTCCGATGAGGAGTTTCATACAACACACCCAAGATAATATAGAATACGTGTATATTTTATATGAAGATAAAACATACGACACTGAATAAAATGAGTATTCAAACGGAAGTCTGCAGCGGAAATAAAATAAAGAAAACACGAGTGAATGAAAATGACTGGGGGCCCCTACTAGTATCACTGGGACTCCTCGTCGTCAACGTTCTCTTCCCATGCCTTAGCCTTGCCATGACCTGAAAAACAAAATTCCCTAACGGCGTCAGTTACACAGAACAACAATCCTCAAAGCTGAATAAACACAATCATATATGCTATATAAACCACAAATTCGATCAAAAATCTCAAACCATCGAACACATGCGATCAAAAGTGAATCGTTTAGATTATAACCCAATCCTGTTGAAAACATACGCAATCAAACATGCTGTATGAATCAACTAACGGTACGGCTCAAAGGGTGGCGCCACACTACGCCCGAGATGGAAATGTGTCCGTGCACAAGCCACCAACGAGTATCGATCGAATACACGTGTGTTCTTGTACCAAATCACTCTCACGAAGTAATCGTCTCGTGTGCACAGTCCAATGTGAGGCCAACTACCAACACACAACTTAATATGTGCCCGACATGAAAATCCTACATATACCAACCGGCACGCCAGTATGACCCGGAATGCCACGAGATAACAAAAGTGACATCGAAATCAATAATGATTCACCGAGATAAAATGATAGTGAAATGAATTATAGCTCAATGAAATGATTGGAACCATCGTTCCTCGTGACTGAAGTGATTAATTGACAATTACAAGTCTCAATACGGTTAATCCATTATGAATGAACTATAATTATGAATGAACAACAACGAAAGGAATGAATATCCTTTTAACCGAGTAAGAATTAACTTACACAACACTGATGAAGAATGTCCTTCCACGAACAACATCCTAAATGAGATGTCGGACGATCGAACAACTTTGAATAACACAAATACCAACAATCCGTTCAACATACGAATCAAACACGAATATAACGAACTCAAAACGTCGATACGACTAAACCAAGTTCATTGGGGCATTTCAACAAACACCTTGAAAACAAATTCCCTTCTTAAACAACTAAACCCATTTGTATCGAAAACCAACTTCTATTGAATGATCCAAACCACCAAAACACCATCAATACAATCGATAATCCAAACGAAATGCTTAAATCGAGTTTACGATTTCATTAAATTGCAAAACCCAATTCCAAGTCAACCTTCAAAGTGTTCTTGAGAAAAACTTCCCATAATCCGATGATAACTCGTAAAAACTCATAATCATACGTATATCCATCACAATTCATGATTATACCATCCAAAACATCATGCTCCAACTCAAAATCGAATTCAAGGGTTGAAGAAAGTTACCTTAGATTAGGATGAAAAATCCACAAATATGTTGTTGATCCACACTACAACTTGAAGAAGATGAAATCTCTGAGTTTTGATTATCATGAAACACCCCAAAATCGCCCAAAAATCACCCCAAGGAAGAGAGGAAGAAGTGAAATGAAGAAATGAGCTTGTTCCTCTAAAAAAACGAAATTATAGAGCAGCCTGCACAGTGTGTCGGGGCCCGGCCGAGTGTGCCGCGGCACAGGGCCAAAATCTGCCAGAGATCGACAGTGTGCCACGGCCCGTCCGAGTGTGCCATGGCATAGGTCTAGAAAACTGCACAGTGACTCGCCATCGTGCCGCGGCCCTGCCGACAGGAGCCGCGGCCCCTGGTACAGGCAGGGCGGCCAAAAACTGCAACATGTGTGTGCTGCGGCGCACACTCCCTTGTGCTGCGGCCCACACCCCTTGGGTCCTAAAATGATGAAAAATGACCGGGGAAGATAATAAAATCCATAGGAATCAATATTTGGGAAATAATAACACGAAATGGAAGTGCGGAAACCCCAAAACGGTGGTTCCAAGCAATGATTACAAGGGTTCGCCCAACAAAAGCACAATTTGAACAATGAGGAGATTTGAAATGACATGAACTCTAACGTCAACATCGACTAATGAATCAATTACAACAATCAAGATAATACTCTTGTCTTGATTCCCATGCAAGGTTGAAACAATGTACAATATCGATACACGACTCGAAGTTATTCCAAACGGTGAACACGGATGAATGAATGTGGACGATGAATGATTACTAACAAGTGAAAAATTACATAGTGACAATTACTGAATGATAATGACTGAATTACAACTGGGTATTACACCTAGTGCGTGTTAACAGGAGCAACTTAGCGTACGCTACGTTAAGTGATTAACATGCGCTAAGAAGGCAGAAAGTGCAGTATTTTTGTGTTGTGGTTATGAATTCGTGCTGGTTTAAGTTGGATTGATCCGACTAGTGGTTAATTGGAATATTTTCAAGCCGTTGGGTTTGTAATTTGGTTTTATCGATTGTTGATTGTTATCGAACTTGTTGTTTATCGAATTACTGTAATAGTTTGAGAATATTGATCGGTGATTATAACCGTGTGTTGCGGTCGAGTTCAAGGATGTTCGTGAATTACTTTGGTCGGGATCGAGGAACTTGTAGATGACGACAATAGATTTGGTAACAACTTCCTCGTCGTTGTATCGGTAATGAGGTAAGTTATTACTTGCTCAGTTTATAATATTTAATGAATGGTTTCTGTTTCATTCGTTTATAATTCGTATAGCAATGTTTATAATCGTAATCACATGATATTTGGGATTATAAATTGTATTCGAGTTTTGAGAATCTAAATCATAATGTATATGATTTACTTTTGTTATTGGTATACTTGTATATCGAGGATATATTGTGATAAAGACGAAGATATGAATTATCAGCAATCCGTGATACTATGGACTGTTGAGTATTGAGGATAATGGTTCGTGATGGTGTAGACATTGAGATTGTTCTCGAAGGACTCAGGGCAAGTACTCTAATCATTTTTATCATTTGTATCGATCATGTCGTGATACATTCGTGTATCGTTGTTGTCATACATTTGTGCATTGTTGTTGTCGTGTATTGTGTACTGTTGTTTTGTGCAGTTGTGCATTGTTGTCATATGTCCACCATGTGTTGGTCCGACGGGATCATCATGGGAATCTATAGCTGTGTGCGCTGGACCGCTGGACAGGTAATGCCACCATGCGTTGGTACGACGGGATTATCATGGGAATCTATAGCTGTGTACGCTGGATCATTGGATTACCATGTGTTGTTGTTGTGCATATGTATCTTATGGGCTTGCCATAAGTATACATTGTCGTTATTGTTGTGATCATATTGACGTTGTCATATGAGTATGCATTTGTAGGTCTTATGTTAGGACCATGTCCGTATGTTGTGTTGATCTGATCTCGGTTTAGACTGACGTGATGGTAATGGTATTTCGTATCTTGAGGTATGTTCCGTATTTCCTTGATACTTGTCTTTGATGGACAATCGATTATCGTATTGGAATTATCAACGTTATCTGCTGGATTGAATTGGCCAGAGTTGGTATAATTTCTGTATCGCGAGTTATGATAATGTTTTGAGAACCTTGGGTATTGTTGAGATACCGTACAGATATTTCGGTATTATCTTATTGTGTTGTTAAGGATACGAATCGTGGATTTTTGTAAAGTTACGACGGCAAGATTACATTGGTCGTATTCTTACTTAGTATTTCCATTGATATGTAATTATTGACGTGATGTGATGGTTATCATTGTTGGATATTATGGCTGACCCCATCGTGGGCTTTCTTTTTAGGTTCTTGGATTATCAAGCTTGTAGCGGTCGTGAAGAGATGAGCTTCCCGGAGGATAATGGCTAGGAAATGTATTTGTGTATTGAGTTTCTGATCAGTTGTTGTATTCCGCTACTAGAGTATTTTAATTGTTTGTCTTTATTCGCTGCGTGAGTATTTTTTTAAATGGCCTTTTGGTATATGGTAACTTAGGTCACTTTGGCAATCGTTTTCAAAATCTACTTTATCGGTACGTGTAAGCGATAGCTTAACGTATTTTTTTTAAATTGTTGAGTTTTGGCATTTCGGGCCTTGTGGTTTCAAATGAGATTTTACGACGGTCTTGATAAATGAGTTTTTAAAGTATTCGAATGTTTTAAATAGATAATACCGTCGTTAGCCTCTTGGACGTTAGTAAAGATTTGCGAAAATTTCCTTCAGCCTTGTGGGTTCCATCTCGGGGCCCACGGCGCTGTAATATTCCTAGATAGCTCCGGGGGTGTTACAGATAACGTCTTCCCGATAGCGTGTGTTAACCCAAAAAGTTAGCGTTCGCTAACTGATATCTGATGCCTAGTGACTGAAGTTCAAAACCTCCTGTTCTCTGATCCGCTCGCGATAGCATACGCTACACCCAAGACTCAGCGAGCGCTACTACATCATTAGCGTACGCTAATATCTACTCATAGCGTACGCTATGAATTATTCCAATTCAGTCCAGTACCCACTGGACTCTATGATTTATTCTTCCGCCGCAAAATTTTACTTGGTATATATGATAAAATGTTACCTTATTTAAAGGTATTTATTTTTATGTCATTATAGCGACTCGACTTTGTAGGCAAGAATTTTTCTATTCTCAAGAAAATTATTTTTGTCAAAAATTACCGTTTACTTATTTTCTCCAATAATTACCCTAGAAAATAAGTATCATATGAGCGTTACATAGTGGTATCAGAGCGAGGTTTTACTTTTCTGTAGACTCGCTAAAATGTAAAAGTATCATATGCTCTCAGCTTCGCCACTTCGTCACTCCGTCAAAGGTACCAAGTTTTAGTCATTATTCATGCATATGTCATTTCATTTTTACTTACATAATTATATATGTATGTACGAACTGTTAGAATGGCCAAACCTAGGATGACGCCACGTAAGAAGGTCCCAGCTACTTTTGACTCGCGTCTTCTAGTACGTAATGACTGGTGGGACGATCCTAGTCTACCAGAAAATGCACCACACTATGTCATTAATAGGCTGAGTAAGTGGCTGCAATCTGGGAAACAAGGTTCCATCACGCGACATCTAGAGCACCTGATGGATAATTTATCCGAAGACTGGAGTTGTTGCATCTTCCGCCTTTGGAAAAAGGCCATCAAGAGATCGCTAGAAGAGTGAGAGGCCGTGGATGATTTCCAGTTCGTCGCTGGACGCTTATTGGACTTGTATGCTCGGGAGGCGATGCCGGCTGAAGATTGGGATGCCCACTCTACAGATGAGGAAGACTTAGAGGAAGATCCCGAAGAAGACGCTGAGGAGGATCTAGAAGAAGATCCAAAAGAAGTTCCCAGCGAGAGTTCAAAGATGGATCTCACAGAAAATATGAAGGACGTGTTGATGGAAGATATCGAGTCTGAAGATGAAGTCATTTCTTGGATTGAGCCACGACCCCTATTCCCGTTGTAGAGATTATTAGAAGTGACTATGAGGGGTAGTCGTAGGCTTAGCTCATGTTATTATACCTATTATTGTTGAAATTTACAATGGATGCTCCTAACATATTATATTAATGAAAATCGGTTCTCTTATTGTATTTATATTTTTCTATGTCTTGCGACTATTATATGCATTCTACCTATCTCCTCATTCTTTATTTCTCGCACTGCATCGACTGATGGGTTTTACAACTCGTTGGCAGACTCATGGCTAACCGAGGAAACCGCAATGCTCAACCCACCCAAGATCAACTTTTGGCTTGATTGGCCACCTTACTTCAAGGCGCAACCATATTACCGCCTAATAACCCTGAGCAAGCTTAAGCTCAAGTTATCAAGCAGTTCAATCATTTCAAGCCGCCCGTCTTTCTTGGTCGTGAGGGACCAACAACCATAGAAGAGTGGTTGTTGAACCTAGATAGCATCTTCGACTACATGGCGTGCACCGATGCTCATAAGGTGTCATGTGCCGTGTTTCAGCTCAAGGAAGATGCTAGGACATGGTGGATTGAAGTGTGGAGGCTCAAAACCAAGACGAGAAGAACACATTCACTTGGGATCAGTTCAAGGAGACAGTTATGGAAAAAGTACTACCCGAGGGCGTACAAAATCAAGATGCAAAAGGAGTTCCTCGATCTGACCCAAGGCGGAATGTCGGTTACCGAGTATGCGTGCAAGTTTAACCACATGTGCCGTTTTGCTCCTCACATGGTCGATACGGATGACATGAAGTCTCAGAAATTCCGGGATGGGCTACGTGACCGGATTCATCATCATTTGGCTGGTCATGGTCGTCTGAGCTATAATGAAGCAGTTGCAAGGGCCAAAGACATTTCTACTAGTTTAGACGTGGAAAGGGCAAGGGCACCACCAGTTGCATTAAATAACAAATGCAAGTGGCACGAGCAAGGAGGTGGTAGCAAGAATAATGTTAAGACTGGATCCTCGGGGGTGAAACCCCAGTCCGATAAACCTACATGTGCTACTTATGGCAAGGGGCATAAAGGTGCATGTACGCTTGGTCAGAAGCGGTGCTACTATTGCCGTGAGGAAGGACACCTGGCCCCAGCGTGTCCGAAGATAGGAAAAGGCCTTGGAAATAATGTGCCTGGTCAAGGCTCTGGAGGCAAAGCCCGAGTGTATAGCATGGCCGAGGCAGAATAATAGACTGAGCCCCAAACCATTTCGGGTATGTTATCAGTTGCAAATATTCCTGCTTTGGTTTTGTTTGATACGGGTGCATCTCATTCATTCATCTCTAGGAAGCTTTGTACTATGATTGGTTGTAGAAGTAGTAAGCCCCTAGATCTTTGTTAGTTAGCATGCCTGCTGGAGGAGTAGTGCGTGTAGACTTGATAACTAACAATGTGAATATAGAGATTAACGAATATAGCTTCTTAGCCAACTTGCACATAGTTGAACTTAGCGATTTTGATGTCATTTTAGGTATGGATTGGTTGGACAAGCATGGAGCTGTAGTCGAATGCTCCGAGAGGAGCGTAACTCTATGTCCGTCTATCGATGTCAAAACCGTATTCGAGGGAGTAAGATATTCTAGTACCCCGAAGGTTATTTCAACCATGAAAGCGGTGAAAATGTTAAAGAAGCGAAATTGCCAAGGATTCTTGGTGAATGTGATGGGGAAAACAACTTCGGAGAAGACGGTAGCTGATGTACCTATCATCAAGGAGTATCCAGATATCTTTTCCGAAGACATGCCCAGAGTTCGGCCGAATCATCAAGTTGAGTTCTCGATTGATTTAGTGCCAGGAGTGGCACCAATATCGAAATCTCCCTACAGAATGGCGCCCAAGGAATTGCAAGAGCTGAAAGTACAACTCCAGGAACTGCTCGACTCTGGATTTATCCGACCGAGTGTTTCGCCATGGGGTGCACCAGTACTATTCGTGAAGAAAAAGGACGGAAGTTTGAGGATGTGCATAGACTATCATGAACTTAATCGACTCACGATAAAGAAAAAATATCCACTTCCTAGAATAGAGGACCTATTCGATCAACTTGGAGGCTCGGGAGTATTCTCGAAAATAGATTTGAGCTCCGGATATCACCATCTGAGGATTAAGGATGATGATATCCCGAAGACAGCATTTCGAACTCGATATGGACACTATGAGTTTATAGTGATGCCATTTGGTTTGACTAATGCGCCAGCGGTATTCATGGATCTCATGAACCGTGTTTTTTAACCTTATTTGGATAAGTTTGTCATTATGCTCATAGATGACATACTTGTATATTCAAAGACCAAGGTTGAACATGAGCAACATCTTAGAATAGTATTGGGAATACTGCGCAAGGAGAAGTTGTATGCGAAGTTCAACAAGTGTGAATTCTGGATTAACCGAGTTACATTTTTGGGACATGTGGTCACTTCTAAAGGAATTGAGGTTGACGCGATTAAAGTTGAAGCGGTCAATGATTGGAAAGTACCGAGTAATGCGAATAAAGTTCGTAGCTTCTTGGGATTAGCCGGTTATTATCGAAGATTTATCGATGGATTTTCGAAGATTGTTGCACCTATGACTAAATTGACTAGAAAGGGAGAAGTTTTCTTATGGAATGAGAAATGCGAAAAGAGTTTCCAAGAACTTAAATGAAGACTGACTGCAGCTCCAGTGTTGACCATCCCCGAAACGACGAGAGAATTCATCATCTACAGTGATGCATCCAAGCAAGGCTTGGGATATGTGATGCAAGAGGGCAAGGTAGTTGCCTATGCTTCGAGATAGTTGAAACCGCACGAACTGAACTACCCTACTCATGATTTGGAATTAGCAGCGGTAGTTCATGCCTTGAAGATTGGGAGACATTACCTTTATGGAGGTAAGTGTGAAATTTATACAGACCACAAAAGTCTGAAATATATTTTCACACAAAAGGAATTGAATATGAGGCAGCGCAGATGGCTTGAGTTGGTCAAAGACTACGATTGTATAATTCATTACCACCCTAGTAAAGCAAACGTAGTTGCTGATGCACTTAGCCGTAAGGCGAGAGGAGACCTAACTTGTTTGTTGACCAAAGAGGAAAGCTTGGTCCAGGAATTTGCAAGAATGAACCTTGAGATGGCTACACCATCGAATATAGTTGAGTTATTATTGGCTAGTTTGGTGGTACAACTAAACTTGAGTGAACATATCAAAGAAGGTCAAGGTCAAGACGACTTCTTGGTCAAAATTAAAGAACGTACTCTTTCAGGTGAGGATAAAGGATTCCGTGTGTCCGATGATGGCATAATTTATTATGAAGCGAGGATCTGTGTGCCCAATGTTGCCAATTTGAGAGAAGCGATATTGAATGAGGCACATAGTACTTCGTATAAAGCACACCCTGGGAGTACGAAGATGTATCAAGATCTTAAGGGGATATTTTGGTGGGAAGGTTTGAAAAGAGATGTGACAGACTTTGTCAGAAAGTGTATAGTTTGTCAATAAGTGAAGGCAGAACACCAACGCCCCTTTGGATTCTTAAATCACTTCATATTCTAGAATGGAAATGGGAACACATTACGATGGACTTTGTGGTAGGTTTGCCTTGAACGGAAAGAGGAAACCACGCTATTTGTGTTGTTGTCGACCGACTCACAAAATCAGCTCAGTTCATCCCAGTTAAGATGAACTTTTGAATAGATCAGTATGCTCAACTTTACATCCGAGAGATTATTAAATTATATGGAGTGCTAGTCTCTATAGTATCGGATAGGGATACTCGTTTCACATCGTGTTTTTGGGAGAGTTTGCAAGAAGCCTTGGGAACGCAGTTGACTTTTAGTACGACCTATCATCCTCATACTGATGGTCAGTCTGAGAGGGCCATTCAGATCCTTGCGGATATGTTGCGAGCATGTGTGTTAGATATGAGAAATAATTGGGAACGACTGTTGCCTTTGGTAGAATTTGCTACAATAATAGTTATCAGTCGACAATCGGCATGGCACCCTATGAAGCCTTATATGGTAGGAAGTGTCGATCACCACTGTATTGGGATGAGGTAGGTGAAAAGAGAATTTTGGGTCCCGAGATGATTGAACAGACAGTTGGTATGGTGGATAAGATTCATGAGAGGATCAAGACAGCACAGGATCGTCAGAAGTCTTACGCCGACAAGCGTAGGAAGGATCTCGAATTCTGTGTTGGCGACAAGGTATTCCTGAAGGTATCTCCTACCAAGGGAATTGTTCATTTTGGCCCAAGGAGCAAGTTGAGGCCAAGATACATTAGAGCTTTCAGCTGTGCACAACGCCTTCCACGTATCATTGTTGAAGAAATATGTGCACGATCCCAGCCACGTCATCAACTATACCGCCGTGGAGATGAACAAAGATCTTACCTGTGAAGAACAACTAGAACTGATTCTCGATCGATCAGTCCGACAGTTAAGAAACAAAGAGAAGGTGTTTGTCAAGATCCAATGGCGTAACCACAGTAAAGATGTAGACACTTGGGAGCGCGAGGAAGAAATTCAAGCTCGTTATCCGAAATTCTTCAATCGAGGTATGTCATTTATTTTCGAGGACGGAAATTTTTCTAAGAGAGGTAGGATGTAATACCCGTCATTTTCATACTGTAATATTATTATTTATAATAATATTATAAAGCATTCCATTTTATCTAATTTCATTTAGAGGATCATGAACATTTATTTTGACGTACCACAAGTCCTAGCCCGAGTCATTTCATCATATATACATTCAAGTGGTCATTATTTATTTTATGATAGTGTTATTAATTATTAGAGTATAATACTAAAACTACTATCAATAATGTTATCATTATTATATGAATACATCTATAAATACAAAATTCGGCAGTGCAGAAATTGTTTACACCAATCTGTCCATCGATCAAATATATATATATATATATATATATATATATATATATATATATATACACAACACTAAACACAATACACAAGTGCATAGGCAGAAAATACAAGGAGGAGAAGAAGATAAAGTCTACTACAAACTAAGGAGCAGAGAACGAGAGGATCCGATCAAATTCGTCGTCTGATCAAATTTCCAGTCGCGTTTCATCCGGTTTCCATTCAATCTTACGAGGTAAAACTCAACAACCACCACCTTTGTATTCTCTTCTGTACTTTCCCATGAATATGAAATTGCAAATCCTATCATTTTCCCTACTGCTTCTATTTTACACAGTAAATCAAACCAACAAATCAATTAAACAATCAACAATAACATAAAATCAAATAGTGCTTATCTTCTTTTTGGAGTTCATATATCCAACCGAATCTATCCGAACTCAAAGACCAGGGTTTCGATATCAATCAATCAAACCCAGAAATCAACTTCAATCCATACTCAATTTTCAAGGCCCGACTCCGGCAATCCAGGGCCGCGGCAGAACCGAAACATCAGGTCCGAGTAATCAGACCCCAAAAACCAAATTTAACCTAGAATTTCATCAAAAATCAAAACTCAAATTCTTACCTGAATAGAAAATCGTTCGAACCTCGAACCACCAAAAACCACAGTCCAGATCGACCCAAACCCGTGTCTGTCGGCCCGAACACATCGAAACCAACACCACAGGCGAACCACAGCCGCCATGAGCAGTCTGAATCATTCATCCTGATTTCTCAAATTCCCAATTTCAGAGTCTTAATCGAGCCCAGGATTTGAAACTTCATTTGGACGGAATCTCCGAATCACCTCCCACTTTCGATTTCAGTGTCGAGATGTTCGTGTCTGTTTCGGTCGTGTATGTTTGCCTAACTGTGTGTATGTGCGTGTTTCGGTCATGTGTCTGTGTTTGTGTTTTCTGCAAGTCGGCTGAGAAGAAACGAAGAGAGGGAGAGAGAGAGGTAAGGTAGAGAGGGAGAAACGGGAAGAGAGGTGAGAAGTGAAGGTTGGATGTTGGTTGAAGGTGAGATAAGGGTTTATATACCCGAAATTTTCGTAGGTTATTCAATTCAATCCTCGCAGTTCTCTATGACATTCAATTTAACCCCAGACACTTTAATTGTTTCGATTTTAACCCAGTCAGCTTTTTAATTCTTACAATCTGACCCCAGTCAACTTTAAAAACTTTACTTCCAATCCTACCCTGACCCAAGACATTTAAAATATTGACTTTCAATTAATATTAATGACTAATCCAAAATTTATACATAAATATTTTAATTTCAGTCATTACTAATGTTAACTCTTCGATTAATATTAATAACCAATTATAATTTATTTTCAATTATTATATAGTGATATTTGTATCTTTTCATTTATGATATAAATAATAAATTGTAAGGATTATAATTATTATTATATATAGACCCTATCGAGGATTTACGGGCGTAGGATTGTGAGTCGAGCATCTTCATATTCAAGTCAGACACCATCATTTATTCAGGTGGGAACTTTCACTATCACTTTAATTGCTTTAGTTGGACTGTATATGTGATGTTCTATTCATGTTTAAAATTATAATGCACGTTGTAAATCAGGCTAACATGTATTCGTGTAAGAGGCTATCTTAAGATATATGTTGTTCCGGGGACACCTGCGCAACCTCAATATTCACATGTGTCCTCGATCATGTTATGAGTGGTATTGTGTTTATGTTTGATGTTATTGCGGAGGCACCTGCGCAACCTCAATATTACTGTATGCATGCTCGATTCATGCTATACGTAATATTGTGAGTATGCATTGATGTTAAGGAAAAATATGATAGATTATTCATGTTATGCTTTCCATGAGATTGTATATAACTGTGATCAGTGTGATTTCCACGAGCTGAAGGAAGCTCACCCCCACCTTTATTGATTCTGCAGGTTAAACCGAGTCGGATGGACGAAGGAGCCAGCCAAGAGAGCATATGAAAGAGGAATTATTACATGATGTTTACTTTATGTCTAATGTTTTGAAACTCACTTGGGGAACATTGATTAGAATTTTATAAATTATGATTTATTCTTCCGCCGCAAAATCTTACTTCGTATCTATGATGAAATGTTTCCTTATTTAAAGGTATTTATTTTTATATCATTGTAGCGACTCGACTTTGTAGGCGAGAATTTTTATATTCTCAAGAAAATTATTTTTGTCAAAATTTACCTTTTACTTATTTTCCCCAATAATTACCCTAGAAAGTCGGGGCGTTACAACAACACATATGCATGACATCATGAATGACATTAACATGAATAAACACGATTTGACTGATGTTCCTATGCTAGATTTGACTGAAAATGACTTACTAATCTCACATCATAGGCAACGCCGGTCTAGTGCAAATCATAGCGTACATGAAGCTACCCACTGCCGAAGCATAGGGTACTTTACTCATTTCTTTTATGTCTTCCTCACTTTGAGGACACATTTTTAAGAAAAGTTTTATGCCTTGCCGCATAGGCAGGAACCCTATTTTAGAATCTCCCATCCTAAATCGGTGTTTAAGATCTTTTTTACATAGACGGCTCGGGAAAGATGTAACTTTCTCTTCGCTCTATCCCGGTAGATACGAATACCCATAATATTGGTAGCTACTCCCAACTCTTTCATTGAGAACTCAAGAAAAAGCCAAGCTTTTTCATAACTGAGCATTCCTACGTTGTTTCCGATAGGTAGAATGTCATCCACATATAATATTAAGAACTAAATTTTGCTCCCACTAATCCTCTTCATTTCAGACAAAATAAAACTCTTTGAATGGATTGTCAAAATGAAAATTCCAACTTTGTGAAGCTTGCTTCAGTCCATAACATTGAAGCTTGTATAGTTTCTGAATATCGGTCTCAGATATGAATCCCTTAGGCTATTCCATATAGATATCCCCCTCAAGGAATCTATTTAGGAATGTTGTTTTCATATTCATTTGCCATATTTCATAGTCTAAGTGGGCTGCTATGGCAAGCATCATGCCCATAGACTTAATCATGGTTACATGGAAGAAGTTCTCGAGGTAATCGATTCTCTCTCTTTGGGAATAACCCTTTGCCACAAGTCTGGCCTTATATTTCTAAACCTTGCCATCTCCATCAGTCTTTCTCTTGTAGATCCATTTATTCCCATTAGGCACTATGCCCTTAGGACGATCTACTAAAAGCCAGACCTGATTAGCATGCATATAGTCTATCGAAGCTTCCATACCCTCTCGGCACTTCGTGGAGTCTACATCTACCATCGCTTGGTCATATGTAGAGGGCTCATTCTCTTGGCTACTTGTTGTCATATCATGAGAACCTAGTTCCTCTTGATGCAGATAGACATACCTCTTAGGTAAATGACAAGCTCGACTAGACCTGCGAGGTTGTGTTTGTATTATAGAAAATTCTGTTCATGTATCTTGTATAGGTGTTGTAACACCCCCAAGACGTTCAGGGCATATTACAGCGCCATGGACCCAACCCCTTTGAATCCACAAGGCTAACACATATCTCAACCACTGAAAACCAACGACAAACATTACAAAACAATCACACCGACACTTAATAAAGGAAATCAATATTAAACATACTGTTCCCAAATAACATTATTCAACAACTAAACATTCTTCCCAAACTGGGTTCAGAAACAACACAAATAAAATGAAGGAAGTACTCAAGTACTGAAGAAAACAATACAATAATAAATCCAAGTAACAGGACATGACTCAATCGACCAACTGAACAGTGTCATTCTTGCCCATAATCCTCGTACTGACCGCGTGCTCGCTCGTCCCTTTGACCTGTACTTGAACTACAAAAGTATTTCCTCCATTTAAGGGGTTAGTGCCAACTGCTAGTGCAAGTACAATACCAATTGAACTACCATTCTAATCAGATGAAATATGCGCCAAAATAATTTAGAAAACATTTATATTCTGTAATATTACGGTGCACATGCACAAAACTTAGTTCTCCAACAAAATATTTCAAAGGTTAACTGTTAGTATGAGACTCACGGCCACCGCACCCCGCAGAGGCCCCGTCGGACCTTCCCTGTGTGGTTAACCCCAGTTCATGATACGCATACACACGGCACTACGTATCCCCAGAGGCCCTGTCAGACCAATCCTCGGGTGAAACACTACTACAAAAATAACATTTAACAGCGGTTCTGGAGCCCCTTTAACAGCGGTTGTATAAAAACCGCTGCTAAATTATAAATTTAATAGTGGTTCTTTTACAACCGCTGTTAAATTAATATTTTTTTTAAAATTATTTTTTTAACAGCGGTTGTATAAGAACCGCTGTTAAAACTTTTGAAATAAAAAAATCAATTGCCCCTGCTCATATTCCGCCCCCTGCCTGCCCCGCCCACCCACATATCCCGCCACCGTCTGCCCCGCCCGCCCGCACCGTCCGCCCACGACCTATAGATGTACATTTTTTGTGCACTTTTGCTGCTCATGGGACTCGAACCTGTGACCTCCATAAGATGGAGGTGGTATCAAACCGCTAAGCTGAAGTCACCTTCTGTTATTTTTATTGCTTTATTTGATATATGTGTAGAACAAATCATATATATGTATATATGTGTGTGTATATATATATATATATATATATATAGGTTTTTTAATATTTTCAGAATTATATTATATACATTAAACTTATAATGTATATTATATCAAATTTAATGAAACTGATAATTAAAATTTTATGGTTTATATTATTAATTAATATATTATATTATTATAGAATAATAATATAATTTAATAAAAATATATTATATATTAAAAAGTATACTGTATTTATTGCATATAATCATGTTGAAAATTAAAATTTTATAATGTACATAAAAAATAAATATGTTATATATATATATATATACTATAATGTACATTTTTTTTATTATATGTAATAAAATTATAATACATTATATAATGAAAATTATAGAGAAAATATAGAGAAAATTCTTATTCATTCAATAGTGTCGAAATATAGTCTTACAAGCATATATATACCCTAGGAAAGCTCTCGTTAACAATACACAATTAAATAACAAGCACAAAAACTTTTAAATTTGCAATTAGGTCCCGAAAAATAGAAAAATACAAAATTGAGGGCCTAAACATCATTTTTTGGCCAAAAACAACGTACCTCAGTGAAAATATTTTTCACAAAAATCACAAACAAATATTTTTCAAATATTTCAAAAATGCCCCCGCTCTAAATATAAAATAGCAATCTCGTCTACTACATCAAATGTATACATATAATTATATAATAAATTTAATCATGCTGAAAATTAAACAACAATCTCGTACAATAAATATTAATAAAAAACTGTTGTTAAAAAAACTATTAATACACTTAACAAACGGTTCTAAAAAAACTTTTGCTAAAAAATTGTTGTTAAAAAAAAACACACACTTAACAGCGCTTCTACAAATAACTGCTGCTAAATGTGATGTTTAACAGCGGTTGTTTGTAACAACCGCTGTTAAGTGTTTTTTTTTAACAGCGGTTCTTTAATAACCGCTGTGAAACTGCATATTTAACAGCAGTTTTTTATAACCGCTGTTAAATTGCTATTTTAACAACGGTTTTTTAAAGAACTGCTGTTAATTTATTACACAATATTTACAGGTATGCCACCACGTCATTTTAATAGCGGTTTTTGAACAACCGCTGTTAAAATGGCGCTGTTAAATGCCACGTTTGTAGTAGTGAATCGCATTCACATCCACAACATACACGAAAAGCCATAAATCAAATACTAGAATATGCATACAAATGTAAAGTACTTGCCTTTGAGACACCTTCGACGATACGGAAAATAAACGACGACTAAAAATGACTCGGAGTGACCATGTATGCTCCTAAACGAAAGGTAAACACGAATCAGTACTAAACGACGAGAATAACCAAATAGAATATGCCCACAACCCCGATTACAAATCATAACAATACTCGTACGATCAACACGGGCGAGGGTTTTCACGAAACCTCCCCGAATCAACAATTCACAGACTTAACTCAACGGAAACGGATAGCAAATCACCCAATAACAATAATCGATAAGAAGTATTGCAATACAAACGAACCATTTGAGTTTGAATGGATAATTCCCAAAAACCCCCAAAAAATGACAAAATTAGGGTTCTAAGCCAAATTCCTCGAATTCGGACGGAGTAGGATGATTTCGTTGTTGATAATATGCTCCCACGATATCACGGTGATGGAAGATGATGATATCTCACTTGGATCTTCACAAATCTCCAAAAATCACCGGAAATCGCCCAAGGAAGGAGAAGAGATGAAAAATGACGAATAGTGTGCTGTTGGGTCCTATTTATACTAAGTATAATTAGCGTGCACTAATCCTTGCAATTAACGTACACTAACGGGGTCACCGGGTAGTCCAGTAGATTCTGCCCGGTGTCGTTAGCGTGCGCTACGAAGAGCTTAGCCCGCGCTACCTGCTCATTTAGCGTGCGCTAGGAACCTACAATCGCGCGCTACCTGCTAGTTAGAGCCCAGAGTTCAGAGTCCAGAAGTTATTGTCCCCTGAAATACCCGAACATTAGCGTGCATTACTTTGATGCTAGCGGGCGCTACTACAGTACAGCTAGCGTGCGTTAACCTCATCTCGTAGCGTGCGCTATAGACTTCCAATCCTAGTCCAGTTCCTTCTGGACTGCCTCCACACTACCAGTTAGCGTGTGCTAACCGGAAGATAGCGTGCACTGCCGGTACACAATTTAGCATACACAATGAAGGAAATGTAGTGTGTGCTAGACCTCATGCACAGATGATAGAATCGCCTCAATAAAAATAATAATAAATCCAATGTAAAACGATCCGAAAATCACGATACGACATCGAAATGCTGTTTCGAAGTTCACAACACGAATAATTCTACCTTACGGACTTGTAGGAACAAGGAAAAATTATATTCGTAGGAACAACGAAACATTATATTCGAATGAGTTTTATGAGAATCGTACGTACGACGAACATCATAACATAAAGAGAAACACATAAAAACACCTCCAAAACTCATCCAAATGGAAAAACACCAAGAACAAAATAGATTCAAAAGGTCGAAATGATTACCAGTGAGTCGTTAAAAATAGATGCACCAAAAATAGAAACTGCTAAAAATAGAAAGTGCGGATATTACATTCTCCCCCTCTAAAAAGAAATTTCGTCCCTAAACCTAAGGATCAAAAAGCTCGGAGTACCTCGCACGCATATTCTCCTCCAATTCCCATGTCGCTTCTTCCATACCACGTGACCATTGCACCTTACCCAAATGGTTGGTTTTGAGTCTTAACTGTTTATCCCGATGTTGTAAAATCCTCATTGGCCTCTCCTCAAACGTAACATCCTTCTGATTTGCACATCCCCAAAATCAATAACGTGAGTCGGGTCTGAAACATACTTTATCAACTGAGATACGTGAAATACACTATTCATGTGGCTCAACGACGGGGGTAATGCCAAACGGTAGGCCACCTCGACAACTCTCTCTAATATCTCGAAAGGTCCAATATACCTTGGACTAAGTTTACCCTTTTTCCCAAAATGAAAAACTACCTTCGACGGAGACACTCTCAACAAGATGTGATTCCCTACCTCAAACTCCAAGGGTCGATGCCTAACATATGCGTAGGACTTTTGTCGACTCTGAGCCGCCAACATTCTCTCTATAATCAACTCGATTTTCCTCCCAGTACAAGATCCGGCTCGGTGCCAACTAAATCGATTAGCTCATTCCAACATATCGGTGATCGACATTGTCGGCCATAAAGGGCCTCATACGGTGCCATCTAAATTGATGCGTGCCAGCTATTATTATAAGTGAACTCAATCAGGGCCAAATGTTCATCCCAATCGCTACTCCAGTCTAGCACACACGCGCACAACATGTCCTCGAACGTCGGAATGGCACGCTCAGACTGTCCATCGGGCTGAGGATGGAAATAAGTGCTCAAACGCAAATGTGTCCCCAATGATCTATGTACCGCCTTCTAGAAATGCGACACAAACCGGCCATCCCTGTCCGAAATAATGGTTTTCGGCGTACCATGAAGCCTCACGATATGTGAGATAAATATACTAGCAAATTTCTCTTGACTCCAAGTATCCTTGATGCCCAGAAAATGTGCTGACTTAGTTAGTCGATCCACGATTACCCATACCATGTTCATCCCCGTCTTCGTCCTTGGAAAATCCATGACAAAATCCATAGCGATGTCCTCCGACTTCTATTCCGGAACGGAAAGTGGTTTAACAACCCGACTGGACGCTGATGTTCGATTTTGACTTGCTGGCAAGTCAAACATTTAGCCACAAACTATACTACCTCATTTTTCATGTCATTCCACCAAAAGTTATTCCTCAAATCCTTATACATTTTACTCGAGCCCGGATGAACTGAGTAAGGTGACCTATGAGCCTCTTGCATAATGCTCTGCCTAAATTCCAAGTCGTTCGGTACACACAACCGACCTTGGAATCTCAGCACCCCGTCCTCATGAATCACTAATCCCTGGGCTTTCCCTTTAACTACATTCTCATGGAGCTGGATAAACATCGGATCCTCAACTCTCTCGATTTGATGTCATCGACCAGTGATGAGGAAATCTCAATAGCGTACAACTGTCCCCCGCTCCCCAGTAACACAACCTCGATCCCCAACTCAATCAGCTCTCGCTGGAGTTTTAGGTAAACCGTGAGTAACTCAAGTGCCCGAAGCGATACCGATTTCCCGACTCAAGGCATCTGCTACCACATTTGCCTTGACCGGGTGATAAAGAATTTCGAGGTCATAATCCTTTTTCAGTTCTAAGCACCTCCTCTGTCTCATGTTCAACTTCTTCTGCGTGAATATATAATTCAATCTCCTATGATCGGTGAAAATCTTACAAGAAGAGCTATACAGATAGTGACGCCAAATCTTCAATGCAAACATGACCGCGGCCAACTCTAGATTGTGTGTAGGGTAATTCAAGTCATACGATTCTAACTGACGGGAACCATAGGGAATCGTCTTTCCATGATGCATGAGTACACACCCAAGTCCTTGGCCCGAGGCATCGCTATAAACTGAAAAGCCCTCATTACCGCATGGTAAGGCTAATACTGGAGCGCTAGTCAACCACTTCTTCAACTCTTTAAAACTCTTCCGCCTCTCGTCTGTCCACACAAACTTCTCTGACTTCTGCAACAACTGAGTAAGCGGTCGAGCAAGCTTAGAGAATCCCTCAACCAATCTCCGATAATATCCAGCCAGACCCGGAAAACTACGAACCTCTTTTACGTTCTTGGGCGGTGCCCAATTCAATACTGCCTTTATTTTGTGTGGGTCCACACGAACGCCCTCGATCGAGATTACGTGACCGAGAAACATAACCTCTCTCAACTAGAACTCACACTTAGAGAACTTCGCATAAAGGCGCTGAGTTCTGAAAATGTTCAACACTATGCGTAGATGATGGGCATGCTCTTCTTCGTTCCTCAAATAGATCAGAATGACGTCGATAAAGATGGCTAAATACTTATCGAGATGTTCGATGAAGACCTTGTTCATTAACTGTATGAACACGGCTGGGGCGTTGGTTAGCCCGAACGGCATAACCACAAACTCGTAATGCCCGTACCTAGTCCAAAAAGCCATTTTCGGAAAATCTGAATCCCTCACTTGGAGAGGGTCTCTCAAATGCAAGACTGTTATTCTATATACCAAATTACGATGTCAGTGATATACAATAATATAGTAGTAATAAACCCCGACCTCAAATCAATTTTGGTAAACACTGTAGACCACTGCAACTGGTCAAACATGTCGTCAATCCTTGGAAGCAGATACTTGTTTTTGATAGTTACCTTGTTCAGCTCTCGATAATCAATCCATAACTGCAGTGACCTATCTTTCTTCCTTACGAATATGACCGATGCGCCCCAAGGTGAAGTGCTCGGTCGATTGTTACCAATGTATAGCAATTCCTATAGTTGTTTCTTTAATTCTCGCATCTCCGCAGGTGCCATGCGGTAAGGTGCTTTAGAAATCAGAGACACACTCGTCTCTAAAACAACGGTGAACTCAACTTCACGGTCCGATGGTAAACCCGGCAACTCATATCGAAAAATGTCAGAATATTAATTTATTACCAGAATAGATGAAAGTTCGATTCCCCCTTCTTCCGACCTCATGGGGTAGCACCAATAACCAGTGCACCCTCCTCGAAGAAGTTTCACCACCCTCAAAGCATTGATCAAGAATCTATGACCACCCCGAGTGCGTCCCACAAAGGAGTGTACGGTACCGTCAGTGGATAACATCGAAATGCTCCTCGTTCTATAGTTAATAATCGCCCCATGCCTGTCTAACCAATCCTCACCAAGGATCAAATCCTCATTCTTAATGTCTACCACAATCAGATTAGAAGGCCATGCCCTCCCTGCGATACTCACCAGAAAATTTCTAACTCACGATCCCCTACAATTCTATCTCCGCTAGGTAGTTTAACGATAAATGGTTCATATGCAACCAAACAATCAACACAGACGATGCATGTAATCCAAAGAGATGAAAGAATGTGTAGCACCAGAATCAAAAAGTACAGAAACAGCAGAAACAGGATGGTGAAGGATGTGGGCGGTACCTGTAGCAATTGTCGTATCAGGATCCTCAGCTCATCTCATCTCATACACACGGAGCGGAACAGAACCCGCACTAGACGCTCCCCCTCTAGAAATTTTCCCACGTCCTCGACCCCTGCCGAAACACTGCTGAGGTAGATTAGTTGTCGGAGCCTGAATTACGCTCGGTTCCCTCGTAGCCGGGGCTGACACCTGAGTAACTGGTGCCCGACTTGTATCTCAAGAATACATAGCACGATGCCCCATACGACCATAATTATGACACTGTAGCGGCGTCTTTTCACACTCACTCATCATGTTCCCCGAACGACCATAGTTAAAACAAGTGTGACCACGAGCAGGAATAGTCGGAGCAGACATAGAGCTGTGGCCTCCCCTAAATGAATAGGGATGACTCCCCATAGGTCGCGATCCGGACAGAGTCTTCTGATTCCCACCAAACTTACTTTCTGAAAACTGACCGGAAGTCTTCTGCTTTTTACCCTCCATTGCCACCTCCGTCGCAAAAAAAGACATCTCGTAAGCCATCGCCTTATTATGCTAATACTTCAGAGTCGTACACCCGAGGAATGCCATATAGTGACGAATCATCGATTTCATCTGCATGTCGAAGTGGCGGATCTTGTCTTGTTCATCTCGGACCTGATTCCTCACGTAATGCAACTGTTGATTATAATCCTTAATTGCCTGTGAGATGGGAATATCTTGGGGTTTTGCCTCAAATAAGGCTCGAATCCTTCCCTATTTCACCGGTCACGGGCAATACTAGGCCTCCATCAACTCCTGGAACTCATCCCTCGTAGCTTCCCGGTCACGCGGTTTCACCGCCTGCCACCAAGTCGCCACCTCCTTAACGAGAAAGTATTGAGCAATATGTACTTTCCTCGCCTCGGAGCAGTTTGCTGCCTCGAATACCTTATTCATCTCAAATAGCCAACTTTCCCAACCAAAAGGGTCGGAAGTACCATCGAACTGCGGGGGATGCATACGGATCACATCTTGAAGCAACTTGTCGGTACCAGGGTCAGTAGGCGGAACCGGAGTAGCGTTAACTTGATTAACCACGACCGCCTTAGTAACGCCATCTTATTCGCTACTTGGTGCAGAATAGTAGCTACCCCGACATTATCATTAGCATTACCAAAGCTAGTAGACTAGTCCTGATGACCTTCGGTACTAGGATGAACACTGTCCGACAAAGATGACGCTCCCGAACCAGCCTCAGAACTATCCGACATGGCCGCCCCGCCGGCTGCGCCACATCCCCTACCGCATCTACGACCGCATCCACGTCCTTTACCAACAGGCACTCTGAGGAGGTAACTAGAGAGTACAGTTCAAACGCAAAACACATCACGATACCAATAATGAACAACACAGGATAACAAAACGAGTCAAGTTAGGAAAACTTACGAGCACTGGCTTACTGAGATGATGGTGTAGCAGTGATACCATTCAGGAACGACACTCGACTCGACCCAAATAACCAGCACCCTAGGTATCCATAAACCTTAGGCTCCGATACCATTTTTTGTAATACCCCCAGATGTTCAGGGCATATTACAGCGCCATGGACCCAACACCTTTTAATATATGATGACCTGTTTGGTTTTCAACTAGGGTCTTAAGTTCCTTGAATTTTCCTAAGGCTTCAGAATTATGTTTCATTAAGTACACAAATCCATACCTAGTATGTTCATGTGTGAATGTTATGAAATACTAAAATCCATCTCTTGCCACTTCAAAAGGGCCACACACGTCAGTATGGGTTAATCCAAGTTTTCAGCAGCTCTTCAAAAGTCGCTATGAAGGGTGACTTCGTCATTATGCCTTGAAGGCAAGATTCACAAGTTAGATAGGGATCCTATCCCAATAGATCCATAAGTCCATCTTTATCCATTTTATAAATTATGGGCTAACCAACATGACCAAGTCTAATATGCCATAGTGCTTGGTGTAATACCAAGATGTGAACTCATTTATTTTTCATTCAGTAATTGTCACTCTATAATTTTTCACTCATTAATAATCCTTCATCATTCATATTCATTCGTGTTCACCATTCGGAGCAACTTTGAATCGTGCATAGATATTGTTCATTATTTCAACCTTGCTTGATAATCGAGACAATAATATTATCTTGATTATTGTAATTGCTTAGTAAGTTGATGTTGATATTGGAGTTCATATCAGTTCGAATTTAACCCTTGTCCGGATCGTGCTATTGTTGGACAAACCCTCGTAATCATTGCCCAGAACCGCTGTTTTGGGGTTTCCGCACTTCCATTTTGTGTTATTGTTCCCAATCTTTGAGTTCTATTGCTTTTATTCTCTTCTCGGGTCGTTTCGTCATTTTTGGGCCCGAATAGTGTGCGCCGTGGCACACACCTTGTGCAGTTGGAGTGGGTATCGGCTGTACTGTGGGCCGCGTCCCTCTGCTGGCCATGCCACGACCATTAGCTAAATGTTGGGTGCTGTTTTTGGCCGCGGGCCACGGCACACTCAGTCAGTGCCGCGGAACGCAAAGCACATTACCCCTTTTTCAGCGGATTTTTGAGGAGAGAAGTTCATTTCATCATTCTCCTCATTCCTCCTCTCCTTGGGCGACTTACGGGCGATTTTGTGGGCGATTTGGCATCCTCAATCTTAGAGATTTCATCCTTCTTGAGTTCTTGGTGTGGATTAACAACATCATTTTGGATTCTTCATCATAAGTTAAGGTAACTTCTTCAACCCTAGATTCGATTTTGAGTTGGAGCATGATGTTTTGGATGATATAATCATGATTTGTGAAGGATATACGTATGATTATGAGTTTTTATGAGTTATCATCGGATTGTTGGAAGTTTATTCAAGAACAGTTTGAAGGTTGACTTAGAATTGGGTTCAACTAGATGTTATCGTAATCTCGAATTGTTTGTTCCTAATGGGTTATCGATTATGTTGATGGTGTTTTGTTGGATTGAATCACTCTTTTAGAGGATGGTTTTCGATACAATTGGGATTGGTTGTAAATAATGGGAGATTATTTACAAAGTGTTTTTCGAAATGCCCCAATGAGTTTGGATTTGTTGTATAGACCTTTTGAATTGGTTATGATCATAATTGATGTGTATATTAAGAGAATTATTGGTAATTGTGTTATTCAAGGTTGTTCGAGCGACCGATACCTCCATTAAGGACGATTGTTCGAGGACCGACATTATTCACCGGTATTTGAGGTAAGTTAATTCTTGCTCGGTTAAAAGGATAATCATTCCTTTCGTTGTTGATCATTCATATGTATAATTCATGTTTATTATTAATCATGTTGGTACTTGTAATTATCATACTATCATTCAATTCACGAGGAACAATAGTTCCAATCATTTCATTTGAAGCTATCACTCATTGCGTCATTAGTTCACCTCGGTGAGTGATTCTTGACCCTTGTCGGTTCTATTCATTGTTCTTCATCAGAGTCGCTTTTGTTTGTGTGACCTTCTGGGATTGTATTGCGTTTCTGATGGTATATGTGTGTAAATTTTTAGTCGGGCACATTAAGGTCATTGTGTTTGTAGGGATCCGGACACATTGGACTGTGCACACAGTAATGTGCCTCCGTGAGACTAATTTGGCCAAGTTTTGCGGGTGTTTATGGGGGATGTCGGGCACTCGGCAGGCTTGTGCACTTGCACATCCCATTCGTGGCGTACTATGATGCCCATCATTCATCTTAATTTCATAACTCATTCATGTGATTATTGTATTTTACTCAACTCTTGAGGATTGTTGTTCTGTGTAACTGACCCCATTTGGGGATGTTATTTTAGGTCATGGCAAGGCAAAAGCATGGAAAGAGAACGCTGACGGCGAGGAGTCCCAGTGATACTAGTAGGGGGCCTAGTCTGTCCATTTGTTCATGCTTCTTTGATTTGTATTTTCCGCTGTAGTTCCGTTTGGATTTCATTCTATTCAGTGTTGTATATTTTAACTTCATATGAAATATACATGTATTCTGTATTCCCTGGGTGTGTTGTATTTGAAACTCCTCATCGGAGTATTTGGTAATATAATGTGGTTCGGTACTACAGTTATATTATTTAATTCATTAATTCTCATTCGCCTGGTGGGTCCCAGTTGGGGGTTCACGGCACTGTAATATCCGCCTAGTTTGGGGGTGTTACAGAGTTGGTATCGGAACGTGGTTTTGAATACTACCTTCCGAGTCATGTCTCATGTCTCATTGAAATCATCATTCGTCCCACTAGTATCATTGGACTTTCACGTCACGTGTGACCTATGCAAGCGCCAAGCCCCTCAGACCAAAGAACGCTATGATTTCTGACGCCATGGTATAATTTCTGCCAATAAGAATCACTCATTCATCATTCATCAGTCAACAATCCTCAATCATTCATTTTATTAGATCTTATCGATCATGTCAATTCATTAATCATTCAGTCAATATCATTGCTCAGTTGTCGATCTTGTGGATCGTATTATAAATCTTGTTAACGTGTTCAAGATAATCATTTCAGGAATTCATCAGATAATCATATCACCTCTGTTGAGATTTCATGCGATCTTATCATATTCTGGCGAAATGTCGATGATCATTTTACTGCATTATTATTGCGTTCATTGCGTTAGAGCGTGTATGCTCATTATTTCATAACTTAATCATAAAATATTCATGCGAG
Organism: Orobanche coerulescens; assembly: GCA_033398695.1. Lineage (NCBI taxonomy): Eukaryota > Viridiplantae > Streptophyta > Magnoliopsida > Lamiales > Orobanchaceae > Orobanche > Orobanche coerulescens. Next base: position 137,929,373 of record CM065805.1, on the reverse strand, counting down.
ATCTATAATTATCATATGTTTCCTACCTTCAGTATGGATTGAGCTGTCAGAGGACGCAGGGGAAGAGGCCGCGGTGCGGGCCAAAACCCGGGAGCTCGAATGAATACCCGTGCGAACGCGAGGAATAATGTCAATTCAACGAGCAGGCCCCTCCGCCGCCACCTCAGGGTCAAGAGAGGAGTTTTAGCAGTATTATCGGCGACATCTCTCGCCAAAGGCCACCTACTTTCGAGGGCTCATCTGCGCCGGTGGATATTATTCACTAGCTTGAACATTTCGAGAAACTATTTGCTATGGTGGAGTGTCCCGAAGGGCACACAGTTTCAATTGCGGCTTACTATCTGGGTAAGAGCGCTCACTCTTGGTGGCTATATTTGAAGCCCACCCACGGATCTTGCACGTGGGACTAGTTGAAGACTCTTATGATGGAAAGATATTATCCGGCCCCACTCAGGGAAGCCAAGTTGTCGGAGTTACTCAGTCCCGACCCCTTAACGGAAGAAGATGTTCTCGTCATTGCCGAGAAGTTTCAGGAGCTACTTCTATTCACCTAATCCATTATCCACTCCGAGGCAGATAAGATCAAGTATTTCAGTAAGAGGTTGAAACCTCGTATGCGGCTACAATTTCTCAATCATCATTGTACCACCCTGGCCGAATTCATCGAAAAAGCTCTTACTTATGAGCTTACTGCGAAGGAGATTACTAAGTATCAAACTTCATCTGCTGGCAAGAAATCAAAGAATCATAATCAGTCCGAAGGCATTCATGCAACCTTTAAGAAGCCTCGTGCGGGCTCTACTTTTTCTGATTGACCTCCTATGGTGCCTAAACCTGCAAAATCTCAGTCCCGAGCGGCCAGTTCGGCCATCACCTATTTTAACTGTGGAGAGCATGGTCATTTCAGCACTAAGTGTCCGAGGCAGACTATCATGTGTAATAACTGTGGGATTGCCGGGCATAAGGCCCGTTTCTGTCGAAGAGACTCCAAGCCTACTCCGGCGACATCTCAGGCCCCGAAGCAGTCAGCTATTCAGAATCAGGCCACTCAGTCTGCGTCGTTTAAGATCACAGGAGCAAATAAAGGTGGAGCCCACAGCTATCAGACAGGAGCATCCGGTTCCGGGGCTGGCAATCCCCGAATTTACGAGATAAAGAGGACCAATGATCTAGAGGCCCGAATGATCTCAGGTACACTCGAAATTTTATCTCAACCTGTGTGTACCCTTTTTGATACTGGTGCATCACATTCATTCATTTTCGAGTCATGCTTGAGTAGACTTCACCTAGATAGTGCTACTATTTGTGAACCTTATATCATTGGTCTACCTGATGGTAGAAGAATTATCGGAGATCGTGAGATTAAGAATTGTCCGATTCAGCTTAATGGCCGAGTTTGGTTTCCTGACCTGATCGTGGTAGATTTACTTAGAGATGATGTTATTTTGGGTATTGATTGGATGGATCGTCATGATGCCATCCTTAATGTCCGTAAGCGTATGAGCACTATCAGTCCAGACGATGGAGTTGAGTGTGTATTTCAGGGGAGTAATCCTAGTTGTTCTGGAAGAGTTATCAATATGATGAAAGCAGTGAAATTACTCAATCGGAGGTGTGTTGGTTATTGGTGCTATATGACCAAGACCGAGAAACCATCAGTGTCATTGGCGGATATCCCGGTAATGAGATAATACGCCGATGTATTTCCAGACGAGTTACCTGGTTTGCCTCCACAGAGAGAAGTGTAATTCATGATAGAGTTGGAGCCTGGCACGTCCCCTACATCGAAGGCACCGTATTGTATGGCCCCGACCGAAATGTAGGAATTGAATAATCAACTGGAGGAATTGACCGAGAAGGGTTATATCCGACCGAGTGTGTCTCCGTGGGGAGCACAAGTGTTATTTGTCAAGAAGAACGATGGTTCATTTCGCTTGTGCATTGATTATCGAGAGTTGAACAGGGTGACGATCAAGAATAAATATCCCCTTACCCGCATCGATGATCTCTTGGATCATCTTCAGGGAGCTTCAGTATTTTCCAAGATCGATTTGAGATCTGGGTATCATCAGTTGCAAATTCGAGAGTCGGATATCACAAGAACGGTGTTTCGAACACGCTATCGCCATTACGAGTTTGTGGTGATACTGGTTGGGTTAACTAATGCACCTGCTGTATTCATGGAGTTCATGAACCGAGTTTTCATCGATTATTTAGATCAGTTTGTGGTTGTTTTCATAGACGACATTTTGTTTTATTCTCGTGACCGAGAGGAACACCAGCTTCACCTTCATCCGATTCTCAACATGTTGAGACGAGAGCAACTTTATGGAAAATTTTCCAAATATGAGTTTTGGATGTCCGAGGTGACGTTTCTCGGGCATGTGATTTCATCAGATGGAGTACATGTCGACCCTCAGAAGATGGAGGCTATCCGAGATTGGCAACCTCCGAAGAATGTTAAGGAAATCCGAAGTTTTCTCAGATTAGCTGGCTATTATCGGCAATTTGTGGAAGGATTTTCAAAAATCGCTCAACCTATGAAGAACCTTTTGCGGAAGGATAAGAAATACACATGGTCTGACACGTGTCAACGGAGTATTGAGGAGCTCAAGAGTCGTTTAATCGCAGCGCCTGTTCTTTCCTTACCACAAGGGACAGAAGGATTCGTGGTTTATAGTGATGCATCCGGATAAGGTCTCGGATGTTTATTAATTCAGATCGGTAACGTGATTGCCTATGCTTCGCGGCAACTGAGACCTTATGAGGTCAACTATCTAACCTATGACCTGGAGCTAGCGTCCATGGTATTCGCATTGAAGATTTGGCATCATTATCTTTATGGCTTCACTTGTAAGATTTTCACCGATCATAAGAGTTTGAAGTATATATTTACTCAGAAGGAGTTAAATATGCGACATAGATGGTGGTTAGAACTAATTAAATATTATGATATTGAGATACAATATCACCTGGGTAAGGCGAATGTTGTTGCCGATGCCTTAAGTCTTAAGTCCATTCAGGAGCAAATGCTTGCTTGTTTAACTATTTAGAAGGAACTTCAGCAGGAATTCCTAAGGCATGAGATCGAGGTTTGGTTACAACGTGTACAAGGGCAACTTTGTATGCTGGAGATTTCATCGCCACTTGAGGAGGCGATCAGAGTGAAACAAGGTTCAGACCAATTTTTGTTGCGCATTCGAGATGATGTCGCCCAGGGGAAGGCCCCTGGATTTGTGGTCCATGAGAATGGACTTTTGCGATTTAAGAACCAGTTATGTGTTTCGGCGGATGACGAGTTGAAAAAATCGATTTTGAGAGTGGCCCATGCTAGCCCTTATTCTATTCATCTGGGGTCTAGCAAGATCTACAAAGACATGAAACAAAATTACTGGTGGAGTAATATAAAGCGAGAAGTCGCAGAATTTGTTTCGAGATGTCTGACCTGTCAGCAAGTCAAGATAGAACATCAGCGACCGGCGGGTATGCTAAAACCCCTTCCTATCCCAGAATGGAATTGGGAAGATATTTCAATGGACTTCATCACGAGTTTGCCGTAGAGTCATGGTGGCATGAATACGATTTGTATTATTGTGGACCGTTTAACTAAGTCAGCTCATTTCCTTGAGATTAAGGATACATGGGGTCCTAAGAGACTTTCCCAGTTGTTTATCAAAGAGATCTTGAGATTGCACAGTACCCCTAAGAGTTTTGTTTCGGATCGTGACGGGCAATTTGTGTCGTATTTTTGGAAATCTGTTCATCATTCCGTGGGAACTCAGCTCAATTTCAGCACAGATTTTCACCCTCAGTACGACGGTCAATCAGAGATAACTATTCAGATGTTGGAGGACATGTTGAGAGCATGTGTTCTCGATTGAAAAGATGATTGGGAAGCCCAACTACCGTTGATCGGGTTCACGTATAATAACAGTTGGCATGCTTCGATCAATCAGCACTGAGCCCGATATGCTTATAGCCGCCCGCGAGAAGGTAGCATTGATCCGTAGTCATTTGTTGGCTGCTTAGAGTCGACAAAAATCATATGCAGATAATCATCGTCGACCATTAGAGTTCAAGACAGGTGAACACGTTTTGGTCAAGGTATCCCCGAGTCAAGGTATCTTCCGTTTCGGGAAGCGAGGAAAGTTGAGTCCGAGATTCATTGTACCATTTAAGATTTTGGATTGAGTAGGTGATCTGGCCTATCGATTGGCTTTACCTCCGGCTTTGAGACGAATTTATAACGTGTTTCATGTCTCTCAATTGTGGAAGTATATTGCCGACCCTAGTCACATACTTCAGTTAGATGAAATCAAGATAGTGGATGATCATACATATGAGGAGCGTCCTGTACGAGTCTTAGAATGACGAATCAAATAGTTGAGGAACAAGGCGATTCCTTTGGTTTAGATTCAGTGGTCGAAACACGGAGTCGAAGAGGCTACTTGGGAAACTGAGGATAGTATGCAGGAGAGTTATCCCGAATTGTTTGACCCTTAGTTTCGAGGACGAAACTCTTTTTAAGGGGGGGAGTATGTAATACCCGGATGTGAACTCATTTATTTTTCATTCAGTAATTGTCACTCTGTAATTTTTCACTCATTAATAATCCTTCATCATTCATATTCATTCATTCGTGTTCACCGTTCGGAGTAACTTTGAATCGTGTATTGATATTATTCATTATTTCAACCTTGCTTGAGAATCGAGACGAGAATATTATATTGATCGTTGTAATTGCTTAGTAAGTTGATGTTGATATAGGAGTTCATATCATTTCGAATTTACTCCTTGTTCAGATCGTGCTATTGTTGGACAAACCATCGTAATCATTGCTCGAAACCACCATTTTTGGGTTTCCGCACTTCTATTTTGTGTTATTGTTCCCAAGATTTGAGTTCATTGCTTTTATTATCTTCATGGGTCATTTTTCGTCATTTTTGGGCCCGAATAGTGTGCGCCGCGGCACAAGGGAGTGTGCGCCGCGGCCTACACCTTGTGCAGTTGGAGTGGGTACCGGCTGTACCGTGGGCCGCGACCCTCTGCTGGCCATGCCACGGCCCTAAGCTAAATGCTGGGTGCTGTTTTTGGCCGCGGGCCGCAGCACACTCAGTCCGTGCCGCGGCACGCGAAGCAGATTACCCCATTTTCAGTAGATTTTTGAGGAGAGAAGTTCATTTCATCATTATCCTCATTCGTCCTCTCCTTGGGCGACTTACGGGCGATTTTGTAGGCGATTTGGCATCCTCAATCTTAGAGATTTCATCCTCCTTGAGCTATGGGTTAACATCATCTTTTTGGATTCTTCGTCCTAATTTAAGGTAACTTCTTCAACCCTAGATTCGATTTTGAGTTGGAGCATGATGTTTTGGATAATATAATCATGATTTGTGAAGGATATACATATGATTATGAGTTTTTATGAGTTATCATCGGATTTTTGGAAGTTTATTCAAGAACACCTTAAAGGTTGACTTGGACTTGGGGTTTTCAAATAGATGTTATCGTAATCTCAAATTATGTATTCCTAGTGGATTATCGATTGTGTTGATGGTGTTTTGTTAGATTCAATCACTCTTTTGGAGGTTGGTTTTCGATACAATTTGGGTTGGTTGTAAATAATGGGAGATTGTTTACAAAGTGTTTGTCGAAATGCCCCAATGAGTTTGTATTTGTTGTATCGACCTTTTGAATTGGTTATGATCACAATTGATGCATATATTAAGCGAATTTTGGTACTTGTGTTATTCAAGGTTGTTCGAGCGACCGATACCTCCATTAAGGACGATTATTCGAGGTAGGACATTATTCACCGGTATTTGAGGCAAGTTAATTCTTGCTCGGTTAAAAGTATAATCATTCCTTTCGTTGTTGATCATTCATACGTATAATTCATGTTTATTATTAATCATCTTGGGACTTGTAATTATCATACTATCATTCAATTCATGAGGAACAACAGTTGCAATCAATTCATTTGAAGTTACCACTCATTGCGTCATTAGTTCACATTGGTGAGTCATTCTTGACCCTTGTTGGTTCTATTAATTGTTCTTCATCAGATTCGATCTTGTTCGTGTGACCTTCCGGGATTGTATTGCGTTTCGGATGGTATATGTGTGGAATTTTTAGTCGGGCACATTAAGGTCATTATGTTTGTAGGTATACAGACACATTGGGCTGTGCACACGGTAACGTGCCTCCATGAGACTAATTAGGCCAAGTCTTGCGGGTGTTTATGCGGGACGCCGGGCACTCGTCATGCTTGTGCACTTGCACATCGCATTCGTGGCGTACTATGATGCCCATCATTAAACTTAATTTCGTAAGTCATTCATGTGATTATTGTATTTTGTTCAACTCTTGAGGATTGTTGTTCTATGTATCTGACCCCGTTTGGGGATGTTGTTTTAGGTCATGGAAAGGCAAAAGCACGGGAAGAGAATGTTGATGGTGAAAAGTCCCGGTGATACCAGTAGGGGGCCCCAGTCTGTCCATTTATTCATGCTTCTTTGATTTGTATTTTCCGCGGGAGTTCCGTTTAGATTTCATTCAATTCAGTGTTGCATATTTTATCTTCATATGAAATATACATGTATTCTGTATTTCCTGGGTGTGTCGTATTTGAAACTCCTCATCGGAGTAGTTAGTAATATAATGTGGTTCGGTACTACAGTTATATTATTTAATTCATTAATTCTCATTCGCCTGGTGGGTCCCAGTTGGGGGTTCATGGCACTGTAATATCCACCTAGTTTGGGGGTATTACACTTGGCTTGTTTCATCCCTACCATGCTTCCTAGTTATAGTGTTCACATTTGTTTAATTCTTTAGATTCAAATGGTATAAACCATCTAATAATGTAGAAGTACCAACTAATTTATTTCTAAAATAAATATGACATGACCCATATCCAATAAAGAATTGAAATTTCTTACCTTCAATGATCGGAATTGATACATATTTTTGTGCCCCTTGGGCAAACCAAGTACATCATCCAAAGTAACAATAAAACTGGATTCTAAATCCAACATAAGTGATCCAATATCAGTAGCCTCGACTTTGTCCGCGTTGCCAACTGTCACCATCATTTCTCCAGCTGCACGCTTCCTACTTCATTACAGATCCTGATTCATTGTACATATGTGATAATTTGCACTGGAATCTAGTATCTAAGAAGTAGAATAAACAGTTACAGAATAGTTCGTATCCAAAACTAGTAGTTCTGTACCTGAAGGTGCATAGCGTTCAAGTTTTGGATAGTCCCTCCTCCAGTGGCCTAGCTCATCGCAGTTGAGGCATGCATCTATCTTCTTGGCCACCTTATATAATACCCGGTTATATATTCATTTATTATCATTCAGTAATTGTCACTCAGTAATTTTCACTCATTGATAATCATTCATTATTCACATTCATCCATCTGTGTTCGCCGTTCGGCGTAATTTTGAATCTTGGATCAGTTATCATTCGTCTTTCAACCCTGTTTGAGAATCGAGATGAGAATATTATCATTATCATCGTTTCGGTATCCTGTGTGTGAGGTGTAGCGCACGCTACGTACTCTTTATAGCGCATGCTATTTGAGTACACGTAGCGCACGCTATCATTCATCATTAGCGCACGCTAGCGAAATTGCGGCAGACAGTCCAGTAGGTACTGGACTGAAATGGATAATTCATAGCGCATGCTTGGAGTGGAAATAGCGTACGCTAGTTGTATTGGTAACGCACGCTAGCAATCGGAGTAGCGCGCGCTAAGGCTCGACCAGGCAGTGGACTGTAGGTTCTGGACTCCAATTACTGGGTAACAACTATCACGTAACGCACGCTAACATCCGGTTAACGTACGCTAAGAAGAAGACATTAGCACACGCTACCAAGTACGTAGCGCACGCTAACAAGGCAGGTAGAGTTCACTGGACTACCCCGTACACCCGCTAGCGCATGCTAACATCACGAGCTAGCGCATGCTAAGCTGGGTTTGGTATAAATAGGATAGTTCAACCGCATTTCGTCATTTTCTCCATTCCTTATCCTCATCTGGGCTATTTTGGCAATATTTGGGCATTTTGAGAAGATTGCTTCGAGCTGCTATCACCTATCTTCGATTGTAGAGTTTGGAAGGTCGATTTAACAAGTCCAATGGATCGAAGAGTTTCGATCTTCAAAGGTAATTTCTTCAAACCTTGGATTTCGATTTTGGAAATGGAGTATGATGCTTGGATGTTATAATCATGATATGTGGAGATATACATATGATTATGAGTTTCTATGAACTATCTTTGGATTATTGGAGAATTATTCAAGAACCCTTGAATGTTGACTTTGGAATTTTGGGGTTTTGGATTAGATGTTGTAGTAATCACGAGTTATGTATTCCTATTGGATTACTGATTACATTGACGATGTTTTGTTGGATTGAATCACTCATTTGGAGGTTGGTAATCGATATATTGGGATTGGTAGTAAATAATTGGACATTGTTTGCAACGTGTTTGTTTAAATGCCCCAATGAGATGAGATTGTTGTATCGACTTCTTGGATTGGTTATGATCATATTGATACATATATTAAGCGAATTGTTGGTACTTGTGTTATTTAAGGTTGTTCGAGCGACCGATAACTCCATTAAGGACATTTGTTCGAGGAAGGACATTTCATCACCGGTATTGAGGCAAGTTAATTCTTACTCGGTTATAAGGATAATCATTCCTTTCGTTGTTGTTCATTCATACATATAATTCATTCATCATACATCAATCATGTTGAGACTTGTAATTATCAAACTAATCATTCAATTCACTAGGAACAACAGTTCTAATCATTTCATTTGAAGCTATCACTCATTGCGTCATTATTTCACCTCGGTGAGTCATTCTTGACCCTTGTCGGCTTTCTATTCATTGTTCTTCATCATGGTCGCTTTTGTTCTTGTGACCTTCCGGGATTGTATTACGTTCCGGGTGGTATATGTTTGGAATTTTTAGTCGGGCACACTAAGGTCATTGTGTATATGTGGGAATCTGGACACATTGGACTTTGCACGCGGTGATGTGCCTCTGTGAGACTAATTAGGCCAAGTTTTGCGGGTGTTTATGTGGGACGCCGGGCACTCGGTAGGATTGTGCACTTGTACATCCCATTTGTGGCGTACTATGATGCCCCTCACTCAACTTGATTTCATAACTAATTCATGTGATTATTATATTTGTTCAACTCTTGAGGATTGTTGTTCTGTGTAACTGACCCCATTGGGGATATTGTTTTTAGGTCATGTCAAGGCAAAGACACGGGAAGAGAACGTTGACGGCGAGGAGTTCCAGTGATACTAGTAGGGGGCCCCAGTCCTTCCATTTATTCATGTATTCTTGATGTGTATATTCCGCTGCAATTTCCGTTTGGACTTTTATTTTATTCAGTGTTGTATATTTCATCTTCATATGAAATATACATGTATTCTGTATTTCTGGGTGTATTGTACTTGAAACTCTTCATCGGAGTAATTGGTAATATAATATAGTTCGGTACTACAGTAATATTATGCAATTCATCAATTTCATTCACCTGGTGGGTCCAGTAATTGTCACTCAGTAATTTTCACTCATTGATAATCATTCATCATTCACATTCATCCATTTATGTTCATCGTTCGGTGTACTTTTGAATCTTGGATCAGTTATCATTCGTCTTTCAACCCTGTTTGAGAATCGAGATGAGAATATTATAATTATCATCGTTTCGGTAGCCTCTGTGTGAGGTGTAGCGCACGCTACGTACTCTTTATAGCGCACGCTATTTGAGTACAGGTAGCGCACGCTATCATTCATCATTAGAGCCAGCAAGGGTAATTGAGGCAGACGGTCCAGTAGGTACTGGACTGAAATGGAGAATTCATAGCGCACGCTAGGAGTGGGAATAGCATACGCAAGTTGTATTGGTAACGTACGCTAGCAATCGGAGTAGCGGGCGGTAAGGCTCGAACAGGCAGTGGACAGTAGGTTCTGGACTCCAATTACTGGGTACCAACTATCAGGTAATGCACCTTAACATTCGGTTAACGTACGCTAAGAGAAAGACGTTATCACACGCTACCAAGTACGTAGCGCATGCTAACGAGGCAGTCAGAGTTCACTAGACTACCCGGTACACCCGCTAGCGCACGCTAACATCATGAGCTAGCGCACGCTAAGCTAGGTTTGGTATAAATAGGACAGTTCAACTTCATTTCGTCATTTTCTTCATTCCTAATCCTCATGTAGGCTATTTGGGCGATTTTAGGGCGTTTTGAGAAGATTGCTTCGAGCTGCTATCACCTATCTTCGATTGTAGAGTTTGGAAGGTCGATTTAACAACAAGTCCAACGGATCGAAGAGTTTGGATCTTCAAAGGTAATTTCTTCAAACCTTCGATTTCGATTTTGGAAATGGAGTATGATGCTTGGATGTTATAATCATGATATGTGGAGATATACATATGATTATGAGTTTCTATGAACTATCTTTGGATTATTGGAGAATTATTCAAGAACCCTTGAGTGTTGACTTTGGAATTTTGGGGTTTTGGATTAGATGTTGTAGTAACCTCGAGTTATGTATTCTTATTGGATTACTGATTTCATTGACAATATTTTGTTGGATAGAATCACTCATTTGGAGGTTGGTATTCGATATATTGGGATTGGTAGTAAATAATTGGAGATTGTTTGCAACTTGTTTGTTTAAATGCCCCAATGAGTTAGGTTTGTTGTATCGACTTCTTGAATTGGTTATGATCATATTGATACGTATATTAAGCGAATTGTTGGTACTTGTGTTATTTAAGGTTGTTCGAGCGACCGACAACTCCATTAAGGACGTTTGTTCGAGGAAGGACATTTCACCACCGGTATTGAGGCAAGTTAATTCTTGCTCAATTATAAGGATAATCATTCCGTTCGTTGTTGTTCATTCATGCATACAATTCATTCATCATACATCAATCATGTTGAGACTTGTAATTATCAAACTAATCATTCAATTCACTAGGAACAACAGTTCTAATCATTTCATTTGAAGCTATCACTCATTGCGTCATTATTTCACCCTGGTGAGTCATTCTTGACCCTTGTCGGCTTTCTATTCATTGTTCTTCATCATGGTCGCTTTTGTTCTTGTGACATTCCGGGATTGTATTGGGTTCCGGGAGGTATATGTTTGAAATTTTTAGTCGGGCACACTAAGGTCATTGTGTATATGCGGGAATCTGGACACATTAGACTGTGCACACGGTAACGTGCCTCTGTGAGACTAATTAGGCCAAGTTTTGCGGGTGTTTATGTGGGACGCCGGGCACTCGGTAGGATTGTGCAGTTGCACATCCCATTCGTGGCGTACTATGATGCCCCTCACTCAACTTGATTTCATAACTAATTCATGTGATTATTGTATTTGTTCAACTCTTGAGGATTGTTGTTCTGTGTAACTGACCCCGTTGGGGATGTTGTTTTTAGGTCATGGCAAGGCAAAGGCACGGGAAGAGAACATTGACGGCGAGGAGTTCCAGTGATACTAGTACGAGGCCCTAGTCCTTCCATTTATTCATGTTTTCTTGAAGTGTATTTTCCGCAGCAGTTTCCGTTTGGACTTTTATTTTATTCAGTGTTGTATATTTCATATTCATATGAAATATACATGCATTCTGTATTCCTGGGTGTATTGTACTTGAAACTACTCATCGGAGTAATTGGTAATATAATGTGGTTTGGTACTATAATTATATTATGTAATTCATTAATTTTCATTCGCCTGGTGGGTCCAGTAATTGTCACTCAGTAATTTTCACTCATTGATAATCAATCATCATTCACATTCATTCATTTGTGTTCACCGTTCGGCATAATTTTGAATCTTGGATCAGTTATCATTCGTCTTTCAACCCAGTTTGAGAATCGAGATGAGAATATTATCATTATCATCGTTTTGGTAGCCTGTGTGTGAGGTGTAGCGCACGCTACGTACTCTTTATAGTGAACGCTATTTGAGTATAGGTAGCGCACGCTATCATTCATCATTAGCGCAAGCTAGCATAATTGAGGCAGACAGTCCAGTAGGTACTAGATTGAAATGGAGAATTCATAGAGCACGCTAGGAGTGGGAATAGCATACGCTAGTTGTATTGGTAACGTACGCTAGCAATCGGAGTAGCGCGCGCTAAGGCTCGAACAGGCAGTGGACAGTAGGTTCTGGACCCTAGTTACTGGGTACCAACTATCAGGTAACGCACGCTAACATCCGGTTAATGTACGCTAAGTGGAAGATGTTAGCATGCTACCAAGTACGTAGCGCATGCTAACGAGGCAGTCAGAGTTCAGTAGACTACCCGGTACACCCGCTAGCGCACGCTAACATTAGGAGCTAGCGCACGCTAAGCTGGGTTTGGTATAAATAGGACAGTTCAACCCAATTTCGTCATTTTCTTCATTCCTCCTCCTCATCCGAGCGATTTGAGCGATTTTTGGGCGTTTTGAGAAGATTACTTCGAGCTGATATCACCTATCTTCGATTGTAGAGTTTGGAAGGTCGATTTAACAACACGTCCAATGGATCGAAGAGTTTAGATCTTCAAATGTAATTTCTTCAAACCTTGGATTTCGATTTTGGAAATGGAGTATGATGCTTGGATGTTATAATCATGATATGTGAAGAGATATACATATGATTATGAGTTTCTATGAACTATCTTTGGATTATAGGAGAATTATTCAAGAACCCTTGAATGTTGACTTTGGAATTTTGGCGTTTTCGATTAGATGTTGTCGTAATATCGAGTTGTGTATTCCTATTGGATTATTGATTTCATTGACGATGTTTTGTTGGATTGAATCACTCATTTGGAGGTTGGTATTCGATATATTTTGATTTGTCGTAAACAATTGGAGATTATTTGCAACGTGTTTGTTTAAATGCCCCAATGAGTTGGGTTTGTTGTATCGACTTCTTGAATTGGTAATGATCATATTGATACGTATATTAAGCGAATTGTTGGTACTTGTGTTATTTAAGGTTGTTCGAGCGACCGGTAACCTCATTAAGGACGTTTGTTCGACGAAGGACATTTCTGTAACACCCCAAACTAGGCGGATATTACAGTGCCGTAGATCCCCAACTGGGACCCACCAGGCAAATGAAAATGAATGAATTACACAAGATAAATGTAGTACCGAACTACATTACAACCATAATTACTCCGATGAGGAGTTTAGTTACAACATACCAGGACAATACCGAATACTAGTGTATTTTATATGAAGATAAAATACACAACACTGAATGAAACGGATAATTCAAATGAAAGTCTGCAGCGGAAAATAAAGGACAGTAACATGAATAACTGAAAGATCGGGGGCCCCTACTAGTATCACTAGGACTCCTCGACATCAACATGCTATTCCCGTGCGTTTGCCTTGCCATGACCTGAAAAACAAAATCCCCAAACGGGCCGATTAAATGTAACAACAATCCTCAAGAGTTGAAAATACACAATCATGATTATATCTGAAATTATGAAATATCCTGTCGAAACATACGCAATCAAACATGCTATATGAATCAACTAACAGTACGGCTCAAAGGGTGGCGCCACACTACGCCCGGGATGGAAATGTGTCCGTGCACAAGCCACCAACGAGTATCGATCAAATACACGTGTGGTCTTGTACCTAATCAGTCTCACGAGACAATATGACCCGTGTGCACAGTCCAATGTATCACTCCCAATACATGACCATCACGTGCCCGACATGAAAATCCGACACATACCAACCGGCACGCCAGTATGACCCGGAATGCCACGATATAATAAAAGTGACATCGAAAATGAATAATGACTCACCGAGGTGGAATGGTAATGAAATAAATGACAGCTCAATGAAAAGATTGGAACCATCGTTCCTTATGACTGAAGTAATTAATTGACAACAACAAGTTTTGATACGGTTAATATAATGATGAATGAGTTATGATTATGAATGAACAACAACAAAAGGGATGAATATCCTTTTAACCGAGTAAGAATTAACTTACACAATACCGGTGACAATTATCCTTCCACGAACAACGTCCTAATTGAGATATCGGTCGCTCGAACAACCTTAAATAATACAATTACCAACAATCCGTTCAATATACGAATCAAACACGAATATAACGAACTCAAAACGTCGATACGATTAAACCAAGTCCATAGTGGCATTAAATCAAACACGTTGTATCCAAACTCCGATTGTTTACAATCAAACCTCAATATACCAATATCAAAATCTCCAAGAAGTGTTTTAAACCAACAAAACATCTCCAATACGATCAATAATCCGTTATGAATATCCAAAAATGTGATTATAACAACAATTAGTCGAAAATCCCCAATTCCAACTCGATATTCAAGGTGTTCTTGAATAATTCCTCAATAATTCAATGAATCCTTATACAAACTCATAATCATATACATATCCCTTCATATAACATGATTATAACGTCCAAAACATCACATCTCAACACAAAATCGAAGTCCAAAGTGTTGAAGAATTTACCTCTTGAAGATCCAACCAATTCGATCCGATGAAAACGTGTAAAAACGACTATCCAAGCTTCCCAAATGATTGAAGGTGATGAAAAATATACACTCAAATGATAATTGATGAAGAAATCTCTCCCTCAAGTTATTCTCTCTCGGTTGCAGGTGAAGAAGATGAAAAAAAATGGAAGAAATGAGCTCAAAATGCTCAAAAATAAATTTATAGGGTTGACTCGGCCGACTCGACCGTGCCCGCCCGACACGGTCGCGGCACGCTGGGCCAGGGGACTCGATCGTGTCCTCGCTTGACACGGTCGCGGCGCGAAGGGCCTACCGAGCAGGACCCGTCCGCGGCGCCGGCATTGACTCGACCGTGTCACGGCACACGGCCGGCCTCCGGCGACGATTCTCGCCTATCCGGAAGGTGTGACTCGGCCGTGCTGCACGACACGGCCGGGTCCCGAGGCGTATACTTCGGCATTATCCGGACGAGTACGGCACGGGCCGTGTCGGACGACACGGCCGAGTTCGTTCGGCGGTGATCGCCAACAACCGAAAAGTGAGTGGTTGAGCTAAAACGACCATAACTCTCTCGTCCTGACTCCGATTGACTCACCGTTTGAACCATTGGAAAGCTAACTCGATGCTCTATAATATTGCAAAGATTTAGAATTTTTGGAATTACCAAAAATTAATGGTGATCTAACAAAGTCGAACTCATATGAGGAAAGTTGAAACAATGAACAATAACGATACACAACTCGAAGTTTTTCCGAACGGTGAACACGGTGAAAGAACATGATTGATGAATGATTATAATTGAGTGAAAATACACTGAGTGACAATCACCGAATGAAATTACTGAATGATAATGACTGAATTACAACCGGGTATTACATACACCCCCCTTAAAAGAGTTTCGTCCCCGAAACTAAGGGTCAAACAACTCGGGATAACTCTCCCGCATACTATCCTCGGTTTCCCAAGTAGCCTCTTCGACTCCGTGTCTAGACCACTGAATCTTGACCAAAGGAATCGACTTATTCCTCAACTGTTTGATTCGCCGCTCCAACACTCGTACAGGACGCTCCTCGTACGAATGATCATCCGCGATCTCAATTTCGTCGAACTGAAGTATGTGACTCGGGTCGGCAACAAACTTCCGCAACTGAGAGACATGAAACACATTATGAATTCGGCTCAAAGCCGGAGGTAAAGCCAATCGATAAGCTAACTCGCCTACTCGATCCAAAATTTCAAACGGTCCAATGAATCTCGGACTCAACTTCCCCCGTTTTCCGAAACGGAAAATACCTCGACTCGGGGATACCTTGACCAAAATGTGGTCACCCGTCTCGAACTCTAGTGGTCGACGACGATTATCTACATATGATTTCTGTCGACTCTGAGCTGTCAACATACGACTCTTGATCAAAGCTACCTTCTCCCGGGCGGCTATAAGCATATCGGGCTCGGTGCCTATTGATTCTGACAAGTCATCCCAACACAAAGGAGATCGACAACGACGACCGTACAAGGCCTCGTAAGGTGCCATCTTAATGGAGACATGTCAACTATTATTATACGTGAACTCGATCAGTGGTAGTTGGGCTTCCCAATCGTCCTTCCAATCGAGGACGCAAGCTCTCAACATGTCCTCTAATGTCTGAAAAGTCCTCTCTGATTGTCCGTCGGACGGAGGATGAAAGGCAATCGAGATTAAGCCGAGTTCCCATAGCACGATGAACTGATTTCCAAAATGGGATACTAATCGCTCATCACGATCGGAAACGATACTCTTAGGAGTACCGCAAGGCCTCACTATCTCCTTGATGAACAATCGGCCATCTCTTGGGACTCCACAAATCCTTGATTTCAAGGAAATGAGCTAAATTAGTAAAGCAGTCCGCGATCACTCAGATCGTATTTATGCCACAACGACTCGTCGGCAATTCGTGATGAATTCCATAGAAATGTCTTCCCACTTCCATTCTGGAATAGGAGCGGTATCAAGATACTCACGGCCGCCGATGTTCAATCTTAACTTGTTTGGTGAGTTAAGCATCTCGAAACAAATTTTGCGACTTCGCTTCATATTACTCCACCGAATTTTGTTTCAAGTTCTTGTACATCTTGGACCCCGGATGAACAGAATAAGGGGTAGCATGAGCTTCTCTCAAAATAGAATTTTTCAACACGTCATTCGCCGGTACGCACAAACGGTTCTTAAACCTCAAAAGTCAATCATCTTGGACCACGAATCCAGGGCTTTCCCCTGAGCCACATCTTCACGGATGCGCAACAATGAAGGGTCTGAACTCTGATTCTCTCTGATTACCTCCTCAAGTGACGATGAAATCTCTAACATACAAAGCTGTCCCTGAACTCGCTGAAGCCAGACCTTGATGTAGGGTATAAGGAATTCCTGTTGAAGCTCCTTCTGAACTGTTAAACGAGCAAGCATCTGCTCCTGAACGGACTTACGACTCAAGGCGTCGGCGACAATGTTCGCCTTGCCCGGGTGGTAAAGGATTTCGATATCATAATCTTTGAGTAGTTCCAACCACCGTCTCTGTCGCATATTTAACTCCTTGTGAGTAAATATATCCTTCAACTCTTGTGATTGGTGAATAACTGAAAGGTGACACCATAAACGTAACGACGCCAAATCCCCAACGCGAAAACCACGGCTGCTAGCTCCAGGTCGTGGGTTGGATAATTGTCCAACTAATCCGAGGAAACATCGGATTTACTTAATATCTTTCGGAGGTCGCCAATCTCGGATAGTCTCCGACTTCTGAGGGTCGACACGAACTCTGTCAGATGAAATTACATGTCCGAGAAAGTCACTTCGGACCTCCAGAACTCATATTTGGAAAACTTTCCATAAAGTTGCTCTCGTCTCAACACGTCGAGAACCTGATGAAGATGAACCTCGTATTCCTCTCAGCTACGAGAATAAATCAAAATGTCTTCGATGAAGACAACAACAAACTGATCCAAAAAAAAAATCGATGAAAACCCGATTCATTACCCACCATGAATACCACAGGTGTAATAGTTAGCCCGAACGGCATAACTACGAACTCATAATGACCATAGCGTGTATGAAACGCTGTCCTCGCGATATCCGACTCTCGAATCCGCAACTGGTGATATCCAGATCTTAAGTCGATCCCGAAAATACCGAGGCTCTCGAAGTTGATCTAAAAGATCATCAATACGGGTAAAGGATACTACTCTTGATCATCACCTGCTCAACTCCCCGCTAATCGATACACAAGCGAAAAGAACTATCATTCTTCTTGACAAACAAAGATCGGGTGCTCCCCACGGGACGTACTCGGTTGGATCTAACCTTTCTCGAACAATTCCTCAAGTTGATTCGTCAACTCTCGCATTTCGGTTGGGGCCATCCGATACGGTGCCTTCGATAAATTGGACGTACCGGCTCCCAATCACTCATGAATTCACCTACTCTATGTGAAGGCAAATACATCGTCAATCGATGACAATGATACCACGAATGATTGAACATTTCGATTGCCCTAGAATGGTCAATCGATAAAAAGAGATACAAATAATGATTGAACAACTCGATTGCCTTAGAAAGGCCAATCGATGAAGATGATACAATGAATGTTTGAATAACTCGATTGCCTTTGAAAGGACAATCGATGAAAATAATACAATGAATGATTGAATAACTCGATTGCCTTAGAAAGGCCAATTGATGAAAATGATACAATGAATTATTGAATGACTCGATTGTCTTAGAAAAGCCAATCGATGGAAATGATACAATGAATGATTGAATGACTCGATTGTCTTAAAAAAAAGCCAATCGATGGAAATGATACAAGGAATGATTGAATAACTCGATTGCCTTAGAAAGGCCAATCGATGAAAATGATACAATGAATGATCGATAGTTCGATTGCGGAATTTCTTCGCTTCCGCCATAATAGAAATTCTCTTTCGAACAATGGGGATTACTTCCTGAAGCATACATTCGACAACTAACGACGGAAAGATAGCGACCAAACGCTAACAAACACCGAGGATAGTATTAAGACGGTTAAACCAAACTAATACCGAAATTACATCGCCCTAAGATAAATTCACCACGATTAGGTCCACCAACCAATCGCGGTTACTAAGCTTACTTAGGTATGATTCCAAAATTCTTCCATCGTCAGTAGACCGATGGTATGAGGTCCACAAGCAATAGGACTATCCCGAAATAAGTCTATTCAAGCATGATTCGAAAATGAATGAATGCGGTGTACCAAAGATCAAAAGGTACACACAAGTTGAAATAAAATTACGAGTATACGAAATCATTCGCCACGGATCGTCGATCCTCCTCATCATATGAATCAGGACTTGCCGGTCCCGAACCGACGCTCCCGTCGATAAATACGAGCTCCAACTCTATTTGCTTCCATTGTCTTAAACGACGATGACAAAGCGCCCGATTCAAACGCCTGGTTGCTTCGGGCTCGAGATGCCCGAGCCGACTTGGAGTCCTTTCGCAAAAACGGGCCTTATGCCCAAAATTCCTACAATTATAGCACGTGATAGACGGTTTCAGACACTCAGTGCTGAAATGACCCGGCGTTCCACAATTGAAACAGGTGATGGCCGAACTGGCCGCTCGGGAATGAGATCCCGCAAGATTATGCGCCGTATAAGGTCGCTCAGAAACGATAGGGCTCACACGAGGCTTCTTGAAGGTTGACTGACCGCCTTTGGGTTGATTACGCTTCGTTGATTTCTTGTTGAAAGATGAAGGTTGTTGTTCAGCACTTTCCTTAGCAGCCGTCTCATACGGGAGAGTTCTCTCGATTAATCCGGTCAGAGTGGCGCAATGATGATTGAGCAACTGCACATGGGTCATCATGGCCTGCATAAAAGTGAGTGGATCAACTCGACCATCTTCTGATCGAGCCGAGTCCTGGGCACGATTTCCCGGCAGCGAGTGATTATTTCTCGGGTTTCGGTCCGCGGCCTCTCTCCGTGCATCCACAGCCGACTCTCTCCATACCAAGTAGGAAGGTCGCATAATGATTATATTTCCCGCATGATTAGCACGTTATGATTATGTCATGAGATGATGAAAATGAGTATACATGCTCTAACTTAGTGATTATATGAATGATTTACTGAAGTTACATGATTATCTGATGAAATTCTTGAAATGATTATCTTGAATAACTTAACAAGATTGATAATATGATCATCCAGATTGACAACTGAGTAATGAAATGAATTGAGTAATTAATGAGTTAACATGATCGTCCTGATTATTAAATGAGTAATGAAATGAATTAGGTGATTGATGAGTTAATATGATCGTCCCGATCATAATGAATGATGATGTTTGAGGATTGTTAAATGATTAATGATGAATGAATGACTATTGCCGTAAATTATACCATGGCGTTAGAAGTCTTACGCTTCTTTCGGTCGATTGGCTCGGCATTTGCACAGTACACACGTGACGAGAAATACCAATGATACTAGTCTGATGACTATGATTTCAAATGAGACATGAATAGGAAGGTAGTATTCAAAACAACGCTCCGATACCAACTCTGTAACACCCCAAACTAGGCGGATATTACAGTGCCGTAGATCCCCAACTAGGACCCACCAGGCAAATGAAAATGAATGAATTACACAAGATAAATATAGTACCGAACTACATTACAACCATAATTACTCCGATGAGGAGTTTAGTTACAACATACCAGGACAATACCGAATACTAGTGTATTTTATATGAAGATAAAATACACAACACCGAATGAAACGGAGTATTCAAATGAAAGTCTCATAGCTGAAAATAAAGGACAATAACATGAATAATCAAAGATCGGGGCCCCTACTAGTATCACTAGGACTCCTCGACATCAACATGCTATTCCCGTGCGTTTGCCTTGCCATGACCTAAAAACAAAATCCCCAAACGGGCCGATTAAATGTAACAACAATCCTCAAGAGTTGAAAATACACAATCATGATTATATCCGAAATTATGAAATATCTGTCGAAACATACGCAATCAAACATGCTATATGAATCAACTAACAAGACGGCTCAAAGGGTGGCGCCACACTACGCCCGGATGGAAATGTGTCCGTGCACAAGCCACCAACGAGTATCGATCAAATACACGTGTGGTCTTGTACCTAATCGCCTCACGAGACAATATGACCCGTGTGCACACCCAATGTATCACTCCCAATACATGACCATCACGTGCCCGACATGAAAATCCGACACATACCAACTGCACGCCAAGATGACCGGAATGCCACGATATAACAAAAGTGACATCGAAAATGAATAATGACTCACCGAGGTGGAATGGTAATGAAATAAATGACATTAATGAAAAGATTGGAACCGTCGTTCCTTATGACTGAAGTAATTAATTGACAACAACAAGTTTTGATACGGTTAATATAATGATGAATGAGTTATGATTATGAATGAACAACAACAAAAGGGATGAATATCCTTTTAACCGAGTAAGAATTAACTTACACAATACCGGTGACAATTATCCTTCCACGAACAACGTCCTAATTGAGATATCGGTCGCTCGAACAACCTTAAATAATACAATTACCAACAATCCGTTCAATATGCGAATCAAACACGAATATAACGAACTCAAAACGTCGATACGATTAAACCAAGTCCATAGAGGCATTAAATCAAACACGTTGTATCCAAACTCCGATTGTTTACAATCAAACCTCAATATACCAATATCAAAATCTCCAAGAAGTGTTTTAAACCAACAAAACATCTCCAATACGATCAATAATCCGTTATGAATATCCAAAATGTGATTATAACAACAATTAGTCGAAAATCCCCAATTCCAACTCGATATTCAAGGTGTTCTTGAATAATTCCTCAATAATCCAATGAATCCTTATACAAACTCATAATCATATACATATCCCTTCATATAACATGATTATAACGTCCAAAACATCACATCTCAACACAAAATCGAAGTCCAAAGTGTTGAAGAATTTACCTCTTGAAGATCCAACCAATTCGATCCGATGAAAACGTGTAAAAACGACTATCCAAGCTTCCCAAATGATTGAAGGTGATGAAAAATATACACTCAAATGATAATTGATGAAGAAATCTCTCCCTCAAGTTATTCTCTCTCGGTTGCAGGTGAGGAAGATGGAAAAAAATGGAAGAAATGAGCTCAAAATGCTCAAAAAATGAATTTATAGGGGTTGACTCGCGGACTCGACCGTGCCCGCCTCGACACGGTCGCGGCGGCGCGCTGGCGGCGGCGAGGACTCGACTGTGTCCTGCTTGACACGGTCGCGGCGCGAAGGGGCCTACCGACAGTGACCCGTCCGCGGCGCTCGGCATTGACTCGACCGTGTCCTGGCACACGGTCGGGCCTCTGGGCAGACGATTCTGGCCTATCCGGAAGGGTGCGACTCGGCCGTGCCAGACGACACGGTCGGGTCCTGAGGCAGACACTTCGGAATTATCCGGACGAGTACGGAACGGGCCGTGTCGGACGACAAGGCCGAGTTCGTTCGGCAGTGATCGGCCAACAACTGAAAAGTGAGCGGTTGAGCTAAAACGACCATAACTCTCTCGTCCGGACTCCGATTGACTCACCGTTTGAACCATTGGAAAGCTAACCCGATGCTCTATAATATTGCAAAGATTTAGAATTTTTGGAATTACCAAAAATTAATGGTGATCTAACAAAGTCGAACTCATATGAGGAAAGTTGAAACAATGAACAATAACGATACACAACTCGAAGTTTTTCCGAACGGTGAACACGGTGAAAGAACATGATTGATGAATGATTATAATTGAGTGAAAATACACTGAGTGACAATCACCGAATGAAATTACTGAATGATAATGACTGAATTACAACCGGGTATTACAATTTCATCACTGGTATTGAGGCAAGTTAATTCTTGCTCGCTTAAAAGGATAATCATTCCTTTTGTTGTTGTTCGTTCGTTCATATAATTCATTCATAATACATCAATCATGTTGAGACTTGTAATTATCAAACTAATCATTCAATTCACTAGGAACAACAGTTCTAATCATTTCATTTGAAGCTATCACTCATTGCGTCATTATTTCACCCCAGTTAGTCATTCTTGACCCTTGTCGGCTTTCTATTCATTGTTCTTCATCATGGTCACTTTTGTTCTTGTGACCTTCCGGGAGGTATATGTTTGGAATTTTTAGTCGGGCACACTAAGGTCATTGTGTATATGCGGGAATCTGGACACATTGGACTGTGCACATGGTAACGTGCCTCTGTGAGACTAATTAGGCCAAGTTTTGCGGGTGTTTATGTGGGACGCCGAGCACATGGCAGGCTTGTGCACTTGCACATCCCATTCGGGGCGTACTATGATGCCCCTCATTCAACTTGATTTCATAACTAATTCATGTGATTATTGTATTGGTTCAACTCTTGAGGGTTGTTGTTCTGTGTAACTGACCCCGAAGAGAATGTTGACGGCGATGAGTTCTAGTGATACTTGTAGGGGGGCCAGTCCTTCCATTTATTCATGTTTTATTGATGTGTATTTTCCGCTATAGTTTCCATTTGGACTTTTATTTTATTCTGTGTTGTATATTTTATCTTCATATGAAATATACATGTATTCTGTATTCCTAGGTGTAATGTACTTGAAACTCTTCATCGGAGTGATTGGTAATATAATGTGGTTCGGTACTATAGTTATATTATGTAATTCATTAATTTTCATTCGCCTGGTGGGTCCAGTAATCGTCCGGTGTACTTTTGAATCTTGGATCAGTTATCATTCGTCTTTCAACCCTGTTTGAGAATCGACATGAGAATATTATCATTATCATCAATTCGGTAGCCTGTGTGTGAGGTGTAGCGCACACTATGTACTCTTTATAGCGCACGCTATTTGAGTACAGGTAGTGCACGCTATTATTCATCATTAGCGCACGGTAGCGTAATTGAGGCAGACAGTCCAGTAGGTACTGGACTGAAATGGAGAATTCATAGCGCACGCTAGGAGTGGAAATAGCGTACGCTAGTTGTATTGTTAACGCACGCTAGCAATCGGAGTAGCGCGTGCTAAGGCTCGAACAGGCAGTGGACTATAAGTTCTGGACTCCAGTTACTGGGTACCAACTACCAGGTAACGCACGTTAACATCCGGTTAACGTACGCTAAGAAGAAGACGTTAGCACACGCTACCAAGTACGTAGCGCATGCTAACGAGGCAGGCATAGTTCAGTGGACTACTCGGTACACCCGCTAGCGCACTCTAACATCAGGAGGAAGCACACGCTAAGCTGGGTTTGGTATAAATAGGACAGTTCAACCCCATTTCGTCATTTTCTTCATTCCTCCTCCTCATCCAGGCGATTTGGGCGATTTTTGGCATTTTGAGAAGATTGGTTCGAGCTGCTATCACCTATCTTCGACTGTAGAGTTTGGAAGGTCGATTTAACAACAAGTCCAACGGATTGAAGAGTTTGGATCTTCAAAGGTACTTTCTTCAAACCTTGGATTTCGATTTTGGAAATGAGGTATGATGCTTGGATGTTATAATCATGATATGTGAAGAGATATACATATGATTATGAGTTTCTATGAAATATCTTTGGATTATTTTAGAATTATTCAAGAACCCTTGAATGTTGACTTTGGAATTTTGGGGTTTCGATTAGATGTTGTCGTAATCTCGAGTTGTGTATTCCTATTGGATTATGGATTTCATTGACGATGTTTTGTTGGATTGAATCACTCATTTGGAGGTTGGTTTCGATATATTGGGATTGGTAGTAAACAATTAGAGATTGTTTGCAACGTG
Organism: Orobanche coerulescens; assembly: GCA_033398695.1. Classification (NCBI taxonomy): domain Eukaryota; kingdom Viridiplantae; phylum Streptophyta; class Magnoliopsida; order Lamiales; family Orobanchaceae; genus Orobanche; species Orobanche coerulescens. Next base: position 137,904,934 of record CM065805.1, on the reverse strand, counting down.
TTTGTTTAAATGCCCCAACGAGTTAGGTTTGTTGTATCGACTTCTTGAATTGGTTATGATCATATTGATACGTATATTAAGAGAATTGTTGGAACTTGTGTTATTTAAGGTTTTTCGAGCGACCGATACCTCCATTAAGGACGTTTGTTCGAGGAAGAACATTTCATCACCGGTATTGAGGCAAGTTAATTCTTGCTCGGTTAAAAGGATAATCATTCCTTTCGCTGTTGTTCATTTGTACATACAATTCATTCATCATACATCAATCATGTTTAAACTTGTAATTATCAAATTAATCATTCAATTCATGAGGAACAATGGTTCCAATCATTTCATTTGAAGCTATCACTGATTGCGTCATTATTTCACCTCAGTGAGTCATTCTTGACCCTTGTCGGCTTTCTATTCATTGTTCTTCATCATGGTTGCTTTTGTTCTTGTGACCTTCCGGGAGGTATATGTTTGGAATTTTTAGTCGGGCACACTAAGGTCATTGTGTATATGCGGGAATCTGGACACATTGGACTGTGCACATGGTAACGTGCCTCTGTGAGACTAATTAGGCCAAGTTTTGCGGGTGTTTATGTGGGACGCCGGACACTCGACAGGATTGTGCACTTGCACATCCCATTCGTGGCGTACTATGATGCCCCTCACTCAACTTGATTTGACAACTAATTCATGTAATTATTGTATTTGTTCAACTCTTGAGGATTGTTGTGCTGTGTAACTGACCCCGTTGGGGATGTTGTTTTTAGGTCATGGCAAGGCAAAAGCACGGGAAGAGAACGTTGACGGTGAGGAGTTCCAATGTTACTAGTACGAGGCCCCAGTCCTTCCATTTATTCATGTTTTCTTGATGTGTATTTTCCGCTGCAGTTTCCGTTTGGACTTTTATTTTATTCGGTGTTGTATATTTCATATTCATATGAAATATACATGTATTCTGTATTCCTGGGTGTATTGTACTTGAAACTCCTCATCGGAGTAATTGGTAATATTATGTGGTTCGGTACTACAATTATATTATGTAATTCATTAATTTTCATTCTCCTAGTGGGTCCAGTAATTGTCACTCAGTAATTTTCACTCATTGGCAATCAATCATCATTCACATTCATTCATTTGTGTTCACCGTTCGGCATAATTTTGAATCTTGGATCAGTTATCATTCGTCTTTCAACCCTGTTTGAGAATCGAGATGAGAATATTATCATTATCATCATTTTGGTAGCCTGTGTGTGAGGTGTAGCGCACGCTACGTACTCTTTATAGTGAACGTTATTTGAGTATAGGTAGCGCACGCTATCACTCATCATTAGCGCAAGCTAGCATAATTGAGGCAGACAGTCCAGTAGGTACTAGACTGAAATGGAGAATTCATAGAGCACGCTAGGAGTGGGAATAGCATACGCTAGTTGTATTGGTAACGACGCTAGCAATCGGAGTAGCGCGCGCTAAGGCTCGAACAGCGATGGGCAGTGAGTTCGGACCCCGATTCGGGTACCAACTATCAGGTAACGCACGCTAACATCCGGTTAATGTACGCTAAGTGGAAGATGTTAGCATGATACCAAGTACGTAGCGCATGCTAACGAGGCAGTCAGAGCTCACTAGACTACCCGGTACACCCGCTAGCGCACGCTAACATTAGGAGCTAGCGCACGCTAAGCTGGGTTTGGTATAAATAGGACAGTTCAACCCAATTTCGTCATTTTCTTCATTCCTCCTCCTCATCCGAGCGATTTGAGCGATTTTTGGGCGTTTTGAGAAGATTACTTCGAGCTGATATCACCTATCTTCGATTGTTGAGTTTGGAAGGTCGATTTAACAACACGTCCAATGGATCGAAGAGTTTGGATCTTCAAAGGTAATTTCTTCAAACCTTGGATTTCGATTTTGGAAATGGAGTATGATGCTTGGATGTTATAATCATGATATGTGAAGAGATATACATATGATTATGAGTTTCTATGAACTATCTTTGGATTATAGGAGAATTATTCAAGAACCCTTGAATGTTGACTTTGGAATTTTGGCGTTTTCGATTAGATGTTGTCGTAATATCGAGTTGTGTATTCTTATTGGATTATTGATTTCATTGACGATGTTTTGTTGGATTGAATCACTCATTTGGAGGTTGGTATTCGATATATTTTGATTTGTAGTAAACAATTGGAGATTATTTGCAACGTGTTTGTTTAAATGCCCCAATGAGTTGGGTTTGTTGTATCGACTTCTTGAATTGGTTATGATCATATTGATACGTATATTAAGCGAATTGTTGGTACTTGTGTTATGTAAGGTTGTTCGAGCGACCGATAACCTCATTAAGGACGTTTGTTCGACGAAGGACATTTCATCACTAGTATTGAAGCAAGTTAATTCTTGCTCGCTTAAAAGGATAATCATTCCTTTTGTTGTTGTTCGTTCGTACATATAATTCATTCATCATACATCAATCTTGTTGAGACTTGTAATTATCAAACTAATCATTCAATTCACTAGGAACAACAGTTCTAATCATTTCATTTGAAGCTATCACTCATTGCGTCATTATTTCACCCCGGTGAGTCATTCTTGACCCTTGTCGGCTTTCTATTCATTGTTCTTCATCATGGTCACTTTTGTTCTTGTGACCTTCCGGGAGGAATATGTTTGGAATTTTTAGTCGGGCACACTAAGGTCATTGTGTATATGCAGGAATCTGGACACATTGGACTGTGCACATGGTAACGTGCCTCTGTGAGACTAATTAGGCCAAGTTTTGCGGGTGTTTATGTGGGACGCCGGGCCCTCGGCAGGATTGTGCACTTGCACATCCCATTCGTGGCGTACTATGATGCCCCTCACTCAACTTGATTTGACAACTAATTCATGTAATTATTGTATTTGTTCAACTCTTGAGGATTGTTGTGCTGTGTAACTGACCCCGTTGGGGATGTTGTTTTTAGGTCATGGAAAGGCAAAAGCACGGGAAGAGAACGTTGACGGCGAGGAGTTCCAATGTTACTAGTATGAGGCCCCAGTCCTTCCATTTATTCATGTTTTCTTGATGTGTATTTTCCGCTGCAGTTTCCGTTTGGACTTTTATTTTATTCAGTGTTGTATATTTCATATTCATATGAAATATACATGTATTCTGTATTCCTGGGTGTATTGTACTTGAAACTCCTCATCGGAGTAATTGGTAATATAATGTGGTTCGGTACTACAATTATATTATGTAATTCATTAATTTTCATTCTCCTGGTAGGTCCAGTAATTGTCACTCAGTAATTTTCACTCATTGACAATCAATCATAATTCACATTCATTCATTTGTGTTCACCGTTCGGCATAATTTTGAATCTTGGATCAGTTATCATTCGTCTTTCAACCCTGTTTGAGAATCGAGATGAGAATATTATCATTATCATCGTTTTGGTAGCTTGTGTGTGAGGTGTAGCGCACGCTACGTACTCTTTATAGTGAACACTATTTGAGTATAGGTAGCGTACGCTATCATTCATCATTAGCGCAAGCTAGCGTAATTGAGGCAGACAGTCCAGTAGGTACTGGGCTGAAATGGAGAATTCATAGATCACGCTAGGAGTGGGAATAGCATATCCTAGTTGTATTGGTAACGTACGCTAGCAATCGGAGTAGCGCGCGCTAAGGCTCGAACAGGCAGTAGACAGTAGGTTCTGGACTCCAGTTACTGGGTACCAACTATCAGGTAACGCACGCTAACATTCGGTTAACGTACGCTAAGTGGAAGATGTTAGCATGCTACCAAGTACGTAGTGCATGCTAACGAGGCAGTCAGAGTTCAGTAGACTACCCGGTACACCCGCTAGCGCACGCTAACATCAGGAGCTAGCGCACGCTAAGCTGGGTTTGGTATAAATAGGACAGTTCAACCCCATTTCATCATTTTCTTCATTCCTCCTCCTCATCCGAGCGATTTGAGCGATTTTTGGGCGTTTTGAGAAGATTGCTTCGAGCTGATATCACCTATCTTCGGTTGTAGAGTTTGGAAGGTCAATTTAACGACACGTCCAACGGATCGAAGAGTTTGGATCTTCAAAGGTAATTTCTTCAAACCTTGGATTTCGATTTTGGAAATGGAGTATGATGCTTGGATGTTATAATCATGATATATGAAGAGATATACATATGATTATGAGTTTCTATGAACTATCTTTGTATTATAGGAGAATTATTCAAGAACCCTTGAATGTTGACTTTGGAATTTTGGCGTTTTCGATTAGATGTTTCCGTAATATCGAGTTGTGTATTCCTATTGGATTATTGATTTCATTGACGATGTTTGGTTGGATTGAATCACTCATTTGGAGGTTGGTATTCGATATATTGTGATTTGTAGTAAACAATTGGAGATTGTTTGCAACGTGTTTGTTTAAATGTCCCAATGAGTTGGGTTTGTTGTATCGACTTCTTGAATTGGTTATGATCATATTGATACGTATATTACGCAAATTGTTGGTACTTGTGTTATTTAAGGTTGTTCGAGCGACCGATAACTCCATTAAGGACATTTGTTCGACGAAGGACATTTCATCACTGGTATTGAGGCAAGTTAATTCTTGCTCGCTTAAAAGGATAATCATTCCTTTCATATAATTCATTCATCATACATCAATCATGTTGAGACTTGTAATTATCAAAATAATCATTCAATTCTCGAGGAACAACGGTGCCAATCATTTCATTTGAAACTATCACTCATTGCGTCATTATTTCACCTCGGCGAGTCATTCTTGACCCTTGTCGGCTTTCTATTCATTGTTTTTCATCATGGTTGCTTTTTTTCTTGTGACCTTCCGGAATTGTCTTGCATATGTTTGGAATTTTTAGTCGGGCACACTAAGGTCATTGTGTATATACGGGAATCCGGACATATTGGACTGCACACACGGTAACGTTCCTCCGTAAGACTAATGAGGCCATTTTTTGAGGGTGTTTATGCGGGACACTAGGCACTCGGCAGGCTTGTGTACTTGCACATCCCATTCGGGGCGTCCTATGATGCCCCTCATTCAACTTGATTTCATCACTAATTCATGTGATTATTGTATTTGTTCAACTCTTGAGGATTTTTGTTCTATAGAACTGACCCCGTTAGGGATGTTGTTTTTAGGTCATGGCAAGACAACAGCACGAGAAGATAACGTTGATGGCGAGGAGTTCCAGTGATACTAGTAGGGGGCCCAGTCCTTCCATTTATTCATGTTTTCTTGATGTGTATTTTCCGCTGTAGTTTCTATTTGGACTTTTATTTTATTCAGTGTTGTATATTTCATCTTCATATGAAATATACATGTATTCTGTATTTCTGGGTGTATTGTACTTGAAACTCTTCATCGGAGTAATTAGTAATATAATGTGGTTCCGTACTACAGTTATATTATGTAATTCATTAATTTTCATTCGCCTGGTGGGTCCACTAATTGTCACTCACTAATTTTCACTCATTGATAATCATTCATCATTCACATTCATCCATTTGTGTTCACCATTCGGTGTACTTTTGAATCTTGGATCAGTTATCATTCATCTTTCAACCCTGTTTGAGAATCGAGATGAGAATATTATCATTGTCATCGTTTTGGTAGTGTGTGTGTGAGGTGTAGCGCACGCTATGTACTCTTTATAGCGCACGCTATTTGAGTACAGGTAGCGCATGCTGTCATTCATCATTATCGCACGCTAGCGTAATTGAGGCAGACAGTCCAGTAGGTACTGGACTGAAATGGAGAATTCATAGAGCACGCTAGGAGTGGAAATAGCGTATGCTAGTTGTATTGGTAATGCATGCTAGCAATCGGAGTAGTACGCGCTAAGGCTCAAACAGACAGTGGATAGTAGGTTCTGGACTCCAATTACTGGGTACCAACTATCAGGTAACGCACGCTAAAATCGGGTTAACGTACGCTAAGAAGAAGACGTTAGCGCACACTACCAAGTACGTAGCGCACGCTACCGAGGCAGTCAGAGTTCACTTGACTACCCGGTACACCCGCTAGCGCACGCTAACATCAGGAGCAAGCACACGCTAAGATGGGTTTGGTATAAATAGGACAGTTCAACCCCATTTCGTCATTTTCTTCATTCTTCCTCCTCATCCAGGCGATTTGGGAGATTTTTAGGCGTTTTGAGAAGATTGCTTCGAGCTGCTATCACCTATCTTCGATTGTAGAGTTTGGAAGGTCGATTTAACAAGTCTAACGGATCGAAGAGTTTGGATCTTCAAAGGTAATTTCTTCAAACCTTGGATTTCGATTTTGGAAATGGGGTATGATGCTTAGATGTTATAATCATGAAATGTGAAGAGATATACATATGATTATGAGTTTCTATGAACTATCTTTGGATTATTGTAGAATGATTCAAGAACCCTTGAATGTTGACTTTGGAATTTTGGGGTTTCGATTAGATGTTGTCGTAATCTCGAGTTGTATATTCCTATTGGATTATGGATTTCATTGACGATCTTTTGTTGGATTGAAGCACTCATTTAGAGGTTGGTTTCGATATATTGGGATTGGTAGTAAACAATTGGAGATTGTTTGCAACGTGTTTGTTTAAATGCCCCAATGAGTTGGGTTTGTTGTATCGACTTCTTGAATTGGTTATGATCATATTGATACGTATATTAAGCGAATTGTTGGTACTTGTGTTATTTAAGGTTGTTCGAGCGACCGATAAGTCCATCAAGGACGTTTATTTGAGGAAGAACATTTCATCACCGGTATTGAGGCAAGTTAATTCTTGCTCGGTTAAAAGGATAATCATTCCTTTCGCTGTTGTTCATTCGTACATATAATTCATTCATCATACATCAATCATGTTGAAACTCGTAATTATCAAATTAATCATTCAATTCACGAGGAACAGTGGTTCCAATCATTTTATTTGAAGCTATCACTCATTGCGTCATTATTTCACCCCGGTGAGTCATTCTTGACCCTTGTCGGCTTTCTATTCATTGTTCTTCATCATGGTCGCTTTCGTTCTCGTGACCTTCCAGGATTGTATTGCGATCCGGGTGGTATATGTTTGGAATTTTTAGTCGGGCACACTAAGGTCATTGTGTATATGCGGGAATCTGGACACATTGGACTGTGCACACGGTAATGTGCCTCTGTGAGACTAATTAGGCCAAGTTTTGCGGGTGTTTATGTGGGACGCCGGGCACTCAGCAGGATTGTGCACTTGCACATCCCATTCATGGCGTACTATGATGCCCCTCACTCAACTTGATTTCATAACTAATTCATGTGATTATTGTATTTGTTCAGCTCTTGAGGATTGTTGTTCTGTGTAACTAACCCCGTTGGGGATGTTTTTAGGTCATGGCAAGGTAAAGGCACGGGAAGAGAATGTTGACGGCGAGGAGTTCCAATGATACTAGTACGAGGCCCCAGTCCTTCCATTAATTCATGTTTTCTTGATGTGTATTTTCCGCTGCAGTTTCCGTTTGGGCTTTTATTTTATTCAGTGTTGTATATTTCATCTTCATATGAAATATACATGTATTCTTTATTCCTAGGTGTATTGTACTTGAAACTCCTCATCGGAGTAATTGGTAATATAATGTGGTTCGGTACGACAATTATATTATGTAATTCATTAATTTCCATTCGTCTAGTGGGTTCAGTAATTTTCACTCATTTATAATCATTCATCATTCACATTCATCCATTTGTGTTCACCGTTCGGCATAATTTTGAATCTTAGATCAGTTATCATTCGTCTTTCAACCTTGTTTGAGAATCAAGATGAGAATATTATCATTATCATCGTTTCGGTAGCCTGTGTGTGAGGTGTAGTGCATGCTACGTACTCTTTATAGCGCATGCTATTTGAGTACAGGTAGCGCACGCTATCATTCATCATTAGCGCACGCTAGCGTAATTGAGGCAGACAGTCCAGTAGGTACTGGACTGAAATGGAGAATTCATAGCGCACGCTAGGAGTGAAAATAGCGTATGCTAGTTGTATTGGTAACGCACGCTAGCAATCGGAGTACCGCGCGCTAAGACTCGAACAGGTAGTGGACTGTAGGTTCTGGACTCCAATTACTGGGTACCAACTACCAGGTAACGCACGCTAACATCCAGTTAATGTACGCTAAGAAGAAGACGTTAACGCACGCTACCAAGTATGTAGCACATGCTAACGAGGCAGGCAGAGTTCACTGGACTACCCGGTACACCCGCTAGCGCACGCTAACATCAGGAGCTAGCGCACGCTAGGCTGGGTTAGGTATAAATAGGACAGTTCAACCCTATTTCGTCATTTTCTTCATTCCTCCTCCTCATCCAGGCGATTTGGGCGATTTTTGGGCATTTTGGGAAGATTGCTTCGAGCTGCTATCACCTCTCTTAGATTGTAGAGTTTGGAAGGTCGATTTAACAACAAGTCCAACGGATCGAAGAGTTTGGATCTTCAAAGGTAATTTCTTCAAACCTTGGATTTCGATTTTGGAAATGGAGTATGATGCTTGGATGTTATAATCATGATATGTGAAGATATACATATGATTATGAGTTTCTATGAACTATCTTTGGATTATTGGAGAATTATTCAAGAACCCTTGAATGTTGACTTTGGAATTTTGGGGTTTTGGATTAGATGTTGTAGTAATATCGAGTTATGTATTCCTATTGGATTACTGATTTCATTGACGATGTTTTGTTGGATTGAATCACTCATTTGGAGGTTGGTATTCGATATATTGGGATTGGTAGTAAATAATTGCAGATTGTTTGCAACGTGTTTGTTTAAATGCCCTGATGAGATGGGTTTGTTGTATCGACTTCTTGAATTGGTTATGATCATATTGATACGTATATTAAGCGAATTGTTGGTACTTGTGTTATTTAAGGTTGTTCGAGTGACCGATAACTCCATTAAGGACGTTTGTTCGAGGAAGGAGATTTTATCACGGGTATTGAGGCAAGTTAATTCTTGCTCGATTATAAGGATAATCATTCCTTTCGTTGTTGTTCAGTAATGCATATAATTCATTCATCATACATCAATCATGTTGAGACTTGTAATTATCAAACTAATCATTCAATTCACTAGGAACAACAGTTCTAATCATTTCATTTGAAGCTATCACTCATTGCGTCATTATTTCACACCCGGTGAGTCATTATTGACCCTTATCGGCTTTCTATTCATTGTTCTTCATCATGGTCGCTTTCGTTCTTGTGACCTTCCAGGATTGTATTGCGTTCCGGGTGGTATATGTTTGGAATTTTTAGTCGGGCACACTAAGGTCATTGTGTATATGCGGGAATCTGGACACATTGGACTGTGCGCACGGTAACGTGTCTCTGTGAGACTAATTAGGCCAAGTTTTGCGGGTGTTTATGTGGGACGCCGGGAACTCAGCAGGATTGTGCACTTGCACATCCCATTCGTGGCGTACTATGATGCCCCTCACTCAACTTGATTTCATAACTAATTCATGTGATTATTGTATTTGTACAGCTCTTGAGGATTGTTGTTTTGTGTAATTAACCCCGTTGGGGATGTTTTTAGGTCATGGCAAGGTAAAGGCACGGGAAGATAATGTTGACGGCGAGGAGTTCCAATGATACTAGTACGAGGCCCCAGTCCTTCCATTTATTCATGTTTTCTTGATGTGTATTTTCCGCTGTAGTTTCCGTTTGGACTTTTATTTTATTCAGTGTTGTATATTTCATCTTTATATGAAATATACATGTATTCTTTATTCCTTGGTGTATTGTACTTGAAACTCCTCATCGGAGTAATTGGTAATATAATGTGGTTCGGTACGACAATTATATTATGTAATTCATTAATTTCCATTCGTCTAGTGGGTTCAGTAATTTTCACTCATTTATAATCATTCATCATTCACATTCATCCATTTGTGTTCACCGTTCGGCATAATTTTGAATCTTAGATCAGTTATCATTCGTCTTTCAACCTTGTTTGAGAATCAAGATGAGAATATTATCATTATCATCGTTTCGATAGCCTGTGTGTGAGGTGTAGCGCACGCTACGTACTCTTTATAGCGCATGCTATTTGAGTACAGGTAGCGCATGCGATCATTCATCATTAGCGCACGCTAGCGTAATTGAGGCAGACAGTCTAGTAGGTACTGGACTGAAACGGAGAATTCATAGCGCATGCTAGGAGTGGAAATAGCGTACGCTAGTTGTATTGGTAACACACGCTAGCAATCGGAGTAGCGCATGCTAAGGCTCGAACAGGTAGTGGACTGTAGGTTCTGGACTCCAGTTACTGGGTACCAACTACCAGGTAACGCACGCTAATATCCAGTTAACGTACGCTAAGAAAAAGACATTAGCCCACGCTACCAAGTACGTAGCGCATGCTAACGAGGCAGGCAGAGTTCACTGGACTACCCGGTACACCCGCTAGCGCACGCTAACATCAGGAGCTAGCGCACGCTAGGCTGGGTTAGGTATAAATAGGATAGTTCAACCCTATTTCGTCATTTTCTTCATTCCTCCTCCTCATCCGGGAGATTTGGGCGATTTTTGGGCATTTGGGAAGATTGCTTCGAGCTGCTATCACCTCTCTTAGATTGTAGAGTTTGGAAGGTCGATTTAACAACAAGTCCAACGGATCGAAGAGTTTGGATCTTCAAAGGTAATTTCTTCAAACCTTGGATTTCGATTTTGGAAATGGAGTATGATGCTTGGAGGTTATAATCATGATATGTGAAGATATACATATGATTATGAGTTTCTATGAACTATCTTTGGATTATTGGAGAATTATTCAAGAACCCTTGAATGTTGACATTGGAATTTTGGGGTTTTGGATTAGATGTTGTAGTAATATCGAGTTATGTATTCCTATTGGATTACTGATTTCATTGACGATGTTTTGTTGGGTGACTCATTTGGAGGTTGGTATTCGATATATTGGGATTGGTAGTAAATAATTGGAGATTATTTGCAACGTGTTTGTTTAAATGCCCCGATGAGATGGGTTTGTTGTATCGACTTCTTGAATTGGTTATGATCATATTGCTACGTATATTAAGCGAATTGTTGGTACTTGTGTTATTTAAGGTTGTTCGAGTGACCCATAACTCCATTAAGGACGTTTGTTCGAGGAAGGAGATTTTATCACCGGTATTGAGGCAAGTTAATTTTTGCTCGATTATAAGGATAATCATTCCTTTCGTTGTTGTTCAGTCATGCATATAATTCATTCATCATACATCAATCATGTTGAGACTTGTAATTATCAAACTAATCATTCAATTCACTAGGAACAACAGTTCTAATCATTTCATTTGAAGCTATCACTCATTGCGTCATTATTTCACCCCCGGTGAGTCATTCTTGACCCTTGTCGGCTTTCTATTCATTGTTTTTCATCATGGACACTTTTGTTCTTGTGACCTTCCGGGATTGTATTGCATTCCGGGTGGTATATGTTTGGAATTTTTAGTCGCGCACACTAAGGTCATTGTGTATATGCGGGAATCTGGACACATTGGACTGTGTGCACGGTAACATGTCTCTGTGAGACTAATTAGGCCAAGTTTTGTGGGTGTTTATGTGGGACGCCGGGCACTCGGTAGGATTGTGCACTTGCACATCCCATTCGTGGCGTACTATGATGCCCCTCACTCAGCTTGATTTCATAACTAATTCATGTGATTATTGTATTTGTTCAACTCTTGAGAATTGTTGTTCTGTGTAACTAACCCCATTGGGGATGTTGTTTTTAGGTCATGGCAAGGCAAAGACACGGGAAGAGAATGTTGACGGTGAGGAGTTCTACTGATACTAGTACGAGGCCCCAGTCCTTCCATTTATTCAATGTTGTATATTTCATCTTCATATGAAATATATATGTATTCTTTATTCCTGCGTGTATTCTACTTGAAACTCCTCATCGGAGTAATTGGTAATATAATGTGGTTTGGTACGACAGTTATATTATGTAATTCATTAATTTCCATTCGTCTGGTGGGTCCAGTAATTGTCACTCAGTAATTTTCACTCATTGATAATCATTCATCATTCACATTCATCCATTTGTGTTCACCGTTCGGCATAATTTTGAATCTTGGATCAGTTATCATTCGTCTTTCAACCTTGTTTGAGAAGCGAGATGAGAATATAATCATTATCATTGTTTTGGTAGCCTGTGTGTGAGGTGTAGCGCATGCTACGTACTCTTTATAGTGAACGCTATTTGAGTATAGGTAGTGCACGCTATCATTCATCATTAGCGCAAGCTAGCGTAATTGAGGCAGACAGTCCAGTAGGTACTGGACTGAAATGGAGAATTCATAGCGCACGCTATGAGTGGGAATAACATACGCTAGTTGTATTGGTAACGTATGCTAGCAATCAGAGTAGCGCGCGCTAAGGCTCGAACAGGCAGTTGACAGTAGGTTCCCGAGTCCAGTTTCTTGGTACCAACTATCAGGTAACGCACGCTAACATCCGGTTAACGTACGCTAAGTGGAAGACATTAGCGCACGCTACCAAGTACGTAGCACATGCTAACGAGGTAGTCAGTGTTCACTAGACTACCCGGTACACCACTAGCGCACACTAACATCAGGAGCTAGCGCACGCTAAGCTGGGATTGGTATAAATAGGACAGTTCAACCCCATTTTGTCATTTTCTTCATTCCTCCTCCTCATCCAAGCGATTTGAGCGATTTTTGGGCGTTTTGAGAAGATTGCTTCGATCCGCTATCCCCTATGTTCGATTGTAGAGTTTGGAAGGTCGATTTAACAACAAGTCCAACGGATCGAAGAGTTATGATTTTCAAAGGTAATTTCTTCAAACCTTGGATTTCGATTTTGGAAATGGAGTATGGTGCTTGGATGTTATAATCATGATATGTGAAGAGATATACATATGATTATGAGTTTCTATGAACTATCTTTGGATTATAGGAGAATTATTCAAGAACCCTTGAATGTTGACTTTGGAATTTTGGGGTTTTCGATTAGATGTTGTCGTAATCTCGAGTTGTGTATTCCTATTGGATTATGGATTTCATTGACGATGTTTTGTTGGATTGAATCACTCATTTGGAGATTGGTTTCGATATATTGGGATTGGTAGTAAACAATTGGAGATTGTTTGCAACGTGTTTGTTTAAATGCCCCAATGAGTTAGGTTTGTTGTATCGACTTCTTGAATTGGTTATGATCATATTGATACGTATATTAAGAGAATTGTTGGAACTTGTGTTATTTAAGGTTGTTCGAGCGACCGATAACTCCATTAAGGACGTTTGTTCGAGGAAGAACATTTCATCACCGGTATTGAGGCAAGTTAATTCTTGCTCGGTTAAAAGGATAATCATTCCTTTCGCTGTTGTTCATTCGTACATACAATTCATTCATCATACATCAATCATGTTTAAACTAGTAATTATCAAATTAATCATTCAATTCATGAGGAACAATTGTTCCAATCATTTCATTTGAAGCTATTACCTCAGTGAGTCATTCTTGACCCTTGTCGGCTTTCTATTCATTGTTTTTCATCATGGTTGCTTTTGTTCTTGTGACCTTCCGGAATTGTATTGCATTCTGGGTGGTATTTGTTTGGAATTTTTAGTCGGGCACACTAAGGTCATTGTGTATAAGGGAATCCGGACACATTGGACTATGCACACAGTAACGTGCCTCCACGAGACTAGTTAGGTCAAGTTTTGCGGGTGTTTATGCGGGACGCCGAGCACATGGCAGGCTTGTGCACTTGCACATCCCATTCGGGGCGTACTATGATGCCCCTCATTCAACTTGATTTCATAACTAATTCATGTGATTATTGTATTGGTTCAACTCTTGAGGTTGTTGTTACGTATGTAATCGACTCCGAAGAGAATGTTGACGGCTATGTGTTCTAGTGATACTAGTAGGGGGCGATCCTTCCATTTATTCATGTTTTATTGATGTGTATTTTCCGCTATAGTTTCCATTTGGACTTTTATTTTATTACGTGTTGTATATTTTATCTTCATATGAAATATACATGTATTGTATTCTAGGTGTATTGTACTTGAAACTCTTCATCGGAGTGATTGGTAATATAATGTGGTTCGGTACTATAGTTATATTATGTAATTCATTAATTTTCATTCGCACAGTGGGTCCAAAGTCGTCCGGTGTACTTTTGAATCTTGGATCAGTTATCATTCGTCTTTCAACCTTGTTTGAGAATCGACATGAGAATATTATCATTATCATCAATTCGGTAGCCTGTGTGTGAGGTGTAGCGCACACTATGTACTCTTTATAGCGCACGCTATTTGAGTACAGGTAGTGCACGCTATCATTCATCATTAGCGCACGGTAGCGTAATTGAGGCATACGATCCAGAGGTACTGGACTGAAATGGAGAATTCATAGCGCACGCTAGGAGTGGAAATAGCGTACGCTAGTTGTATTGTTAACGCACGCTAGCAATCGGAGTAGCGCGTGCTAAGGCTCGAATAGGCAGTGGACTGTAAGTTCTGGACTCCATTTACTGGGTACCAACTACCAGGTAACGCACGCTAACATCCGGTTAACGTACGCTAAGAAGAAGACGTTAGCACACGCTACCAAGTACGTAGCGCATGCTAACGAGGCAGGCATAGTTCAGTGGACTACTCGGTACACCCGCTAGCGCACTCTAACATCAGGAGGAAGCACACGCTAAGCTGGGTTTGGTATAAATAGGACAGTTCAACCCCATTTCGTCATTTTCTTCATTCCTCCTCCTCATCCAGGCGATTTGGGCGATTTTTGGTATTTTGAGAAGATTGGTTCGAGCTGCTATCACCTATCTTCGACTGTAGAGTTTGGAAGGTCGATTTAACAACAAGTCCAACGGATCGAAGAGTTTGGATCTTCAAAGGTACTTTCTTCAAACCTTGGATTTCGATTTTGGAAATGAGTTATGATGCTTGGATGTTATAATCATGATATGTGAAGAGATATACATATGATTATGAGTTTCTATGAAATATCTTTGGATTATTTTAGAATTATTCAAGAACCCTTGAATGTTGACTTTGGAATTTTGGGGTTTCGATTAGATGTTGTCGTAATCTCGAGTTGTGTATTCCTATTGGATTATGGATTTCATTGACGATGTTTTGTTGGATTGAATCACTCATTCGGAGGTTGGTTTCGATATATTGGGATTGGTAGTAAACAATTAGAGATTGTTTGCAACGTGTTTGTTTAAATGCCCCAACGAGTTAGGTTTGTTGTATCGACTTCTTGAATTGGTTATGATCATATTGATACGTATATTAAGAGAATTGTTGGAACTTGTGTTATTTAAGGTTGTTCGAGCGACCGATAACTCCATTAAGGACGTTTGTTCGAGGAAGAACATTTCATCACCGGTATTGAGGCAAGTTAATTCTTGCTCGGTTAAAAGGATAATCATTCCTTTCGCTGTTGTTCATTTGTACATACAATTCATTCATCATACATCAATCATGTTTAAACTTGTAATTATCAAATTAATCATTCAATTCATGAGGAACAATGGTTCCAATCATTTCATTTGAAGCTATCACTCATTGCGTCATTATTTCACCTCAGTGAGTCATTCTTGACCCTTGTCGGCTTTCTATTCATTGTTCTTCATCATGGTTGCTTTTGTTCTTGTGACCTTCCGGAATTGTATTGCGTTCTGGGTGGTATTTGTTTGGAATTTTTAGTCGGGCACACTAAGGTCATTGTGTATATGGGAATCCGGACACATTGGACTATGCACACAGTAACGTGCCTCCACGAGACTAATTAGGCCAAGTTTTGCGGGTGTTTATGCGGGACGCCGAGCACTTGGCAGGCTTGTGCACTTGCACATCCCATTCGGGGCATACTATGATGCCCCTCATTCAACTTGATTTCATAACTAATTCATGTGATTATTGTATTGGTTCAACTCTTGAGGATTGTTGTTCTGTGTAACTGACCCCGTTGAGGATGTTGATTTTAGGTCATGTCAAGGCAAAGGTACGGGAAGAGAATGTTGACGGCGATGAGTTCTAGTGATACTAGTAGGGGGCCAGTCCTTCCATTTATTCATGTTTTATTGATGTGTATTTTCCGCTATAGTTTCCATTTGGACTTTTATTTTATTCTGTGTTGTATATTTAATCTTCATATGAAATATAAATGTATTCTGTATTCCTAGGTGTATTGTACTTGAAACTCTTCATCGGAGTAATTGGTAATATAATGTGGTTCGGTACTATAGTTATATTATGTAATTCATTAATTTTCATTCGCCTGGTGGGTCCAGTAATCGTCCGGTGTACTTTTGAATCTTGGATCAGTTATCATTCGTCTTTCAACCCTGTTTGAGGTGTAGCGCACACTATGTACTCTTTATAGCGCACGATATTTGAGTACAGGTAGCTCACGCTATAATTCATCATTAGCGCACGGTAGCGTAATTGAGGCAGACAGTCCAGTAGGTACTGGACTGAAATGGAGAATTCATAGCGCACGCTAGGAGTGGAAATAGCGTACGCTAGTTGTATTGTTAATGCACGCTAGCAATCGGAGTAGCGCGTGCTAAGGCTCGAACAGGCAGTGGGCTATAAGTTCTGGACTTCAGTTACCGGGTACAAACTACCAGGTAACGCATGCTAACATCCGGTTAACATACGCTAAGAAGAAGACGTTAGCACACGCTACCAAGTACGTAGCGCATGCTAACGAGGCAGGCAGAGTTCAGTGGACTACTCGGTACACCCGCTAGCGCACGCTAACATCAGAAGCTAGCGCACGCTAGGCTGGGTTTGGTATAAATAGGACAGTTCAACCCTATTTCGTCATTTTCTTCATTCCTCCTCCTCATCCGGATGATTTGGGCGATTTTTGGGCATTTTCAGAAGATTGCCTCGAGCTGCTATCACCTCTCTTCGATTGTAGAGTTTGGAAGGTCGATTTAACAACAAGTCCAACAGATCGAAGAGTTTAGATCTTCAAAGGTAATTTCTTCAAACCTTGGATTCCGATTTTGGAAATGGAGTATGATGCTTGGATGTTATAATCATGATATGTGAAGAGATATACATATGATTATGAGTTTCTATGAACTATCTTTGGATTATAGGAGAATTATTCAATAACCCTTGAATGTTGACTTTGGAATTTTGGGGTTTTCGATTAGATGTTGTCGTAATCTCGAGTTGTGTATTCCTATTGTATTATTAATTTCATTGACGATGTTTTGTTGGATTGAATCACTCATTTGGAGGTTGGTTTCGATATATTGGGATTGGTAGTAAACAATTGGAGATTGTTTGCAACGTGTTTGTTTAAATGCCCCAATGAGTTAGGTTTGTTGTATCGACTTCTTGAATTGGTTATGATCATATTGATACGTATATTAAGAGAATTGTTGGAACTTGTGTTATTTAAGGTTGTTCGAGCGACCGATAACTCCATTAAGGACGTTTGTTCGAGGAAGAACATTTCATCACCGGTATTGAGGCAAGTTAATTCTTGCTCGGTTAAAAGGATAATCATTCCTTTCGCTGTTGTTCATTCGTACATACAATTCATTCATCATACATCAATCATATTTAAACTTGTAATTATCAAATTAATCATTCAATTCATGAGGAACAATGGTTCCAATCATTTCATTTGAAGCTATCACTCATTGCGTCATTATTTCACCTCAGTGAGTCATTCTTGACCCTTGTCGGCTTTCTATTCATTGTTTTTCATCATGGTTGCTTTTGTTCTTTTGACCTTCCGGAATTGTATTGCATTCTGGGTGGTATTTGTTTGGAATTTTTAGTCGGGCACACTAAGGTCATTGTGTATAAGGGAATCCGGACACATTGGACTATGCACACAGTAACGTGCCTCCACGAGACTAATTAGGCCAAGTTTTGCGAGTGTTTATGCGGGACGCCGAGCACATGGCAGGCTTGTGCACTTGCACATCCCATTCGGGGCGTACTATGATGCCCCTCATTCAACTTGATTTCATAACTAATTCATGTGATTATTGTATTGGTTCAACTCTTGAGGGTTGTTGTTCTGTGTAACTGACCCCGAAGAGAATGTTGACGGCGATGAGTTCTAGTGATACTTGTAGGGGGGGCAGTCCTTCCATTTATTCATGTTTTATTGATGTGTATTTTCCGCTATAGTTTCCATTTGGACTTTTATTTTATTCTGTGTTGTATATTTTATCTTCATATGAAATATACATGTATTCTGTATTCCTAGGTGTATTGTACTTGAAACTCTTCATCGGAGTGATTGGTAATATAATGTGGTTCGGTACTATAGTTATATTATGTAATTCATTAATTTTCATTCGCCTGGTGGGTCCAAAGAATCGTCCTGTACTTTTGAATCTTGGATCGCTTATCATTCGTCTTTCAACCCTGTTTGAGAATCGACATGAGAATATTATCATTATCATCAATTCGGTAGCCTGTGTGTGAGGTGTAGCGCACACTATGTACTCTTTATAGCGCACGCTATTTGAGTACAGGTAGTGCACGCTATCATTCATCATTAGCGCACGGTAGCGTAATTGAGGCATACGATCCAGTAGGTACCGGACGGAAATGGAGAATTCATAGCGCACGCTAGGAGTGGAAATAGCGTACGCTAGTTGTATTGTTAACGCACGCTAGCAATCGGAGTAGCGCGTGCTAAGGCTCGAACAGGCAGTGGACTATAAGTTCTGGACTCCAGTTACTGGGTACCAACTACCAGGTAACGCACGTTAACATCCGGTTAACGTACGCTAAGAAGAAGACGTTAGCACACGCTACCAAGTACGTAGCGCATGCTAACGAGGCAGGCATAGTTCAGTGGACTACTCGGTACACCCGCTAGCGCACTCTAACATCAGGAGGAAGCACACGCTAAGCTGGGTTTGGTATAAATAGGACAGTTCAACCCCATTTCGTCATTTTCTTCATTCCTCCTCCTCATCCAGGCGATTTGGGCGATTTTTGGCATTTTGAGAAGATTGGTTCGAGCTGCTATCACCTATCTTCGACTGTAGAGTTTGGAAGGTCGATTTAACAACAAGTCCAACGGATTGAAGAGTTTGGATCTTCAAAGGTACTTTCTTCAAACCTTGGATTTCGATTTTGGAAATGAGGTATGATGCTTGGATGTTATAATCATGATATGTGAAGAGATATACATATGATTATGAGTTTCTATGAAATATCTTTGGATTATTTTAGAATTATTCAAGAACCCTTGAATGTTGACTTTGGAATTTTGGGGTTTCGATTAGATGTTGTCGTAATCTCGAGTTGTGTATTCCTATTGGATTATGGATTTCATTGACGATGTTTTGTTGGATTGAATCACTCATTTGGAGGTTGGTTTCGATATATTGGGATTGGTAGTAAACAATTAGAGATTGTTTGCAACGTGTTTGTTTAAATGCCCCAACGAGTTAGGTTTGTTGTATCGACTTCTTGAATTGGTTATGATCATATTGATACGTATATTAAGAGAATTGTTGGAACTTGTGTTATTTAAGGTTTTCGAGCGACCGATAACTCCATTAAGGACGCGTTTGTTCGAGGAAGAACATTTCATCACCGGTATTGAGGCAAGTTAATTCTTGCTCGGTTAAAAGGATAATCATTCCTTTCGCTGTTGTTCATTTGTACATACAATTCATTCATCATACATCAATCATGTTTAAACTTGTAATTATCAAATTAATCATTCAATTCATGAGGAACAATGGTTCCAATCATTTCATTTGAAGCTATCACTGATTGCGTCATTATTTCACCTCAGTGAGTCATTCTTGACCCTTGTCGGCTTTCTATTCATTGTTCTTCATCATGGTTGCTTTTGTTCTTGTGACCTTCCGGGAGGTATATGTTTGGAATTTTTAGTCGGGCACACTAAGGTCATTGTGTATATGCGGGAATCTGGACACATTGGACTGTGCACATGGTAACGTGCCTCTGTGAGACTAATTAGGCCAAGTTTTGCGGGTGTTTATGTGGGACGCCGGACACTCGACAGGATTGTGCACTTGCACATCCCATTCGTGGCGTACTATGATGCCCCTCACTCAACTTGATTTGACAACTAATTCATGTAATTATTGTATTTGTTCAACTCTTGAGGATTGTTGTGCTGTGTAACTGACCCCGTTGGGGATGTTGTTTTTAGGTCATGGCAAGGCAAAAGCACGGGAAGAGAACGTTGACGGTGAGGAGTTCCAATGTTACTAGTACGAGGCCCCAGTCCTTCCATTTATTCATGTTTTCTTGATGTGTATTTTCCGCTGCAGTTTCCGTTTGGACTTTTATTTTATTCGGTGTTGTATATTTCATATTCATATGAAATATACATGTATTCTGTATTCCTGGGTGTATTGTACTTGAAACTCCTCATCGGAGTAATTGGTAATATAATGTGGTTCGGTACTACAATTATATTATGTAATTCATTAATTTTCATTCTCCTAGTGGGTCCAGTAATTGTCACTCAGTAATTTTCACTCATTGGCAATCAATCATCATTCACATTCATTCATTTGTGTTCACCGTTCGGCATAATTTTGAATCTTGGATCAGTTATCATTCGTCTTTCAACCCTGTTTGAGAATCGAGATGAGAATATTATCATTATCATCATTTTGGTAGCCTGTGTGTGAGGTGTAGCGCACGCTACGTACTCTTTATAGTGAACGTTATTTGAGTATAGGTAGCGCACGCTATCACTCATCATTAGCGCAAGCTAGCATAATTGAGGCAGACAGTCCAGTAGGTACTAGACTGAAATGGAGAATTCATAGAGCACGCTAGGAGTGGGAATAGCATACGCTAGTTGTATTGGTAACGTACGCTAGCAATCGGAGTAGCGCGCGCTAAGGCTCGAACAGGCAGTGGACAGTAGGTTCTGGACCCCAGTTACTGGGTACCAACTATCAGGTAACGCACGCTAACATCCGGTTAATGTACGCTAAGTGGAAGATGTTAGCATGATACCAAGTACGTAGCGCATGCTAACGAGGCAGTCAGAGCTCACTAGACTACCCGGTACACCCGCTAGCGCACGCTAACATTAGGAGCTAGCGCACGCTAAGCTGGGTTTGGTATAAATAGGACAGTTCAACCCAATTTCGTCATTTTCTTCATTCCTCCTCCTCATCCGAGCGATTTGAGCGATTTTTGGGCGTTTTGAGAAGATTACTTCGAGCTGATATCACCTATCTTCGATTGTAGAGTTTGGAAGGTCGATTTAACAACACGTCCAATGGATCGAAGAGTTTGGATCTTCAAAGGTAATTTCTTCAAACCTTGGATTTCGATTTTGGAAATGGAGTATGATGCTTGGATGTTATAATCATGATATGTGAAGAGATATACATATGATTATGAGTTTCTATGAACTATCTTTGGATTATAGGAGAATTATTCAAGAACCCTTGAATGTTGACTTTGGAATTTTGGCGTTTTCGATTAGATGTTGTCGTAATATCGAGTTGTGTATTCTTATTGGATTATTGATTTCATTGACGATGTTTTGTTGGATTGAATCACTCATTTGGAGGTTGGTATTCGATATATTTTGATTTGTAGTAAACAATTGGAGATTATTTGCAACGTGTTTGTTTAAATGCCCCAATGAGTTGGGTTTGTTGTATCGACTTCTTGAATTGGTTATGATCATATTGATACGTATATTAAGCGAATTGTTGGTACTTGTGTTATGTAAGGTTGTTCGAGCGACCGATAACCTCATTAAGGACGTTTGTTCGACGAAGGACATTTCATCACTAGTATTGAAGCAAGTTAATTCTTGCTCGCTTAAAAGGATAATCATTCCTTTTGTTGTTGTTCGTTCGTACATATAATTCATTCATCATACATCAATCTTGTTGAGACTTGTAATTATCAAACTAATCATTCAATTCACTAGGAACAACAGTTCTAATCATTTCATTTGAAGCTATCACTCATTGCGTCATTATTTCACCCCGGTGAGTCATTCTTGACCCTTGTCGGCTTTCTATTCATTGTTCTTCATCATGGTCACTTTTGTTCTTGTGACCTTCCGGGAGGTATATGTTTGGAATTTTTAGTCGGGCACACTAAGGTCATTGTGTATATGCAGGAATCTGGACACATTGGACTGTGCACATGGTAACGTGCCTCTGTGAGACTAATTAGGCCAAGTTTTGCGGGTGTTTATGTGGGACGCCGGGCCCTCGGCAGGATTGTGCACTTGCACATCCCATTCGTGGCGTACTATGATGCCCCTCACTCAACTTGATTTGACAACTAATTCATGTAATTATTGTATTTGTTCAACTCTTGAGGATTGTTGTGCTGTGTAACTGACCCCGTTGGGGATGTTGTTTTTAGGTCATGGAAAGGCAAAAGCACGGGAAGAGAACGTTGACGGCGAGGAGTTCCAATGTTACTAGTATGAGGCCCCAGTCCTTCCATTTATTCATGTTTTCTTGATGTGTATTTTCCGCTGCAGTTTCCGTTTGGACTTTTATTTTATTCAGTGTTGTATATTTCATATTCATATGAAATATACATGTATTCTGTATTCCTGGGTGTATTGTACTTGAAACTCCTCATCGGAGTAATTGGTAATATAATGTGGTTCGGTACTACAATTATATTATGTAATTCATTAATTTTCATTCTCCTGGTAGGTCCAGTAATTGTCACTCAGTAATTTTCACTCATTGACAATCAATCATAATTCACATTCATTCATTTGTGTTCACCGTTCGGCATAATTTTGAATCTTGGATCAGTTATCATTCGTCTTTCAACCCTGTTTGAGAATCGAGATGAGAATATTATCATTATCATCGTTTTGGTAGCTTGTGTGTGAGGTGTAGCGCACGCTACGTACTCATTATAGTGAACACTATTTGAGTATAGGTAGCGTACGCTATCATTCATCACTAGCGCAAGCTAGCGTAATTGAGGCAGACAGTCCAGTAGGTACTGGGCTGAAATGGAGAATTCATAGCTCACGCTAGGAGTGGGAATAGCATATGCTAGTTGTATTGGTAACGTACGCTAGCAATCGGAGTAGCGCGCGCTAAGGCTCGAACAGCGGAGATGAGGTTCGGACTCCGATCGGGTACCAACTATCAGGTAACGCACGCTAACATTCGGTTAACGTACGCTAAGTGGAAGATGTTAGCATGCTACCAAGTACGTAGTGCATGCTAACGAGGCAGTCAGAGTTCACTAGACTACCCGGTACACCCGCTAGCGCACGCTAACATCAGGAGCTAGCGCACGCTAAGCTGGGTTTGGTATAAATAGGACAGTTCAACCCCATTTCATCATTTTCTTCATTCCTCCTCCTCATCCGAGCGATTTGAGCGATTTTTGGGCGTTTTGAGAAGATTGCTTCGAGCTGATATCACCTATCTTCGGTTGTAGAGTTTGGAAGGTCAATTTAACGACACGTCCAACGGATCGAAGAGTTTGGATCTTCAAAGGTAATTTCTTCAAACCTTGGATTTCGATTTTGGAAATGGAGTATGATGCTTGGATGTTATAATCATGATATATGAAGAGATATACATATGATTATGAGTTTCTATGAACTATCTTTGTATTATAGGAGAATTATTCAAGAACCCTTGAATGTTGACTTTGGAATTTTGGCGTTTTCGATTAGATGTTTCCGTAATATCGAGTTGTGTATTCCTATTGGATTATTGATTTCATTGACGATGTTTGGTTGGATTGAATCACTCATTTGGAGGTTGGTATTCGATATATTGTGATTTGTAGTAAACAATTGGAGATTGTTTGCAACGTGTTTGTTTAAATGTCCCAATGAGTTGGGTTTGTTGTATCGACTTCTTGAATTGGTTATGATCATATTGATACGTATATTACGCAAATTGTTGGTACTTGTGTTATTTAAGGTTGTTCGAGCGACCGATAACTCCATTAAGGACATTTGTTCGACGAAGGACATTTCATCACTGGTATTGAGGCAAGTTAATTCTTGCTCGCTTAAAAGGATAATCATTCCTTTCATATAATTCATTCATCATACATCAATCATGTTGAGACTTGTAATTATCAAAATAATCATTCAATTCTCGTGGAACAACGGTGCCAATCATTTCATTTGAAACTATCACTCATTGCGTCATTATTTCACCTCGGCGAGTCATTCTTGACCCTTGTCGGCTTTCTATTCATTGTTTTTCATCATGGTTGCTTTTTTTCTTGTGACCTTCCGGAATTGTCTTGCATATGTTTGGAATTTTTAGTCGGGCACACTAAGGTCATTGTGTATATACGGGAATCCGGACATATTGGACTGCACACACGGTAACGTTCCTCCGTAAGACTAATGAGGCCATTTTTTGAGGGTGTTTATGCGGGACACTAGGCACTCGGCAGGCTTGTGTACTTGCACATCCCATTCGGGGCGTCCTATGATGCCCCTCATTCAACTTGATTTCATCACTAATTCATGTGATTATTGTATTTGTTCAACTCTTGAGGATTTTTGTTCTATAGAACTGACCCCGTTAGGGATGTTGTTTTTAGGTCATGGCAAGACAACAGCACGAGAAGATAACGTTGATGGCGAGGAGTTCCAGTGATACTAGTAGGGGGCCCAGTCCTTCCATTTATTCATGTTTTCTTGATGTGTATTTTCCGCTGTAGTTTCTATTTGGACTTTTATTTTATTCAGTGTTGTATATTTCATCTTCATATGAAATATACATGTATTCTGTATTTCTGGGTGTATTGTACTTGAAACTCTTCATCGGAGTAATTGGTAATATAATGTGGTTCCGTACTACAGTTATATTATGTAATTCATTAATTTTCATTCGCCTGGTGGGTCCACTAATTGTCACTCACTAATTTTCACTCATTGATAATCATTCATCATTCACATTCATCCATTTGTGTTCACCATTCGGTGTACTTTTGAATCTTGGATCAGTTATCATTCATCTTTCAACCCTGTTTGAGAATCGAGATGAGAATATTATCATTGTCATCGTTTTGGTAGTGTGTGTGTGAGGTGTAGCGCACGCTATGTACTCTTTATAGCGCACGCTATTTGAGTACAGGTAGCGCATGCTGTCATTCATCATTATCGCACGCTAGCGTAATTGAGGCAGACAGTCCAGTAGGTACTGGACTGAAATGGAGAATTCATAGAGCACGCTAGGAGTGGAAATAGCGTACGCTAGTTGTATTGGTAATGCATGCTAGCAATCGGAGTAGTACGCGCTAAGGCTCAAACAGACAGTGGATAGTAGGTTCTGGACTCCAATTACTGGGTACCAACTATCAGGTAACGCACGCTAAAATCGGGTTAACGTACGCTAAGAAGAAGACGTTAGAGCACACTACCAAGTACGTAGCGCACGCTACCGAGGCAGTCAGAGTTCACTTGACTACCCGGTACACCCGCTAGCGCACGCTAACATCAGGAGCAAGCACACGCTAAGATGGGTTTGGTATAAATAGGACAGTTCAACCCCATTTCGTCATTTTCTTCATTCTTCCTCCTCATCCAGGCGATTTGGGAGATTTTTAGGCGTTTTGAGAAGATTGCTTCGGGCTGCTATCACCTATCTTCGATTGTAGAGTTTGGAAGGTCGATTTAACAAGTCTAACGGATCGAAGAGTTTGGATCTTCAAAGGTAATTTCTTCAAACCTTGGATTTCGATTTTGGAAATGGGGTATGATGCTTAGATTTTATAATCATGAAATGTGAAGAGATATACATATGATTATGAGTTTCTATGAACTATCTTTAGATTATTGTAGAATGATTCAAGAACCCTTGAATGTTGACTTTGGAATTTTGGGGTTTCGATTAGATGTTGTCGTAATCTCGAGTTGTATATTCCTATTGGATTATGGATTTCATTGACGATCTTTTGTTGGATTGAAGCACTCATTTAGAGGTTGGTTTCGATATATTGGGATTGGTAGTAAACAATTGGAGATTGTTTGCAACGTGTTTGTTTAAATGCCCCAATGAGTTGGGTTTGTTGTATCGACTTCTTGAATTGGTTATGATCATATTGATACGTATATTGAGCGAATTGTTGGTACTTGTGTTATTTAAGGTTGTTCGAGCGACCGATAAGTCCATCAATGACGTTTATTTGAGGAAGAACATTTCATCACCGGTATTGAGGCAAGTTAATTCTTGCTCGGTTAAAAGGATAATCATTCCTTTCGCTGTTGTTCATTCGTACATATAATTCATTCATCATACATCAATCATGTTGAAACTCGTAATTATCAAATTAATCATTCAATTCACGAGGAACAGTGGTTCCAATCATTTTATTTGAAGCTATCACTCATTGCGTCATTATTTCACCCCGGTGAGTCATTCTTGACCCTTGTCGGCTTTCTATTCATTGTTCTTCATCATGGTCGCTTTCGTTCTCGTGACCTTCCAGGATTGTATTGCGATCCGGTGGTATATGTTTGGAATTTTTAGTCGGGCACACTAAGGTCATTGTGTATATGCGGGAATCTGGACACATTGGACTGTGCACACGGTAATGTGCCTCTGTGAGACTAATTAGGCCAAGTTTTGCGGGTGTTTATGTGGGACGCCGGGCACTCAGCAGGATTGTGCACTTGCACATCCCATTCATGGCGTACTATGATGCCCCTCACTCAACTTGATTTCATAACTAATTCATGTGATTATTGTATTTGTTCAGCTCTTGAGGATTGTTGTTCTGTGTAACTAACCCCGTTGGGGATGTTTTTAGGTCATGGCAAGGTAAAGGCACGGGAAGAGAATGTTGACGGCGAGGGGTTCCAATGATACTAGTACGAGGCCCCAGTCCTTCCATTAATTCATGTTTTCTTGATGTGTATTTTCCGCTGCAGTTTCCGTTTGGGCTTTTATTTTATTCAGTGTTGTATATTTCATCTTCATATGAAATATACATGTATTCTTTATTCCTAGGTGTATTGTACTTGAAACTCCTCATCGGAGTAATTGGTAATATAATGTGGTTCGGTACGACAATTATATTATGTAATTCATTAATTTCCATTCGTCTAGTGGGTTCAGTAATTTTCACTCATTTATAATCATTCATCATTCACATTCATCCATTTGTGTTCACCGTTCGGCATAATTTTGAATCTTAGATCAGTTATCATTCGTCTTTCAACCTTGTTTGAGAATCAAGATGAGAATATTATCATTATCATCGTTTCGGTAGCCTGTGTGTGAGGTGTAGTGCATGCTACGTACTCTTTATAGCGCATGCTATTTGAGTACAGGTAGCGCACGCTATCATTCATCATTAGCGCACGCTAGCGTAATTGAGGCGCAGTCCGGAGGTACTGGACTGAAATGGAGAATTCATAGCGCACGCTAGGAGTGAAAATAGCGTATGCTAGTTGTATTGGTAACGCACGCTAGCAATCGGAGTACCGCGCGCTAAGACTCGAACAGGTAGTGGACTGTAGGTTCTGGACTCCAGTTACTGGGTACCAACTACCAGGTAACGCACGCTAACATCCAGTTAACGTACGCTAAGAAGAAGACGTTAACGCACGCTACCAAGTATGTAGCGCATGCTAACGAGGCAGGCAGAGTTCACTGGACTACCCGGTACACCCGCTAGCGCACGCTAACATCAGGAGCTAGCGCACGCTAGGCTGGGTTAGGTATAAATAGGACAGTTCAACCCTATTTCGTCATTTTCTTCATTCCTCCTCCTCATCCAGGCGATTTGGGCGATTTTTGGGCATTTTGGGAAGATTGCTTCGAGCTACTATCACCTCTCTTAGATTGTAGAGTTTGGAAGGTCGATTTAACAACAAGTCCAACGGATCGAAGAGTTTGGATCTTCAAAGGTAATTTCTTCAAACCTTGGATTTCGATTTTGGAAATGGAGTATGATGCTTGGATGTTATAATCATGATATGTGAAGATATACATATGATTATGAGTTTCTATGAACTATCTTTGGATTATTGGAGAATTATTCAAGAACCCTTGAATGTTGACTTTGGAATTTTGGGGTTTTGGATTAGATGTTGTAGTAATATCGAGTTATGTATTCCTATTGGATTACTGATTTCATTGACGATGTTTTGTTGGATTGAATCACTCATTTGGAGGTTGGTATTCGATATATTGGGATTGGTAGTAAATAATTGCAGATTGTTTGCAACGTGTTTGTTTAAATGCCCTGATGAGATGGGTTTGTTGTATCGACTTCTTGAATTGGTTATGATCATATTGATACGTATATTAAGCGGTGTTGGTACTTGTGTTATTTAAGGTTGTTCGAGTGACCGATAACTCCATTAAGGACGTTTGTTCGAGGAAGGAGATTTTATCACGGGTATTGAGGCAAGTTAATTCTTGCTCGATTATAAGGATAATCATTCCTTTCGTTGTTGTTCAGTAATGCATATAATTCATTCATCATACATCAATCATGTTGAGACTTGTAATTATCAAACTAATCATTCAATTCACTAGGAACAACAGTTCTAATCATTTCATTTGAAGCTATCACTCATTGCGTCATTATTTCACCCCCGGTGAGTCATTATTGACCCTTATCGGCTTTCTATTCATTGTTCTTCATCATGGTCGCTTTCGTTCTTGTGACCTTCCAGGATTGTATTGCGTTCCGGGTGGTATATGTTTGGAATTTTTAGTCGGGCACACTAAGGTCATTGTGTATATGCGGGAATCTGGACACATTGGACTGTGCGCACGGTAACGTGTCTCTGTGAGACTAATTAGGCCAAGTTTTGCGGGTGTTTATGTGGGACGCCGGGAACTCAGCAGGATTGTGCACTTGCACATCCCATTCGTGGCGTACTATGATGCCCCTCACTCAACTTGATTTCATAACTAATTCATGTGATTATTGTATTTGTACAGCTCTTGAGGATTGTTGTTTTGTGTAATTAACCCCGTTGGGGATGTTTTTAGGTCATGGCAAGGTAAAGGCACGGGAAGATAATGTTGACGGCGAGGAGTTCCAATGATACTAGTACGAGGCCCCAGTCCTTCCATTTATTCATGTTTTCTTGATGTGTATTTTCCGCTGTAGTTTCCGTTTGGACTTTTATTTTATTCAGTGTTGAATATTTCATCTTTATATGAAATATACATGTATTCTTTATTCCTAGGTGTATTGTACTTGAAACTCCTCATCGGAGTAATTGGTAATATAATGTGGTTCGGTACGACAATTATATTATGTAATTCATTAATTTCCATTCGTCTAGTGGGTTCAGTAATTTTCACTCATTTATAATCATTCATCATTCACATTCATCCATTTGTGTTCACCGTTCGGCATAATTTTGAATCTTAGATCAGTTATCATTCGTCTTTCAACCTTGTTTGAGAATCAAGATGAGAATATTATCATTATCATCGTTTCGATAGCCTGTGTGTGAGGTGTAGCGCACGCTACGTACTCTTTATAGCGCATGCTATTTGAGTACAGGTAGCGCACGCGATCATTCATCATTAGCGCACGCTAGCGTAATTGAGGCAGACAGTCTAGTAGGTACTGGACTGAAACGGAGAATTCATAGCGCACGCTAGGAGTGGAAATAGCGTACGCTAGTTGTATTGGTAACACACGCTAGCAATCGGAGTAGCGCGTGCTAAGGCTCGAACAGGTAGTGGACTGTAGGTTCTGGACTCCAGTTACTGGGTACCAACTACCAGGTAACGCAC
Organism: Orobanche coerulescens; assembly: GCA_033398695.1. Classification (NCBI taxonomy): domain Eukaryota; kingdom Viridiplantae; phylum Streptophyta; class Magnoliopsida; order Lamiales; family Orobanchaceae; genus Orobanche; species Orobanche coerulescens. The sequence continues at coordinate 137,875,195 of CM065805.1, read as the reverse complement.
GCTAACATCCAGTTAACGTACGCTAAGAAAAAGACATTAGCCCACGCTACCAAGTACGTAGCGCATGCTAACGAGGCAGGCAGAGTTCACTGGACTACCCGGTACACCCGCTAGCGCACGCTAACATCAGGAGCTAGCGCACGCTAGGCTGGGTTAGGTATAAATAGGATAGTTCAACCCTATTTCGTCATTTTCTTCATTCCTCCTCCTCATCCGGGAGATTTGGGCGATTTTTGGGCATTTGGGAAGATTGCTTCGAGCTGCTATCACCTCTCTTAGATTGTAGAGTTTGGAAGGTCGATTTAACAACAAGTCCAACGGATCGAAGAGTTTGGATCTTCAAAGGTAATTTCTTCAAACCTTGGATTTCGATTTTGGAAATGGAGTATGATGCTTGGAGGTTATAATCATGATATGTGAAGATATACATATGATTATGAGTTTCTATGAACTATCTTTGGATTATTGGAGAATTATTCAAGAACCCTTGAATGTTGACATTGGAATTTTGGGGTTTTGGATTAGATGTTGTAGTAATATCGAGTTATGTATTCCTATTGGATTACTGATTTCATTGACGATGTTTTGTTGGACTGACTCATTTGGAGGTTGGTATTCGATATATTGGGATTGGTAGTAAATAATTGGAGATTATTTGCAACGTGTTTGTTTAAATGCCCCGATGAGATGGGTTTGTTGTATCGACTTCTTGAATTGGTTATGATCATATTGCTACGTATATTAAGCGAATTGTTGGTACTTGTGTTATTTAAGGTTGTTCGAGTGACCCATAACTCCATTAAGGATGTTTGTTCGAGGAAGGAGATTTTATCACCGGTATTGAGGCAAGTTAATTTTTGCTCGATTATAAGGATAATCATTCCTTTCGTTGTTGTTCAGTCATGCATATAATTCATTCATCATACATCAATCATGTTGAGACTTGTAATTATCAAACTAATCATTCAATTCACTAGGAACAACAGTTCTAATCATTTCATTTGAAGCTATCACTCATTGCGTCATTATTTCACCCCCGGTGAGTCATTCTTGACCCTTGTCGGCTTTCTATTCATTGTTTTTCATCATGGACATTTTTGTTCTTGTGACCTTCCGGGATTGTATTGCATTCCGGGTGGTATATGTTTGGAATTTTTAGTCGGGCACACTAAGGTCATTGTGTATATGCGGGAATCTGGACACATTGGACTGTGTGCACGGTAACGTGTCTCTGTGAGACTAATTAGGCCAAGTTTTGTGGGTGTTTATGTGGGACGCCGGGCACTCGGTAGGATTGTGCACTTGCACATCCCATTCGTGGCGTACTATGATGCCCCTCACTCAGCTTGATTTCATAACTAATTCATGTGATTATTGTATTTGTTCAACTCTTGAGAATTGTTGTTCTGTGTAACTAACCCCATTGGGGATGTTGTTTTTAGGTCATGGCAAGGCAAAGACACGGGAAGAGAATGTTGACGGTGAGGAGTTCTAGTGATACTAGTACGAGGCCCCAGTCCTTCCATTTATTCAATGTTGTATATTTCATCTTCATATGAAATATACATGTATTCTTTATTCCTGGGTGTATTCTACTTGAAACTCCTCATCGGAGTAATTGGTAATATAATGTGGTTTGGTACGACAGTTATATTATGTAATTCATTAATTTCCATTCGTCTGGTAGGTCCAGTAATTGTCACTCAGTAATTTTCACTCATTGATAATCATTCATCATTCACATTCATCCATTTGTGTTCACCGTTCGGCATAATTTTGAATCTTGGATCAGTTATCATTCGTCTTTCAACCTTGTTTGAGAAGCGAGATGAGAATATAATCATTATCATTGTTTTGGTAGCCTGTGTGTGAGGTGTAGCGCATGCTACGTACTCTTTATAGTGAACGCTATTTGAGTATAGGTAGTGCACGCTATCATTCATCATTAGCGCAAGCTAGCGTAATTGAGGCAGACAGTCCAGTAGGTACTGGACTGAAATGGAGAATTCATAGCGCACGCTATGAGTGGGAATAACATACGCTAGTTGTATTGGTAACGTATGCTAGCAATCAGAGTAGCGCGCGCTAAGGCTCGAACAGGCAGTTGACAGTAGGTTCCGGAGTCTAGTTTCTTGGTACCAACTATCAGGTAACGCACGCTAACATCCGGTTAACGTACGCTAAGTGGAAGACATTAGCGCACGCTACCAAGTACGTAGCACATGCTAACGAGGTAGTCAGTGTTCACTAGACTACCCGGTACACCCACTAGCGCACACTAACATCAGGAGCTAGCGCACGCTAAGCTGGGTTTGGTATAAATAGGACAGTTCAACCCCATTTTGTCATTTTCTTCATTCCTCCTCCTCATCCAAGCGATTTGAGCGATTTTTGGGCGTTTTGAGAAGATTGCTTCGATCCGCTATCCCCTATGTTCGATTGTAGAGTTTGGAAGGTCGATTTAACAACAAGTCCAACGGATCGAAGAGTTATGATTTTCAAAGGTAATTTCTTCAAACCTTGGATTTCGATTTTGGAAATGGAGTATGGTGCTTGGATGTTATAATCATGATATGTGAAGAGATATACATATGATTATGAGTTTCTATGAACTATCTTTGGATTATAGTAGAATTATTCAAGAACCCTTGAATGTTGACTTTGGAATTTTGGGGTTTTCGATTAGATGTTGTCGTAATCTCGAGTTGTGTATTCCTATTGGATTATGGATTTCATTGACGATGTTTTGTTGGATTGAATCACTCATTTGGAGATTGGTTTCGATATATTGGGATTGGTAGTAAACAATTGGAGATTGTTTGCAACGTGTTTGTTTAAATGCCCCAATGAGTTAGGTTTGTTGTATCGACTTCTTGAATTGGTTATGATCATATTGATACGTATATTAAGAGAATTGTTGGAACTTGTGTTATTTAAGGTTGTTCGAGCGACCGATAACTCCATTAAGGACGTTTGTTCGAGGAAGAACATTTCATCACCGGTATTGAGGCAAGTTAATTCTTGCTCGGTTAAAAGGATAATCATTCCTTTCGCTGTTGTTCATTCGTACATACAATTCATTCATCATACATCAATCATGTTTAAACTAGTAATTATCAAATTAATCATTCAATTCATGAGGAACAATGGTTCCAATCATTTCATTTGAAGCTATCACTCATTGCGTCATTATTTCACCTCAGTGAGTCATTCTTGACCCTTGTCGGCTTTCTATTCATTGTTTTTCATCATGGTTGCTTTTGTTCTTGTGACCTTCCGGAATTGTATTGCATTCTGGGTGGTATTTGTTTGGAATTTTTAGTCGGGCACACTAAGGTCATTGTGTATAAGGGAATCCGGACACATTGGACTATGCACACAGTAACGTGCCTCCACGAGACTAGTTAGGCCAAGTTTTGCGGGTGTTTATGCGGGACGCCGAGCACATGGCAGGCTTGTGCACTTGCACATCCCATTCGGGGCGTACTATGATGCCCCTCATTCAACTTGATTTCATAACTAATTCATGTGATTATTGTATTGGCTCAACTCTTGAGGGTTGTTGTTCTGTAATCGACTCAAGAGAATGTTGACGGCGATGAGTTCTAGTGATACTAGTAGGGGGGCCAGTCCTTCCATTTATTCATGTTTTATTGATGTGTATTTTCCGCTATAGTTTCCATTTGGACTTTTATTTTATTCTGTGTTGTATATTTTATCTTCATATGAAATATACATGTATTCTGTATTCCTAGGTGTATTGTACTTGAAACTCTTCATCGGAGTGATTGGTAATATAATGTGGTTCGGTACTATAGTTATATTATGTAATTCATTAATTTTCATTCGCCTGGTGGGTCCAGTAATCGTCCGGTGTACTTTTGAATCTTGGATCAGTTATCATTCGTCTTTCAACCCTGTTTGAGAATCGACATGAGAATATTATCATTATCATCAATTCGGTAGCCTGTGTGTGAGGTGTAGCGCACACTATGTACTCTTTATAGCGCACGCTATTTGAGTACAGGTAGTGCACGCTATCATTCATCATTAGCGCACGGTAGCGTAATTGAGGCGCATACCCAGAGGTACCGGATCGAAATGGAGAATTCATAGCGCACGCTAGGAGTGGAAATAGCGTACGCTAGTTGTATTGTTAACGCACGCTAGCAATCGGAGTAGCGCGTGCTAAGGCTCGAACAGGCAGTGGACTATAAGTTCTGGACTCCAGTTACTGGGTACCAACTACCAGGTAACGCACGTTAACATCCGGTTAACGTACGCTAAGAAGAAGACGTTAGCACACGCTACCAAGTACGTAGCGCATGCTAACGAGGCGGCATAGTTCGGTGGACTACTCGGTACACCGCCAGCGCACTCTAACATCGAGGAAGCACACGCTAAGCTGGGTTTGGTATAAATAGGACAGTTCAACCCCATTTCGTCATTTTCTTCATTCCTCCTCCTCATCCAGGCGATTTGGGCGATTTTTGGTATTTTGAGAAGATTGGTTCGAGCTGCTATCACCTATCTTCCACTGTAGAGTTTGGAAGGTCGATTTAACAACAAGTCCAACGGATCGAAGAGTTTGGATCTTCAAAGGTACTTTCTTCAAACCTTGGATTTCGATTTTGGAAATGAGTTATGATGCTTGGATGTTATAATCATGATATGTGAAGAGATATACATATGATTATGAGTTTCTATGAAATATCTTTGGATTATTTTAGAATTATTCAAGAACCCTTGAATGTTGACTTTGGAATTTTGGGGTTTCGATTAGATGTTGTCGTAATCTCGAGTTGTGTATTCCTATTGGATTATGGATTTCATTGACGATGTTTTGTTGGATTGAATCACTCATTCGGAGGTTGGTTTCGATATATTGGGATTGGTAGTAAACAATTAGAGATTGTTTGCAACGTGTTTGTTTAAATGCCCCAACGAGTTAGGTTTGTTGTATCGACTTCTTGAATTGGTTATGATCATATTGATACGTATATTAAGAGAATTGTTGGAACTTGTGTTATTTAAGGTTGTTCGAGCAACCGATAACTCCATTAAGGACGTTTGTTCGAGGAAGAACATTTCATCACCGGTATTGAGGCAAGTTAATTCTTGCTCGGTTAAAAGGATAATCATTCCTTTCGCTGTTGTTCATTTGTACATACAATTCATTCATCATACATCAATCATGTTTAAACTTGTAATTATCAAATTAATCATTCAATTCATGAGGAACAATGGTTCCAATCATTTCATTTGAAGCTATCACTCATTGCGTCATTATTTCACCTCAGTGAGTCATTCTTGACCCTTGTCGGCTTTCTATTCATTGTTCTTCATCATGGTTGCTTTTGTTCTTGTGACCTTCCGGAATTGTATTGCGTTCTGGGTGGTATTTGTTTGGAATTTTTAGTCGGGCACACTAAGGTCATTGTGTATATGGGAATCCGGACACATTGGACTATGCACACAGTAACGTGCCTCCACGAGACTAATTAGGCCAAGTTTTGCGGGTGTTTATGCGGGACGCCGAGCACTTGGCAGGCTTGTGCACTTGCACATCCCATTCGGGGCATACTATGATGCCCCTCATTCAACTTGATTTCATAACTAATTCATGTGATTATTGTATTGGTTCAACTCTTGAGGATTGTTGTTCTGTGTAACTGACCCCATTGAGGATGTTGATTTTAGGTCATGTCAAGGCAAAGGTACGGGAAGAGAATGTTGACGGCGATGAGTTCTAGTGATACTAGTAGGGGGCCAGTCCTTCCATTTATTCATGTTTTATTGATGTGTATTTTCCGCTATAGTTTCCATTTGGACTTTTATTTTATTCTGTGTTGTATATTTAATCTTCATATGAAATATAAATGTATTCTGTATTCCTAGGTGTATTGTACTTGAAACTCTTCATCGGAGTAATTGGTAATATAATGTGGTTCGGTACTATAGTTATATTATGTAATTCATTAATTTTCATTCGCCTGGTGGGTCCAGTAATCGTTCGGTGTACTTTTGAATCTTGGATCAGTTATCATTCGTCTTTCAACCCTGTTTGAGGTGTAGCGCACACTATGTACTCTTTATAGCGCACGATATTTGAGTACAGGTAGCTCACGCTATAATTCATCATTAGCGCACGGTAGCGTAATTGAGGCAGACAGTCCAGTAGGTACTGGACTGAAATGGAGAATTCATAGCGCACGCTAGGAGTGGAAATAGCGTACGCTAGTTGTATTGTTAATGCACGCTAGCAATCGGAGTAGCGCGTGCTAAGGCTCGAACAGGCAGTGGGCTATTAGTTCTGGACTTCAGTTACCGGGTACAAACTACCAGGTAACGCATGCTAACATCCGGTTAACATACGCTAAGAAGAAGACGTTAGCACACGCTACCAAGTACGTAGCGCATGCTAACGAGGCAGGCAGAGTTCAGTGGACTACTCGGTACACCCGCTAGCGCACGCTAACATCAGAAGCTAGCGCACGCTAGGCTGGGTTTGGTATAAATAGGACAGTTCAACCCTATTTCGTCATTTTCTTCATTCCTCCTCCTCATCCGGGTGATTTGGGCGATTTTTGGGCATTTTCAGAAGATTGTCTCGAGCTGCTATCACCTCTCTTCGATTGTAGAGTTTGGAAGGTCGATTTAACAACAAGTCCAACAGATCGAAGAGTTTAGATCTTCAAAGGTAATTTCTTCAAACCTTGGATTCCGATTTTGGAAATGGAGTATGATGCTTGGATGTTATAATCATGATATGTGAAGAGATATACATATGATTATGAGTTTCTATGAACTATCTTTGGATTATAGGAGAATTATTCAAGAACCCTTGAATGTTGACTTTGGAATTTTGGGGTTTTCGATTAGATGTTGTCGTAATCTCGAGTTGTGTATTCCTATTGTATTATTAATTTCATTGACGATGTTTTGTTGGATTGAATCACTCATTTGGAGGTTGGTTTCGATATATTGGGATTGGTAGTAAACAATTGGAGATTGTTTGCAACGTGTTTGTTTAAATGCCCCAATGAGTTAGGTTTGTTGTATCGACTTCTTGAATTGGTTATGATCATATTGATACGTATATTAAGAGAATTGTTGGAACTTGTGTTATTTAAGGTTGTTCGAGCGACCGATAACTCCATTAAGGACGTTTGTTCGAGGAAGAACATTTCATCACCGGTATTGAGGCAAGTTAATTCTTGCTCGGTTAAAAGGATAATCATTCCTTTCGCTGTTGTTCATTCGTACATACAATTCATTCATCATACATCAATCATGTTTAAACTTGTAATTATCAAATTAATCATTCAATTCATGAGGAACAATGGTTCCAATCATTTCATTTGAAGCTATCACTCATTGCGTCATTATTTCACCTCAGTGAGTCATTCTTGACCCTTGTCGGCTTTCTATTCATTGTTTTTCATCATGGTTGCTTTTGTTCTTGTGACCTTCCGGAATTGTATTGCATTCTGGGTGGTATTTGTTTGGAATTTTTAGTCGGGCACACTAAGGTCATTGTGTATAAGGGAATCCGAACACATTGGACTATGCACACAGTAACGTGCCTCCACGAGACTAGTTAGGCCAAGTTTTGCGGGTGTTTATGCGGGACGCCGAGCACATGGCAGGCTTGTGCACTTGCACATTCCATTCGGGGCGTACTATGATGCCCCTCATTCAACTTGATTTGATAACTAATTCATGTGATTATTGTATTGGTTCAACTCTTGAGGGTTGTTGTTCTGTGTAACTGACCCCGAAGAGAATGTTGACGGCGATGAGTTCTAGTGATACTAGTAGGGGGGCCAGTCCTTCCATTTATTCATGTTTTATTGATGTGTATTTTCCGCTATAGTTTCCATTTGGACTTTTATTTTATTCTGTGTTGTATATTTTATCTTCATATGAAATATACATGTATTCTGTATTCCTAGGTGTATTGTACTTGAAACTCTTCATCGGAGTGATTGGTAATATAATGTGGTTCGGTACTATAGTTATATTATGTAATTCATTAATTTTCATTCGCCTGGTGGGTCCAGTAATCGTCCGGTGTACTTTTGAATCTTGGATCAGTTATCATTCGTCTTTCAACCCTGTTTGAGAATCGACATGAGAATATTATCATTATCATCAATTCGGTAGCCTGTGTGTGAGGTGTAGCGCACACTATGTACTCTTTATAGCGCACGCTATTTGAGTACAGGTAGTGCACGCTATCATTCATCATTAGCGCACGGTAGCGTAATTGAGGCAGACAGTCCAGTAGGTACTGGACTGAAATGGAGAATTCATAGCGCACGCTAGGAGTGGAAATAGCGTACGCTAGTTGTATTGTTAACGCACGCTAGCAATCGGAGTAGCGCGTGCTAAGGCTCGAACAGGCAGTGGACTGTAAGTTCTGGACTCCATTTACTGGGTACCAACTACCAGGTAACGCACGCTAACATCCGGTTAACGTACGCTAAGAAGAAGACGTTAGCACACGCTACCAAGTACGTAGCGCATGCTAACGAGGCAGGCATAGTTCAGTGGACTACTCGGTACACCCGCTAGCGCACTCTAACATCAGGAGGAAGCACACGCTAAGCTGGGTTTGGTATAAATAGGACAGTTCAACCCCATTTCGTCATTTTCTTCATTCCTCCTCCTCATCCAGGCGATTTGGGCGATTTTTGGTATTTTGAGAAGATTGGTTCGAGCTGCTATCACCTATCTTCCACTGTAGAGTTTGGAAGGTCGATTTAACAACAAGTCCAACGGATCGAAGAGTTTGGATCTTCAAAGGTACTTTCTTCAAACCTTGGATTTCGATTTTGGAAATGAGTTATGATGCTTGGATGTTATAATCATGATATGTGAAGAGATATACATATGATTATGAGTTTCTATGAAATATCTTTGGATTATTTTAGAATTATTCCAGAACCCTTGAATGTTGACTTTGGAATTTTGGGGTTTCGATTAGATGTTGTCGTAATCTCGAGTTGTGTATTCCTATTGGATTATGGATTTCATTGACGATGTTTTGTTGGATTGAATCACTCATTCGGAGGTTGGTTTCGATATATTGGGATTGGTAGTAAACAATTAGAGATTGTTTGCAACGTGTTTGTTTAAATGCCCCAACGAGTTAGGTTTGTTGTATCGACTTCTTGAATTGGTTATGATCATATTGATACGTATATTAAGAGAATTGTTGGAACTTGTGTTATTTAAGGTTGTTCGAGCGACCGATAACTCCATTAAGGACGTTTGTTCGAGGAAGAACATTTCATCACCGGTATTGAGGCAAGTTAATTCTTGCTCGGTTAAAAGGATAATCATTCCTTTATTGTTGTTCATTTGTACATACAATTCATTCATCATACATCAATCATGTTTAAACTTGTAATTATCAAATTAATCATTCAATTCATGAGGAACAATGGTTCCAATCATTTCATTTGAAGCTATCACTCATTGCGTCATTATTTCACCTCAGTGAGTCATTCTTGACCCTTGTCGGCTTTCTATTCATTGTTCTTCATCATGGTTGCTTTTGTTCTTGTGACCTTCCGGAATTGTATTGCGTTCTGGGTGGTATTTGTTTGGAATTTTTAGTCGGGCACACTAAGGTCATTGTGTATATGGGAATCCGGACACATTGGACTATGCACACAGTAACGTGCCTCCACGAGACTAATTAGGCCAAGTTTTGCGGGTGTTTATGCGGGACGCCGAGCACTTGGCAGGCTTGTGCACTTGCACATCCCATTCGGGGCATACTATGATGCCCCTCATTCAACTTGATTTCATAACTAATTCATGTGATTATTGTATTGGTTCAACTCTTGAGGATTGTTGTTCTGTGTAACTGACCCCGTTGAGGATGTTGATTTTAGGTCATGTCAAGGCAAAGGTACGGGAAGAGAATGTTGACGGCGATGAGTTCTAGTGATACTAGTAGGGGGCCAGTCCTTCCATTTATTCATGTTTTATTGATGTGTATTTTCCGCTATAGTTTCCATTTGGACTTTTATTTTATTCTGTGTTGTATATTTAATCTTCATATGAAATATAAATGTATTCTGTATTCCTAGGTGTATTGTACTTGAAACTCTTCATCGGAGTAATTGGTAATATAATGTGGTTCGGTACTATAGTTATATTATGTAATTCATTAATTTTCATTCACCTGGTGGGTCCAGTAATCGTCCGGTGTACTTTTGAATCTTGGATCAGTTATCATTCGTCTTTCAACCCTGTTTGAGGTGTAGCGCACACTATGTACTCTTTATAGCGCACGATATTTGAGTACAGGTAGCTCACGCTATAATTCATCATTAGCGCACGGTAGCGTAATTGAGGCAGACAGTCCAGTAGGTACTGGACTGAAATGGAGAATTCATAGCGCACGCTAGGAGTGGAAATAGCGTACGCTAGTTGTATTGTTAATGCACGCTAGCAATCGGAGTAGCGCGTGCTAAGGCTCGAACAGGCAGTGGGCTATAAGTTCTGGACTTCAGTTACCGGGTACAAACTACCAGGTAACGCATGCTAACATCCGGTTAACATACGCTAAGAAGAAGACGTTAGCACACGCTACCAAGTACGTAGCGCATGCTAACAAGGCAGGCAGAGTTCAGTGGACTACTCGGTACACCCGCTAGCGCACGCTAACATCAGAAGCTAGCGCACGCTAGGCTGGGTTTGGTATAAATAGGACAGTTCAACCCTATTTCGTCATTTTCTTCATTCCTCCTCCTCATCCGGGTGATTTGGGCGATTTTTGGGCATTTTCAGAAGATTGCCTCGAGCTGCTATCACCTCTCTTCGATTGTAGAGTTTGGAAGGTCGATTTAACAACAAGTCCAACAGATCGAAGAGTTTAGATCTTCAAAGGTAATTTCTTCAAACCTTGGATTCCGATTTTGGAAATGGAGTATGATGCTTGGATGTTATAATCATGATATGTGAAGAGATATACATATGATTATGAGTTTCTATGAACTATCTTTGGATTATAGGAGAATTATTCAAGAACCCTTGAATGTTGACTTTGGAATTTTGGGGTTTTCGATTAGATGTTGTCGTAATCTCGAGTTGTGTATTCCTATTGTATTATTAATTTCATTGACGATGTTTTGTTGGATTGAATCACTCATTTGGAGGTTGGTTTCGATATATTGGGATTGGTAGTAAACAATTGGAGATTGTTTGCAACGTGTTTGTTTAAATGCCCCAATGAGTTAGGTTTGTTGTATCGACTTCTTGAATTGGTTATGATCATATTGATACGTATATTAAGAGAATTGTTGGAACTTGTGTTATTTAAGGTTGTTCGAGCGACCGATAACTCCATTAAGGACGTTTGTTCGAGGAAGAACATTTCATCACCGGTATTGAGGCAAGTTAATTCTTGCTCGGTTAAAAGGATAATCATTCCTTTCGCTGTTGTTCATTCGTACATACAATTCATTCATCATACATCAATCATGTTTAAACTTGTAATTATCAAATTAATCATTCAATTCATGAGGAACAATGGTTCCAATCATTTCATTTGAAGCTATCACTCATTGCGTCATTATTTCACCTCAGTGAGTCATTCTTGACCCATGTCGGCTTTCTATTCATTGTTTTTCATCATGGTTGCTTTTGTTCTTGTGACCTTCCGGAATTGTATTGCATTCTGGGTGGTATTTGTTTGGAATTTTTAGTCGGGCACACTAAGGTCATTGTGTATAAGGGAATCCGGACACTTTGGACTATGCACACAGTAACGTGCCTCCACGAGACTAGTTAGGCCAAGTTTTGCGGGTGTTTATGCGGGACGCCGAGCACATGGCAGGCTTGTGCACTTGCACATCCCATTCGGGGCGTACTATGATGCCCCTCATTCAACTTGATTTCATAACTAATTCATGTGATTATTGTATTGGTTCAACTCTTGAGGGTTGTTGTTCTGTGTAACTGACCCCGAAGAGAATGTTGACGGCGATGAGTTCTAGTGATACTTGTAGGGGGGCCAGTCCTTCCATTTATTCATGTTTTATTGATGTGTATTTTCCGCTATAGTTTCCATTTGGACTTTTATTTTATTCTGTGTTGTATATTTTATCTTCATATGAAATATACATGTATTCTGTATTCCTAGGTGTATTGTACTTGAAACTCTTCATCGGAGTGATTGGTAATATAATGTGGTTCGGTACTATAGTTATATTATGTAATTCATTAATTTTCATTCGCCTGGTGGGTCCAGTAATCGTCCGGTGTACTTTTGAATCTTGGATCAGTTATCATTCGTCTTTCAACCCTGTTTGAGAATCGACATGAGAATATTATCATTATCATCAATTCGGTAGCCTGTGTGTGAGGTGTAGCGCACACTATGTACTCTTTATAGCGCACGCTATTTGAGTACAGGTAGTGCACGCTATCATTCATCATTAGCGCACGGTAGCGTAATTGAGGCAGACAGTCCAGTAGGTACTGGACTGAAATGGAGAATTCATAGCGCACGCTAGGAGTGGAAATAGCGTACGCTAGTTGTATTGTTAACGCACGCTAGCAATCGGAGTAGCGCGTGCTAAGGCTCGAACAGGCAGTGGACTATAAGTTCTGGACTCCAGTTACTGGGTACCAACTACCAGGTAACGCACGTTAACATCCGGTTAACATACGCTAAGAAGAAGACGTTAGCACACGCTACCAAGTACGTAGCGCATGCTAACGAGGCAGGCATAGTTCAGTGGACTACTCGGTACACCCGCTAGCGCACTCTAACATCAGGAGGAAGCACACGCTAAGCTGGGTTTGGTATAAATAGGACAGTTCAACCCCATTTCGTCATTTTCTTCATTCCTCCTCCTCATCCAGGCGATTTGGGCGATTTTTGGCATTTTGAGAAGATTGGTTCGAGCTGCTATCACCTATCTTCGACTGTAGAGTTTGGAAGGTCGATTTAACAACAAGTCCAACGGATCGAAGAGTTTGGATCTTCAAAGGTACTTTCTTCAAACCTTGGATTTCGATTTTGGAAATGAGGTATGATGCTTGGATGTTATAATCATGATATGTGAAGAGATATACATATGATTATGAGTTTCTATGAAATATCTTTGGATTATTTTAGAATTATTCAAGAACCCTTGAATGTTGACTTTGGAATTTTGGGGTTTCGATTAGATGTTGTCGTAATCTCGAGTTGTGTATTCCTATTGGATTATGGATTTCATTGACGATGTTTTGTTGGATTGAATCACTCATTTGGAGGTTGGTTTCGATATATTGGGATTGGTAGTAAACAATTAGAGATTGTTTGCAACGTGTTTGTTTAAATGCCCCAACGAGTTAGGTTTGTTGTATCGACTTCTTGAATTGGTTATGATCATATTGATACGTATATTAAGAGAATTGTTGGAACTTGTGTTATTTAAGGTTTTTCGAGCGACCGATAACTCCATTAAGGACGTTTGTTCGAGGAAGAACATTTCATCACCGGTATTGAGGCAAGTTAATTCTTGCTCGGTTAAAAGGATAATCATTCCTTTCATTTGTTCATTTGTACATACAATTCATTCATCATACATCAATCATGTTTAAACTTGTAATTATCAAATTAATCATTCAATTCATGAGGAACAATGGTTCCAATCATTTCATTTGAAGCTATCACCGATCGTCATTATTTCACCTCGGTGAGTCATTCTTGACCCTTGTCGGCTTTCTATTCATTGTTCTTCATCATGGTTGCTTTTGTTCTTGTGACCTTAGGAATTGTATTGCGTTAAGGTGGTATTTGTTTGGAATTTTTAGTCGGGCACACTAAGGTCATTGTGTATATGGGAATCCGGACACATTGGACTATGCACACAGTAACGTGCCTCCACGAGACTAATTAGGCCAAGTTTTGCGAGTGTTTATGCGGGACGCCGAGCACTTGGCAGGCTTGTGCACTTGCACATCCCATTCGGGGCATACTATGATGCCCCTCATTCAACTTGATTTCATAACTAATTCATGTGATTATTGTATTGGTTCAACTCTTGAGGATTGTTGTTCTGTGTAACTGACCCCGTTGAGGATGTTGATTTTAGGTCATGTCAAGGCAAAGGTATGGGAAGAGAATGTTGACGGCGATGAGTTCTAGTGATACTAGTAGGGGGCCAGTCCTTCCATTTATTCATGTTTTATTGATGTGTATTTTCCGCTATAGTTTCCATTTGGACTTTTATTTTATTCTGTGTTGTATATTTAATCTTCATATGAAATATAAATGTATTCTGTATTCCTAGGTGTATTGTACTTGAAACTCTTCATCGGAGTAATTGGTAATATAATGTGGTTCGGTACTATAGTTATATTATGTAATTCATTAATTTTCATTCGCCCGGTGGGTCCAGTAATCGTCCGGTGTACTTTTGAAACTTGGATCAGTTATCATTCGTCTTTCAACCCTGTTTGAGGTGTAGCGCACACTATGTACTCTTTATAGCACACGATATTTGAGTACAGGTAGCTCACGCTATAATTCATCATTAGCGCACGGTAGCGTAATTGAGGCAGACAGTCCAGTAGGTACTGGACTGAAATGGAGAATTCATAGCGCACGCTAGGAGTGGAAATAGCGTACGCTAGTTGTATTGTTAACGCACGCTAGCAATCGGAGTAGCGCGTGCTAAGGCTCGAACAGGCAGTGGGCTATAAGTTCTGGACTTCAGTTACCGGGTACAAACTACCAGGTAACGCATGCTAACATCCGGTTAACGTACGCTAAGAAGAAGACGTTAGCACACGCTACCAAGTACGTAGCGCATGCTAACGAGGCAGGCAGAGTTCAGTGGACTACTCGGTACACCCGCTAGCGCACGCTAACATCAGAAGCTAGCGCACGCTAGGCTGGGTTTGGTATAAATAGTACAGTTCAACCCTATTTCGTCATTTTCTTCATTCCTCCTCCTCATCCGGGTGATTTGGGCGATTTTTGGGCATTTTCAGAAGATTGCTTCGAGCTGCTATCACCTCTCTTCGATTGTAGAGTTTGGAAGGTCGATTTAACAACAAGTCCAACAGATCGAAGAGTTTAGATCTTCAAAGGTAATTTCTTCAAACCTTGGATTCCGATTTTGGAAATGGAGTATGATGCTTGGATGTTATAATCATGATATGTGAAGAGATATACATATGATTATGAGTTTCTATGAACTATCTTTGGATTATAGGAGAATTATTCAAGAACCCTTGAATGTTGACTTTGGAATTTTGGGGTTTTGGATTAGATGTTGTCGTAATCTCGAGTTGTGTATTCCTATTGTATTATTAATTTCATTGACGATGTTTTGTTGGATTGAATCACTCATTTGGAGGTTGGTTTCGATATATTGGGATTGGTAGTAAACAATTGGAGATTCTTTGCAACGTGTTTGTTTAAATGCCTCAATGAGTTGGGTTTGTTGTTTCGACTTCTTCATATTGATACATTTATTAAGCGAATTGTTGGTACTTCTGTTATTTAAGGTTGTTCGAGCGACCGATAACTCCATTAAGGACATTTGTTCGAAGAAGAATATTTCATCACCGATATTGAGGCAAGTTAATTCTTGCTCGGTTCAAAAGATAATCATTCCTTTCGTTGTTGTTCATTCGTACATATAATTCATTCATCATACATCAATCATGTTGAGACTTGTAAGTATCAAAGTAATAATTCTATTCGCGAGGAACAATGGTTCCAATCATTTCATTTGAAGTTATCACTCATTGCGTCATTATTCAACCTTGGTGAGTCATTCTTGACCCTTGTCGGGCTTCTATTCATTGTTCTACATCATTGGTCGCTTTTGTTCTTGTAACCTTCCGAGATTGTATTACGTTCCGGGTGGTATATGTTTGGAATTTTTAGTCGGGCACACTAAGGTCATTGTGTATATGCCGGAATCCGGACACATTGGACTGTGCACACGGTAACGTGCCTCCGTGAGACTAATTAGGCCAAGTTTTGCAGGTGTTTATGTGGGACGTCGGGCACTCGACAGGCTTGTGCACTTGCACATTCCATTCGTGGCGTACTATGATGCCCCTCACTCAACTTGATTTCATAACTAATTCATGTGATTATTGTATTTGTTCAACTCTAGAGGATTGTTGTTCTGCGTAACTGACCCCGTTGGGGATGTTGTTTTTAGGTCATGGCAAGGCAAAGGCACGGGAAGAGAACGTTGACGGTGAGGAGATCCAGTGATACTAGTAGGGGGGGCCCCAGTACTTCCATTTATTCATGTTTTCTTGATGTGTATTTTCCACTGCAGTTTCTGTTTGGACTTTTATTTTATTCAGTGTTGTATATTTCATCTTCATATGAAATATACATGTATTTTGTCTTCCTAGGTGTATTGTACTTGAAACTCCTCATCGGAGTAATTGGTAATATAATGTGGTTCGGTACTACAGTTATATTATGTAATTCATTAATTTTCATTCTCCTGGTGGGTCTAGTAATTGTCACTCAGTAATTTTTACTCATTGATAATCATTCATCATTCACATTCATCCATTTGTGTTCACCTTTCGGCGTAATTTTGAATCTTAGATCAGTTATCATTAGTCTTTCAACCCTGTTTGAGAATCGAGATGAGAATATTATCATTATCATCGTTTTGGTAACCTGTGTGTGAGGTGTAGCGCACGCGACGTATTCTTTATAGCGCAAGCTATTTGAGTACATGTAGCGCACGCTATCATTCATCATTAGCGAATGCTAGCATAATTGAGGCAGACAGTCTAGTAGGTACTGGACTGAAATGGAGAATTCATAGCGCACGCTAGGAGTGGGAATAGCATACGCTAGTTGTATTGGTAACGCACGCTAGCAATCGGAGTAGCGTGCGCTAAGGCTCGAACAGGCAGTGGGCAGTAGGTTCTCGACACCAGTTACTGGGTACCAACTATCAGGTAACACACGCCAACATCCGGTTAACATACGCTAAGAGGAAGACGTTAGCGCACGCTACCAAGTACGTAGCGCACGCTAATGAGGCAGGCGGAGTTCACTTGGCTACCCGGTACACCCGCTAGCCCATGCTAACATCAGGAACTAGCACACGCTAAGCTGGGTTTGCAATAAATAGGATAGTTCAACCCCATTTCGTCATGTTCTTCATTCCACCTCCTCATCCAGGCGATTTGGGTGATTTTTGGGCGTTTTGAGAAGATTGCTTCGAGCTGCTATAACCTATCTTTGATTGTAGAGTTTGGAAGGTCGATTTAGAAAACAAGTCCAACGGATCGAAGAGTTTGGATCTTCAAAGGTAATTTCTTCAAACCTTGGAATTTGATTATGGAAATGGAGTATGATGCTTGGATGCTATAATCATGATATGTGAAGAGATATACATATGATTATGAGTTTCTATGAACTATATTTGGATTATTGGAGAATTATTCAAGAACCCTTGAATGTTGACTTTGGAATTTTGGGGTTTTCGATTAGATGTTGTCGTAATCTCGAGTTGTGTATTCCTATTGGATTATTGATTTCATTCACGATGTTTTGTTGGATTGAATCACTCATTTGGATGTTGGTATTCGATATATTGGGATTGGTAGTAAACAATTGGAGATTATTTGCAATGTGTTTGTTTAAATGCCCCATGAGTTGGGTTTGTTGTATCGACTTCTTGAATTGGTTATGATCATATTGATACATATATTAAGTGAATTGTTGGTAATCGTGTTATTTAAGGTTGTTCGAGTGATAACAGTCATTTGTACACATATTTTTGCAAAGATTTTCTGGATTTTAAGATCCCAAAATGTGTTGAATTGTGTCGTTTGTGCTCATATTGTGTTTATTGGACTCAATCACGCTTGGGTACGTTTTATTGATTTTATAGGTATTTTATGGACATTAATCAAGCAAGAATGAAGTCTCAACCCCCAATACATATCCAGAAATGCGGAAACAAAAGGTCGAGCCAAAAACGGAGTCAAAACGAAACAACATGGGCTCGGCCGTGTCACTGGCTTGACCGTGCCAAGTTACACGATCGGGTTTCATGTCCAGACACTTTCGCCAAATAAAGAGACTATGACACGGGCCATGTCATTTGACACGGATGTGTCACTGGCTTGACCGTGTCATACAACACGGTCGGGTTGCCTAGCCAGAAGCAGCAGCAGTTTCTAGAACACTATGACACGGGCCATGTCATTTGACACGGGCCGTGTCACTTTTCGGTGCAAAATCACTTTGTGACATTTTTGCAAGATTTGATCAACAACCTTGGCTTTTTGAGTTGATCAATAAATGGTAGAGTATCCGGGGAGCGAGGCATGTCATTACATCCCAAAGTCGGCCAAAGGATCCTCTATTCGCAATCCTATCCTCCGCTATCTACACAAACTAATTGCGAGCACTATCTTCAGCCGGAAAGAAACAGGGCCAATCACCCAGCGAGAGTTGACATTCTATCTCACATGCTCGACGGAACGGATCCAGCGACCGGGGCTATATTAATGGATCATTATGAGGATGTTGCTACTAAACCGAGAGGGGAGATTTGGATAGGGGTTTAATTACCCCTATCGCACTTCATCTTGATGTATCACTAGACAACTGAACTCCCCTTCTAGGAAATATGCTCCTATCTTTGCAAATCATGAAATTAATGAATATCCTGGATTACGACTCGCATGTCATATTCCTCCAGAATGACGGCAATCATTTCCTACTCCCGAATAAAGCTCTGACGATGATTGATAGTATTCGGGATTTAAGAAACTTACAAATGGCCACGGAGGCGCATAAATTGGCCCAGGTAGCAGTTGGATTGATCTCTCCTGGTGATAGACACTTTGCTCGAAATGTTCATCCAAGGCATACAGAAAATGAGAATAGAGCCGAGAGAATACAAGAAGAAGAAGAGCGGAAAGAATGGAGGAGGAGTATGCTTATGAGAGAGGCCCAGAAGACGAGGAAGAGGAAGAATAAAGAGAGAGGGATCATCCCGAGTCATCGAGACAGGCCGAATCAAGACATGCCACATCTCGTTCAGAACTTAGAGCGGATTTCGTGGCTTTCTGAGAGGAGACCCGACAGAACCAAGACGAGATCCACCAGAAACAAGATGAGATCAGCCATAAACAAGATGAAATGCTGACCTTACTATGACAAATGCACGAATGGCATGTCCGACAATGCCACTTCCCTCCGCCAAATCAGTAGGACCGGTTGTAAGTATTTCTTGACCCAAAGTTTTTATTGTTTAAATACTATACCCCCTTCGTGTGTATACTCTTTAATTCAAGTTTGGGGGGAGATATTGGGTCAAGAAATACTTATATTGTTTGTTTGTTTTTATTTTGACTTTTGGATTTTGGTTTGGATTTTGGTGTGATTTTGATTTGCGTTTTTGGTGTGATTTTTTTTTGAATTTTGGTGTGTTTTATTTTTGTTTTGAACTCGGTGTGTTTGGAGTATCATGAACTTGGATGAAACTCGAAAGAATAAACTCTTGTCTTGGATGCCTCGGGATTTATTTTGTTATTTTGATATGCAAATCGAGGATAATTTGAAGAGGAAAATTGTAGAATAATCAAAAGGGTGTAAAATTGAATAAATAGTTTAATACCTTGAAAATATGAACAACTCTAACTTGTGAGCTTTTGAGCCTTCATGCATCATTAAATATGCAAGTTTCATTATCGAGTGTACCATTTATGTTTTAAGACTCTAGAACTTTCCTTGGTATCTTATTCGAAACTACAAGTGTGCGTGCAAATTAGTGAAAGTGATTTTAGGCTATTTTTTTCGTTAGCCCTCAAACCTTTTTTCCAACCCGACAATTATTAATTTCCTAGTTAGCCCAATTGATCTTAAAGCCTATTTCATGTTAGCCACATTATGAGCCTTCCGTTTCATAATGAACTTTTGTCCCTATATTTGAGCGCATTAGAACAAATTGGCAAAAGAATGAAAAGGTGTGTAGGGGCGATTGGGAAGATTGTTGGTCCAATGGCGATGATTTATCAAAATAAATTTGAAGGAAGAATGGTGTGATTATAATGATGATGTTATCCCCCATATAAAAAAATGGATAAATGGAGCGATAAAGAGGAATAAGGTTGCGATTTTCACTTTCAAAAAGCACTTATTGCGATTATATTAAAATCAAGGGGTTGAAGGAAGCAAATTCCAGGAGAAAAAATGAGCTCCAAATTGAGCGAATTGATTATTGAGATGATGTTCTAATTTGCTCAAGTAAAGTCACTTTAAGCCATACTTATCCTACCCCGACCAAAAAGCCTACATTACAACCAATAAAGTCCTTTTTGATTCACCAAATTTGCATGCACAACAAGTGGTAGAGATGTAGACAATTGGCAAGCCTATGGGGATTCTTATTTCATTAAATGAGTTTTGAGAGTCACTTACCCCATTATACACTTTGAGAGTGTGGAAATACACTTGACCGGTGAGGTTCCTATTATTCAAGTATTACTATGATGTTAAGGAAGTACCCCAGAGATTTGAATACTTTATAGAACTCGACTTATTTATTTCTTTAGGCGTATTGATGAATTTTCAAAATGATCCTTTGAGGTATGTTGAGGGAGGAGTTCCCTTAAGAGTGGTTATTTTGAAGTGCATTGCTCGGGATGATCAACGTTCAAGTTTGGGGTATTTTGATAACACTCATTTTTACACATATTTTTGCAAAGCTTTTCCGGATTTTAAGATCCTAAAATGTGTAGAATTGTGTCGTTTGTGCTCATATTATGTTTATTGGACTCGATCACGCTTGGGTACGTATTATTGATTTTATAGGTATTTTATGGACATTAATCAAGCAAGAACAAAGTCTCAACCCCTAATACATATCAAGCAATACGGAAACGAAAGGTCGAGCCGAAAACGGAGTCAAAACGGAGTCAAAATGAAACAACACGGGCTCGGCCATGTCATTTGACACGGGCCGTGTCACTGGCTTGACTGTGCCAAGTGACACAGTCGAGTTTCATGTCCAGACACTTTCGCCAAATAAAGATACTATGACGCGGGTCGTGTCACTGGCTCGACTGTGTCATACAACACGGTCGGGTTGCCTAGCCAGAAGTAGCTACAGTTTCTAGAACACTATGACACGGGCCGTGTCATTTGACACGGGCCATGTCACTTTTCGGTGCAAAATCACTTTTTGACATTTTTTGCAAGATTTGATCAATAACCTTGCCTTTTTGAGTTGATAAAAAGGCTCCACAATGGACTTTGAAGGATCTTCTGATTTAGAGAGTCTTGGAGATTTGGTGAGGGAAGAAAAACACAAGATTAAGAAAGAAACCTACCAAAAGAAGGAGACTTGGAGGAATAAAAGGAAGAACTCTTGAAGAACATTTTGAAGGCTTGATCCTACATCCACTCAAGACACCATCCGAGTTTTATTTTCTCCCTATCTTTTCCTTATTTTTGTTGTTTTATTTAGCATGAACATAATATTTATTTTTATTTTCTTCATTATCATGTCCGGCTAAACTTGTAGATTCCAGGCATGGGAGTACGTTGATTCATGTTGTTGAGGGATTGATGATTATATATATCTAGTGTGATTTCTTTATCAAATGCTTGGTTTTAATTCATGTTAAAGCACTTGATCAATGTTTTTAGATATTTAACTTAATTTCTCATAATTCGAGGGAAGATGGCATTAATAGGTTTCGAGTATTTGACGTAGTAAATTACGAGATTGAGAAATTGGTGATGAACTATGATGATATTTAATCTTATGAACATTTTGGAGTTACATAATTTATAATAGACGGAGACGTTGTTATAGGTTGTTTAATCTACGTTTTAATGCATCTCGAGAGAGACTTTAGAATATTGTTGTGATTATCATTTTGGAGACGCACTTAGAACCCTTCGATTTCAATCTCGACTAAACTTAATGATCAACGGAAACCTAGCCTTGGAATCTATCTTTCAAACCTTTTTAAATTCTCTTTAATTCGGATATTGTTTTTTATTTAAATTAATTGTCATCATTTTATTTTATTTCGTTAAACATTCATTCACCTTTCGATCGTCTAGATAAAACCGGAATCATTATAATCTAGTACTCAACACAATACGAATATTTAGTCTCTGTGGAATACGACCTTGCTCGCCGCTTTCTACATTTACTCCGTACACTTGCAGATTGTTTTAAAATATAGCGAACAAGTTTTTGGCGACGTTGCCGGGGACTAATTTATTTTTATTAGTGTTGATATTACGATAAATGTTTCTAGTATTACTTTAGACATTTTCTTATATTTGTTACAGAACTCATGTTGTGCACTTTTAAATCATACTCAGGGAGTGCATGAACACCCGTTCATCTCAAGTGCCTTTAGAAACTTTCATCCCGGAAGTAGAAGCATTTGCCCGAAGAACAAGTGCTACCTCAAGGAAACTAAGAAGGGATCCTTTTAAAGACATGGAGAGAACAGGAGACAACATGGGAAGGGACAACACGAACGAGAATGCAATGATCCAAGACAATGAGGGCGGAAGGATCGAAAATCCAACAACTAGGGTGCAATCAATTCGGGATGGATTCCAACCAAAACTGGACCGAAACTTTGGAGGAATCACTCATGTTCCAATCAACGCCCTAAAATTCGAGTTGAAGCCCGCCTTAATTACAATGGTTCAAGAAAATCAATTTGGGGGATTTGCTGTCGAGGATCCACTTGCCCATATCACTCATTTTATGCAAATATATGATACTATCAAAATGAATAGAGTCTCGGATGATGCAATACGCTTACGATTGTTTCCATTCTCTTTGAGAGAGAAGGCAAGAAATTGGCTCGGTACTTTAGCTCCAAGAAGTATAAAGACATGGGAAGAATTGAGCGAAAAAATTTTGTTCAAATTTTTCCCACCCAATAAGACAATGAAACTAAAAAGTGAGATTACTCAATTTCATCAATTGGACTCCGAACCGTTATATGAAGCTTGGGAATATTTCAAAGATCTACTAAGGTGATGCCCTCGACACGGTTTCCCCGAAGACCAACAAATGTGTTTCTTTTACAATGGTCTTATGGGAGAAAGAAGAAATTTTATTGATGCTTCCACGGGAGGGTCATTGCTAGCAAGGAGCGCTGAAGAAGCTTGTGGATTGATAGAAGAAATGGCTATGAATAGCTATCAATGGCCGATGGAAAGAGCAAATGTTATAAGGGTGGCTGAGATATCCGATTCGGACCCTATCAAGGCACTAGCCGCGCAAATGACAATGTTAACCACTCAATTGGAGGCCTTAACTAAAGGAGGTGATTTGAAGATAGCTCCTCAAGTAAGTTCAAGTTCAATACCATCCGACCCATTGGAAGAAGCACATTACATTAATAATCAGAATTACAACAATTTTCAGAATAATCCACCGCCAGGTTTCTACCATCCCTCCAACCGAAATCATGAAAAATTTAGCTATGCTAATCCAAAGAATGCCTTGCAACCACCGACCGGATTCAAAGTTTCGAATGGTGAGATAATTGAAGAAGCAAAGCTGGCGTTAAATCTCGAAAATATTCTAGCTACCTTTATGATGAAGACAAAAAGCCGATTTAGTCGAGATGAGGAAAAATTAGACAAAATCAAAGGCCATGTCACTCAATTAGCTACCACCATGGGAGCTCAAATGAAAAATCTTGAAACTCAAATTGGACAATTGGCTAAAGTTGTCGGGAGTCAACATCACCGGGGACAATTTCCGAGCAATACTGAAGTGAATCCAAAAGAGACTTGTCAAGCTATCACCTCAAGAATGGTACGAATTATGAAGGGCCAAATATGCCAATGGTCCAACAAAGCGAGGGAGCCAAGGAGGATCGAATCGAAATTGTAGAGGAAAAAGGGAAGCATGATACATCCAAGGGGGCTGAGAAGCCTAAAATATCTTCTAACTCTACTCCTAACGTTCCTCTCCCTTTTCCTCAACGTTTTAAAATAAAAAGTTAGATGCACAATTCACAAAGTTTTTAGGCATTTTCAAGAAAATTAATATCAATATTCCTTTTGCAGACGCTTTGGAACAAATGCCTAACTATGCAAAATTCTTGAAGGATGTGATGTCAAGAAAAAGAAATATGTAAGAGCACGAGATGGTTAAACTAACCGAAGAATGTAGCGCTATTATCGAACTCAAATTACCTCAAAAGCTTAAGGATCCCGGAAGATTTACCGTTCCATGCACCACTGGAAACGTTTCATTCGATAAAGCTTTGTGTGATTTAGGTGCTTCGATTAACCTTATGCCTTTATCTATTTTCAGGAAATTAGGTGTCGCGGAAATGAAAGCCACAATAGTTATGTTACAATTGGCAGATCGATCCATAACACACCCCAAGGGGATTGTTGAAGATGTGCTTGTAAAAGTCGACAAATTTATATTTCCAGTGGATTTTGTCATTCTTGATATGGAAGAAGATGAAGATCTACCACATATCCTTGGACGTCCATTTTTAGGAACGGGAAAGGCTCTTATAGATGTCGAAAGGGGAGAATTAACACTACGTGTTAACGATGAGCATGTTTTTTTTTTCTATATTTAAAGCTGTGAAATTTCATGATGATATAGAATATTGTAATGTTATTGACCATATAATCTTGTATGGAAAGAAAAAAATCTTACACTCATTTTCTTCAGATCCGTTAGAGTTTGCCCTTACGAAATCATGTTTTCTAGTGACTCAACTTTAGAGTTTGACGATTCTGACTTGTTTGATTATGTTTGTGAATTGAATTATCTACAGGAAGAACTGCAAATCAATAAATCCGATGATTTTGACAAAGAGGAGCATGTAGTAGTTGCGGAAATCAAGCTGACGGACGACTCGACCATGTCAAGTGACGCAGTCCAAAATTTTGGGTCCGTTTCATCTCAGTCGGATGTATCTCAACCAATCTTGGACCTTAAAACCCTTCCAGAACACCTCAAGTATGCATTTCTAGATGATAATAATACCAATCCGGTAATTGTATCCTCTTCACTTCCATCTACTCAACTAGATAAATTGCTTCGTGTGTTGAGAGCTCATAAGTCGGCTATAGGATGGTCTATCTCAGATTTGAAGGGAATTAGCCCTTCAATATGCATGCATAGGATTTTTCTTGAAGAAACTTTTAAACCTAAAGTGCAAAATCAACGAAGACTTAATCCCATAATGAAAGAAGTACTGAAAAAGGAAGTGCTCAAATTATTAGATGCCGGAATGATATATCCAATTTCCGATAGTGAGTGGGTGAGTCCTATGCAAGTTGTGTCATAAAAGGGAGGGATGACCGTAACCAAAGACGAGAAAGATGTATTAATTGCTATGAGGGTAGTTACAGGATGACGAGTGTGTATAGACTATAGGGCTTTGAATGCGGCTACTCGCAAAGACCATTTTCCCCTTCCCTTCATTGATCAAATGCTTGATAGAACGGCGGGGCATGAAGTTTTCTATTTTCTTGATGGATATTCAGGGTATAATCAAATCTACATAACACCGGAAGATCAAGAAAAAATGGCTTTTACATGTCCTTATGGAATTTATGCTTATCGTAGAATGCCGTTTGGTTTATGTATTGCCCCAGCCACTTTTCAACGTTGCATGATGGCTATCTTTCATGGTTTGATCGAAAATATAATGGAAGTATTCATGGGTGATTTTTCGGTGTTTGGAAATTCATTTGATCATTGCTTGCATAATCTCACTTTAGTTTTGCAGCGGTGTGAAGATACTAATATTGTGCTAAATTGGGAGAAATGCCATTTTATGGTGCAAGAATGAATTGTACTAGGCCAATGAGTGCCCGCTGCTGTATTGGAGGTTGATAGGGCGAACATTGTCACCATAGAGAAACTTCCCCCACCAAAGAATGAAAAGGCAATTAGGAGTTTTCTTGGTCACGCGGTTTTTTATAGGAGATCACAAAAGATTTTTCAAAAACCACTAAACCTTTGAGTAAATTGTTAGAAAAAGATACCGCTTTCATTCTTTCTAACGAGTGTTTGCAGGCATTTGAAACTTTAAAGAAGGCATTAGTGAGTGATCCTATCCTCGTAGTACCGGATTGGTCTCAACCTTTTGAGATCATGTGTGATGCAAGTGATTATGCGGTTGGAGCCGTGTTAGGACAACGTCGTGAGAAACTCTTTCGGGCTATTTATTATGCAAGCAAAACATTGGACGGAGCCCAACAAAATTACACAACAACGGAGAAAGAAATACTTGCCATGGTATTTGCTTTTGATAAGTTCCGATCATACTTAATTGGGACAAAGACAATAGTACACACGGACCACGCAGCTATCAAGTACTTGTTCGAAAAGAAAGATTCTAAACCTCGCTTAATTCGATGGATTCTTCTTTTACAAGAGTTTGACGTGAAACTTCGAGACAGGAAAGGTTGTGAGAATGTGGTGGATGACAACTTATCTCGCCTCGAGTACAAGAAGGAGGAGGAGCCCGAGATCGAAGAGTATCCAGACGAGCGTCTTTTTATGGTAGAAGCTAAATTTCCGTGGTTTGCTGACATTGTTAATTTTTTGGTCGCAGGTGTGCTACCCCCGGATTTATCTCATTATCAAAAGAAGAAATTCCTCCATGATATGAAGTTCTATATGTGGGATGATCCACTACTTTTTAAGAGACGTGCCGACATGATAGTGAGGAGATGTGTGCCGCAAGAGGAATGGATGAAATTCTTCAACAATGCCATTCTTCACCAACCGGAGGACATTTTGGAGCAACACGGACTGCTGCAAAGGTGTTGCAAAGCAGATTTTATTGGCCTACGTTATACAAATATTGCTATCTCTTCATTCAACAATGCGATAGATGCCAACGAGTGGGGAATATCTCAAGGCGGCATGAGATGCCCATGACCAACGTAATTGAGGTTGAACTGTTTGACGTCTGGGGCATCGACTTCATGGGTCCATTTTCTTCATCATTTGGAAATAAGTACATTCTTCTAGCGGCCGCGTATGTTTCTCGATGGGTCGAGGCAATTTCTTCCCCAACAAATGATGCTCGAGTAGTGATGAAATTTTTAAAGAAGAACATTTTTGGCCGGTTTGGAACCCCAAGAGCGTTAATCAGTGATCGGGGATCGTACTTTGTCAACAAAATCATGGATAAAATCCTTCAGAAATATGGGGCCCGATCAAAGAAATCATTGGCCTATCATCCACAAGCAAATGGACAAGCCGAAGCGGCTAATAAAGAGATCAAATTAATCCCGGAATAGATGATGAGTACATCTCAGAAAGATTGGTCATCCAAGCTCGACGATGCACTTTGGGCTTATCGTATAGCCTACAAAACTCCTTTGGGAACATCTCCCTATCAACTCATATTTGGGAAATCATGTCACCTACCTTTGGAATTGGAGCATAAGGCGCTGTGGCCGGTAAAAAGAATAAATCTGAATTTTGAGGCCGCCGGAAAGAAAAGATTGCTAGAGATAAACGAGTTGGAAGAATTCTTGGATGAATCCTACGAAAACTCTCGAATCTACAAAGATATAAAAGATGGCACGACAATATGATCGTAAAACGTGAATTTATGCCGGGACAACAAGTACTTCTCTATAAATCAAGATTAAAATTGTTTTCCGGAAAATTAAAATCAAGATGGTCAGGGCCATTCGTGATCAAGATAGTACTTCCACCTGGAGTAGTTGAGCTCATGAGCAGAGATGGAGAGCTATTTAAAGTTAACGGACAACGAGTCAAACACTACTATCATCCAAATCAAAAAGAGGTCGTGTCCGTAATAACTTTAATCGAGCCATAAGAACTTCCTGTTGAAGACGTCCGGGTGAAGACATTAAACTTAGCGCTAATTGGGAGGCAACCAAATAGTTTTTTTTATGTTTTGTCCTTTTCGCACTTTATTTTTATTTTTACTTGATGTAGAACTAACCGGTTCAACTATTGGTATTCAATTCGTAGGAAAAAGACCCGAGGGCAAAACTGCCCTTTCGAGGCCTGTATGACATGGGCCATGTCATTTGACACGATTGGGTCAGACCGGCAGGTTATTTCTAACTTTCCGCACAGGAACGACATGGGCCGTGCCATATGACACGGTCGAGTCAGGGGTCCAGGCGATTTTCACGTTCCACGCATGTACGACACGGGTCGTGTCAAATGACATGGTCGTGTCTGCTATATAGGCGATCTTCACGTTCAACGCAGGTCCGACAGGGGTCGTATCATATGACACGGTCGTGTCAGGTGTCCAAAAGATATTTAGCCTTTCTGAACAGGTATGACACGGGCCGTGTCCATCGGGAGTTTAAATACGCACAGCAGTCGAAACTTTCTTTTCACCTTCTTCCCCAAATTTTCTTTTCTCTTCTTCTTCCCCAATCCGAAACCATAGCCCCGAATCCCCTACAATCCGTCAAAATCAGGCAAAAATTGTGGTAAATCTAACATAGTAATAAGGTTTTCATCATTATTCCACAATCCAGTAGCTTCAAATGGTAGGAATAGGATGAATCCATCCGGTTTTGGGTCGCGATTTTTTCAAAATTTTCTTCATCTTTTTACTCCGAATTCAAGGTATGATTCACGATTTGGATGGTTTAATTATTTAGTATATTTAGATTTTGTGGAATTTGAATTATTGAACAATTTAGGGTTCTTAAGTCGATTTTTGTTGGAATTTTTTGTGAGTATTGATATGTTGATTTTTTTTTTGCGATTTTAGTGAATTAAATGATGGATTTATATGATTGGGAGATTGAATTACATGTTTGAAATTATTGGTATGTTACATACAATGACGATGGGTTTTGAAATTTACATTTGGGGTATTTTGAAAAAAAAAACGATTATTTTGGGGGAAATGTGCAATTGATAATAAGTTTGGGGGAGCATTTATCATCGAAAATTTTGAGCTTGAAATTGTTTTGAAATACATGATAACAGATGAATTTATTGCTGAGAAATGACTAGAGGTCGAGGACGAGGAAATGCACAACAGGGACGTGGTGCGGCTCAACGGGGACGAGGAAGACCCACAACGGAAATTGTGCAACCAGCAAGAAAACCGGCCCAAGGGGCTGTTGAGACGCCCAAGACTTATGCAATTAAACTCCCATCAAGACGCCTAGCACAGTGGGAGATGTTGGTGTAATACCCGGTTGTAATTCGATCATTATCATTCAGTAATTTCATTCGGTAATTTTTTTTTGGTAGAAGTCCATCTTAGCGACTCTATTGCTACCTTTTCGTCATTCCAAGAATGATTAATTCTACACTTTTTGTCATCTGAGTTCGTTTCGGTGTCGTCCTGTTGAATTCCGTGTTCTTTAGCGACTTTTCCACGTATGAGTTCGACTTTGTTAAATCACCATTAATTTTTGGAAACTCCAAAAATTCTAAATCTCTGCAATATTATATATCATCGAGTTAGCTTTCCAATGGTTCAAACGGTGAGTCAATCGGATTCCGGACGAGGGAGTTATGGTCGAAATAGCTAAGTCACTCTCATTTTCCAGATTGGCGAGCGGCTGCATCGTGGGCGCGGCACATGCTGCGAGGCCGCGGCACACTGCCGAGTCACTGCCGCGGCACACCCGTCCGGGCCGCGGCACACTCGTGTTGCAATTGTTCTAGCCGACCCGTCTGTACTGTGAGCCGTGGCTCATGCCGACAGGGCCGCGGCACACTGCCGAGTCACTGTCGCGGCACACTGCCGATCACTGGGGGCAATTTTGGCCCTATTCCGCGGCGCACTTCGGCTGGGCCGCGGCACACTGTGCAGTCAGCGCTATATTTGCGTTTTCTGAGCGAGAATCACTCATTTTTCCATTTTTCTTCAACTCATCCGAGAGAGAAGGCTTGAGGGAGAGAATTTTCTTCATCTATCACTTGAGTATTCATTTTTCATCATTTTCATTCGGTTTTAGAGCTCGGATTGTCGATCTAACGAGATTTCATCGGATTAAAGTACTTGGATCTTCAAAGGTAATTTCTCCAACATCTTGGATTTCGATTTTGTTTTGAGATATGATGTTTTGGATGTTAATATCATGTTGTATGAAGTGATATACACATGATTATGGACATGTTTGATTTTCCATTAGATTATTGAAGGATTATTCAAGAACACTTTGAATATTGTGTTGGATTTGGGGGTTTTCGATTAATTGTTGTTGAAATCACGATTTTGGATATTCATAATGGATTATTGATCGTATTGAAGATGTTTTGTTGATTTGAAACACTTCTTGGAGATTTGATGTTGATATTATTGAGGTTTGGTTATAAACAATCGAAGTTGGCCACAAAGTGTTCGATATAATGCCCCAATGAACTTAGTTTAATCGTATCGACGTTTTGAGTTCGTTATATTCGTGTTTGATTCATATATTGAACGGATTGTTGGTAATTGTATTATTCAAGGTTGTTCGAGCGGCCAATAATTTCATTAAGGACGTTGATCGTGGAAGTACCTTCTCGCCTTCGGTTTGAGGCAAGTTTTATACTTGTACTAGTCAATGAGATTAATGTCATCATATATGTCTATGAATGTGTTGTATCATTCCGAGACTTAGTCTCTTCGTGAATTCATTGATATTAAGAGATCGTTTGATACGATACCTTTCGGAAACTATGCCAAATGTTTATTATTGTCCGTTAATGGCCGATTCAAGGCATTGTGATACTCATTATTAATGTCATTGTCGATAGCCGGTTCGCGGTATCGATGTATCGATTGTTGTTAATATTGATGTCAATCTAAGACATCGTTCTGATCATTGTTATTCCGGTTGGGGTTGTCATTAAAACTGTATTGGCCGATTAAAGGCATTGGCGTATTCATTTCTCATCTTCTTCGTCGGTCACCGATTAAAGGTGCCGAGGCATCCTTCATATAATTGTCATCGATTGGCCGTTCTCAGGCAAATCGAAATGTTCAATCATTCATCATATCATTCGTATCGATTGGCCATTATAAGCCAATCAAAGCGCTAAATCATTCATGGAATCATCCGCTGCATCATTGTTGTCGGTTGGCCATCCTAAGGCAATCGAGGTGTTGAATTGGGACTGTCGAGGACGGTGCCTATCCGTGTGTTACTGTCATCGTGTTGGCCGACTCAAGGCAGCACACTATTATTCATTGTGATATGGCTTCGTGTCGTGGCTTCGGCCCTAATTGTGATACGGCTTCGTGCCGTGGCTTCGGCCCTAATGGTGATACGGCTTCGTGCCGTGGATTCGGCCCTAATTGTGATACGGCTTCGTGCCATGGCTTCGGCCCTAATTGTGATAAGGCTTCGTGCCGTGGCTTCGGCCCTAATGGTGATACGGATTCGTGTCGTGGCTTCGGCCCTAATTGTGATATGGCTTCGTGCCGTGGCTTCGGCCCTAATTGTGATACGGCTTCGTGTCGTGGCTTCGGACCTAATGGTGATACGGCTTCGTGCCGTGGCTTCGGCCCTAATTGTGATACGGCTTCGTGCCGTGGCTTCGGCCCTAATCAATAACAGCTGCGAGCTGTTTTGGCTTCATGTGATTGTGATAATTTGACAGCTTCGGCTGAGTGTCTTTCAAGCCTTTATTATCGTCCTGGTAATTTCATTGGAGCCTTCGGGCATTGTGATTCATAATTAATTCAGTCCTGGTTTGGTTCATGTCGTGTAATTCATTGTGGTATTATGTGATTATGATTCGCCGTTGGGCACTTATGTTCTAATCTGTCGAACAGGTATTAATAGTATGCCATGGGCATGGTATTTCACGAATGCTCGGTTCTTACCTTGGTTTGTGAGCATCTCGTATTATTATTATCATTGTACCATTTCATTCTGCCTTTGAATACATATCATGTTATACATGTATTTGATGTTCATTATCTGGATGACTGACCCCGTGGGAGCGGAACATGTTTTCATGTTTTAGGTGCTTGTGAGGAGAGAGTTGAGACACAGGGGCATGACGATGGCGACGAGGCATTCGAGCGATACTAGTCCGAGTTGTTCATTGTCAGTCAGTCAGTTGGAGTGTACTCTAGTCTTGTCAGTTGTTGTCGTGTTGTATTACCCGAACAGATGTTCGTGGATGTTGTTGTATTTCATTTTTTGGCCATGTCGGACACCTTTGTCGTTGAAATTCCTTATCGGAATATTATGTCGGATGTCATGGTAGGGACTATGATTTTCCCTTATTGTGTAATTCAATGTATTTTAATCATGTTCGCCTGGTGGATCTCCTGGCGTGGGCTCCACGCCAGTGTAATAACCCAATAGGATTTTGGGGGTGTTACAGAAGATGATATCAGATCTTTTGGGTTGTGAGATACTCTGATATGTGAGTTATGTGGATCTACCGATGCGGTAGTAGTGGGACTGTCAGGTTATGGCAATCTGTACAATCGGGTTTTGTGAGTCGTAATATTAGTACGACTGTACGAGTCATTCATTCATCGAGTCGTCGTCAGTTGGGACTAGTATCGTGAGACCTCGAAGCTTCGTATGACCTGTGTAAGGACTCGATTCTCTTTATGTTCATACATTCATCATGTCATTAATTGTTCATGTTTGTTGAAACATATATGTGATATTAGTGTTATGATGGATTCATGACTAATTGTTTTAGAGCACGTGTGACTTGTGTAAGCATTAAGGATCAACTCATTCATCAGTTAATAATCTTCAATCATCATTTTGATCTCATCACTCAGTCAATATCATTCATCACTCAGTTAGTTCATTCATCACTCAGTCAATATCATTACTCAGATAAATCACTCATCACTCAGTTAATTCATTCATCACTCAGTCAATATCATTACTCAGATAATTCATTCATCACTCAGTTAATTCATTCATCACTCAGTAAATATCATTCATCACTCAGTTAATTCATTCATCACTCAGTCAATTCCTTCATCACTTAGTCAATCTCATTGTTCATATTAATTCATTAATCACTCAGTCAATCTCATTGTTCAGTCAATTTATTCATCACTCAGTCAATATCATTGTTCAGTCAATTCATTCATCACTCAGTTAATCTCATCGCTCAGTTGATTCATTCATCACTCGGTCAATATCATCGCTCAGTTAATTCATTATCACTCAGTCAATCTCATTGTTCAATTAATTCATTAACCATCCAGTCCATCTCACGGTTCAGTTGTTGATCTTGTGAATCAAATTTTCAACCTTGTTAACTTGTTCAAGGTAATCATTTCAGGAATTTCATCAGATAGTCTTGTCACCTCACTTGATCTTTCATGCGATCTTATTATATTCCGGCATCATGTCGACGATCGTTTTATTACATTATTAATGCATTCATTGTGTTAGAGCGCATATGCTCATTGTTATCATTCCGTCTCGTAATCATAATGCGATATTCATGAGGCATCTATAATTATCATGTGGCTTTCCTGCTCCAGTATGGATAGAACTGTCCGAGGACGCAGGGGAAGAGGCCGCGGTACGGACCAGAACCCGGGATCTCGTATGAACGCCTGCACGGAGGCGAGGGTTAGCATGTGTTCATCAGATAGAATTGCTACTCATTCACTGTCAGATAATCATTCACCGTTAGGGAGTCGTACCCGAGAAGCAGCTCACTCGGAAGGTGTTCGGGTTGACCCATTCATATTTATGCAGGGCATGATGGCCCAGATGACTCATATGACGCGGATAGTGGAGACCATGCAGACCTCGATGGTTCGTGGTCCACCGCAACAGGGATTCCAGGTTCCGTTTCATGGACAGACTGGAGTAGTGAATCAGATTGTTGGCAATATCTCTCATCAGAGGTCGCCTACTTTTGAGGGTTCGTCGGAACCAGCTGATATTGTTCATTGGCTTGAGCATTTTGATAAACTCTTCGACATGGTTCAGTGTCCGGAAGAGAGTAAAGTAGCAGTAGCGGCTTATTACTTGATTAAGGGTGCTTATTCGTGGTGGCTCTCTGTGAAACCCACCGATCGCGATTGTGGTTGGAGTGAGTTCAAAACCCTCATGTTAGATAGGTATTATCCGGCTCCACTTCGTGAAGCCAAGTTGTCCCGAATCCGTCGCGGATGAGGGTGTTATTGTCATTGCTGAGAAGTTTCAGGGACTAATTCAGTTTGCTTCGTCAGTTATCCATACTGAGGCGGATAAGATCACATATTTTAGCAAGAGGCTAAATCCGCAGTTAAGGATGCAGTTGTTCAATCACAATTGTAGTTCACTTAGCGAATTCATCGGGAAGGCTCTTGGAGCAGAGCTTTTGATCAAGGAGCTTACTCAGAAGCATCCTTCAGTTTCTTCGGGTGAGAGGACTAGAATGCTGGCTCGTTCAGAGGGACATCGGGCTCCGACATCCAAGGGGTCGTTTTCTAGTCGTCTTCGTGCTGGGATAGCATCTTCCTCTCAGGCGACGAGTTCGACTGTTGTTTGCTTTAACTGTGATTCAGCAGGTCACGTTAGTACCTGGTGTACGGTGCCAGCTATTGTTTGTTTTCTGTGTGGGAGGCAGGGACACCAGCATAAATACTGCAGGAGTTCTAGTGCTAGTAAATCTAAAAAGAGCTCAAGGGCCTCGAGAGACTTCATTACTCCATCCCGTGCATCATCCAAGGGACCCTATCAGGCCTCGAGGGCCAGAGGTAAGGACATTCATCACCGGTTTGAACAAGTTAATTCTTGTTCGTTAATGGGATAATCATTCATTTTATTGTCATTCATTCATTCATATAATTCATTCATTATATATATATCAATCATGTTGGGACTCATAATTATCGATTAATCATTCAATTCACGAAGAACGACGGTTCCAATCACTTCATGGAGCTATCACTCATTAATTTATTAATTCACCTCGGTGAGTCATTCTTAATCCTTGTGGGATTTCGATTCATTATCATTCATTGTGATCATTTTGTTCTTGTGACCTTCCGGGATCATATTGTGCAGTGAGTTCAGATTTGGGTCTACCTTAAATCGTTGAGATAGAGGAGATCGATGATATGGAAGGATATCGATGTTGGGTACATTTGAGATGTAACCTTGTTTTTGGATGACTGTGTAAATCTATCCGTATTCATGTATCGTGATTGTGGATCATTTATTGTTGATCTATTTTATTATGATCATATTCGGGAATCTTGAGAATTGGATAATTTGTTGAGAATTCGCCCTTTTGGATTTGTACTCAAGACTTCGTGATAATTTGGGAAATCGTTCACTGTGATCCGAGACGTCAAGTCTTGGGGACTTGGGCGTGCGATTGATTTGGTTCCGAGAAATATTTGGACATTATTGTTTTCAGATCATGATGGATAGTTCATATCCCGAGTTGTTTACCCTTAGTTTCGAGGACGAAACTCTTTTTAAGGGGGGGTATGTAATACCCGGTTGTAATTCGATCATTATCATTCAGTAATTTCATTCGGTAATTTTTTTTTTTTTGCCGTAAGTCGATCTTAGCGACTCTGTTGCTACCTTTTCTTCATTCCAAGAATGATTAATTCTACACTTTTTGTCATCCGAGTTCGTCTCGGTGTCGTCCTGTTGAATTCCGTGTTCTTTAGCGACTATTCCACGTATGAGTTCGACTTTGTTAAATCACCATTAATTTTTGGAAACTCCAAAAATTCTGAATCTCTGCAATATTATACATCGAGTTAGCTTTCCAATGGTTCAAACGGTGAGTCAATCGGATTCCGGACGAGGGAGTTATGGTCGAAATAGCTAAGTGACTCTCATTTTACAGATTTGGCCGAGCAGCCTATACCGTGGGCCGCGGCACATGCCGGCAGGGCCGCGGCACCTTTGAAGTCATCGCGCGGCACACGTCCGGCCGCGGCACACTCGTGTTGCAATTGTTACGCCGACTAAATGCATGCGTGAGCCGCGGCTCATGCCGAGAGGGCCGCGGCACACTGCCGAGTCACTGCCGCGGCACATTCGTCCGGGCCGCGGCACACTGCCGATCACTGGGGGAAATTTTGGCCCTGTGCCGCGGCACACTTCGGCTGGGCCGCGGCACACTGTGCAGTCAGCGCTATATTTGCGTTTTCTGAGCGAAAATCACTCATTTTTCCATTTTTCTTCAACTCATCCGAGAGAGAAGGCTTGAGGGAGAGAATTTTCTTCATCTATCACTTGAGTATTCATTTTTCATCATTTTCATTCGGTTGTGGAGCTCGGATTGTCGATCTAATGCGATTTCATCGGATTAAAGTACTTGGATCTTCAAAGGTAATTTCTCCAACATCTTGGATTTCGATTTTGTTTTGAGATATGATGTTTTGGATGTTAAGATCATGTTGTATGAAGTGATATATACATGATTATGGACATGTTTGATTTTCCATTGGATTATTGAATGATTATTCAAGAACACTTTGAATATTGTGTTGGATTTGGGGGTTTTCGATTAATTGTTGTTGAAATCACGATTTTGGATATTCATAATGGATTATTGATCGTATTGAAGATGTTTTGTTGATTTGAAACACTTCTTGGGATTTGATGTTGGTATTATTGAGGTTTTGTTATAAACAATCGAAGTTGGCCACAAAGTGTTCGATATAATGCCCCAATGAACTTGGTTTAATCGTATCGCGTTTTGAGTTCGTTATATTCGTGTTTGATTCGTATATTGAACGGATTGTTGGTAATTGTATTATTCAAGGTTGTTCGAGCGGCCGATAATTTCATTAAGGACGTTGATCGTGGAAGTACCTTCTCGCCTTCAGTTTGAGGCAAGTTTTATACTTGTACTAGTCAATGAGATTAATGTCATCATATATGTGTATGAATGTGTTGTATCATTCCGAGACTTAGTCTCTTCATGAATTCATTGATATTAAGAGATCGTTTGATACGATACCTTTCGGCAACTATGCCAAATGTTTATTATTGTCCATTAATGGCCGATTCAAGGCATTGTGATACTCGTTATTAATGTCATTGTCGATAGCCGGTTCGCGGTATCGATGTATCGATTGTTGTTAATATTGATGTCAATCTAAGACATCGTGCTGATCATTGTTATTCCGGTTGGGGTTGTCATTAAAATTGTATTGGCCGATTAAAGGCATTGGCGTATTCATTTCTCATCTACTTCGTCGGTCACCGATTAAAGGTGCTGAGGCATCCTTCGTATCATTGTCATCGATTGGCCGTTCTCAGGCAAATCGAAATGTTCAATCATTCATCATATCATTCGTATCGATTGGCCATTCTAAGCTAATCGAAGCGCTAAATCATTCATGGAATCATCCGCTGCATCATTGTTGTCGGTTGGCCATCCTAATGCAATCGAGGTGTTGAATTGGGACTGTCGAGGACGGTGCCTATCCGTGTGTTACTGTCATCGTGTTGGCCGACTCAAGGCAGCACACTATCATTCATTGTGATACGGCTTCGTGCCGTGGCTTCAGCCCTAATTGTGATACGGCTTCGTGGCTTCGCCCTAATGGTGATACGGCCGTGCCGTGGATTCGCCCTAATTGTGATACGGCCGTGCCATGGCTTCGCCCTAATTGTGATACGCGGCCGTGGCTTCGCCCTAATGGTGATACGGCCGTGCGTGGCTTCGCCCTAATGGTGATACGGCCGTGCGTGGCCGGCCCCTAATGGTGATACGGCCGTGCGTGGATTCGCCCTAATTGTGATACGGCCGTGCCATGGCCGGCCCCTGGTGTGATACGGCCGTGCGTGGCCGGCCCTAATGGTGATACGGCCGTGCGTGGCCCGGCCCTAATGGTGATACGGCCGTGCGTGGCCCGCCCTAATTGTGATACGGCTTCGTGCCGTGGCTTCGGCCCTAATTGTGATACGGCTTCATGCCGTGGCTTCGGCCCTAATTGTGATACGGCTTCGTGCCGTGGTTTCGGCCCTAATGGTGATACGGCTTCGTGCCGTGGATTCGGCCCTAATTGTGATACAGCTTCGTGCTGTGGCTTCGGCCCTAATCAATAACAACTGCGGGCTATTTTGGCTTAATGTGATTGTGATAATTTGACAGCTTCGGCTGAGTGGCTTTCAAGCCTTTATTATCATCCTGGTAATTTCATTGGAGCCTTCGGGCATTGTGATTCATAATTAATTCAGTTCTGGTTTGGTTCATGTCGTGTAATTCATTGTGGTATTATGTGATTATGATTCGCCGTTGGGCACTTATGTTCTAATCTGTCGAACAGGTATTAATAGTATGCCATGGGCATAGTATTTCACGAATGCTCGGTTCTTACCTTGGTTTGTGAGCATCTCGTATTATTATTATCATTGTACCATTTCATTCTGCCTTTGAATACATATCATGTTATACATGTATTTGATGTTCATTATCTGGATGACTGACCCCGTGGGGGCGGAACATGTTTTCATGTTTTAGGTGCTTGCGAGGAGAGAGTTCAGACACCGGGGCATGACGATGGCGACGAGGCATTCGAGCGATACTAGTCCGAGTTGTTCATTGTCAGTCAGTCAGTTGGAGTGTACTCCAGTCTTGTCAGTTGTTGTCGTGTTGTATTACCCGAACATATGTTCGTGGATATTGTTGTATTTCATTTTTTGGCCATGTCGGCCACCTTTGTCGTTGAAATTCCTTATCGGAGTATTGTGTCGGATGTCATGGTAGGGACTATGATTTTCCCTTATTGTGTAATTCAATGTATTTTAATCATGTTCGCCTGGTGGATCTCCTAGCATGGGGTCCACGGCACTGTAATAACCCAATAGGATTTTGGGGGTGTTACAGTTGGGGCAGAAAAAAATGCTCCCTACTAGATGGCCGGACGAGGAATGCATGACGGCCATGGGAATAAAAGACGATGTCATGAAGATGCTAGAGAGAATAAGTTGGGAGACGATGATGACATAGCGTTGGCCCACCTACCGATGCATTACAATGGAATTTCTTAGCACGCTTACAGTTACAAGAGACCCGATCACTCATGAGCCGACCACTTTGGAATTCCGTCTAGACAACAAGAGCAAAAAACTATGTCCCGACGAATTGGATACCATATACGACACTCGAAGGTACGGAGAATACCGAATCAATTGGTTTGAATGTGAAACATATTGGCGAGCAATGGTAGAGTACCCAGGGAGCGAGGCACGTCCTTACATCCCAAAGTCGGCCAAAGGATCCTCTATTCGCAATCCTATCCTCCGCTATCTACACAAAGTAATTGCGAGCACTATCTTCAGCCGGAAAGAAACAGGGCCATTCACCCAGTGAGAGTTGTACGTTCTATCTCACATGCTCGATGGAACGGATCCAGCGACCGGGGCTATATTAATGGATCATTTTGAGGATGTTTCTACTAAACCGAGAGGGGAGATTTAGATAGGGGGTTTAATTACCCCTATCGCACTTCATCTGGATGTATCACTAGAAAACCGAACTCCCCTTCCACGAAATATGCTCCTATCCTTGCAAATAATGAAATTGATGAATATCCTGGATTACGACTCGCGTGTTATATTCCTCCAGAATGACGGTGACCATTTCCTACTACCGAATATAACTCTGATGACGATTGATAGTATTCGAGATTTATGAAACTTACAAATTGTCACGGAGAAGCATAAATTGGCCCGGGTAGCAGCTGGATTGATCTCTCCTGGTGATAGACACTTTGCTCGAAATGTTCATCCAAGGCGTACGGAAAATGAGGATAGAGCCGAGAGAATGCAAGAAGACGATAGAGCGGAAAGAATAGAGGAGGAGTATGCTTATCAGAGAGGCCCAGAAGACGAGGAAGAGGAAGATGAAAGAGAGAGGAATCGGCCCGAGTCATCGAGACAGGGCGAATCAAGACATGCCACATCTCGTTCAGCACTTAGAGCAGATTTCGAGGCTTTCCGTGAGGAGACCCGACAGAACCAAAACGAGATCCGCCAGAAACAAGACGAGATCAGCCATAAACAAGACGAGATGCTGACCTTACTATGACAAATGCACGAATGGCATGTCCAACAAGGCCACTTCTCTCCGCCAAATCAGTAGGACCGGTTGTAAGTATTTCTTGACCCAAAGTTTTTATTGTTTAAATACTATACCCCCTTCGTGTGTATACTCTTTAATTCAAGTTTGGGAGGAGATATTGGGTCAAGAAATACTTATATTGTTTGTTTGTGTTTATTTTGACTTTTGGATTTTGGTTTGGATTTTGGTGTGATTTTGATTTGCGTTTTTGGTGTGATTTTTTTTGAATTTTGGTGTGTTTTATTTTTGTTTTGAACTCAGTGTGTTTGGAGTATCATGAACTTGGATGAAACTTTAAAGAATGAACTCTTGTCTTGGATGCCTCGGGATTTATTTTGTTATTTTGATATGCAAATCGAGGATAATTTGAAGAGGAAAAATTGTAGAATAATTAAAAGGGTGTGAAATTGAATAAATAGTTTAATACCTTGGAAATATACACAACTTTAACTTGTGAGCTTTTGAGCCTTCATGCATTATTAAATATGAAAGTTTCATTTTCGAGTGTACCATTTATGTTTTAAGACTCTAGAACTTTCCCTGGTATCTTATTCGAAACTACAACGTGCAAATTAGTGAAAGTGATTTTAGGCGATTTTTTTCGTTAGCCCTTCAAACCTTTTTACCAACCCGACAATTATTAATTCTCTGGTTAGCCCAATTGAGCTTAAATCCTATTTCTTGTTAGCCACATTATGAACCTTCCGTTCCATAATAAATTTTTGGCCCTATACTTGAGCACATTAGAACAAATTGGCAAAAGAATGAAAAGGTGTGTAAGGGCGATGGGGCAGATTGTTGGTCCAATGGCGATGATTTATCAATATAAATTTGAAGGAAGAATGGTGTGATTATAATAATGATGTTATCCACAATCTAAAACAATGGATAAATGGAGCGATAAGGAGGAATAAGGTTGCGATTTTCACTTTCAAAAAGCGCTTCTTGTGATTATATTAAAATCTAGGGGTTGAAGGAAGCAAATTCCAGGAAAAAAAATTGAGCTCCAAATTGAGCGAAGTGATTATTGCGATGATGTTATAATTTGCTCAAGTCAAGTCACTTTAAGCCATACCTATCCTACGCTAACCAAAAATCCTACATTACAACCAATAAAGTCCTTTTTGATTCACCAAATTTGCATGCACAACTAGTGGTAGAGATGTAGACGATTGGCAAGCCTATGGGGATTCTTATTTCATTAAATGAGTTTTGAGAGTCACTTACCCCATTGTACACTTTGATAGTGAGGAAATACACTTGACCGGTGATGTTCGTATTATTCAAGTATTAGCTATGATGTTAAGGAAGCACCCCAGAGATTTGAATACATTATAGAACTCGACTTATTTATTTCTTGAGGCGTATTGATGAATTTTTAAAATGATCCTTTGAGGTATGTTGAGGGATGAGTTCCCTTAAGAGTGGTTATTTTAAAGTGCATTGCTCGGGACGATTAACGTTCAAGTTTGGGGGATTTTAATAACACTCATTTTTACACATATTTTTGCAAAGCTTTTCCGGATTTTAAGATCCTAAAATATGTAGAATTGTGTTGTTTGTGCTCATATTGTGTTTATTAGACTCGATCACGCTTGAGTATATTTTATTGATTTTA
Organism: Orobanche coerulescens; assembly: GCA_033398695.1. Lineage (NCBI taxonomy): Eukaryota > Viridiplantae > Streptophyta > Magnoliopsida > Lamiales > Orobanchaceae > Orobanche > Orobanche coerulescens. The sequence continues at coordinate 137,833,561 of CM065805.1, read as the reverse complement.
TAGGTATTTTATGGACATTAGTCAAGCAAGAACGAAGTCTCAACCCCCAATACATATCAAGCAATGCGGAAACGAAAGGTCGAGCCAAAAACGGAGTCAAAATGAAACAACACGGGCTCAGCCGTGTCATTTGACACGGGCCGTGTCACTAGCTTGACCGTGCCAAGTGACACGGTCGGGTTTCATGTCCAGACACTTTCGCCAAATAAAGAGACTATGGCACGGGTCGTGTCATTTGACACGGCCGTGTCACTGCTCGACCATGTTGTACAACACGGTCGGGTTGCCTAGCCAGAAGCAGCTATAGTTTCTAGAACACTATGACACGGGCCGTGTCATTTGACACGGGTCGTGTCACTTTTAAGTGCAAAATCACTTTTTGATATTTTTTGCAAGATTTGATCAACAACCTTGGCTTTTTGAGTTGATAAAAAGGCTCCACAATGGAGTTAGAAGGATATTCTGATTTAGAGAGTCTTGTAGAGTTGGTGAGGCAAGAAAAACACAAGATTAAGAAAGAAACCTACCAAAAGAAGGAGACTTGAAGGAAGAAAAGGAAGAACTCTTGAAGAACATTTTGAAGGCTTGATCCTACATCCACTCGAGACACCATCCGAGTTTTATCTTCTCCATATCTTTTACTTATTTTTGTTGTTTTATTTAGCATGAACATAATATTTATTGAGATTTCCTTCATTATCATGTCCGGCTAAACTTGTAGATTCCGGGCATGGGAGTACGTTGATTCATGTTGTTTTTGAGGGATTGATGATTATATATATCTTGTGTGATTTCTTTATCAAATGCTTGGTTTTAATACATGTTAGAGCACTTGATCACTGTTTTTACATGTTTAACTTAATTGCTTATAATTCGAGGGAAGAGGGCATTAATAGGTTTCGAGTATTTGATGTTGTAAATGACGAGATTCAGAAATCGGTGATGAACTATGATGATATTTAATCTTATGAACATTTTGGAGTTAGATAATTTATAATAGACGGAGACGTTGTTATAGGTTGTTTAATCTACGTTTTAATGCATCTCGGGAGAGACTTTAGAATATTGTTGTGATTATCATTTTGGAGACGCACTTAGAACCCTTCGATATCAATCTCGACTAAACTTAGTGATCAACGGAACCCTAGCCTGGGAATCTATCTTTCAAAACTTTTTAAATTCTCTTTATTTCAGATATTGTTATTTATTTAAATTAATTGTCATCATTTTATTTTATTTCGTTAAACATTCATTCATCTTCGATCGTCTAGATAAACCGGAATCATTCTAATCTAGTACTCAACACAATACGAATATTTAGTCTCTGTGGAATACGACCTTGCTCGCCGCTTTCTACATTTACTCCGTACACTTGCGGATTGTTTAAAAATATAATGAACATCAAGCGACCGATAACTCCATTAAGGACATTTGTTCGAGGAAGGACATTTCATCACTGGTATTGAGGCAAGTTAATTCTTGCTCGGTTAAAAGGATAATCATTCCTTTCGTTGTTGTTCATTCATACATATAATTCATTTATCATACATCAATCATGTTGAGACTTGTAATTATCAAACTAATCATTCAATTGACGAGGAACATCGGTTCCAATCATTTCATTTAAATCTATCACTCATTGCATCATTATTTCACCCCGGTGAGTCATTCTTGACACTTGTCGGCTTTTGATTCATTGTTCTTCATCATGATCGCTTTTGTTCTTGTGACATTCCGGGATTATATTGCGTTCCGGTTGGTATATTATGTGTGGAATTTTTAGTCGGGCACACTAAGGCCATTGTGTATATGCGGGAATCCGGACACATTGGACTGTGCACACGGTAACGTGCATCCGTGAGTCTAATTAGGCCAAGTTTTGTTTGTGTTTATGTCACGCCCCCAACATCGGGAAGGACGAGGGCGCGATGCATTGGTCAATAAATCAATCAAAATGCAACAGTAAATAGCGGAAGCAAAATAACGATTGGATAACATTTCAAAGCAACCATCTTAGCCCGATGTACTAAGCTTCGATCTGACAAAGATGATAATTGAAATTACACTGTTCACAAGTTTGCAGCGGAAAAATACCAAACAAATTAAGTACGAAGCATAATTAACTATTATAAGTTGGGATAACAACAGAAATTCCAAGAATATAAGTCTTAAATCTTGAAGGCAATCTTCTATTCGGCCTCTTCCACGAAGCCTTTTTCGTCCTCTGCTGTTTGCTCATTCTCTGGTTTAAAAGGGAAAATGGTGGGGTGCGACAAAAGGTCTCAGTGAGTGGGTGATCGTGTGCGAGTGTGGCTCTTTCCTTTGAAATTTTTTAAGTGATGCATGATTTTATCAATTATGAAAAAAAATGAGAATAATTACAATTACGTCGAAATTTTATAAGCAATAATCATTGTGTAGTTGTAATATTATAATTATGTCCCCATGGACGGTGTCAAGTCAAGCAGTTAGTCAATCAGTCGATCAGTCAATTCAGTTTCGAATCCTGTCGATGTGGACTTTGGATTCTAGACTCTCCTTATTACTCCCAGCAATATAGGCCGTCGCCCCAAGTTTTGGACTGTCGCCCCAATAGTTGAGCCTTCGCTCTCACACTTAGCGTGTACTTCCTTATCTCTTATCTGGGCTCGGTATGTCCTTCGCTATGGGTTAATACCCAGATCATACCATAATCGCGATTATACCCCAAGTCTACGACCCAGGTCCCTCGGAACACTCCGTTCCTCGGTTATGGGAATAGGAAACAACAGTAGCCTCGTTCATGAACCGCAGCCGCGCTGCTCGATCCAAGACTCGGTCTAATCGTCCCGACACGATTTGGACTCTAGAGGTGGATCCTACAGCTCAAGAGGTGGCCCCCAGATTGTAGGTCGGCACTCTGTTTCATATGGGCTCAAGAGGTGGCCCCCGTCCGTCGACGTGGCACTTTGTTCCGATAGAGTTAGAGGCAGACCTGTCCGTGACACTTTGTTTGTAAAGCACTTAGTTCCCGTATAGTCACAGTTATCAATTTGATGCGTTTCACAAGTATCACATAAACGTTCGGTCAGTGAGGTTTAAGTATGGAATATGGTTAATTATATTTGTGGCCCGGTAATGCAGAATAGGACTTGTATATAAATTCGAAAATATTCTCAATAATGTATTAACGGTCTGATGGGTTCATATCAGACATATTAAATGGGTAGGTTCGACGAAACAAAATGAGAGTTTCCGAAATAGTTAGAAAGGACGTTTTTACCCTTAGGTTCAAACCTAAGTGCTTGGAGTATGAAACGAAATCGGATGGTTATGAAATTTTATGAGGAAGCCAAAAATACTTCCTCGACTCCAGATATAAGGAAAATTCGAAAACTTCTAGTTTCGGGACTAAAATTTCCAGAAACTACGATATTGCCCCAAAACTTAAGGAAATCGTTCTAAGGCTTATAGAGCTATGAATTTAGCTCGGAATTTAACGAGATTTTATGAGATGACTTATGATGAACCTGGAATTACAGATTTGTGAAAATTCCAGAAAATTTCGGACTTGGCCCAGAAGTTTGGAATTCTTGCATTTTGACCCCGAAATTATTAAAATTTGCGATTTGGACTATTAAGTTTAGATATCGAGCTCCGAATCACTTGAAATTTTATGGAAAGCCTATACATGGTATAATATGTGCTGTCCAATGTCCAGAATATTGTATTTTCGAAATTTTCAGTTTAGTCTTCAAACTTTAAGAAATTACAATTTATGCCCAAAGCTCCGTTTACTCGTTTCAAGTCCCGTTTTGGCCGTAAATAAATTATCCTTATATCATAACATAATCATATAACACAAGATTTCAGATTTTGGTAGGGTTTCAACGACATATAGAAGAAAACATATAACTTTCAATTTATCACAAAATCGACACCCGACTACCAAATCGGTTGTCGTTTACATTCAATAAATCATATTGCATGTTGTTATAACCATAACATTCATCTTTAAAATATGCCTTTATGAAAGAATTTCAGATTAGTACATACTTTCGCATTTTTCATAATATTTAAAGATTATGTTTAAGAAAAATGAATTTCACATAGTTATACACAAAATCATAACATGTAATTCTATCATAAAGATTTTAACATAGATCATATCAATAGAGTCTTGAAATACTTCAGATTTAACACATGCATCACACAAAAAAAGAGATGTCTACTTTAAAGTTTGAAAGAGTTTTCACCCACCTCGATCTTGTCGGATTTAGTCGGTTATAGGTCTTGAAAGTTGGAAAACGACTTCCCCTCTACTACTATATGGTTTGTCCGATCCACAAGTATCTCCAAGGTGAGAATTATGTTTGCATGTATTAATATTAAAGTTAGATTAGGGAGATTTTCATAAGAAATTATGGAAATAGTTATAAGGGATGAGATTACCTATTTCTTGTTGAAAATTTTCTTCCTCCTCCTTTTTCCTCTTTATTCGGACTCCTCTCTCTCTTAGTCTCTCAAATGCAGATTTCTGGTTGTTGGTTTAAGTGTAAAGGGTTAGGTTAGTATGTAGTATTTAATGGTGGTGTTATGAGGGTTTGAGAAGAGTAATGGGTAGAAGACTTGTTACATGTGTCAAAATATTTCATGAAAGCCTTGCATGTGATGAGTGAAGAATCTAGAGTTACACTCTTCCACTCCCTCATGGCCGCCCATATTGTGTATATATATATATATATATATATATTGTTGTTAAATTAAGAGTATAATTAAAATGGTAAAGGATTTAATTAGTTGGGTTGGGCTTTGAATTGTAACTTCAAGTCTTATGATTTTTAATAAGTTGGGTTGAGTCCATTAGTGAGTCCACATGTAGTTAGGTGTTCACAAATAGCCCAATAGGTGAACCAACACACTATTTTAATTTTTATTATTTAGTTTATTAAATAAATTAAAACGTTAAAGAGTGAAATAAAATAAAATAGATGTAGGTTATATCATGTCATAAAATAACTTATTATTAAATTACATCATGATTCGATACATTGTACATGTGATAAGTTATCGAATTTAGGGGGTTTTACAGTTTATGCGGGACGTCGGGCACTCGGCAGGCTTGTGCACTTGCACATCCCATTCGTGGCGTACTATGATGCCCCTCATTCAACTTGATTTCATAACTAATTCATGTGATTATTGTGTTTGTTCAACTCTTAAGGATTGTTGTTCTGTGTAACTGACCCCATTGGGGATGTTGTTTTTAGGTCATGGCAAGGCAAAGGCACAGGAAGAGAACGTTGACGACGAGGAGTTTCAGTGATACTAGTAGGGAGCCCCAGTCCTTCCATTTATTCATGTTTTCTTGATGTGTATTTTCCGCTGTAGTTTCCGTTTGGACTTTTATTTTATTCACTGTTGTATATTTCATCTTCATATGAAATATACATATATTCTGTATTCGTGGGTGTATTGTACTTGAAACTCCTCCTCGGAGTAATTGATAATATAATGTGGTTCTGTACTACAGTTATATTATGTAATTCATTAATTTTTATTCACCTGATGGGTCCTAGTTGGGGGTCCACGGGCACTGTAATATCCGCCTAGTTTGGGGTGTTACGCCTTACTATTTGGAAATATTGGGGACTTGCCCTTATCTTTTTGTACACCATCTTTGGGCTTGAACTGCTTCTTGCCATTCTTATTATTGTTCTTGGACCTCCAAGGGTCAAAAGAAATTACAAGAGCGGCCTCCTTCGGCCCAGTCTTCATTTGAGACTGTGCCATACTCAGCTTGTTTGATAGCCCGGCTAAGATGCAAGTAATTTTATTGCAATTGAAATTCATTACAAACTAAGAGAAGGAGGTAGGAAGTGACTGCAGGAAAATGTCGGAATGGAGAGAAACATGCATCCTGATATCAAGAGCCTCCATTCTCTCGATCATGGATATCATTTTGATGATGTGATCTCCAACTTTTTCACCTTCCTTCATCTGGGCACCAAAACAACTACTTCAATATCTCATACCAAGCAGTTCGATTGTGCTTCCATAAAGCTCAGTAAGATGTGCCAGAATCGCACTTGAAGTGGGCATATTCTCGTGGGTCCTTTGAAACACATTTTTCATTGATTCCAACATGAAACATCGGACTTCAACCTCATCTTTAACCCATTTCTCATAGACATCACTTCTTCCTGATTATCCCTGGTTCTTGCAGGAGCCAGTGGGATGTCTGCCTTCAAGACGTAGCCCAACGTCTCCATACTGAGGACTATTCTCATATTGTGGAGCCAATCCACAATGTTTGGTCCAGTAGGAGTGTTCTTTTCAAGTTAAATAGCGAGTAAGTTCATTTTCATATTGAGAGGGTTGTTAACTTCAAAGAATAATAGTAGATTAGTTAGTGATTGTTTAATTCTGACCCGAGTAAAGAATTTAAGGACTTTATTTATTCATAACTCGACTCCCATTATTTTATCGGCATTACACACTCCAATGTGGAATCCGAAAGTCATGATTGACTTCATAATGGTGATCAATTTCTTTAAAAGTTTAACAGAGGGCAATCCATTCGGTTTCTATTCTATTTTTCCTTATAAATTGATGTCTAACACCAACCATATAATGGATGGTTCGATCTTGTTTTACCCCTAGTACACTTTCCCTCAACTCATAAGGTATATATGGCTTGCTGAGCTAAGTTTAAACATCAAATCCTATCAGTTTGACAATTGTATCTTGTCTGGCAACCCATACTGTTTTCTAGGGGTTCGATTTTTCACAACCGAAGGCATCTAATTCACTTTAAGAATTTATCAACTTTCCCTAAAATACTACCCCAACATACTAAGAAGAATAGTATATGGGTTTAGATTTTAATTTTCCATGAACTTTACATAGGGTAGGAAACCCCATAACCTTCCTAACTTGGTCTTTATAAGTGGGGGTATTATGAGATTATATGTTACACTTTGCATATTAATCCGTTTATAAGCACGGTATATCGGTTTGTTTATTCATCATACAATATAAACATATTCACCACCTAATATCTACTAATATATAGTTCATGGATCATTCCTAATTACCGAGTCATCATCGACGGATTAAAATACAAGTAACCAAATTACATGTCTTGAATCTTCGTCTTCATGGTGGTTCGTCCTTGGATCTTCGTCATAGCTAATTTATTACATCAATAAGAAAATTGCGTCATATATGATTTACTAATAAAAATAAATTGGCTCAAAACGGACTTTACCACTCCATCGAATTAAGATTCAAAACTAAGTGCATGAACTACATCACCATTCCAATAAAATGCAATAAATATATTAAGATAATGGCATAAATGGTAAATATTATTTATTGATCCAATCAATATAAAATAATCCAATCATTAGAATTAATCCCATTAATTACCACAACCGATAATTTTAATTTGTTGGGGATCTATTAAAAATCTATATACCATATTTGTATTTTAGTCAAATTGAATCCAATTTAATATGTGGGAAATTAATTTACCAAACATGAAATACAAAAATGGAGTCGAAAACACAAGGCCCGGGCCAAGCCCGCGGCCTGGCAGAGCTGCCAGCTGAGCGCACGCATCCTGCTGTCGGCCGCTGCCGACAGCCTCCCGACGGCCCCGAGCAGCCGGGTCCAGCCATTTTTTCGGCTTGCCTATTTGTTCCTAATTTAAAAATAATAATTTTATAATTTTTAAGTTACACGTATAAATCAGTTTTTCAAAAGAAAAATAGATTTATATGGTAACATAAAATCATGAAAAATAAATATTTAGACGAACGATCAAACATTAACGACTAAAACAATTAATATTATAAATCATAAAAACATTCAATCAAGAATTCCAAATATGAATATCGTTTATACGATCGCATAGACATCGTTCGGATACAACTGTTGGGATTTGGGGCCTAAAATCGAAAGCACAGCGGAATAATAATATTGATCTAATTAATAAACCGAACTCTTGAAACAAGATTTATCAAGAATCGTATATACAAATATAATAAGTCAGCATGAATGAGAAATCATACCCTTGAAGTCATTTGATTATATTTTGAAGAAAAACGATCCATGCTTTCGCAAAATCCCGAGCAATGAAGATACCATGCCTCTACATATCCCACGCTTGAAGATGACCGGGAAATTTTTCTACCTTCTTATTCTCGAAGAATACGGCTAGAAGTAAATAGAATTAGCTTATATATATTTTTATAAATATCCTAAGTATTTTGATAAATATTTTTTTTCTCTCAAAATACACTTAGAACACAAGTGTAAGAATAAGAAAACAATTCTCTTCCTTCTTGATGATACTCGAATGAGGATGATGTTGTTTTTATAATATAAAAACACCTCACACGTCACCTCATGCCAAAAGCCTTACACATTTAATTATACACCATGTATAATGAAAGTCCCCAAATAATCACATCAAATATCATACGATTCCAAAACATGATGATAAGTCAACATGTTTAAGGGGGCGGTCAAAGCCTCAATTATGAGGTTTCAGTTCGTTTTGGTCCTTGAAACAGATCCTCGTATATCTAGTCCGATAGATAAACCTTGGTACATTTCAATATTAATACAATTAATTAATATAATTAATTATTTATATTAAATATAAATTCAATCTGAAATAATATGAATAAAATTAATTACCCAGTAATTTACTTAATTCACGAGGCTAATTTAATTTATCCAATAAATTAAATTAAACATCTAATGTCCAATATTAATCAAAAGAGAATAAGATAAATATAATCCATCGTTAATTCATGCGCCACGACTCTGTAGGTTCTTCTCATTTAGCATTGGGAGGATCCAATGAGTGTTAGCACCACCTAGCCACAATATGGATCAATCCAAAAAACCATTACGTTATGGATACCGTATATATATAAACCCTTCAATCATATGTCTCGATCAAGTATAAGGGTCACGGTAATGACAAACTCTACTGTAACTTGACTCTATGTATTTGTTAACGCAAACCGAAATCACCAAGCTCTCGTGTATTAAATACAGCCAGCTCTTAATGCTTTGGCCAAATACTTATAATCTCATTTGTCAAATACAGCCAACTCTAAATGCTTTGGCCAAACCCTTATTCAATTGATGCTCATAATTACAATATAATGCTCTGAGTCTCTCATCCTATGAGTAACATTCGAGGACATATTCCTAACAATCTCCCACTTACACTCAATGCCACGAACTATGATATCTAGTACCCATACTCCCCAGATGTCTATCTAAGACCATCTGAGACAGTGTCTTGGTCAGTGGATCAACAACGTTATTTGTTGTGTCTACTCTCTGTAGTGTAACATTCTTTTTTTTTTTTCTGAACCATTTCTCTAACAAAATGATATATTCTCTCAATATGTTTGGTGTTGTGGTAAGACCTAGGCTCTTTAGCCTATGTAGCATCTCCGTTGTTTTCGCAAAACAGCGCCAGGGGCCACTTGAAGTTCCTCATTAAACTTCTTAATCCAGAATGCTTCATTCGCAGCCTCTATGGCTTCCTGATATTCGGCTTGATATGTGCAAATTGCAGTCTCGTTGTGCTTGGCACTTCTCGAAGATACTACTCCACCATTCAGAGTAAAGATATACCCTGATGTAGACATTTTCACATCTATGTCTCCCAAAAATCTGAGCCTGTATAACTCTACACTTTAAGTTCTCCACCGCCGTATGTAAGAACCAGGTCTTTAGTCCTCTTCAAATACTTAAGAATGTTGTTTACAATAGTCCAACATTCCTGCCATGTATTTGACTGAAAATGACTTACTACGCTCACAGCATAGGCAATGGCCGGTCTAGTACAAATCATAGCTTACATGAGGACACTCACTGCCGAAGTATAGGGTACCTTACTCATTTCCTTTATGTCTTCCTCACTTTAAGGACATAATTCTAAGGAAAGTTTTATGCCATGTCGCATTGGCAGGAACCCTCTTTTACTGCAGGCGTGTCCGACTATAGTCTCTCTTCCTCTACCATGGTGTCTCTCCCTAAGAAACCTAAGGCTGCAGTTAAGAGAAGACTCATGCCTCCCACTATTGCCCCCAGTGTTACGACCAGGTGAAAAGATGTTAGTGACTCTTTGATGTCTACACGTGGTAGAGCAGCTTCTCGTGGATCATCTTCCCCCTTACCAAAGTGCGATTAGTTTCACCGTCAAAAGGGGAAATATCCGCTAGGCACGGCGAACCCCAGAGATGGGGGCACTCTTGTAATGCCCCTACTTTCTAGGGATAATTATAGGGGAAATTAATAAAATGTGAATTTTGACGAAAAATAAATTCCTTTGAGAATATTTAAATTCTCGCCTACAAAGTCGAGTCGCTACACTAACTATAATAAATACCCATTAATTAAGACAATGACAAGATATAAATAAGAGGTAATAATTATGGTGGAAGAAAAATTTATAAATTATTATTTCTAATCAAAATTTTTCCCCAAATAATATTTCAAAACATGAGACATAAAGAAAAACATCTTTTTAATAATTATCATCATATGCCCTCTCAGCTCGCTCCTTCGTCCATCCGGCTTGGTTTAACAAGCGGGATCAATATATGTGGGGGTGAGCCTCATTCAGCTCGTGCAAATTACACATATCATAGTAATATATAATCTCATGGAAAACATTTAAATGATTATTCTATCAATAATATTTTCCTCAACATAATACATACACACAATACCACATATAACATGAATCGAGCATGCATGTGAATATTGAGGTTGTGCAGGTGTCCCCACACGACATATATCTTAGGATAGACTCTTTACATATACAGGTGAGCCTGATTTACAACATGTATCCTTAATTTTAAGCATAAAGAGAATATCATATATACAATCCAATTAAAGCAACTAAAGTGATAATGAAAATTACCACCTGAATAAAATGATGCTGCTTGAACTTGAATACGAAGATGCTCGACTCACAGTCATAAGCCCGTATCTCCTTATTAATGTCTGCATATAATAATAATTTTAATCACTATAAAGTATATTGATGTAATGACTGAAAATGAAAATGTATTGCATAAAATTAAACTGATTATTAATATTAACTGAAGGGTTAACATATTAATGTCTTGGGTCAAAATAGGACTGGATTGAAAGTGTTAAAGTTGGCTGGGGTCAAATTTAAGAATCTGAAAGTCTGGGGTGGAATTGAAAGGTTACTGAAAAAATGAGAGCTAAATTGAATTCGACCAAAAGTCCAGGGATATCAAAATCCCTCTATTCATGTGAGAACCCAGACCCCTCTCATTAACTCTCTGTTCTTCTCTACATCTCAGCATCTCCGTGTTCTCCTTCTCTGTAGAACACCGACAGTCTCCAAGTTCTGAGATTTCTGTCTCTCTCTACTCTGCCAAACTACAAACACACACACCCATCTACATATATACCTACATACACGCAGAATACCATGCCATCACACTAAAAATCAAGGAAATTTTGTGGCGGCGGTGGGCAGGCAAGTGGCGGTACTGGCTCGATTTAGGACGCAACATGTGTAATTGGTTTCGATACTTTAGTTATGTTTTAGATTCAAGCTGGATTAAGAGAGATGTGTTCTACGCCATTGTGCGTAGAGGTGGTCAGATTTTAGATGGATGTTAGGTTAGTTTGAAAGTTTGTATGTATTTTCTGGTTCAGGTCTGTGAGGACCGTGAGATAGGGTTGAGTTTTGCGGGCCTAGTAGTTTCGGGCTTAGGTTTGGTCGCATGGTTTCTGGTCTGAAATTGGTCTTGATGAATTTTGGGGTTTAACTGGTTTGACGAATCTATCGTGTGAAAATTGGATGTACGGTTTGAAATCATATGGTTTTAAACGATGATGTAAAAAGTAAAACTAGACAGTATGAAGTTTTTTGATTTTGCCTGCTGGGAAGATGATACGTATGAGAAGGCAGAATTGCGGTTGGGACGATGAGAAGGCAGAATTGCGGCTGGACGATTTGTAGAAGTGAGGGAGAAGTATTGTGTATTCAGTATATTGGATGCAGTATAAAATATCATTTTTGTTGTAATTAATGTATTTACTAATGAATGACCTTTATACCCCTGAAACCCTAGATGTGTACCTATAAATAAAGACATTTGGCCCTCATAAGAATATACACATTATTCTTCTTCTCTTCCAATTTCTCTCTTTTCTCGTATTTATAACGTTATCAATGCGATACTCTACGTGTAAAAATTTTTCTCTCCGATTTTCGAAATCCAAAAAAAAAAAAAAAAACAGTCGGCAAAAACGCGGCGAACTGCGGCTGCGAGATCGCGCTAAAATCGCGATTCCGACTTTGTTAACCGTCGGATTATCATGAAATTTTACGATTATCTTACGTGACAAGCGGTCTACAAATTCAACGGTGGAGATCGGATTCTAAAAGCGTATTGCATGCATAAAAAAGCGACGAGAAATAGTCTTTTTTTACGTTGGTGAAAGGTATTAATTCTATTTACTTTCAAAACTTTCTTGCATATGATGATTTTGAGGAAAAATATATTATATTTAATTATTAAATTTTATATTTTTGTGTGCATCATACATAAATAATATATATGATGACCTCAAAATTTATTATCAAATCATATTCCTCTTTGTTTTGAAAGAAACACGATTCAACAATCTTAATAATCAGGAAGATTATTAAGATAAAAGATTTGTTGTAGTCCTTGAAGAAGGACAACGTTATCTCGTCATATTCTAGTTGAATATGATGTGTTAAATGAAGAAACATTATGAGATCTAATAATTTGTGCAATTAATGAAAATACAAAACAATATTCTGAAGAATATTGTAAGTGTCTTTCTTGAAGAAGCTATTTATTTTAGTTTAGTTATTTCGAGTTTTGATTAATTCTCGTACTATTTTTTTCCCTTTGTATATTCAATTATGGATCTTAAAATTATTGCTCCCGAAGTATCACAATTAATTGTAATATTCTTGAAGAATATTACTATTCTAAATGAATAATTCTTATTTATATATGAATTATGTGATGATACAATATTCCTGAGGAATATTGATTTGTTATTTATAAATATAATAGCATAATTAAATAATTATGCCCTTGATGTAGCATGATATTATCCCTAAAGGAAAATATAACTTATATCTCAAATAAAAAATATTAATATGATTTGAGAATATCCTCTATCGAGATTGTACAATATATGATATACTCCACAATCATAATCCGACTGTGCTCCAATGATAGCAAGATCAGTAAGTGGTCGAATATTCCTATCAAGTTGTTCCCGGAAGTGAACAATATTAAATTAAAAACTTCAATATTACATGGCTCAAATTTTATCTCCCGAAGTAGATAAAATTTAGAGTTTATCCTTGTAGGGGATAATTATTTATAAATTTTATCTCATGGAGTTGATATATCAACGGTTAATGATAAGGACACGAAAATGATAATCTTAAGATTATATGTCAATATCTAATCTTATATATTGTGTAGTTTAATATTTTATTATCTCTTATGATATATTGTGAGTTTTTATCAATATAAGATATGACGCCATACCTGAAGTGTGATTTGAATTGATCGTTGCTATATAATTAGTGATAAAAGGGTCAAATATCCTGAAGATATTTGTATCATTCAAATTCTTGGCTTATCTTATTTCTTCTTTTGTGAATAGAATGTCAAGTTCTTGGGATTATATAGTGGTCAGGATTTATTGTCTCATCAAAGTGCAAATATGCATGATATCTTTAGAATGATACTTTTCGTATGAAAAAAAAAAGGTAGTGCTAAATTTATTGTGATTCTCAAGAACTACTAACTTCCTTCCTACAGGATTGGAGATTATGCACTATTATCTTCTAAGTATCGATAAATCTATGGATTTCTAAACTATCGCTTGAAATATGTAGATTCCGCGATAACAAGTGAGATAAATGACATATACAATTTCTGAAGAAAAGAAATTGGTATTAGAGAAAATATCAATATAAATGACGTATAAAATTCACCACTTATTAGACCAGAAGTCTACTAATCCTAATACTTTCAATATTTACATGTTTAAATTTACGTCTTTGGTGTTGAAGTCTATGTATATCATTTTTATATTTTATTTAACTATATATTTATTTATGATATATATCCTGAAGATATATTAATACAAATTCACACATATTGTATGATAAATATCAGAAATTACTAGTAAATATCATGAAGTACATTTATACACTTAAAATTATATTATTTTGAGTTGACCAATTTTCATCAACATCTTATAGATGTTGGATTAATTGCATAATAATTATTGCACTTTCTTCTGGAAGAAGAGTAATAACGATAGTTATTACATATTATATTGATGATAATACTTATATCATTGATATAAAATTATTTGTAATGATTCTTTAAATACATTACATTAATATATTTTCATGGTTTCCGGAAGAAACATGAATTTATAATTTTAATAATCCATAAGATTATTAAAAAGAAATTATTGATGTTCTTGATAAAACACAACGATATAAAATCATATTTTTATGATAGTATTTATGACAAACACATCAATTAAAGTCAATATTCCTGAAGAATATTAAACAAAAAAAGGCATTATTTTGACTATTTTCTATATGGCCTTGTGTTATTGCTTTTATTATCACTATATTGATATAAATTGTTGCTCATGACGTAGCACAATTCATACTTTTAATTAATATTTACATACTCTTTAGAGTATTTTATCTTTTGGGTGTTATATGCTTATAAATTTTTGCTCCCAAGGTAGCATAATTGATACTTTTGAATAATATCATATACTCTTGATGGGTACTTCATATTTTCGGTAATATATGATTATCTTTGATTTAAATTGTTGCTCCTGAGTTAGCACAATTAATATTTTTGAAGAAAAATACATGCTCCTGGAGAGCAATTTACATTTGAAGTTGCATGTATTTATTTCAAATGAAAAATACATAACTTTATGTCATAATGATTCGTTCAATTTCTACTTGAGGAATGGAAAGACAATCCCCGAAGGATTGATATAATTTCATATGGCAATATTCTTATTGTCGGCTCTAAAAGGAGCTTTATTCAATGAGTATCGAATTAATTATAAGCGATATATTATTTTATCCAATGATCATGTTGCGATGAATTTCAAATTCAAGTATCCATATCAAAGGCACAATATTTGGGTCACCCCCTATTATTAGTGAACCTCCCGAAGAGGATTGATTTTTTAATCCAATTCCAATCTATCTCCGACATTAGGGGGAGATATGAAATATAAATAAGAGAAAGTCGGAGAATTCTCGTTGGGTTGGATATTTAAATTTACGCACTATAAACTCGAAGTTCAACAAATTATTGATTGCCAAAGGAGTGATGAAATCTCATATACCAGCTGTATATGTACCATAAAGAATTAAAGTCGAATGTGAACGAAATATATTTGTTGATACTCCTCGACGCCAGAAGCGTAAGAGACGTATTCTATATTGGTATTAAAGATAAAATCCGTGGAATACAAATAGATTAAACTACAACATCACTTCAAAAACCTCCTGAAGAGGATCGTCCCGAAGATGAGAATCTCAATACCTTAATTTGCACGTGCACTAAATAATTACAGTATTGGATTATGGGACGACCAAACCAAATATTATGGGAAATGTTGAATATTTGATTTTGTTGAAGTTGTCATTGACTTTGTGAATATGGGAGAATTGTTTATAAGAATGATAGTTGTCGACAACACTTTGTGTCTCAACAATTGCTAGTGGAGTGCCTGAAGCACTAAATAAAATATAAGCAATTGAGACAAAGCTTAACTCGCAAAATAAAATAAAGTGGTGAAAGGATAAGCGAGATTAGTATATCAAGGGTTTAAGCGCATATCCAAAACATATTCTCCCGTTGGCACTAAATTTCGTCATTTAATATACATATGACAATTATTATGAATATAGATATTCAATTAGTGATGTCATCACCACATTTTTCTATGGGTCATTGGACGCGAATATCTATATGAAAGTCCCTGACGGACTTGAGGTTAGGAACGTGAAATTCGCAACATGTACTATTTTGAGTTATAAATATTTATACATTTTGAAATAGTCTGGTGGATCAACCGACTAAGTGAATTCCTCCTGAAGAGGATATATGTGAATTATTTGAACTCGTGTCTAAATACAAGTTCAAAATGAAAAACTTAGATAAAACTAAGTATTAGTATTGTCTCGACTTGTAGATCGAGCATATATGATGGAAATTTTTTATCCATTTAGCTACCTAAAGGTTGTCTTACCACTTGAAGTGGATACCGACTCATATAGATCTCAAGAAAATAACAAAGATATAAGAGGACCAGAAGTTCCGTACTTTTATGCTATTGAAGCATTACATCATCAGGTCTGATATACAAATTGAAGTTAACATGCTAGCAAAATTTAATATTTCTCCAAGAAGGAGAATGTGGAATGGTGTTAACCATATTGGTTTATTACATGAAAGAGATCGAGATTCGATATTGGTGGCTATTAGGAATTATGATTTCATATTTGTTCTCATACTGCCTATTTATTATGATGATAAATATTTTCCATTTATGTGTTGCATATAATGTTTGGGCAAGTAAGATGAAACTTATTTCCACACGAGCTTCAGAAGAGCAATAATGATAATCTAGCAGATTTATTCACTAAATCTCTCCATGTCTGAAAATTATATTCATGGTATTGGAGTGCAAGATTGTTATCTTGAGGGGGAGAAGTGATAACTTTTAAATTAGCTTGAAGATTATGTCGACCCTGAAGGTCAAAAGGTCCTGAAGACCAAATGGTTGTACTCTTTCTCCCTTTCTAAGTTTTTTCCCACCGGGTTTTCTTAGTTAAGGTTTTTAACGAGGCAACCAATGCAACACATGAGCAAATTTATATTGTGTACTCTTTTTCTCTATCGGTTTTTTCCCACAGGGTTTTTCCGAAGGAGTTTGATGAGGGATGAACATCATAATATTCAAGAGGAAGTATTGTATGAAGACGATATCACTTGTATCTCAAAGGTAGATACATCAAATATTCACTTAAGTGATTAATTGGCGAACTTATTCACAAAGACGTTGCCGACATCAACATTCAGAAGACTAGTACACAAGATCGGAATGTGTTAACTCAAAAATATTATGTAATCGATTTCAGGGGGAGTAGCTGTACTCTTTTTCCTTCGATCGGGTTTTTTCCCACTGGGTTTTCCCAACAAGGTTTTAATGAGGCAGCATGTATTAAAGGTCATTCAAGGGGGAGTGTTGTAATTAATGTATTTACTAATGAATGACCTTTATACCCCTGAAACCCTAGATGTGTACCTATAAATAAAGGCATTTGGCCCTCATAAGAATATACACATTATTCTTCTTCTCTTCCAATTTCTCTCTTTTTCTCTCATGTTTATAACAATTTTTATAATGTTGGAGTTAGGTTTAGGGTAGAGATATAATTGGGCTAGGAAGAGAACTTGGGCCAACTCATCAGTTGGACTTAAAATAAGATATTTCAAATTATTCTTAATTGGGCCACAATGAAACTGAATAATAATTGGGCTAAAATATTAATAATATTAATAGTAATAATAATAAAAAATAATATTATTATTTCGCTTGTAAAATATTTTGGTAATATTTAATATCGTTTAAAATTTTTACTCGAGCTAAAACTTGTGATACGTTGAAATAAATATTCATGATTCTCTAAATGTGATTAAATGAAATGAAAATGCATTATTAATATTATTATAAATAATAATATTATATTATAAAAATGGCGGATATTACAGCTCTAGTCAATGCCCCCAGTCTTCGACTGGGTCGGTTATTTAGTTATGTCGATACCCATGCTTACATAGATCGTCCGTGGTCTCGCTAATGCCGAAGCACAACGATGTATTCGACATCTCCACCGCTCTTATAGATTTTCTTTTATTGGCATTTTGGAGCCTAGGGGTTCCAATGCTAATTTTGACTTCGACCCCCATTCTATGGGTTTTTCGTTGGGACTCTTTAATCGGTCTAATAAGATTTGGTTATGTTCTCTTTCTAATTTTCAGCACCAAGTCATATTTCTATTTCTTCCCCCCTTCTTCCCTGCTCTATTTTTGTTACTTATGTTTATGCTAGCATCAAGCGTGCTGGTTGTTATGCCCTT
The DNA here is from genome assembly GCA_033398695.1 of Orobanche coerulescens. Classification (NCBI taxonomy): domain Eukaryota; kingdom Viridiplantae; phylum Streptophyta; class Magnoliopsida; order Lamiales; family Orobanchaceae; genus Orobanche; species Orobanche coerulescens. The sequence goes on along the minus strand of CM065805.1, from coordinate 137,815,314 downwards.
TCGGACACCCTCTAGGAGATTGCGTCAGAAGTAGAGGGGTTTCCCTGGCTTGTTAGTGGTGACTTCAACATTTTCCTGCATTCACATGAGAGCGAGGGTAGTTCCACAGACCGTTTGCCTGAGATTCTTGACTTCGCACAGACTATTGTTGACTGTGAGTTGATTGACGCGGGCTATTCGAGCGATAATTTTACTTGGGAGCGTAATGGTCTGAAGGAAAGACTAGATCGTGCTTTCTTTAATGAAGCATGATCGAAAATATTTGCAATCTCTACTGTTACTCATTTGTCTCGACTTTGTTTTGACCATGCGCCCCTCCTCACTCAGAGTCGCTTTTCGTTGACTCGTCACAAGTCGTTATTCCATTTCCAGAGTATGTGTATTCGGCATCACATATTCCTAGACACTGTTCGGGAGGTCTAGCTTACCCCATTGGCACTCTCTGGTATGTGTAAGGCCAAGCTCCTTAGGGTTGAGTGCAGACTGAAATAGTGGAACTTGTCTGTTTTGGGGAATCTTGATGAGAAGTTGGATGAGGCCTTTAGGGCCGTAGACGATGTGGAGTGGCAATATGATTCAGATCCTTCTCCAGAAAATAGAACCCTTATGCAGCATTTTTGTGCTAAGTATCAACTTTGTCTCTGTATGGAGGAAGATTTCTGGAAACAAAAAGCAGTAGTTCGTTGGGTTCCTAAGGGCGAGCATAACACTCGGTTTTTTTGAGGATTTTGCGAAGCAAAAGCATTACCAGTCTTATGTTCACAGTATTGAGGATGATGGGAGGGCTCTCTCTGAGGAGTCTGACATTCGGTCATCAGCTGTGAATTTTTTTCGGACTATGCTTTCATCCAATGGTGATGATCTCGCCCCTCGAATGACACTTGTTTCCCTTCTCTCCCCTCTTCTTTTGATACTGGTAGTTTGTGTATCCCCTCATCTCCTCATGAGATTCGTGGTTTTTGATATTGATCCTCACAGCACTACTGGGCGTGATGGGTTTTCTTCGTTATTTTTCCAGCATTGTTGGGAGCTCGTCTGCAATGACATGGAGGGGGCTGTGCTCGAGTTCTTGGATGGTCATCCCACGCCTCCCGCTTTCACGGCTACTACTGTCGTCTTGATCCCAAAAATGCCTGTTGTGAGTGGTAGGTCAGATTACCGGCCTATTAGTCTGTGTAATGTGACCAATAAGATTATCACGAAAATCCTTAACGCTCGGCTTACTTCAGTCCTCCCTCTTATTGTTTCTCCAAACCAGATTGCTTTTGTTCACGGTTGGGTTATTACTGATAATATCCTCTTGCCTAGGAACTAATTCATGACCTCCCAGTGGCAAACAAGAATGGTGTCCCGAACCTTGCGCAGAAGGTTGATATGGCTAAGGCGTATGATAGGTTTCATTGGCATTTTTTGCGTGAGGTCCTCGTGAGGATGGGATTCCTATCTAGATGGATTCTATTTATCTGTCATTGTGTAGAGTGATGTACATTCTCCATGCTGGTGAACAGCAGCCCGGCTGGCATTTTCTCTCTAGCTGGGGTTTGCGGTAGGGCAACCCTATTTCTCCATCGCTCTTCATTCTTGCCGCTGATAACTTATTGCGTTGGTTGGATCGCTTCATTCAGAACCACCACTTGGTGAGGTATAAGACTGCTGGACGGCCTTTTCCATTGCATCTCTCCTATGACGATGACATAATTATACTCATGGGCTGTGGATGATGGTCTCGTTGATCTTATTTGTCTACTGGGTCACTACTCTATGGTTCTGGTCAGATGGTTCGTATTAAGAAGAGAACTTTTATTCTCACTCCTAAGTACACCCTTCATTGGCATCAGAGAGTTCATAATCTCACTGGCTTCTTCCAGGGTAATCTCCCCATCACCTATCTTGGTGCACCCATTTACAAAGGCTGTATGAGGCGAGAGCTCTTTGGTGGGGTGAAGCAAAGGATGTTGGATAGGATCTCTGGTTGGTCCCTTGATTTGGGGGTCGCCTAGCACTCTCTCTATGATTCCTCTTTGTTGGCCCCAAAGTATACAGTAAATAGCATAGAAAGTGAAAGCACAATAAGTTATATGATTTTGGAAGTTAGTTGCATAGCGGAAGTCTGTTTAATAAGTTGTTGTAAGTACAGCAACTGGGTGTTCTCCTGTTTGCTTCATGCATATAGGGTTTTACAATGTATACTAATAAATCATAGTAGAATGAAAACAGTAGATACTAAATGTAAATAACACACAATTTAAAGTGGTTCGAGGTAAAGCCCTCTACGTCCACTGGTCCTCTACACAAGAGTAAATAGTTGATTAAAATCACCGCATACACAACTATGTGACTTTAACTAAACCTATCTCTGTATCACTCACACAGATTGATACAGGGACTGTAGCCTTCACCGTTCACACATATTGGCTTCAATATCTTTCTGACTCTCTTCTTCTCACAGATTGAAGCTTCGTATACAATGCTATTCTTCCCATATAGGTCGGAATACGCAAGAATTCTAGTCCACACAGGGCTACTAAAAATCTAAACGATAAGAGTAGAACAATTCCAAACATCAGCTATATCTTTGATGAACGTTCGCTGTATGCTGTGCTATTTGCATTGAGGACTTGGTATATTTCTTCACTTAAATACTGTTGTATGCTCACGAAATATACTACTCTTGTATAACTAGACTGTCAGAGTAATCTGTCAGAGTATGCGCGAGAATGAATAATCTTCGTGTATGTAAAGTCCTCTTGCTTGGGGCTATTTATAACCTTAGAAATGTATCTGTTATAAATGTATCTATTGCTGGTTGGTGAGATGTTTATGTCTGTCTCTGATTGGTGGATGCTCAGTGTTTGAATTAAAGCAGATCACATTTAATGCTTCAGACATCCTTTCTGTCTTTGAATTAAATGCTCTTTGGAGCGTTTCAGACTTATCTCTCTCCGGTCGCATTAAATGCTATCCTATCAGCAATAAATACTGCTTAAATCGTGAATACTTTATGAATAAATAATGTTTATCTCACAACGGTTTAATCGATTTGCTGTATGGAGCGTCCTAATAGCTTCCATACTTAATGACAAATCGACTTCTTTGAGACTTCTTTTTGTATGTTAGCAATTATCAAAATAGGAATGTTTATCCCACCAATTTCCCCCTTTTTGATAATGCCAAGACTCTCTAGATGCCTTCTTCTAGACACAGAGAGGCTGTCTTCAAGTCTTATGTACGATTACTCTGATCTTCAGTACTTAGTCTAGAAATGTGAATTGCTTGAAGGCAAGTTCTAAAATGAAGAATCCTACATGATTAAGTGTATTACAAATGAACTTATGATTGGCGCGTAGGCACAATCTTACAGAGTGTAATCTAGGTTGGATACAACTTAATCTATGAACTGTTCGCAGACAAGTTCTTACAGCTTTAAGACTTAACAAGTTTATACTTGTTCAAATATAGAAGAAACTTCGTAATAATACAGTAAAACAGTAAACATAGATTACAAGCTGTAATCCTTCTAGAGATCAAGTTTTATTTATATTATGGGAAAAATGATGAGTCTTGAAAAAAATGCATACTGCATTGGTAAGCCTACATGAGAAACAAATACAACATAAAGGCTAACAGGCTAGCTCCTATATTGATAGTGCTTCCAAGGCCTCCAGTCAGGATCATTAACAGTTCCTTTCCACCAGCTGACTAGGGAGTCCTTGCCTGGATCCCTAAAGATATTTCTTCCTTCAGGGTATTGATCGTAAGAAAGGATCCAGTCATTTGGATGGTGAGCTGTTCACCTTTCTGGAGTTTGGATTTCAACATCAGCTGTAGAGGGAGCCTTTCTTCTTCCAAAAGCCTCGAGAAATCATTTGCGGCATCCTCCAGAGTGTTGCACCTGTTGAATATGGCAGACACCCTAATGAGCGTACAGAAGTATTCATCGGTTCATTCTTCTTCCAATTCTTCAGATCATCACCTGAAGGCTGTCGATCAGTGGGCAGCAAAATGTCGGCAGGCCTACGCACATTTTTCTTCCATGGGATATTGGGATCCTGGAACTCAAGTCGATAACCAAAGACCCTGTATCCTCTTGTAGCTTGACTAAACCCGGAAGAGGACAGTCGTCCAATAGCGGCGGCAACACTCTCTTCCAATGCTGCATCCATATCTCTCTCTGTCCAATCTTCATCTTCGGGAAACCTCTCTGGACTCTTCCCCCTTTTGGCATCATCAAGATCTGTTGCCTTGCCTTGAATGTCCTGAAGGATCTTCATGGATTCAGCCTGTTGGTTTTTCAGATCATTGATGCTTGCAACCAGTGCACTGAGCACCAAAGATATATCGTCTATTTTGTGGTCATGCTCAGTCAGCCTGGTGATGGTATGTTGGAGGGTGGCAACCATTTTGGTCTTGACAATTTTGATCTTTTCCTATTCCTGTCTTAGCATTTTCTCCCGATGCTGCTTGAGTTGATTGAGCACTTGCCATAATGTTATAGGCATCAGGTGGAATGCTTCTTCAACATTTTTGATCGCATATTTCAGTTTGGGAAGTTCATCCTGGGTATTCTATCGTATCCAGTCGAGTTCTTTTTCAACGTCATACAGTTCCTTTACAGTGTCTTGCAAGAACAATTTCTGTTGACCGATAGCATGGAGTTGCTCGATGCGGGCTGCGGTGCGCGGGTAGCCAGGGTGCGCAATTTTTTAATCATCAGTTTCTCTAAGTTGACGAAGAACCATATGATGAAGGGGTCATCGTGGTCGTCTTCTGGTAAGAAACCATCATTAGAATCTGATTTTGAGCAAACATAGATGGTAGATGCAGGGGCATTTACAGCGGGAGCTTCATAAGCAGGGGCTTCGGAGGTATTGCTAAAGTTTCAGTCTCAGATACAGAAGGGACCGAGTCCTTCTATCTGGGTTGCTCATCTGTAGTTGGAAGTACAAGAGGGACTGAATCCTCCTACCGACTCCCCGCTTCCGCCTGATCCAGAAGAGTGACTGAATCCTCTTGGCGATGGTGCGGGCAGCGTCTTCAGGTTGGGGGACATGTTGGGCATCCTGTTCAGGAGCAGTTTGCTCTTCAGAAATGACAGGAGAGACTGATTCCTCCCATTGTTATTCTTGAGAAGCTTCCTGTTGTGAGGGAGGGGATTATTGTTTGTCATATGTCCTGTGACACTGTTGGTTTTGGAGTTTGTCCATCTCTCCTTCAATGGTTTCTTCCCGATTGATCCTTAGACCGGCCTGTAGGGCATTATCGTTGTTGTCTAGTCGGGGTCGGAGTGGTGGTTTTTAGATGGAGCTTTATCACTACTTTGTGACTTACCTTTTGTTCTAGCCTTCTCTTTTTCCGTGTAATAGTCCGAGATTATCTCCTAACAAAAGTGATCCTCCCAGCGGATCAGGACTTTGACGTTCTGGGTGTCTGTGACCTCCAGAGCAAATAATTCCTCATACTTTCAGCCGGCCTAGTGGTATAGAGTGTCATATGGGGCAACCCTTTAGGACTTCCAAATTTTGAAGCATTCGTAAGCTTCCTCGATTTGAACCTGGAGGAGAGTATTATTTATAATGTCAGTGGGGGAAGGACTCCGTACAGTAGTTGGGTCTATCGTCCAAATGGGATCCTTAATAGGTATGGGAGCCTGTTGTGGAGAGGGATCCCGAACAGGGGATGGTACCCTATGGGGAGGGGGACTCCCTACAAGGGTGGGTAGCCTGTTAGGAGTAACGACTTTTGGCTCCAAAGGGGAAGCAAACTCACTCGATCCTTCCAACTTGGCAAGCAGTTGGTCATCTGTCATAGCCTTCATAGGCTCAAGATTTGTTGTTTCAGTAGCAACTGTTTCTTCTAGAGGGTTTGCCCCTTGTGGGGATGGTTCAGCTACAGGAACAGAGGGGGCCTCTAGAGTGACTGCTGCAGTCACTATAGGCTCAGCCTTAGAAGACTTGTTGGTCTTCATCTTCTTCTTCTTCTTGACATCATGAGGAGAATGGCTCTAATAAACACTTCTATTCCTCTTTTTTCCTCACTTTAGATTCTCAGAGTGACGTCTCGGGTCACTTGAGATAGGCATGTTCTGAGGGTGCATCCTCTTAGAAATCAAGGGAGACTTGTTGAACATGGTGGAAGTCATCCCGCCAATAAATTTTCCGGGGCCAATCTTCTTAGCATCGGCAGACTGTTTCACTCTGTGGTGAGTGAGGATGTAGTTCAGGATGAGGCCGAAGGATTTCTTGGCACTTTCAGGTTTACCAGCCTCTCCCTGAATCCTCTTCAAGACAACTTGACACCATTTTACCTTCACTCCGGACATGATGGCCACCATCATTGTGATGCAGAGGTTGGTGCACATTTCGAAGGCTCCTGTCCGGTTCTCAACCACCCCGCAACAAAAGTCATGCAGATACATGTACGACAGAGTGAAATTTTTCTTATGGCAAAAGGGATGGACATTCTTAGCCCCCTCATCACCAGTGATCAGCCTTCAGTAGGATGTCAGCAAACTCTCCGACCCAAAGGTCTCCAACTCTTCCATTTTCAGGCCATCATACCTGTATAATTTGTCCAACAGTTCTCTGTTCACTGAGACTTTGATCCCTTTAACCATCGCAGAGCTCTCAGAAATATCACCTCCTCTCCTCTGAGATGAGTACTTGAATGAGGCGTCCAAGTAAATTTCTTCCACTATCTGTTCATCATAGAATTTGGTATGGTGGCTTGCAACGCGGTACAGTGTTGTTTCACCCTGGAAACAACCACTTCCATCCCGAAAAATCTTCTCCTTCAAGGTTAATTCTATCCATCACCATGGATTTGGCGATGGTGGATCTGTTGATGATTGCTTCCTTCTTTTTCATGGAAAGTGAATATGTTTGTGAAGTAGACATTTTTGCAGAAGAAAAGTTTTAAGTAACTGGGAAATACACAGAGAAATGCAGAAAAATGCCGAGTATGTAGACTATTTGCTTAAGACTCGTTTAATTTGCTAAAATCGTAAAGAGTCTAAGGGAGCAAAATACAGTCCTATTATAGGGTGCAGAGAAGATTAGGTTTTATGCAGTGAATGGCCAAATTTAAGGGATGGGAACCGTCTTCTTAAAGAAAGTCCATGATGGATTCATAGTAACTTGTACGTCTTATCCATCTGTTTTTTAAATGATTATCGGTCCCACTTCTGACCGTTCGTCTTCCCTTATTGCACGAAACGGTGGTCTAAAATTATGAAAATTATGGTATTTGAGGTAATAAAGTCCAGGTGCCTTTACAACCATTAAAGGGTAAGACGTTTGAAATGTAAACAGGGCACGTGGACTTAAAATGTTTTCTGTACGAATAGAATTGTAATATAATATTAATTGATACCTACAGTATATGTGCTCTATCCGTGCAAAATACAGCTTCCCCATTAAAAAGTACATACAGGATTCAATTCTTACACCAATTTTTTTTACTAATACTGTACTCATGGGCCGTATTATATTCGCCCTTAACTAATTCACATGTCAGCTGTAGGAAGGTTTTATGCCTCATTTTTTCTACAGTAAGATCTAACTTGTTCTGAGTGTACAGTTAATTAAAAGGGATACTATATTCTTGGGTCTTACAGCATTCCCCTTAAATTGATGAGTAACAATGTAAAAACTTGCAGGGAGTCAGGCTATCGCATTCCCAATTCTTGACGAAGCATATAGAATCTGGTTGTGCTGAGATGTTTTATAAAGATGTCGGCCAACTGAATGTCTGTATGAATCTTCTCGATCCGAACATCTTTATTCTTAACATGATTCCTGATGAAATTAGGCTTCATATCAATATGCTTAGTTTGCGAGTGCAATACAGGGTTGCACGTTATTGCAATTGCACTCATGCTATCACACATGATTGACGTCTCTCTAGAGCTGATTCCATAATCTTGTAATTGTTGTTGGGATAAAACAATGCCGTATCAAAGTTTTGATAAAGTGCCAACATACAACAAAGCAGCTGTCTCGAAAGACGATCGAAGTTGTTGGAATAATCAATCCGGTATCGAAGTCTTCTCATAATGCCAATATACAACGAAAGTATAAAGATCCATCATACAGCAAAGAGACTCATCTGTCTATATGACGCTAACTATGGAAGCTATTCCAAAATGATCATACAACATCCTTCCATACAGTATCAGTCTAAGATAGCCTACAACACATATCCTACAGCAATATGTTGGATACAGCATCCAGGCTGTAAGTATTAACATCTTCAATACTTATCCAAACAGGACTTAAAACCATTGGAACGGAATCTGCCTTATTTGCTAAAGTCAAAAGTCCCGTTTGAAAAGAAGCATTTAAATACTGAAAGGATAAAGTATTTAAATATTAAGCCGATAGAGATCTTCAAACAAGAGCAAAAACCGGATCGTGCTTTATTCAAATAAATCATCCCGTTGGAACGGACTTTTGCTCAATGGATATATTCTCAACGGATCTATTTAGAGGCTATATATACTCCAGAGCTTGAAGATCAGAATAACAAGAGAATACTTGAACATATACGAACAAAGAATCATACTCGAGCTTACACAAGTATTCAAACTGAGATATACTGAGATTCTACGAGATCCTCTAAAGAATAGTATATCAAGAGCAATAATATTTCTTCAAGCAAACTGCCAATCGTGAGAGAAGAAATATACATGTGCTCATCCTTGAACAACACATCATCGGCTCTAAGCTCAAGAAAGTCAAGTTGTTGTTCAACCAACGTTCTTATATTGAATAAAACCATCAGCCCTGTGTGGACTGAGAAAGACTTGCTTTTCCTGAACTGCGTGTGATGGATCTGTATTGTAGAGACGAAGCTTTGGAATTGTGTGTGAAGAATCCAGTCAAGAGTTAGCTTTAACCAATCTGTGTGAACGGTTGAAAGCTACGATCTTTGTATCAATCTGTGTGAACGATAAATTGATAAGTTTGATTATAGACACGTAGTTGTGTACGTAGTGTTTATAATAAACTTTTTACTCCTGTGTGGAGGACCAGTAGACGTAGGGGGTTTACCTCGAACCACTTTAATTACTGTATTAATTACCTTCTGCATTTACTGTTTTCATAACTGTGATTATTTGAAGTATACATTGCATACCAAGTTGCTGTATTTAAAGCAAATTACTGTTACAAGACTTCTGCTACGCACTCTAACTTGAAAATCGTACAGCTTGTTTCTTAAACACTTTCCAAGCTGTATTCTGTATACTTAGTGGCCAACAAGTGGTATCGGAGCGGTTGATTCTAAAAATAATCAGTCGTATTTTTGATCGAATCAGATCCTAAAATCACTTATTTTTTCTGTAAAACAGTCTTTTTCTTTCCTATATTCTCATATGGATACATCAATGATCAATAAACTTCCTATGTTTTCTATTAACGAGTTTAACGATTGGAGAATTAGGATGGATGTTCATCTTGCAGCAATGCACGAAGAGATGATTTTTGTTATACACGATGGCCCCATAAAGATCATGAAGGTAAATCCGGCCCCAAGAATTGAAGGCCAAGCTCATGCAGAGATGCTCGAGAAAGAGCGCGAACAATGGACTTCTGATGATCGAAAGCGCGCCAACCTCGACAATGTTGCTAAGAACGCGTTATTTGTCACTCTTGACAAAGTCACATTCTCAAAGGTAAAGAGCTGTATATCAGCCAAGGATATCTGGAATAAACTCAAGTTAATTTGTGAGGGAATTGAGCTCTCAAAAGAAAATAAAATTTCAAAATTGACTCAGCAATTTGAATATTTTGAAATGAAATCAACTTAAACACTTGAGGAACTTGACCTCGGATTCACTGGCATTGTTGGTGAACTTGAAGCGTTGGGAAAGATTTATACCCTAAAGGAGAAGAACCTAAAAATTTTCAGATCTCTCCCTGCCCGATGGGACATTAAGACCACATCTATGCGTGTGTCGTACAATCTTAATGAAATATCTACTTTTGACCTCTTTTCTGACCTAAGAGCATTTGAGTATGATATAGACAGGAGAGAGAAAGCTGAAGAATCACCTGCAAGGACTACAGTGTTAGCCGCTGTATCCAACATAAGGCATAACATGCCCATCTCATCAAAGCCTACTCAAAATAATGCTGACAGCGAGGACGACATCCTGTCACAAGATGAAATGGCACTCCTCATGCATAAGTTCAAGAAGTTCATCAAGCAGTCAGGAAAGACTCCATACAGGCCCAAGCCTGTTCACAAAGTAAGTACCGAATCTTCCTCTGGTGATGCTTATCTGTGTTATAATTGCAGGAAACCAGGACATTATGAAAATAACTGTCCTCATCCTAAAGTTCAGAGGTTGCCGGAAGCCGAGCAACAAGAAAAGGATGAAAGAAGATGTGTTTGGAAAAACAATCTCAAGGCCCTGATTGGTGAATCAGAAGCCTCACCCGCATCAACAAAGTCCGAAGAATGTCTAATGGCAGTCACTGATAGTGACTCGTCAGTTGATGAATTTGAAGATAAAGCATATATGTGTTTTATGGCCAAAGACATACCGGAAGATGAAGATAGCGATGATGAGGTAAGCTCAACCTCAATTACTCCTGCAAATGCATCTCATACTCTTGAAAACATGATGAATGAATTCAAAAACATTCAAAAGGCCCATGAGACTTTGAAAAATCAAAACATACAGCTCCAAATTTCTAACCTAGAGCTGAGGGAAGAAAACGACTTGCTAAAAGTAAATTACAAAAATATGTCTGTTCATTGTGAAAACAGCAAAGTCGATCACGAAAAACTCATGGAGAGCAATCATCAACTTGCTCATGAACTAAGTGAGGCTAAATCTCATAGTGAAAGCAAGACAAATGATTTTGTTCTGCTTCAAGCCAAAGTAAAAACTCTCGAAAAACAAGAAGGAGAACTTGAGACCATTCTGAAATCTTTCGAGAAATCATCTAAAAGAATGGAAGAAATTCTAAGCACTGGGAAACATGCTCATGATAAAAGTGGCTTAGGATACAACTCATTTTTCAATAGAGGGAAAACTAGTATTGTGTTCGTCAGGGGTGTGAAACACATTCCTGTATCGGAAGAAATCTCGAGTCCTATGAAGGAACTTGTTGCACCGCAAACAGCAAAGGCTGCCATTCTGCCACCACAATCATATTCGAGATAGCGGAATCCTCAGCTATTCAGACCTATAAGGCGTACCCAATATCATGCTCCCCGAGCATATCAACAGTGCCAACAGCCATTCAGAAAGAAGGTTGTATCGAAATATCAAAGGCCCGCACGGCAGTCATTTCAATACAACACGCCTAGGTATTGGATAAAGGAGCCTCGTTATCCCTCTCGAAAGCAGGTATCCACACACTATCAACAACAGCTTTGGGAATCCAACTGGAGACCCAGAAGGCAAGCTGTAAGGCCGAAGAAAATGGCTCCACCTCCAAGAAGGCATTCATACTGGATTAATAATAATAACCCTAAATTTTACATGCATAATAATTATCATGGTTATAGCAACTACGTACCTGCCCCACATAGATACCGCAAGAATGTACTTAACGTTCCCTACAGTAAACCAATTGCTGTCAGACAAATCTGGGTACCTAAAGGTAGTAACATCCATGAACCCAACAATCAAAGGGGATCTAAATCTACTTAATTTATTTACATACAGGGCATCTTAGAGAAGGACATCTGGTACTTCGATAACGGATGTTCTCGGCATATACCAGGAGACAAAAGCAAGCTGCTAGATTATATAGAAGATCGCAGTCCAAAAGTGCACTTCGGTGATAAATCTAAAGGAAGAACAAAAGGGAAAGGAACCCTGCTTGTAGGAAAATTCAAAGTCACCGATGTAGCTTATGTTCAAGGCTTACAGTGTAATATCCAGAATTTCTACTACTGTTATTTAATGTTATTTTATCCGAGTTAGTGTGCATTTAAGGATATCGTATATCAGGTTATTTTAATTTTTGATATCGGGTATATCATATGAGAATATTTTTGGGTTGAGTATATGTGTATTCGGTATGCCATATGTTCGTATCCACTATGTCGAGACGGACCGGAATAGTTGGATTTTTGCTAAGTACAGAAGGCCATTACGTATGTTAAGCTTAAGAACTTACGTACGCTAAATTCTACGTTTTACGTACGTTATGCATAAGGCATTACATACGTAACAAAGGGAATCAGACAGGACCGAGCTGTGGTCGGCAGGTGGGGCCTTGTGTTGGCAACTTTCGGCGGAGGATGTGGATAGGTGAGTCAACGGATGTATTTACATACGCTATACAGGGTGTATTACGTACGTAATACGAGTATATTACTGTAGCATGTCAACGTACGTATTACGTACGCAATGGATTAAGTGTTACGTACCTTAGGAGGCAGCTGGCGGAGTCGTGGACGAGGACTCGCTGGGTGGCTGATCACGGTCGGTAGTGACTTGTAGGGATGGCCGATCACGGTCGGCAGTGACTCGCTGGGCATAAGGACTGGCCGATAACGGCCGTACGGTTATGGCCGGGTACGTCCGTAAGGGCCTATTACGTACGTAAGCTAGTGCCGATAACGGCCGAAAGGCTGTCGGCCGAATTGGACAGGAGGGTAGCCATGGCCGGTTATGGCCGTAAGCCATGGCCGGTTACGGACGTAAGGAACCGGCATGTCTCAGCTATTTAAGGGCCTAGACCGGGTCACTTGGCCATTTTTACATTTTCTCTTCGTTCCTTCGTGATTCTTCATCAGAAATTGATGGATTTGATTGGGAACATCATGGAGCATCATTTTTTGGAAGTTTGATTCATGTCTAACACCATCTCTTGCCCGGATCGAAGGTAAGAACACTTGAACTCTTGGTTTTGAGGATTTTTGAGGTTTCATGGTGTTTTGGCCAATTTTATTCATTTTAAATCAGATTTTTGATAGAACTTTGTTGTATTCTCAGAATCATTCACTACTCTTGAAGTTTTTGGGAACAAATTCGAGAATTTCTCCATTAATCGATTAAATTGGAGTATGCCCTCAGAGTGTCCGATAAAATGCTTCAATGTGTAGAACTTGGGAAGTTCTATACGTTTTCATGGAATTGTGATTGAATTAATATCGTTGTGATTTAGGAACAAACTTTTCAAGGAGGTTGGATTGGGACTCTTTCCTTTCGTCGATTTCTTCGCACTGTGTTAATCAAGGGAAATGTTTACTTGTGTATTTCATCTTCTAAGAGGTATGTTGGGTAATCCTCTCCTTGAATTCGGATTTTGATGTTATTGTTGATGAATGATTCGTATGAAGATGATTATGGTTTTGTTGTTATGATTCGTGAGGATATATGAACTATATGTCGAAGGATATATATATATATATGTTTGTGATTGTGTTCTTTGTGTTCTTGATGTGGTTGGTGTTTATTGATTGATGATTCGAATATCCCTTTAAATTCCGTCTTCAAGGTGTTTGATTGATGTTTTGAAAGAGAAATTCATTGGGATATTTTAGTTAAGTTTGTATAGTCGCCTTATCGAATCGATATATAGACTTTGCGGAATCATGGGAATGAATTTGTAATTGTTTGAGTTAGATGTTCGGACTTCTGTTTAATCAAGATATTCTGGAATCTTTATGGTTGTAGATTGGTTATACCAGTTGTTGATTATTATCGAATGTGTGTTAATCGATTATTGCAATAGGTGGTGATAATTGATCGTTGATTACGACTATTGTGTTATGGTTGAGGTTGAAGAGTTCGTATACTGCTTTTGGTTGGGGCTGAGGAGCTCGTAGACGAAGGCAATGGCTTTGGTAACGGCTTCGTGGTATCAGTATCGAGGCAAGTTATTACTTGCTCAGTTATAATGTTTAATAAATGGTTTCAGTTTCATTTCATTTATAATGCATATAGCAATGATTATTACTGCAACTTCTGGGGATTTGGATTATATGTTGTCTTTCCTATTCTGGGAGTAAAATCATAATGTATATGCTTTATCTCGGTTATTGGCATATTCGGGTATGTTGGGATAAAGATGGGGATATGAATATCTATAGTTCATGGTGCGTTTGGATCGCCGAGCAGTGAGGATAATCGCCGGTGATGCTTTGACATCGAGATTTCTCCTGAAGGACTTGGGACAAGTATCTTAGTTTGATTCGGTTTAGTGTTGATGTTGATCATGCAGATTGTCATTCATGTTGGTGAATATGAAGCTGTCCTAGTTGTGTCATCATAGTGTCGTTCATGTTTGATTCATATGTTGTTCATGTTGATGAACATATTGAGTTGCATATGTGTATGAATAATTGTATTGTTTAGGTTGTGTTGATCATGTGAGATCATGTGATCTATGCTGAGGGCGCTGGATCGGATGTCCACTATGCGTTGGTCCGACGGGATCATCACGGGGATTTATGCTAAGGGCGCTGGAATGTTGGACAGGTTTTCCACCATGCGTTGGTCGGACGGGATCATCATGGAGATTTATGCTGAGGGTACTGGATCGTTGGATTACCCAGTATTGTGTTGATGGAATCATGTGGATTCGCATCATTGATCTTATTATGTGTATTGTTGTTATTGTGCATATGTATATTATGGGTTGCCATAAGTATACATTGTTGTTATTGATGTGAGCATATTGACGTTGTCATATGAGTATGCATTTGTAGGTCTTGTGTTAGGACCGTGTCCGTATGTTATGTTGATCTGATCTTGGATTATACTGACGTGGTTTCGTTGTGGCAGTTCATATCTTAAGGTATGTGTATTTCCTTTGATATATGTCTTTGATGGACAATTGATTTTCGTGTTGATATTTGGTAATGATACCCGATGGATTGGGTTTGACAGAGTTAGTGAATTTCATAACAGTGAGTGATGATAAGGTTTTGAGAACCTTGGACATTGTTGAAATGTAGTACAGATATTCTGGTATTAGTTTATCGTATTGTTGAGTATATGAATCGTGGACTTCGTAAAGTTATGGCAGTAAGATTACATTGGTAGTATTCTTACTTAGTATTTTCATTGGTATGTAATTATTAATGTGATGTGACGGTTATCATTGTTGGATATTATGGCTGACCCCGTCGTGGGCTTTCTTTTTAGGTTCTTGAGATATCAAGCTTGTAGCGGTCGTGGGGAGATGAGCTTCTCGGAGGATACTGGCTAGGACATGTAATTGTGTATTGAGTTTCCTGATCAGTGTTGTATTCCACTGCTAGAGTATTTTAAATAGTTTGTCTTTTTCGCTGCGTGAGTATTTTTGGCCTGTTGGTATCTAGTAACTTAGGTTACTTTGGCAATCGTTTTCTAACTATTTTGTCAGTACCTGTAAGCGATAGCTTAACGTACGTTTTTAAACCATTGAGTTTTGGCATTTCGGGCCTTGTGATTTCAAATGAGATTTTACGACGGTTTTTGTTAAATGAGTTTTAAATCTCCGAATGTTTTAAATAGATAATACCGTCGTTAGACTCTTGGGCATTTTGTAATGTTTGCGAAATTTTCCTTCAGCCTTGTGGGTTCCATCTCGGGGCCCACGGCGCTGTAATATTCCCGGTCGGATCTGGCGGTGTTACAGGATATGGTATCGGAGCTTATGTTGAGAAAACCTAGGCAGTCGGGTCAAGTTGGGTCGTGTTTTGTCGCGTCATTCGAGTTGTCGATTGACAAATATTAGAGCCGTGAGTGTTTGTTGTTCACTCGGGCTTGTGTGTTAGGTGATTTACCAGTGTAGTACTGGGGTTGTTGGAAACTTTTCCAAATGGTGTTAACGTGTTTCCTCAGATAGAGTTGTGTTGTGTTCTCGAGTTGAACTGATTTTGCAAAACGTGTGTTTTGAAAATGTTTGTATCGATTATTTTCTAGAGTCGAGACATGTGCCAGTATCACGGGGAATCGTCGGCTTCACGATCGGTAAGTATTTGTATTTTTGAATTTCATTGAGATTTACTGCCATTCTAAGTTGATATGCTTTGAGATTCAGCAGATGTTATGTGTTACCGTATGAGATGACATAGTTGGTACAGGAATGATGATCTTGAGATGCTATGATATTGGAAATCAGTATGTTGGTTAGATTTTGGAACAGAATTGTGCATTTGGGAGAATGTTGTGGATGGTCGAGAAGAACATATAGTCATGTTAGTACATTTTGAGGTATATGGAACTGTTTTCGAGCATTTGAAAATGATACTTTCCAAAATGAATGTTTTACGGATGTTTTACGGAAAATGATTTTGGGCCGAGACTCATTCGATTTTGAAATAGTTTTATAACGCATGACTTAGAGTCCGAAAAGGATATTCTACTTTATAAACTTCTTGTAATGTGGCACGGGATCAAGATGAGCCCTAATGTTTCAGAAGAAAGCTTTTCTGTTTTCTAGAACGCCCGGGATTTGTAAACCACTTTACTAATCGTTTATGCATTTTATTACCACCTTTCGGGTTTTTGATTTATTTGTTCAAATGAAACTTCTCGGGAAGTCTTTCGCTGGGTTGATTTGTTTCAATGTTTTAACATAGCATATTTGAGGTGATCCAGGATGGGTTAATGGTTGGCGTTATGAGTCATGTGTGGAAAAGGAGTTTTAACGGAATTTATATTTTAGAACTCTATTGTGTGGTTTCCGATGGAATATCAGTGGATATTGGTCACGAACCAAATTGGCATACAGGAGTACGGATGTGGTTAATCATTTGCATTGTTTTCATTTTAAAACTTCGAAATTGTGTGGATTTGAAGGAAACTGTTATCGAATACTTGGGACCAGGGAGCCAATTTAATTTTTGAAGATTTATTTTGTGGTCTTACCAAAATATATGTTTTGAGTTTTGAAATTTTTGAAAGAACTTTCGAAAATTTGTCTTCTTGACGAGACTGTATGATTTCAAACTGATTTTGTAAATGTGATTCATATACATATGCATGTTGCATATCATGGTGAAGTTCTGAGTGAGACTCACAAACTGGATATCATATCGATGGTACGAGGAAAAGAGATTCGAACTTCAGTATGGTAGTTTGGTTATTTATAGATGATCAGTTGGTTGATCAGATAAGAGAAATATGCCGCGTGTTGTAGATCCATGCACAAGATGTAATTTTGAAACTTTGGAATTTGTGAAACCGGGACATATGTGCTATGTGATTCCATTGGTATGGTAGTAGCGCGATTTTACCATAGTGATTTTTGAATGATTTCTTTGTAAGTGTAGGTTTAGGGGGTGGTTACCCCATACTAGTTGTTTTGGATATTGAGTGGTCGTTCCCACTCCATGTATGATTTGGTATGTTCGTCGATTGGCGATTGGTTGTCCGTATGCCGACGGGTATGTTCACCAGTCGGATATGTTTATTGAGATCCACTATATGTGATTGGTATGTCATTTTGAGAATGTTATTCTTTCATATATCGGTTTCTGTGGTTCTGTGTTGATCATGTTGGAGCTTACCGTGTGAAGGTATCCTCGATTATCATTGATTGTTCGTTTGTCATATTGGAGTTTATCATGTTGATGATATTCTCGATTGTGTTTTGACCTCTGATTGGTCATATTGGAGTTTATCATGTTAATGATATTCTCGATTGTGTTTTGACCTCTGGTTGGTCATATAGGAGTTTATCATGTTGATGATATTCTCAACTGCGTTTTGACCTTTGGGTTGGTCGTATTGGAGTTTATCATGTCGATAATATTCTCGGTTAATTTATTGGTTGATCATTGTTGGTGATCATATGAGCATTCAGATTTCGTGTCGATGTTTCGGGATTTATGGCATTATTCCGGGCAGATTATTTCATCCGAAGGCGATATAATTTTGGGACTCATGAAATTGTAATTGTAAATGCGTTGAGGCTTTATAGTGAAGTCACTTGCTAGTATCTCAGGAGATTGTCAGCTTGGCACATATGTAAGTGTACTGTTTTGGCTAATCGTTAATGATGATGGTTGATTGTTGTTGTGATGGTTTCGGAATATTTTGGTTGAACGGTTTGTTTGTTTTTTTCTATGACGGATTGCAAGTTTCGAGGACGAAACTTATTTTAAGTGGTGTAGTATGTAATATCCGGATTTCTACTACTGTTATTTAATGTTATTTAATCCAAGTTAATTGCATTTGAGGATTTTGTATATCAGGTTATTTTAATTTTTGATATCAGGTATATCATATGAGAATATTTTTGGGTTGAGTATATGTGTATTCAGTATGCCGTATGCTCGTATCCAGTATGTCGAGACGGACCGGAACAGTTAGATTTTGGCTAAGTACAGAAGGCCATTACGTACGTTAAGCTTAAGAACTTACGTACACTGAATTCTACACTTTACGTACGTTATGCATAAGGCATTACGTACGTAACAAAGGGAATCGGACAGGACAGAGCTGTGGTCGGTAGGTGGGGCCCTGTGTTGGGAACTTTCGGCGGAGGATGTGGACAGTAGGGTCAATGGATGGATTTACGTATGCTATATAGGGTGTATTACGTACGTAATACGAGTATATTATTGTAGCAAGTCAACGTACGTCTTACTTACACAATGGATTAAGTGTTACGTACGTTAGGAGGCAACTGGCCGAGTCGTGGCCGAGGACTCGCTGGATGGACGATCACGGTCGGCAGTGACTCGCAGGGATGGCCGATCACGGTCGGCAGTGACTCGCTGCTGTAAGGTTTGTGGCCGGGTACGGCCGTAAGGGCCTATTACGTACATAAGCTGGTGCCAGTAACGGCCGTAAGGCTGTCGGCCAAATTAGACAGAAGGGTAGCCATAGCCGGTTACGGCCGTAAGCCATGGCCGGTTACGGCCGTAAGCCATGGCCGGTTACGGCCATAAGGAACCGGTAGGTCTCGGCTATTTAAGGGCCTGGACCGGGACACTTGGCCATTTTTACATTTTCTCTTCATTACTTCGCGATTCTTCATCAGAAATTCATGGATTTGATTGGGAACATCACAGGGCATCATTTTTTGGGAGTATGATTCATGTCTAACATCATCTTTTGCCTGGATCGAAGGTAAGAACACTAGAACTCTTGGTTTTGAGGATTTTGGAGGTTTCATGGTGTTTTGGCCGATTTCATTCGTTTTAAATCAGATTGTTGATTGAACTTTGTTGTATTCTCGGAATCATTCATTACTCTTGAAGTTTTGTGGAACAAATTCGAGAATTTCTCCATTAATCGATTAAATTGGACTATGCCCTCAAAGTGTCCGATAAAATGCTTCAATGGGTAGAACTTGGAAAGTTCCATATGTTTTCATAGAATTGTGATTGAATAGATATCGTTGTGATTTAGGAGCGAACTTTTGAAGGAGGTTGGATCGGGACTCTTTCCTTTCGTCGATTTCTTCGCACCGTGTTAATCAAGGAAAATGTTTACTTGTGTATTTCATATTCTAAGAGGTATGTTGTGTAATCCTCTCCTTGAATTCGGATTTTGATGTTATTGTAGATGAATGATTCGTATGAAGATGATTATGGTTTTGTTGTTATGTTTCGTGAGGATATATGAACTATATGTTGAAGGATATATATGTTTGTGATTTTGTTCTTCGTGTTCTTGATGTGGTTGGTGTTTATTGATTGATGATTCGAATATACCTTTGATTTCCGCCTTCAAGGTGTTTGATTGAAGTTTTGAAAGAGAAACTGATTGGGATATTTTAGTTATGTTTGTATAGTCGTCTTATCGAATTGATATATAGACTTTGCGGAATCTTGGGAATGAATTCGTAATTGTTTGAGTTAGATTGTTCGGACTTCTGTTTAATCAAGATATTTTGGAATCGTTAGGGTTGTAGGTTGGTTATACAGGTTGTTGATTATTATCGAATGTGTGTTAATCGATTATTGCAATAAGTGGTGATAATTGATCATTAATTATGACTGTTGTGTTACGGTTGAGGTTGAAGAGTTTGTAGATTGCTTTTGGTCGGGGCTGAGGAGCTCGTAGATGAAGGCAATGGCTTTGGTAACGGCTTCGTGGTATCAGTATCGAGGTAAGTTATTACTTGCTCAGTTATAATTTTTAATGAATGGTTTCAGTTTCATTTCGTTAATAATGCATATAGCAATGATTATTACTGCAAATTCTGGAGATTTGGATTATATATTGTCGTTCCGATTCTGGGAGTTAAATCATAATGTATATGCTTTATCTTGGTTATTGGCATATTCGATTATCAAGGTTACGTTGCGATAAAGATGAGGATGTGAATATCTATAGTTCATGGTCCGTTTGGATCTCCGAGCAGTGAGGATAATCGTCGGTGATGCTTTGACATCAAGATTTCTCCTGAAGGACACGGGACAAGTATCTTAGTTTGATTCGGTTTAGTGTTGATGTTGTTGATAATTTCAGATTGTCATTCATGTTGCTGAATATGAAGTCGTCCTAGTTGTGTCATCATAGTGTCGTTCATGTTTGATTCATATGTTGTTCATGTTGATGAACATATTGAGTTGCATATGTGTATGAATAATTATATTGTTTATGTTATTTTGATCCTGTGAGATCATGTGATCTATGCTGAGGGCGCTGGATCGGGTGTCCACTATGCGTTGGTCCAACGGGATCATCATGGGGATCTATACTGAGGGCGTTAGATCATTGGACATGTTTTCCACCATACGTTGGTCCGACGGGATCATCATGGGGATCTATGCTGAGGGCGTTGGATTGTTGGATTACCCAGTATTGTGTTGATGGAATCATGTGGATTCGCATCATTGATCTTATCATGTGTATTGTTGTTATTGTGCATATGTATATTATGGATTGCCATAAGTATACATTGTTGTTATTGATGTGAGCATATTGACGTTGTCATATTTGTAGGTCTTGTGTTAGGACCGTGTCCGTATGTTGTGTTGATCTGATCTTGGATTATACTGACGTGGTTTCGTTGTGGCAGTTCATATCTTAAGGTGTGTGTATTTCCTTTGATATATGTCTTTGATGGACAATTGATTTTCGTGTTGATATTTGGTAATGATACCCGATGGGTTGGGTTTGAAAGAGTTAGTGAATTTCATAACAGCGAGTGATGATAAGGTTTTGAGAACCTTGGACATTGTTGAAATATAGTACGTATATTCTGGTATTAGTTTATCGTATTGTTGAGGATACGAATCGTGGACTATCGTAAAGTTATGCCGGTAAAATTACATTGGTAGTATTCTTACTTAGTATTTTCATTGGTATGTAATTATTAATGTGATGTGACGGTTATGATTGTTGGATATTATGGCTGACCCCGTCGTGGGATTTCTTTTTAGGTTCTTGAGATATCGAGCTTGTAGCAGTCGTGGAGAGATGAGTTTCCCGGAGGATATTGGCTAGGACATGTAACTGTGTATTGAGTTTCCTGATCAGTGTTGTATTCTGTTGCTAGAGTATTTTAAATTGTTTGTCTTTTTCGCTGCGTGAGTATTTTTGGCCTTTTGGTATCTAGTAACTTAGGTTACTTTGGCAACCATTTTCTAATTATTTTGTCGGTACGTGTAAGCGATAGCTTAACATACGTTTTTAAACCATTGAGTTTTGGCATTTCAGGCCTTGTGATTTCAAATGAGATTTTACGACGGTTTTTGTTAAACGAGTTTTAAATCTCTGAATGTTTTAAATAGATAATACCGTTGTTAGCCTCTTGGGCATTTTGTAATGTTTGCGAAAATTTCCTTCAGCCTGTGGGTTCCATCTCGGGGCCCACAGCACTGTAATATTCCCGGTCGGATCTGGGGGTGTTACATACAGTACAATCTACTTAGTATTAGCCAGTTCTGTGACAAAGTTCTCGGTGAAATTCTATATAGATCACTGTAGAGTCAAGAACATCTTGACCAAAGAAGTTGTGCTCACAGGAAGCAGATCAGGTAATATGTATATTGCTAACTGGATGCCTACGAGCTCCACAATTCCTTGTTTTGTTGCCAAAGGCACTGCAGATATAAGCTGGTTATGGCACAAAAGGATGTCTCACGTCAACTTCAACACAATCAACAAGCTCTCCATACAGGGAATGGTAAGAGGTTTGCCAAATGTAACATTCCAAAATGACAGTGTATGTGGACCCTGTCAGAAAGGCAAACAAATTAAGACCACCATGAAGAGAAAATCCTACCTTTCCACTCACAGAGTTTTGGAAATGCTACACATGGATCTATACGGTCCTGTAGACCCGATCAGTTTGGGAGGTAAGAAATACTGTCTCGTTATTGTCTATGATTATTCCAGGTACGCTTGGACAATGATACTAATCAAGAAGAAGGAAACAACATCAAAGCTGCCCGAGCACCTGAGAAAGCTTCAAAATGAAAAAGGGTTGAGTATCGTGTCCATTCATTCCGACAGAGGTACAGAATTCACTAATCGCTTTATAGAGCAATAATGTTCGGAAAATGGGATACAACATGAATACTCAGTTGCCCGCACGCCTCAACAAAATGGTGTTTCCGAGCGAAAGAACAGGATGCTAAAAGAAGCAAGTAGGACCATGATTGCCGCTAGCAAGGTGCCACAGCGTTTCTGGGGTGAAGCCACCAATACAGCATTTTATACACAAAACCGATGTATCATCAACAAGTACCACAAAAAAATAGCTTACGAGGTATGGAACAACAAAACTCCATTAGTTTCATACTTTCACATATTTGGATGGAAGTGTTACGTTTTGAACAATGGGAGGGATCAACTTAGAACCTTCGATGAGAATTCGGATGAAGGGATATTTGTAGGATATTCCTCTGTTAGCAAAGCTTACAGGATCTTTAATAAAAGGAAGCTAACAATTGAGGCATCGGTATATGTAGTGTTTGACGAATCTCACCATGATCCTACAGGAATAGAAAAACTTACTCAGAACATCCAACAACTTTCCATCATTGATCCACCAACTCCTATAGAGCCTGTCGTTGACCTAGTAATCAACCCTGTAGCTATAAGAACTGACATAGATGAAGCCAATGCTGTACAAGCTGAAGCCGAAACTACAGCAACTCAAGATATAGTGCGGGACGCTGAATTAAAACACGACATAAGATGGTTGAAAGTTCACCCACATGAGTTGATCATAGGAAACATTGATGCTGGAGTATGTACCCGTAGGAGAATACAGAGTACACAAGGAAATGTACTATGCGCGCAAGAAGAACCCGAGTCTGAGATATCTCCATTTCCTGTATAGAAATATCAATTTGAACTTAGACGACTTAATATGTGCACTATTGTTGTATTCTTAGCTCAATGCGAACCCGTTTCTACTATAGAAGCCCTAAACAATTCTCACTGGATTTCTTCTATGGAAGAAGAGCTTAACGGTTTAGAAAGAAACAATGTATGGTATCTTGTACCCAGACCTATGCATCAATCCGTAATTGGAACCAAATGAGTATTTGGAAACAAGAAGGATAAAAATAGACTCATTATCTGAAATAAATCTCGACTAGTTGCCCAA
Organism: Orobanche coerulescens; assembly: GCA_033398695.1. Classification (NCBI taxonomy): domain Eukaryota; kingdom Viridiplantae; phylum Streptophyta; class Magnoliopsida; order Lamiales; family Orobanchaceae; genus Orobanche; species Orobanche coerulescens. The sequence continues at coordinate 137,791,843 of CM065805.1, read as the reverse complement.
GGCTACAGACAGGAAGAAAGCATAGACCACAATGAAGCATTAGGATATTCTTAGCCTTTACCGCCCATAAGATCTTTATTGTATACCAAATGGACATCAAGAGTGCATTCTTGAATGGAGACCTTGCCGAAGAAGTCTATGTTGAACAACCACCAGGGTTTGTCAATTCAGAATGCGTAGACCTCGTATACAGGCTAAGGAGTGCGTTGTATGGACTTAAGCAAGCACCTAGAGCATGGTATGAGACCCTGTCCCTGTATCTAACTGATAATGGATTCGAGAAAGGTGTTGTGGACAAGACCTTATTTAAAATACAGGAAGGTGATGATCTCCTGATGGTTCAAATATATGTAGATGATATAATATTTGGTTCATCTAACCTTGCTTTATGTCAAAGGTTCTCTCATATCATGCAAAGTAAATTTGAAATGAGTATGATGGGAGAACTTAATTATTTCCTAGGATTGCATGTAAAGCAGTTGCCTACAGGGATATTCATAAACTAGGAAAAATACAGCAAGGAGCTTCTCAACAAGTTTGGAATGAACACTTCCAAATCATCTTCAACCCCTATGAGCACTTCCGTGCAAATTAGTGCTGACGAAGCTGGAAATCCGGTTGATCAATCACTCTACAGGAAGCTTATTGGCTCACTCCTGTACCTAACGGCTAGCAGGCCCGATATCTAGTTTGTTGTAGGAGTGTGTGCGTGATATCAAGTAGTACCTAAAGAATCACACTTCACAACAGCCAAATGAATCCTGAAATACGTCAAAGGAACAGTCAATGTAGGATTGTGGTATCCTAAAGAAGGCGGATTCCATTTAGTTGGCTACAGTGACTCGAATCTCAGAGGCTGCAAGCTAGATAGGAAGAGTACAAGCGGTACTTGTCACTTTATTGGACCTAGACTTGTATCTTGGTTCAGTAAGAAGCAATTGGAAAACTCGCTTTCCATGGCAGAATCAGAATACTATGCTTCTGGTAGCTACTGTATGCAGATCTTATGGATGCAACAACAGCTGTCAGATTATGGAATTGAAGCCAAGGAAACACCGATTATGTGCGATAGCACGAGTGCCATTGCAATAACGCACAACCCTGTATTGCACTCGCACACAAAGCACATCAATATGAAGCATCACTTCATTAAGAATCACATTGAGAACAAAGATGTTCGGATCCATAAAGTTCATGCAGATATCCAGTTAACTGACATCTTTTGTAACACCCCTAATCCGCTTAGGGATATTACACACCGTAGAACCTTTCCTCGAGGTTCTACCAGGCTGGTAACAAAATCGAACAACTCAACAATGCATTTAAGGCTAAAATGGCTCAGTAGACTGATTTGGTCTTTCAGTAAAATCGTACAACTCAATACCAATACATACCCACACAGGGTTCAAAACAAAATACTCCCGTACAACGGGGAAAAATAGCGTAGCGGAAATAAAATAGAACTAAACCAAAACAACAATAAATGGGTCCTCATGTGATTAGTATCGATCATCGTTCATCAACCTTCATGCCAACCCTGTGTTATGCTCCCCAAAACCTGAATGCAATACAGACATCCACCCCGTGATTACTCTGGGTTTAGAAAAATTCCACTATTTTGCTAGTGCAAGTACAAAGTGCAAATACGAGCCATACAATCCAAACAAGAATAACAATAACCAGGAATCCTCAAAGATTCAAAAATATCGAAAAAAATACTTTCCGAAGCAAGAGTTTAGGTAAAACATTCCAAAACCGAAAGGTCACAATTCCAGAGAAACAATTTACAAAATGGTTTAATAACCCATCGGGAATTTTAGTAGAAAATAATTTTGGATTATCAAATCCTTCTTTTTTCAAAATGAACAGGGGCCACAACCCAAAGGTTTTTGTTTTCACAAATAAAACCAATAACAATTCACGGGTTTAAAACCCACGTCATGTGTCCTCGACGGACATAAAATCAACACAACATAATCACCCAAGATACGCATATCTTGTTCACTAAAATACAACACCAACTCTTGAATCCAGGGCTATACCATTGGATTCCATCGAGGCCTCGTAGGACCCTCCCGAGGTGAGCAAAATACATTCACGAATCATATACACACCAACTCGTGAACCCAGGGATATACCATTGGATTCCCTCGAGGCCTCGCAGGACCCTCCTGAGGTGAGCAAAATACATTCACAATCATACACATAACACCGTGAACACATGCCACATCATCTCACAGTTGGATCAATCACTTTTTTCTCCTGACCATATGATCGCATCCCATATGTCACCGCAGGTCTTATCATCTCACGGTTGGATCAATCACTTATTGCATCCTGACCACATGATCACAAGCCATGTGTCACCGTAGATTGTCGTAGGCTCGCACGGTTGGATCAATCTCTTGTTGCATCCCGACCACATGATCACATGCCATGTGTCACCGTAGACCTTCGACCATATCCACACATTCACACAAATAATATATCACACCATGGATATCCAAACAATTCACCCAAAGGCAACAAACACAAAGCACGACACCATTGTCAAATCACAACGTACCAAAATGAGATAATATATGCATATATATTATCATAGCACAACAACAACACCAAGCATATTCATATGATTCACTTAACCATTCACGAGACGCAACATCCACAAAACACATGCATTTTGAAAGTGAGCCTTTAACGAGGGTAAACCAAATCTTTTGAATGTTCATCTCAAACAATCAAACAAACATACCAAGAAAATCACCGATCATCATAATCCACAAAACGAGAGATGTATGGACAAGGTACTTTCCTCAAAAGCACGATTGCACCGAGACGACAGATGGGATGCGGTCGAATATTCCCGAACCCCCGAACACTATCAAGAACACGATAGCACCACGAGTACTACGAGAATAACACCACATGAATTATCAATCACAAAACGGGATTCAACTAGGAATCCTCGAACACCTATAATCCTCTTGAAGAAACATTAAAAACATTGAAGATACGATTACAATGAGAATCAAGGTCAAAAACAACGGAAATCCCACCAAACTAACGAAAGGAAACTCATTGGGACATTTAATCGAACACTCAACGTTCAATAACTCCCAAGAACACTCGAATCATCAATTGAGTTGAACAAACTCGAAATATGGATATACAACCCATAGAACACGATTAATAATGTTCAATAACATCAACCGATTCATGAAAATCGGACGAACAACGAAAATCAAGAAGGAAATCTCGAAAGTCAAATCTAGGAGATTTCAAGAAATTACCTCGATCCGACGAAGAACAAGGATTAGACGTTGTTATAATCAACACAAGCCTTCCAAAAGATGTTGTTCTAAGATGCTCCCGATCAAAACCCTCAATTTCTGTCGAAGGATCGCAAAAAATGAAGAAAATTGTGGAAATGGCCGAGTGACCCGGTGCCTAGGCCTTAAATAGCCGGTCCCTGCCGAGTGCTTACGGCCGTAACCGGCCATGGCCTTACGGCCGTACTGGTCATCCCGACCCAACTACCCAAAACTGCCGGCAACGTTATGTACGTTACCGGCCAGGGCTTACGTACGTAACAGGCCTTACGGCAGTAACTTCCGGAACATTACGGCCGTAACTCGGCTAGGTGTGCCAATGCCCCAACGCGTGCGGCCATGACTCGGCCGTGGCCAACTCCGACAGTCCGGACAGCCCCGAAACCCAGACCTGAATATAAACCAAAGATACGGTTATGAAGTACTCGCAAAGACGAACCTAAGAGCTAAGAGAACACACGATTCCGACCACCCGAGGGCTCGAAATTCGACAACAGAGGTAATTACCCCAAACTTTGGGAAATTACGAAAACGGCCCAAAACGTCCGAAATACACGATACACGATCGAAACACTAAGCCAAAGCTCGCAACATGAATAATAACATTAAATGAATTTACGAGGAACTCGAAACAACAGTTTCAGACAAGATTCGCAAGAATTGAACTAAAGTGCGGAAAAGTCGCTTAAGAACACGGAACTCAACAAAACGATACCGAAACGAACTCGGATGACAAAAAGTGCAGAATTAATCATTCTCGAAATGACGAAACGGTCACAACAGAGTCTCTAAGATGGACTTCCGCCAATAAAAAAATTACCGGAAATCGAAATTACGGATATTACATACTACCCTCCTTAAAAGAAGTTTCGTCCCGAAACTTAAAACAAGTAGGGAGAAGCAATATCCCGCCAGGAAAACTCAACGAGATACACAAGAAACGCGTAACTTTCGCCCATCGCCGAAACGTTACAAGCAACGCAGAGGAATAAACGACGTGAAAACACGCTCTACGACGACCAACACAACGCCACCGGTAGAGACATAATAAAAACAACAAGTGACAAGCGTCATCAAACAGATAATACAATCAATTCAATTATCTGAACAATCACAAAACATAAAGTACCTATTACATAGAAACACACACACTCGAGAAAACATAAAGTAAACAAACAATTCACAAGGGCAATCACAACCAATTCGGACTACGCCGAAATCCTCAAAAACCACACTAGGCATCTTTGTGTCCTTTCGGAGCAGAGACGCAACCTCAATACCCAAATATCTCAGTTACCGTCTTGCAATGCATGGCTCGGTGACCTACCTGGCCACACTCGAAACAACAGACTAACGGTGAACGACAATTCTTTGCGGTACGAGATCAGGCAACAACAGTCAGACAACCCCGCTCGAACAACAACGACCGAACAACAATGATCGAACAACAACGATAGAACAACAATAATCGAACAACAACGACCAAACAACAACGATCGAACAACAATATGACAACGGTCGAACAACAATGATCGAATGACAACGGTCGAACAATGACTCCAAAGTTCACACTTCAACTCAAGACGTTAAAGAGCTGGTAGAAACTAAAAGCTGTTACTTTCGAACAAGGTTCACAAGAATCGAACCGAACTCAGAAAAGTCACAACGATAAACAGATCAATCTGAAACAAGGTCACAACCCGTTTGAACAATGACAACCGATTTACCAAACAAGTTCAAAAAGTATCAACGAACACGAGCAAGTCGATAGAATTTAGAAGGAGAAAATGCAGAAGTAAAAAATAATACAGGTGTTACATTCGGCCTCTTATAAAAGAAATGTCGTCCCCGCAACTCACAACAATGGAAGCAAGGTAACAACACAAAAAGCAACCGACAGAAACATCTTCCATGGGACTCTCAGAGTCGATCCTGATATCTGTGCTAAAGCACGAACTCCGGAAGTCTCGGTAACCAATTCACAAAACTGAATCTTGTGTCCCTCGAGTCCACACTTGAAATGTGTTACTGATGAGAAGGACAATTGGTACGGACATGCCCTTGGCACAATATGGTTGAAACACCTCGGGTCGGCATACCAAATATACAACTGCTAGGTACAATGGAATATAACATCGCAAAACAACAAACCGGAGATGCCAACTCAGCACAATAGAAAATCATAACACTCAACACATACGATGATTACTATCATAAAGCAACACATATCAACATCATAGCAACGACGGTATCGTTTGGCTATCTCAACGGCCCAAACGATAACCAGCACATAATCACAAAACATCATGAAATAATCACACATTTACACAAATGTACAAACCCAAGCTTTAACAGCTCGCACATGTGCGACAACACACAATTCACCACGAGGCGACAAACATTAAATACCACATCACACCTCTCACAAAGGGCTAGTGCAACAAATGCGTGGCGAACGACTCAACGCTCACACCACCAATTCAATCACAATTCGGAGGGCTAACACCCTAACGACAATACTAACCTCATACACACCTTCTCCGACCACAAGCAGGAAGTGATAGTTTTTAAAAACGAAAATCACCTTTTGAAAAATTTTGGAAACACTAGTTGATCTTGAGATTCACTTTTCGAAAAGTTGTACAAACATCATTGTCGAGACTTTGAAAACCATCTTGCGTTTGAACAAAAATGAGGACACTTTTCTTTTAGTGAAAAACTTTCAAAAATATTCGACCCTCGGGTCTAAGCAAAGCATTTCTAAATAATTGAAAATATCTCAAAATATTTTGGTCCTCAACTGGAATAATTTTGAAATATATTGCGGCACTAGAAAGCACCTTGATAGCACCACAAGAAAATAATTCATTTTAAAAGTACATCTCGATATTTATTTTCTAAGATACTCAAGGTTTTCGAAAATCTATTAGGCTAGAATGCCTAAAAACTCACATGTAACAACATTCACTTACATACATCACAATACACGCATCAACTGGTTCAAAACCAAGACAACACTTCTCTTTTACCGGAAACAAACAGTCGAATATCATATTCAAAATGACATAAATAACGACAACACTCCACATATAAACAAAATATGAGAGTCACATAAACGCTTCACGAAACCAAGAATCTACATAAAGATTCCATCACTCAACGAATAATCATACAAGTGGCTCGTGTCACACGAGGCACAACACAAAGGAGGGAGACTTAAATCCACAGGTAGCACGAAGATGATGATAGCCCCACGATACTAATCACGACCAACCAACTCAGATGACACGTCGCGACACGACTCAGTCAGACAAAATCCGACGAGACAAAAACTCAACAGACACCACTAAACCCGACAACCTAGGTTTCCACAACCTAAGCTCCGATACCATTTATTGTAAAATCCCCAATCCGCTCAGGGATATTACACGCCGTAGAACCTTTCCTTGAGGTTCTACCAGGCTGGTAACAAAATTGAACAACTCAACAATGCCTTTAAGGCTAAAATGACTCAGTAGACCGATTTGGTCCTTCAATAAAATCGTACAACTCAATACCAATACATACCCACGCAGGGGTCAAAACAAAATACTCCCGTACAACGGGGAAAAATACCGCAGCGGAAATAAAATACAACTGAACCATAACAACAGTAAACGGGTCCTCATGTGATTAGTATCGATCATCTTTCATCATCCTTCATGCCAACCCTGTGTTATGCTCCCCAAAACCTGAATGCAATACAGACATCCACCCCCCAATTACTCGGGGTTAGCAAAATTCCACTATTCTGCTAGTGCAAGTACAAAGTGCAAATACGAGCCATACAATCCAAGTTCCAAGAATAACAATAACTAGGAATCCTCAAAGATTCAATCATATCAAAAAAAATACTTCCCGAAGCAAGAGTTTAGGTAAAACATTCCAAAACCGAAGGTTCACAATTCAAGAGAAACAATTTACAAAATGGTTTAATAAGCCATCGGGAGTTTTAGTAGAAAATAATTTAGGATTATCAAATCCTTCTCATTTCAAAATCAACAGGGGCCACAACCCAAAGTTTTTTGTTTTCACAAATAAAACTAACAACAATTCACGGGTTTAAAACCCACGTCACGTGTCCTCGACGGGCATAAAATCAACACAACATAATCACCCAAGATACGCAAATCTTGTTCACACAAATACAACACCTACTCGTGAATCCAGGGCTATACCATTGGAATCTCTCGAGGCCTCGCAGGATTCTCCCGAGGTGAGCAAAATACATTCACAATCATACACATAACACCGTGAACACATGCCACATCATCTCACGGTTGGATCAATCACTTGTTGTCTCCTGACCATATGATCGCATGCCATATATCACCGCAGGTCTTATCAGCTCACGGTTGGATCAATCACTTGTTGCATCCTGACCACATGATCACAAGCCATGTGTCATCGTAGATTGTCTTTGGCTCTCACGGTTGGATCAATCTCTTGTTGCATCCCGACCACATGTTCACATGCCATGTGTCACCGTAGACCTTCGACCATATCCACACATTCACACAAATAATATATCACACCAAGGACATCCAAACAATTCACCCAAAGGCAACAAACACAAAGCACGACACCATTGTCAAATCACAACGTACCAAAATGAGATAATATATGCATATATATAATCAAACCACAACAATAACACCAAACATATTCATAGGATTCACTTAACCATTCACGAGACGCAACATCCACAAAACACACGCGTTTTGAATGTGAGCCTTTAACGAGGCTAACCAATTCTTTTGAAAGTTCATCTCAAACAATCAAACAAACATACAAAGAAAATCACCGATCATCATAATCCACAAAATGAGAGATGTATGGACAAGCTACTTGCCTCAAAACCACGATCGCAACGAGATGACGGATGGGATGCGGTCAAATAGTCCCGAACCCCCAAACACTATCAAGAACGGGATAGCACCACGAGTACTACGAGAATAACACCACACGAATTATCAATCACCAAACGGGATTCAACTCGGAATCCTCAAACACCTATAATCCCCTGGAAGGAACAATAAAAACAACAAAGATATAATTACAATGAGAATCAAGGTAAAAAACAACGGAAATCCCACCAAACTAACGAAAAGAAACTCATTGGGACCTTTAATCGTACACTCAACGTTCAATAACTCCCAAGAACACTCGAATCACTAATCGAGTTGAACAAACTCGAAATATGGATATACAACCCATAGAACACAATTAATAATGTTCAATAACATCAACCGATTCATGAAAATCGGACGAACAACGAAAATCAAGAAGGAAATCTCAAAAGTCAAATCTAGGAGATTTCAAGAAATTACCTCGGTTCGACGAAGAACAAGGATTAGATGTTGTAATAATCAACACAAGCCTTCCAAAATATGTTGTTCTAAGATGCTCCCGATCAAAACACTCAATTTTTGTTGAAGGACGAAAAATGAAGAAAAATGTGGAAATGGCCGAGTGACCCGGTGCCCAGGCCTTAAATAGCCGGTCCCTGCCGAGTGCTTACGGCCGTAACCGGCCATGGCCTTACGGTCGTAACCGGCCATCCAGACCCAATTGCCCAAAACTGCCGGCAGCGTTACGTATGTTACCGGACAGGTCTTATATACGTAATAGGCCTTACGGCCGTAACTGCCGGACCATTGCGGCCGTAACTCGGCCAGGTGTGCCAATGCCTCAACGCGTGCGGCCATGACTCTGCCGTGGCCAACTCCGACAATCTAGACAACCCCGAAACCCAGACCTGAATATAAACTGAAGATAAAGTTACGAAGTACTCACAAAGACGAACCTAAGCGCTGAGAGAACACATGATTCCGACCACCTGAAGGCTCGAAATTCGACAATGGAAGTAATTACCCCAAACTTTGAGAAATTACGAAAACGGCCCAAAACGTCCGAAATACACGATACACGATCGAAACACTAAGCCATAGCTTAAAACATGAATAATAACATTAAATGAATTTACGAGGAACTCGAAACAACAATTTCGGACGAGATTCGCAAGAATCGAACTCAAGTGCGGAAAAGCCGCTTAAGAACACGGAACTCAACAAAACAATACCGAAACGAACTCGGATGATAAAAATTGCAGATCATTCTCGGAATGACGAAACAGTCACAACAGAGTCTCTAAGATGGACTTCCGCCAAAAAAAGAAAAATTACCGGAAACAGAAATTGCGGATATTACATCTAAACCTCTCAGCACAGCAAGATTCTCTATGCTTCGACAAGAATTGCGTTTGCTACATCCTGACTCCCTGTAAGTTTTTAATGCTTTCACACAACAATTGAGGGGGAATGCTGTAAGACCCACGAATACAGTATCCACCATTAATTATCTGTACACTCAGACATTCCAAACAGCACCGTAGGAACAAAGAGACATGAACTATCCTACAACGGACGTGTGCAATAATTAAGGGGAAGACAGTATGACCCATGAATACAACAGTAATCCGAAAATTGCTGTATGAAATTGAATCCCATATGTACCTTTTAAGGGGGAACGCCGTATTTTTGCGAATATAGCACATACTATGAAATTCAATTAATATTAGATTCTAAGATTCTATTTATTTCAAAACAACTTTGAATCCACGTGCCCTGTTTTTAAATTCAAACGTCTTTTGCATTAAATGCTTTACACGACATCTGGACAATAGTATATCTAAAGCCGCGATTTTTCAAATTATTTTATAATTTCTCACCGCCTTTTTGAGCAATAAGGGAAGATGAAATGACAGATGTGGGACCCGGTATCAATTCAAAATCGTATGGATAAGATATACCTATTACACTCAGTCCATCCTAATCGTTCATTTAAAATGACGGTTCCCATCCCTTAAACCTGTCCGTTCATTATTTGAAAACCTAAATCTTCCCACTGCCCAACTATAAAAAGACTGTTTAGGCCTCTTTTGATTCTTTACGCTTTCTGCAAATTAAACGAGTCTTTGTGCAAACAGCCTACAGTTTACTGCAAATTTTACTGCAACTTTCTTTGAATCTTACTTCTTTTCTTCAAAGAAACTACGATGGCATTATCACAGACTTCCTCTCCATCTCTCAAAAAGATCGCCACCATCATCGACGGAAGGATCTTTGCAAGATCCGTGGTTGTCGAGCGTGTTCATGCTGAAGGAGACGATTTCGAATCAATGGAGATCATCGTTTCGAGAATTCGCAAACAAGGCCTCTATCACCTTGGAAGTAACAACCTGGAGTGCTACGATGCTCAAATGGTTGAGGAATTTTACCTTAACGCTGTTGTCCATTTCTTTTCTCTTGCACAAGGAGGAAACGTCGCCGACATCACTGCTATCATCTGTGGAATGGAGATCCGCGTGGACCAAGCGCTGCTACAAAACCTGTATAGGCTCCCTACTGATGGCCTATCCATGGAGGAACTTGAGACCTTTGGCTCCCAAGAAATCCTCACCAAATATTGGAAATTGTTCTCTGGTTCAGCATCGAACGAGGATGTCCATGCTTCTTGTCATAAGAAATGTTTTTGTCTTCCATTTGTTTACTTACACGATTTCTGTTGTTGTGTAATTGAAAACCGAACAGGTGCTTTTGAGATGTGCACCAACCTAAGATTTCGGATGATGGTCGCCATCATGTCCTGTGAGAAGGTCATTTGGTGCCATATCGCTCTCAAGAGGCTGCAAGAAGAATTTTCAAAACCCGTCTCTCAGAAAAAGTCCTTTGGACTGTTTCTTAACAATGTTCTGACAAAATGCGGTGTTCCACAAGCCAAAGAAGCAAAGAAAATAAATTCACGCAAATATATCGAAAGCTCCAGGCCCTCCTTCAACAAGCAACATCTGATTTCTAATGGGCCATTTGTCCGAACCATGCCCCTTTCTGCTGATCCAAGGGACATGACTCCAATGTTCGGGAGCGAGGAGACTTCAAAGAAAAGAAAGAGATCTCACAGCAAAACTCTCGTTGCTGTTGAGAAGCTGAAAAGGAAGCTAAGGAGGCTCACAAATGTTAAGACTACATAGATTATAGAAATCTCCGAAGATGCTCCTTCACCGGCGCAACCCACGATATCAAACCCCCAAGGCGCAACCCCTGTGGAAGAGATAGCTGCTACTATGCAAGCAGTAGATCCCGAGCCATTAGTGGCAACGATGGATATACAGCAATCTACCAACTTGAAAGACTCCGGCGAGTCGGCTGCCCCTTTGGAGCTAATAGCCACAACTCCTGTACGGGAACCCACACACGTAAGGGGTCCATCTCCCATTAGGGTACCAACCCCTGTACGGGATCCCTCTCCAATACAGGATCCCACACCTGTAGTGGAACCCTTGCATACAGCGGACCCATGCGTTGTACACAGCCCCTCCCCGGACACCATCATTAACAAAACTTTACTATCTATGCAAATAGAGCAGGCATACGAACGTTTGGTCCAATTGAAAGCTTACAGGCTTGCTCCGTACGACACTTTGTACAATTGGAGCGAATTGAGCGAAGAAGAAAGGTTTGTTTTGGAAGTGACAGACTCTCAAAATGTTGAAGTCCTGATCCAATGGGACAACCTTTGCTGTAAAGAGTTGATTTCGAGCCATCTAGTGGACAAAGCCGATGCTCAAAATAAGGGAAAATCTCAATCCGTGGAAACACTTCCAATCAATCCAACATCTGACCACGACTCAGATGATGACGACGATGCCTTCCAGGCTAGTCTGAGGATGAGCTGTGAAAATGCAAAAGAACAAGAATTCTAACGAACACAACATCAACAAGGTGAAGGGACATCAAGTCACCATCAGCACCCTTCCCAACAGCGAGAAAATTTTCATGACAGCGAGCAATCAGTCCCTCCTAATGCGGAGGAACAATCAGTTTCTCAACAGGCATCCGAGCCTGTCGTCACCCAGCCCGAAGATGAAGCCCGCGCCATCCTGCAAGAGGAATCAGTCCCTCTGCCGGAACAGGCGGAAGCTGAGAGACAGTAGGAGGAACCAGTCCCTCCTGTACCAATGTCTACAGAACCCATTCCGGAATAGGAGGAATCAGTCCCCCATTTTGCCGCACCCACATCTGATGCTCCCGCACCTTCACCTGTTGAAGTGGAATCCGACGACGGTATCTTACCTGAGGATGAACCACAATGGCCATGATCTCATGTGGTCGTCATACAGCTAAACGGAGCTGAAGATTTTTCCTATCCCGACTCTCCCCAAACCGTAGCAATAAACGAGCAACTGCATGCTCTGGGCCAACAAACAGTTTTCTTACAGGACGCCGTTAATGCCCTACATGCTGTCGAAAAAGAAATTTATTGGTTGCATCAATCTGCCATTGAAGAAATGACCGGTGTCAGGCATGAAGTGTCAAAAGTGGAAGAAGCCTTACGTATTTTGCCCACCGTCTTTAAACAGGCACTCAACCAACTTCAACAGCACCAGGAACAGATCCTAAAGGAAGAACAAGCCAAGCTTCGTATTTCTGAGGCCAAGACAGCATCTGCTCTTATTGAATATGGTTCCCAGCTTCGAGCACATGACAATAAAGATTCAAGATATGTCGCAGGTGCTCAACTCCCTAGTTGATAAAATGTCAAGTTTTGAGACCAAACACGACAATGCTATGATGATCCTCGAACATCTTGATGAGAAGGTCTCTTACCTTGATGAGGCCAAAAGGGGGGAAAGAGGCTAGAGAATCTGTGAAGAGATTAACGCTCGAACAAGAAAAGGAGATTGAAGATGCATTTGGAGACAGCATTACTGCTGAAATTTCTCGATTATCATCTCCTGCTCACACTGTTAGGATATAGGGAGCTCGTACAGAATTTCATGACCCTAAATTTCCTTGGAAAAACCTCGTGCAGAAGACGCAAATAATAAATCTCCCGGCCAACCGACAGACAATAGCCGACGAGATAAAGGATTGGAGGAAGAATGAACTATTAAGATACTTTGTAGTTCTTATCAGGGAATCCTCCATATTCAACAGTTGTATGACGCTGCAGGAAGCTGCCGAGGAATTCAAAAAGAGGTTGGATGAAGGATCGCTCCCCCTACAGCAAAAGATGAAATCCAAACACAGGAAAGGAGATCTGGTGACCCACCAGAAAGATTGGATCCTTGTGTTCGATAAATATTATGAAGGACAGGCCATCTACTTAAATCGAAACAGGGATGCCTTACAAAAATGGTGGAGGGGAACCAAAAACGACCCAAAAAGGCCTTGAAGGCATTCTGACTACAGGAGTTAGCTTAAATATTTCTTCCTCTAATTTAATTTTTTGAAACAGCAAAATCTTGTAATCCTTGCTCAAATATCAATAAAATATTTTTGTCTTGAAAGATTACAACTCGTAATCTACTGTGTTCCTGTATGATTATGAAATTCAATTCATTTGCTGAAATCAAACAAGTATGAAAACTTGTTAAATATATAAAGCTGTAAGAACTTGTCTGCGAACAGTTCATAGATTAAGTTGTATATATCTAGATTACACGGTAAGATTGTGCTTGCGCGCTAATCATAAGTTTAAGATGTAATACACTTTTCTTTCAAAGTTGAACTCGCCTGCGAACCGTTCATAGTATTAAACTATTTGCTGAAGGCCAGAACATTCGACAGAAGACCAAGAAGACTGCTCTCCTGTAAGATGTTTCAAAAGGTTTCAAGGTTTTGGCATCATCAAGAATTTTTGGAAAACATCAAAAGGACTTAAGGAGACTTGGCAATTATCAAAAAGGGGGAAATTGTTGGGATAAAACAATCCTGTATCGAAGTTTTGATAAAGTGCCAACATACAGCAAAGCAGCTGTCTCGAAACACGACCGAAGTTGTTAGAATAATCAATCCTATATTGAAGTCTTCTCATAATGCCAACATACAGCGAAAGTATAATGATCCATCATACAGCAAAAAGACTCATCTGTCTATATGACGCTAAGTATGGAAGCTGTCCCGAAATGATCATACATCATCCTTCCATACAGTATCAGTCTAATATAGCCTACAACAATATGTTGGATATAGCATCCAGGCTCTAATTATTGAGATCTTCAATACTTATCCAAACAGGACTTAAAACCGTTGGAACGGAATCTTCCTTATTTGCTAAATTCGAAAGTCTCGTTTGAAAAGAAGTATTTAAATACTGAAAGGATAAAGTATTTAAATACTAAGCCGACAGAGATCTTCAAACAAGGAGCACAAACCGGATCATGCTTTATTCAAATAAATCATCCCATTGGAATAGACTTTTGCTCAACGGATATATTCTCAACGGATCTATTTAGAGGCTATATATACCCAGAGCTTGAAGATCAGAATAACAAGAGAATACTTGAACATATACGAACAAAGAATCATACTCAATCTTACACAAGTATTCAAAATGAGATATACTGAGATTCCACGAGATCCTCTAAAGAACAGTATATCAAGAGCAATAATATTCTTCAAGCAAACTGCCAATCCTAAGAGCAGAAATATACAAGTGCTCATCCTTGAACAACAAATCACCAGCTGTAAGCTCAAGAAAGTCAAGCCGTTGTTCAACCAACATTCTTACATTGAAGAAAACCATCAGCCCTGTATGGACTGAAAAAGCCTTGCTTTTCCTGAACTATGTGTGATGGATCTGCATTGTAGAGACGAAGCTTCGGAACTGTGTGTAAAGAAGCTAGTCAAGTGTTAGCTTTAACCAGTCTGTGTGAGCGGTTGAAAGCTACGATCTTTGTATCTATGTGTGAATGATACATTGATAGGTTTGATTATAGACACGTAGTTGTGTACGTAGTGTTTATAATAAACTTTTTACTCATGTGTCCAGTGGACGTAGAGGGGTTTACCTCGAACCACTTTAATTACTGTGTTAATTACCTTCTACAATTACTATTTTCATAACTGTGATTATTTTAAGTATACACTGCATACCGAGTTACTGTATTTACAACAACTTACTGTTACAAAACTTCCGCTATGCACTCTAACTTGAAAATCATACAGCTTGTTGCTTAAACACTTTCCAAGTTGTATTCTGTATACTTAGTGGCCAACGATTGCTATTGCATCAAGAGAATCTGCATACATCAACTTCCAGTGGCATAGTATTCTGACTCAGCTGTAGAAAGCGAGATGGCCAATTGTTTCTTACTGAACCATGACACAAGTCTAGGTCTAAGAATGTGGCAAGAACCGCTTGTACTCTTCTTATCCAACTTACAGCCTCCAAGATCCGAGTCGCTGTAGCCAACTAAATCGAATCCTCCTTCCAGAGAATGCATAATCTGTCAGAGTATGCGTGAGAATGCATAATCTTCGTGTATGTGAAGTCCACTTGCTTGGGTCTATTTATAACCTTGGAAATGTATCCATTATAAATGTAGCCATTGACGTTTGTATCTGATTGGAGGCTGCTGAATGTTTGAGTTAAAGCAGATCGCATTTAATGCTTCAGGCATCTTTTCTGTCTTTGCATTAAATGCTATTCAGAGTGTTTCAGACTTGTCTCTTTCCGGTCGCATTAAATTCTGTCCTATCATCAATAAATACTGCTTTAACCTTGAAAACTTTATGAATAAACAATGTTTATCTTACAACGGTTTAAAGCTTTTTCTTTTCAGTCCCGTTGGATGTATTTTACTTTTCCTAAGTAAAACACCTTCAGCTTGCATGCTGCATCCAACACACTATATCTCTTTTCTGTATGAAGTAGGCTATGTAGGATGGACGTTGTAGAAGATCTCTTTGATGTATGTAGCGTCCTAACAACTTCCATAATTAACGACAAACCGACTTCTTTGAGACTTCTTCTTTTCTATATGTTGGCAATTATCGAAACATGAATATTTATCCCATCACTCTTCACCTTCTTCAGGAGATGGACCCACCCCAGAATGTTATCCAGGAGCTTGAGTATATTATTACGAGATACTTCCAGGGTGAGGTCGGTCCTACGAGGAAGACACATTGTGTATATTGGCGGCAGATTTGTCGCACGGTCTCTGAGGGAGGCCTCGGGATTTGTAGCCTTTCAGATATGGCGAGAGCTTTTAATTATAAGCTCTGGTGGTGCCTCGACACATGCACGTCTTTGTGGTTGCAATTTATGCTCCACAAATACTGCTTTGCTAGCCTTTGTATGCCTACGCGTACTGCACTTAAAGCTCATGCCAACCACCCTTAGCGTCGTGTCCTCCGCATGGGTATTCAAGATCAGGAGTTCATTTTCTGGACTCTCGGTAGTGGCAGTGAAGAGATTAGTTTTTGGCATGACACATGGATTGGAGATAAGCCTATTTCATCTTTTGCTCAGGTTATTGGTAGACTCAATCTTAGATTTAGTGAGCTTTGGCATCACGGGAGTTGGGACAGGGGTAAGTTAGAGTCTATTCTTGGAGAGGAGCTAGGATTTACCCCACACTTCATTCAGGAGATTCTCGCAACTCCCATTACCTATGAGGCCACGGATAGCATGTGTTGGACACATACCTCTTCAGGTGCTTTCTATTTGACGTCAACTTGGTCTCACATTAGGGTGATACAGTGACAACAACCTGGGCCGTTCACATAGATTGATACAATGACAACAGCTTCGGCCATTCACATAGATTGGCTTTACCTCTTTCGACTTTCTTCTTCTCACATATATCGAAGCCTTGTCTTCAATGCTATTCGTCCCACGCAGGTCGGAACTAGCAAGGATAGGGCTAAGGGTGATCTCAATGTAAAGATAGGGTAGAACGAGTTCAAGCAACAGTTGTATGCTTTGATGATCCTTCGCTGTATGATGTGCTGTTTGCGTTGGGGGCTGTATATTTCTTCGCTTTGATGATGTTGTATGCTTAGGAAATATACTGCTCTTTGTTAGCCTGATATACTGATTGTCAGCTAATTATCACGTGTATTGCGTGAAGTAATGTCTTGTGTATCTGAAGTCCTCTGCATGGGGCTATTTATAACATGGGAAATAGATCCATTATAAATGTAGTCGTTGGATGGTTGGTGAGATTGAGACAGCTCTGATTGGCATCTACAGAATGTTTGAATTAAAGGCGATCCGCATTTAATGCTTCAAACATTCTTTTGGACTTATCATTAAATGCTCTTCAGTGCGTTCAGACTGTTGTCTCTTTCGGACGCATTAAATACTGTCCTTTCAGCATTAAATGCTACTTTAACCGTGAACACTTTATGAATAAATAATGCTTATTTCACAATGATTTAAAGCTATTATTCAGTCCTGTTGGATATGTGTTTTACTTTTCTCAAGTAAAACACCTACAGCAAGATCGATGTATCCAACTTTCTTCAACTCTGTTGTATAATATTGTAAGAGCTGTAGGATCGGACTATGCAGGTAGAGCCCTTACTATATGGAAGGGCTGTATGAAGTTTCCTAACAGCTTCCATACTTAGAGCGAAAGGCTGACTTTGAAGACTTCATGCTGTATGGTGGCAATTATCAAAACAGGCTGTATTTTTTCCAATAATTTCCCCCTTTTTGATAACGCCAAAACTTCCTTGATACGGAGAGACTGTCTTCAAGTATTTTTTCAAAATATCTAATCTTCATGACTTAGTCTAACGAATTGAACTGATCGCAAGCAAGTTCTAAAATAAAAACTCCTATATGACTAAGTGTATTACAACTTAACTTATTGGCGCACAAGCTCAATCTTACAGGATGTAATCTTGATTTAATACAACATAATCTCTGAATTGTTCGCAAACAAGTTCTTATAGCTTGTGTATTAACAAGTTTGTACTTGTTGAATATATCAATACTCCATCTTAATCAAACAGTAAAGCAGTAAAATAGATTACGAGGTGTAATCTTTCAAAAAATCAAAATTTTGTTGATGGTTGGAATTACAAGGCCTGAAAGATAGAAAATATTGCATCAAAGAGTATACAATAGGATAAAATAGTAAGTACAACTTAACAGAAGCTAGTCCCTACAATATTGATGCTTCCAAGTCTTTGGATAGGGATCATGATCAGTTCTATTCCATTAGTTGATTAAGGAATGTCTACCTCGGTCCACGTAGATGCTTTGTCCTTCATAGGATACATTGTAGGCAAGAATCCAATCTCCAGGATGGGTTACCCTTTCACCCTTTTGGTGTTTAGACTTCATTTTTAGTTGCAAGGGAAGCTTTCCTTCTGCCAGTAGTCTCAAGAACTCATTTGTGGCATCCTCCTGTATTTTGAATTTATTGAACATGGCAGACTCCCTGATGAGAGTAGAGAAGTATCTCAATAGTTTGTTGTTTTTCTAGTCCTTCAATTCTTCTGCTGTAGGCTGTCGATCCGTTGGAAGCAATATCTTTGCAGGCTTACGTAGTGTATTTTTCCATAGAAAGTTGGAATCCTGGAACTCAGGTCGAGAACAAGTTACCCTGTATCCTTTTGCTCCTTGACCTGGACCGGGTCCGGCCAATCATCACATGGCAGTTGCAACACTTTCCTCCAGAGCAGCATCCATTTCTTTTTCTCTCCAGCCTCCACTCCCTATCAGCATCTCTCGACTCTTCTCCATTTTTTGAAGTATTAAGATCTAATACCTTGCCGTGAATATATCGAAAGAGTTCCATAGATTCGGCCTGTTTGGTCTTCAGGTCAGTAACATTATCAACCAGCCTCATAGATCATCGATCTTGTGATCATAGTCAGTAAGTTTTGAGCCAGTGTATTCTAGGGGGCAATAGTCTTGGCTTCAGCGACACGAAGCTTATCTTGCTCTTTCTTCATGATTCGCTCCTGATGCTGCTTCAGTTGATTCAGGGCTTGCCATAGAGCATTTGGCATGAGGTGCAAAGCCTCTTCCAAATCATTAATGGCCCTTTGATGCTTCGGAAGCTCATTCTGATCTGTTTCTCGCATCCAGTCTAATTCCTTTTATACATCATACAAGGCCTTTACGGCATCCTAAAAGAATATGGTTTGGCGATTGATGGCTTGGAGTTGCTCGATTTGTGCCTTTGTGCGTGGAGAGCCATGGTGCGCAATCTTTGAGTCAGATGATTCTTCAAGCTATTTGAGAACCACATTGTGACGGGGCTTTCATGATTTGTCATCAGCAAGGAAATTATCATCCGATCTAGAATGGGATCCCGTGAAGATAGGAGATTCAACTTGTTCGGAAGCAGGTGCTTCTGTAAGTTGTGCTGCATGATCTGTCTTGGAGATAGAATGGACTGATTACTCCTGCCTCTGCTGGGTTTCTGTAACCGAAACTATAGGAGGAACTGATTTCTCATGCCGACTCTCAGCTTCTGCTTGTTCCGGAAGAGGGACTGGTTCCTCTTGGCGGATGGCGCAGGTGGTGTCTTCTTCTTCCTCTGTCGGCGTGACAGATTCTTCTTGTATATGAGGTGCTTCCTATAGGGGAGAAGTAGCGGGTTCTTCATTGTTGACAGGAGGGACTGATTCCTCCTAGGTGGGTGATGATGGGGGTCGCTCGGCAGACGTCCATTGGCTATTTGCAGCCTAGAACTGAGAAGTTTCATTCCCATGAGCCTCCTCACAACCCAGCCTCAGACCTGTCTGAAGGTCATCATCATCTTTGTTGGAGTCAGAGTGGTGGCTCGAGCTCTTGGGTTTTCGGTGGATGGAGACTTTCCTTCCAGTCTCATCTTCTCCTCTGTGGCATAGTGTGATTAAATAAGCTCCTGGAAAAGGTGATCACACCATTTGATTAGGACTTCGACATTTTGGGAGTCGGTTACTTCCAAAGCGAATAACTCATGTTCCTTCCAGTCCTCCCAGTTGAACACGGTGTCGTATGGGGCGGCCTTGTAGGATTATCAAACTTTGAAGCGCTCGAAGGGTTCCTCTATCTTGACTTTAAAGAGAGTATTATTGATAATATTAGTTGGGGAGGGACTCCGAAAAGTAGTGGGTTCCACTATCCGGTTGGGATTCTCGACAGGTAAGGAAGCCTATGGAGAAGCGGGATCCCTACCAGGGTGGGATGCCTTGTTGGGAGAGGGTCTCCATACAGGGGTGGGTGCCCTGTTTGGTGTGGTAGTTTTCGGCTCCAAAGAGGCAGATGATTCATCAGAACTGTCTATTTTCATGAATGTCCGGTCATCTGTCATAGCCTCAACGGGCTCAAGATCTACTGTGAGAGCAGCCAGAGTTCCTTCAAAAGGGGTTGCACCCTATGGGATTGCTGTTTTGGTAGATACATCTTGCGGGACTTTCTCAGTGGCTACTGTAGCCATTGGGGTTGCTATAGGCATAGCTTCTGGCTTTGCAGATTTCTTGATTTTCTGCTTTTTTTTCTCAATAGCTGTAGGTGAGCTGGTGCCGGGAACACTTCTTTACTTGCTGACAGCTTTCTTCTTATTATCAACCGATTTGGATTTTGAGGGAAGGTCAGTGACATCCCTAGGATCTTTGGATGTGGATGATAGAAGGGATCAGGCCTGTTGGCGAGAAACGAGTCCTTGTTAAACTCTAATGGCTTCGCGCCACCAAGGAACTTCCCGGCTAGAATCTTCTTGGCACTGGCCGATTGCTGTATGCCACAACTTGTTAAGATATAATTGAGTATCAGGCCAAATGATTTTCTAGCAGATTCAGGTTTTGATGTTTCCTTCTGAAGCCTCTTCAAGATGATCTGGCACCAGTTCACTTTTTCTCTAGACATAATGGCCACCACCATCCTGAAGCGAAGACTTATGCACATCTCAAATGCACTTGTTCTGTTTTCAACCACCCTGCAGCATAAGTAATGCAAATAAAGATATGGCAGTGTTCTTATTATGACAAGACATATGGACTGAGGAAGGTTGGGAGTTCCTAGTCAATAGCCCCCAATAGGCTTTCAGAAGATCCTCAAATCCAAAAGATTCTAATTCCTCAAATGATAACCCATCAGAGGGAAGTTTGTACAGGCATTCAAGGAGTTCACGATTGATGGTTATCTCCTTATCTTGAATGGTGTTGACAATGGCAGTGACGTCAGAACCCTTTTTGTTCGACGCATAGTGGAACTCAGCGTCAACGAAGAATTCTTCAACAAGGGAATCATCGTAGCTCTCCGGATTTAAGCTACCCAGACGGTAGAGTCCGGTTTGCTTCACACGGGATACCACAAGGTTCATCCCGACATCATCTTCTCCCTAAAAAGCTATGCACTCAAAAAGAACTGGGCGAGCAAAAATTCTTCCATCGATGATAAGGTCCTTCTTCTTGGTTGAGAAAGATGAAGTTTGAGAAGACATTTTGCAAAAAGAGATTTGAGAAAATAGAGAGGAGAAAGCAAGAAACTATGTAGGTTGTATGCCGTAGGCTCGATAATATGCAGAAGGCATAAAGAGCCTTCATATTGGCATACTTGCCCTTTTATAGGGTGCATGGAAGACTAGATTATACAGTGAACGATCATATTTAGGGGATGGGAACCGTCTTTTAAATGAACTTATGGGATGGATTCAGATGTAACTTGTACGTCAAATCCATCAGTTTTGAAATTAATGGGCGGTCCCACTTCTGACACAGTTCGTCTTTCACTATTGCATGAAATGGTGGTTTGAACCTTAAAATCACGGTATTTGAGGCAGTAAAGTCGAGGTGTCTTAAAACTATTAAAGGATAAATCATTTTAAATTTAGACAGAGTACATGGACTTAAATAGTTTGCTGTGAGAAAATTTATGTATTTGGATACAATTAAAATTAATTGATATCCTGCAGTGTATGTGTTGTATCCGTGAAAATACAGTGTTCCCCCTTAAAAGGTACATACATGATTCAATTCTTACAGCAATATTTGATTAATACTGTATTCATGAGTCGTATTTTATTCCCCCTCAATTAATGCACACATCACATGTAGGAAAGTTATATGCCTTCTTATTACTACAATAAGATTTGACTTAAAGTTCTGAGTGTACAGTTAATTAAAGTGGATACTTTATTCTTGGGTCTTACAGCATTCCCCCTCAATTGATGAGTAAAATGTAAAAACTTACGGGTAGTCTGGCTGTAACATTCCCAATCGCGAAGCATGCATAATCTGGTTGTGCTGAGAGGTTTTGTAAGGATGTCGGCTAACTTGATGTCTGTATAAATCTTCTCGATCCGAACATATTTATTCTCAACATGATTTTTGATGAAGTGATGCTTCATATCTTCGCGAGTGCAATACAGGGTTGTGCGTGATTGAAATTACACTCGTGCTATCATACATGATTGGTGTCTCCCCGACGCTGATTCCATAATCTTATAACTGATGTTGCATCCATAGAATCTTCATACTGCAACTTCCAGCGGTATAATATTCTGACCCAGCTGTAGAAAGCAAGTTGGCCAATTGCTTCTTACTGAACAATGACATAAGTATAGGTCCAAGGAAGAGACAAGTGTCACTTGTACTATTCCTATCCAACTTACAACCTCTAATATCCGAGTTGCTGAATCCTACCAAATTCAATCCTCCTTCCTTAGGATACCACAATCCTACATCGATTGTTTCTTTCACGTACTTAAGGATTCATTTGGCTATGGTGAAGTGTGACTCCTTAAGTGCTACCTGATACCGAGAACCTACTCCTACGGCAAACTAGATATCACACCTGCTGGCTATTAGGTACAGAAGGTAACCTATTAGCTTCCTGTAGAGTGATTGAGCAACCGGCTTTTCAGCTTCGTTATCACTAATTTGCGGGAAGTACTCATGGGTGTGGACGAGAATTTGGAGTTGTTCATCCCAAATTTGTTGAGCAGCTCCTTTCTGTACTTTTCTTGGTTGATGAATATACCTGTAGGCAATTGCTTAACCTGCAATCCTAGAAAATAGCTAAGTTGCCCCATCATGCTCATTACAAATTTACTTTGCATGAGATGAGAGAACCTTTGACATAAAGCAAAGTTAGTTGATTCAAATATAATATCAGCGACATAAATTTTCACCATTAGAAGATCGTCACCTTCCTATATCTTAAAGAGCGTCTTGTCCACTGCACCTTTCTCAAATCCATTGTTTATTAGATACAGGGACAGGGTTTCATACTAGGCTCTGGCCTTTGCTTAAGTCAATACAGTACTTTCCTTATCCTGTATACTAGGTCTCCGCCTTCAGTGTTGACAAACCCTGGTGGATGTTCAACATAGACTTCTTCGGCGAGGTCTCCATTCAGGAATGCAGTCTTAACGTCCATTTGATAGACTATAAAGTTCTTATGAGCGGCGAATGCTAGGAATATCATGATGGCTTCTAGTCTGGCTAGAGGGGAAAAAGTTTCATCGTAGTCGATGCTTTCTTCCGTTCTTTAACCTTGAGCGACTAGTCGGGATTTGTTTCTTATAACAAGTTCATTCTCATCCTTTTTATTTCTAAATACCCATTAGGTTCTAATTACAGCTTGATGGTTTGGTATGGGTACTAGATTCCATTTATTGTTTCTTTCGAAACAATTCAGCCCTTCTTCCATTGAAGTGATCTAGTAAGAGTTATTCAGAGCTTCATTGGTTGAAACAGGTCGGACTGGGCTAAGAATACAGCTCGGGTACACATAGCTGGTCTCCTAAGTTCGGGTTGAGATTTCTATACAGGAAATTGAGACTTCTCAAAATCTGTTTCTTCGTATGCATAGAGTAGGGTTCCTTGTGTACTCTGTATTCTCCTATAACTGGTTACACCATCATCGATATCTTCTATAATCAACTTATGGGGGTGATCTCTCAACCATCTCATTTCAAGTTCTAACTCGGCATCTCGTGCTGTATCTTGTGGTGCTGGAGTCTCGGCTTCAACTTATACAGCATCAACTTCGGCTGCTTCAAGTCTTATAGCTGCGGGATTGATCTCTAGCTCCACAATAGGTTCTATTGGAGTTTGGGGATCGTCAGTGGAGAGTGTTTGTATACTCTGGGTTATGTCTTCTACTCCTGTAGGGTCATAATGGGGTTCATCGAATACCACATGGTCGGATTCCTCTATTGTCAACTTTCTTTTGTTAAATATCCTGAAAGCTTCGCTGATAGAGGATTATCCAATGAAGATACCTTCATCCGAATTTTTGTTAAAGGTTTTGAGTTTATCCTTCTCATTGTTTAGAACATAACACCTACAACCAAATATGTGAAATCATGCAACCATTGGAGTTTTATTATTCCATACCTCATAAGCTATTTTGTTGTGATTCTTGTATGATGATACCGCGGTTTTGAGTATAGCATGTTATATTTGTTGCTTCTACCCAGAACCGCTGCGGAACTTTGCTTGCGGCTAGCATGGTCCTTGTTGCTTCCTTGAGCGTCCTGTTCTTTCACTCGGTAACACTCTTTTGTTGAGGAGTTCGGGCTATTGAGTATTTGCGTTGTATTCTACTGTATGCACAGTATTGCTCTATGAAGCAATTTGTGAATTCAGTGCCTTTGTCAGAACAGATGGATATAATACTAAGCCTTTTATCATTCTGTAGCTTGTTCAGGTTATCTGGAAACTTTGTGATGGTATCTTTCTTCTTGCTCAGAAAGATTGTCCAAGCATACCTGGAAAAATCGTCAACAATAACAAGACAGTATTTCTTACCTCCCAAACTTACAGGGTCTACAGGGATGTAAATGTCTATGTGTAGCGAATCCAGTACCCTGTGGGTGGACATGTATGACTTGCTTGTCAGGGTGGTCTCAACTTGCTTGCCTTTCTAACAGGGTCCATAGATGATGTTTTTATGAAATGACACATCGTGCAAACCTCTGACCATTCCCTGTCTAGCGAGCTTGTTGATCGTCTTGAAGTGGATGTGCGGCATCCTTTTGTGCCATAGCGAGCTTCGATCAGCAGTACCTTTGGCAACAAAACATGGAATCATGGAGCTCGTGGGCTTCCAGTTAGCAATGTACATATTACCTGATCGGCTTCTTAAAAGGACGACTTCCTTGGTCTTGATGTCCTTCATCGTACAGTGATCTATATATAATTTTACCGAGAACAGTTTGTCACAGAACTGGCTAATACTAAGTAAATTATAGTATAAGCCTTCAACATAAGCTACGTCGGTGACTTTAAACTTTCCTACAAGCAGGGTTCCATTCCATCTTGTTCTTTCTTTGGATTTGTCACCAAATCTGCTGTCGAAGTACCATATGTTCTTTTCCTTGATATCCTATAGTCAAAGAAATTAGGTAGATTTAGGTCCCCTTCAATTATTGGGTCCATGGGTGTTAGTGCCTTTTGGTACCCGAATTTTCCTGACAGTAATTGGTTTGTTGTAGGTTACTTTTGGTCATGCCTTGTGATATTTATGTGGGGCAGGCACATATTCGTTGTAACCTTGATTATTATGCATGAAAAATCTAGGATATCGTTCTACTATGATTTCCGTCTTGGAGGGGGAACCATTTTCTTTGGTCTTACAGCTTGTCTTCTATGTCTCCATTTGGATTCACAGATTAGTTGATGGTATTGCGCGGCGGCCTGTTTCCAGGATGGATAACGGGGCTACTGTATCCAGTATCGAGGCACAGTGTACTGTTGGTAGTACTGCTGTGCGTGCCTTTGATACATAGATATAGCCTTCTTTCTGGATGGCTGTTGGGGCTGTTGGTATGCTTGGGTAGCATACTATTGATTACGTCTCACAGGTTTGGGAGGCTGAAGTTTTCGCTGCTTATGATAGGAACTTGGGGGCAGAATCACAGCCTTTGCTGTTATAGGAGGGGAAGCTGTAACCGTTACGGGACTCGGGGCCTCTTTGGTTTCAGGAATGGGTTCCACTCCCATGATGAACACCGTACTAGATTTTCCCTTATGGGAGAACAAGTCATATCCTGAGCCACGTTTATCATGGTCATGCTGCCCAGTGCTTGGAATTTCTTCATCCTTCTTGAAGATTTTTCAAATGACTGCCGGATGGTCTCGAGTTATCCTTCTCGTTTCTCGAGAATTATATCATAACTTCGACTAAAGAAAAATAATTTGTCTTGCACCCATTATGGGACTTATCCTCGCATAGATATTGTGCAAGTTGATGATTGTTTTCCATGAGCGACATTGCTATTTTCGCAATCCAAAAACATGTTTTCATAGATGTTTTTAAGCAAGTCATATTCGTCTTTCAGCTCCATGTATAAAATGGCGAGCTGTATGTTTTCTTGTTTGAGCATCTCGTGGGCTTTTTGAATGGTTTTAAATTCATTCATCATATTTTCAAATGTATGTGATGCATTAGAGTAGGAATAGTTGAGTTTGAGCTTACCTCATCACCGTTGTCATCATCATCCTCTATTTCTTTGGCCATAAAGCGCATATATGCTTTATCCTCAATTTCATCATCGGGGGAGTCATTGTCAGTGATTGCCTGTAGGCACTGCTCGGTCTTGTTCGAATCGGGCGACGCTTCAGATTCACCAATCAGGGCCTTGAGCTTGTTTTTACAGGCACACCTCTTCTCATCATTTTCCTGTTGCTCAACTTCAGGCAATTTTTGCACTTTAGGAGGACATTTATTTGCATAATGTCCTGGCTTCCTGCAATTATAACGCATGTTAGAATCTTCAGATGAAGGGGATTCAAAGCTTACCCTATTAAATTGCTTGGTCCTGATGGTGCTTTTCCATTTTGTTAGGTGAATTTCTTGAAATTGAGCATGAGCAGGCAGATCTCGTCTTGTGACAGGATGTCATCGTCGCTTTCTACTGCCATGTATGCCGATTTGGATGTGCTGGATGCTGAACTATGTCTCCTGTCAGATAGAGCAACCAGTGTTGTAGTCTTGGCAGGTGACTCTTAATATTTCTCTCCTGTTAATATCATACTTTAATGCTTTTAGGTCGGAAAAGAGATCAAAAGTGGAAATATCATTTAAGTTACACGACACACGCATAGATGTGTTTTTTATGTCCCATTGGGCAGGGAGTGATCTAAATATATTCAAGTTTTTCTCCTTATGGGTATACACTTTACCCAATGATTCAAGTTCACCGACAATGCCGGTAAATCCACTACTACAAAATCACCATTTAACAGCGGACTTTTAACAGAGGTTATGCAAAAATCGTTGTTAAATTTGTGCGGTGGCATACTTTGTAAATATCATGAAAAGTTAACAGTGGTTATAGCAACAACCGCTGTTAAATACCAACAATTAACGGTGGTTTTTTAGAAACCGCAGTCAGAATCTATCTTTTAACAGTGGTTGTATTCAAAACCGCTGTTAAATACCAACTATTAATGGCGGTTGTACTCATAACCGCTGTTAAATATTTATTATCTTAATTTCAACAATGGCTTTTTTGCAAAACCTTTGTTAATGATCCTTTTATTTTTACCCGGTCTCTTTTCTTACTTCTTTCTTTCTTATTTCTTTCCTCTCTTTCTTCCCCGACGCTTCGGACTCCCCCGACTCCCCGACCCTTCACAATTAACCCACGACCTCCGGCGACCTCCCGACCTCTGCGACCTCCGCAACCTCCACGACACTTTACAAATGACTGTGGTCCTCTACATTGAAATCAAGTACTATTCCGAACTCTCTTCTTTGTTCTTGTGTGTTGTGTCGTGTTGTGTTGTGTGTTGTGTGTGTGTGTATCTGTGTGTGTGTGTGTGTGTGTGTGTGTGTGTTGTGTGTGTGTATTGTTTGTGTGGCAGTGTGTGTGTGTACAATGTGTGTGGCAGTGTGTGTTGTGTGCTGTGTGTGTGTTGTATATTTTGTGTGTGTATTTTTGTGTGGCAGTATGTGTGTGTTTGTGTATTATGTGTGTGGCAGTGTGTGTTGTGTGTTGTGTGTGTGTGTGTGTGCTGTTGTGTGGCAGTATGTGTGTGTGTGTATAGTGTGTGTGTGTGTGTAGTATGTTTGTATGTTGTATGTGTGAGTGTGTGTGTATTATTTGTGCAACAATGCTACATTTACTCATTTTTACACATTTGTATACACATTAACTAATAATAGGTGGAAAAGTGCATCTTGTAAAACTTGTGTACATACAATTTTGCTTTTCCATCCATTAATTTTACTTTTCCATCCCTAATTAGTTAGTGTGCACACTTATGTGTACAAAAGTGTGTACATATAGCATTTTTTATTGTTTGTGTGGTAGTATGTGTAATGTAGTTTTACGTGTTATTTTCTTCTTGTTTGTCGTATAATTTAATCGATTAAGTTGAGTGTGTGTGTTTAATTATATGTGTTGCTTTTGACAACACTATTTTATGAAACACGAATTATTTTGGGATAGATGTGGTTAACTTTTTAAGGATCTTCTTCCTTTGGGATAGCAAGTCAACTGGTATTAGCGCACGCTAAATGTAAGGACTTGCGTACGCTAGACAGTGTAAGTTACGTACGCTAATGCATGGGCATTACGTACGTAAGCACATGTACGAAGCCAGACAGTAGCCTCTGGACTGCGATAGCGCACGCTAACAAAGTCAGTTCGCGCACGCTAAGGCTGTTGCGCACGCTAAACATAAGGTTTAGCGCACGCTAGTAATATACTTTATAAAAAGGGACAGAAAGGTGTTATGAAGCATTTCGTCCATTCCTTCCTTGCAAACGAGAGAGAGTTTTTAGATAGAAGTTTGAGGTACCAAACACTGAGAGATGATAATCTTTAACAAAGATTAATTTGAGGAACATGGATTAAAGTCTTGTTCTTGAAATTATTGATGATTCTTGGAATGAAGTTGATTGTTCTCCTTCATGGTTCGTCTATACAAGGTAATAGTTCTTCACTTTTGGATTTCGTTTGGATTGATTATTGATGTTCTTGAGTTGATGATAATCATATATTCGAGTTGATGAGCATGATAACGAGTTGGGTTACCGTTAGTGTGTTATCAATATATGAGTATTGATATGTTTTGTATGGTTTTGGAAGGAATTCAAGATATATGTTGATGTAATTCCCTTCTTCAATTCAGATTTTTGATGTTTTGTCGTTGGTTACTTCGTATGGTGACGATTATGGTGGTGCTATTGTGATTCTTGAAGTTATATGAATTGTATGTCGAAGAACATGATGAATAAGGATTTTTAGATGTTAGAACACATCGGATTTTGTCATTTTATGGATCATGAACGTGAATTCGGATAATTCGTGTTCTTGAAGAACTATTGAATTATATATGTCATGATTGTTATGAATAAGAACTGGAAATTGGAAAGGTTACGGATGACTTTGGAATATGATTATTCATGATAATAACCGGTAAATTGTTCTATGAAGTTACCAAATATGAACAAGAAGGAATCTTGTTGATTCGTGTTTAAAGATAAAAGTTGGAATCGAATATGTTATGAAATCCTTAATATCGAGATGAGTTGATCATTGATATGATGGAAGTGTTAAGACGATGCCTGGAATGCATGCCACTGCACAGTATTAGCGCACGCTAAGCTTACTAGCTAGCGCACGCTAACGGGAGCAATTTAGCGCACGCTACGTTATGCGTTTAACGTACGCTAAATAGGCAATCAGTGCAGTATTTTCGTGTTTTGATTATGAATTCGTGATGGTTTGATTTGGTTTGTTCTGACTGCGTTTATTTGAGGTTTTTGTTGAACCGTTGAGTTCGATTGGTTAATTTTGTCGGTTGTTGATTGTTATCGGATATGTGTTATTTGAATACTTCGATAGGTTGAGATTATTGATCGGTGATTATAACCGGATGTTGCGGTCGTGTTCGAGTATGTCCATTGTATTGCTTTTGATCGGGGCTAAGGAGCTCGTAGACAAAGGCAATGTGTTCGGTAGCAGCTTCGTGGTATCGGTATCGAGGCAAGTTTTTACTTGCTCAATTATAATGTTTAATGAATGGTTTCAGTTTCATTTCGTTTATAATGCATATAGCAATGATTATATGTTGTCATTCCAATTCTGGGAGTTTAATCATAACGTATATGATTTATTTCGGTTATTGGCATATTCGGGTATCGAGGTTACATTATGGTAAAGACGAGGAGATGATTACCTGTAATCCATGATACGTTTGGATCACCGAGCATTGCGGATAATCATCGGTGATGATTTGACATTGAGTTTTCTCCTGAAGGATTTGGGACAGTATCTTAGTTTGATTCGGTTTAGTACTGATGATGTTGATCATGCAGGTTGTCATTTATGTTGCCGAACATGAGGTCGTCCTAGTTGTTTATCATAGTGTCGTTTCATGTTTTGATTCATATGTTGTTCATGTTGATGAACATATTGATTTGCATATATGTATGCATAATTGCATTGTTTATGTTGTAAATGATCCGAAGGGATCATGAGGATCTATGCCGAGGGCGCTGGATCGAATGTCCACCATGCGTTGGTTCGACGGGATCATCATGGGGATCTATGCTGAGGGCGCTGGATCGTTGGACAGGTTTTCTACCATGCGTTGGTCCTACGGGATCATCATGGGGATCTATGCTGAGGGCGCTAGATCGTTGGATTACCAGTATTGTGTTGATGGAATCTTGTGAATTCGCATCATTGATTTTATCATGTGTTGTTGTTCATATGTGTATTGTTGGTTATCCACCTTATGCTGATCTGATAGGATCAACAAAGGGATCTATGCTGAGGGCGCTGGATCATCGGATTTCCATTGAGTATACATGATTGTTATTGTTGTGATCATATTGACGTGGTCATATGAGTATGCATTTGTAGGTCTTGTGTTAGGACCGTGTCCGTATTGTATTGTTCTGACCTCGGATTAGACTGATATGATTGTTGTGGCACTTCATATCTCAAGGTATGTTTCGTATTTCCTTTGGTATTTGTCCTTGATGGACAATCGGTTATCGTCTTGGGATTTGATGATATTATTCGATGGATCGTGTTGGTCAGAAATGGTATATTTCCGTATCGTGAGTTGGTTATGATAGTTTGAGAATCTTGAGTATTGTTTGAGGTACAATACAGATATTATGTTCGAGTTTATTGGTTAATCGAGTACAGGATGTGAAATGTGATAATGGTTATTCTGATGAGAATTACTTGAGTAAGTAAAGTTATGGCGGTAAGATTACATTGGTCGTATTCTTATGTTGTATTCTCATTGGTATGTAATTATTAATATGATGTGACGGTTATCATTGTTGGATATTATGGCTGACCCCGTCGTGGGATTTATTTTTAGGTTCTTGGAGTATCAAGCTTGTAGCGGTCGTGAAGAGATGAGCTTCCCGGAGGATACTGGCTAGGACATGTTTATTTCCATTGAGTTTCTTGATTGGTTCTTGTATTCCGCTGCTAGAGTATCTTTATGGTTGGTCTTTTTCCGCTGCGTGAGTATTTTGAAATGCTCTTTTGGTATCTGGTAACTGAGGTTACTTTGGAAATCGTTTTCTAAACTTTTGAGTGTCGGCCGTTTGGCCTTGCGATTTCAAATGAGTTTTTACGACGGTTTCTGATAAATGGATTTTATAAGTCTTTGTGAACTTTTAAAGATAGTACTGTCGTTGGCCTCTTGGGCATTTGTAAATGTTTGTGACAAATTCGTTTAGCCTTGTGGGTTCCATCTCGGGGCCCACGACGCTGTAATATTTCCGGTTAAATCTGGGGGTGTTACAATACCAAACTCTTATTTTTTCTTTCAGTATATCTATTTGATTTTGGGAGGTGAAACGGACTTGCACTATATGTCCAGATGTGTACATTGATGACCTTGAAGGAATAATTGGTTTTTCTGCTACTTTGGTGGTGCTTAAAACGTGAGATGTTGGAGACATAATCATTCCCATCTCGAGTTTTATCACCTTTTCGTGAGGAAAGTGGAGATGAAGAATTATCGGTTCTTCCGAGGCATACAAAGGTTATCGTGACTGGGAATAATAGAACAAAGAGTGTATTGGTTGGTCTGAAGGGGGTTGTAAAAAAGGCTGTTGGCATTGGCTGGTAAAGTTTCATGATACCCTTCTAGTCTTAGCCTTCTTACTTATCAAGCCCTTGTTAATGTGTTGGCATAAATAAGCTTAGATTTTAAACTGATGTCTTTTAGAAAGAGAAACATATGTTGGCATTCAAACACAGGGATAAACAGGCTTATGGTAGTTTTTATTCCTCTATACAAGCGATGTTTGATATCTACAGACTAAACATATTTTTTTCCAAATAACAAATCTTTTGATGCATCATTATAAACATTGAAATTTGTTGGAACTCCTTCAAATTTTGGAAATTATTTCTTGATTTTCCATATGCAATTGAAAGTGATAGAACCAAGGAATGGGGTTTGAATATTGTCAATTTTCGAAGAAAATTTCCCAGATTTTGTTTAAATGTATCGGTTTTTTATTGGCATGTGTTGTTCCGACACTTATGTTTTCTTTTTAGTTTTGTTACATCTCATTGAGTTTGTTGTTCTTCCCAATTTCAGTTGTTTTTTGGTAAACTAACATAAGATATACTTCCAGGTTTTAAAGAACGTGGTTGAGGTTAAGCTCCAAAGCAATGCTTTAAGCGTGTTAGAACCTCCTACTGGAAACGAATAAGATATCAATTTTGATTTTGATGATTCCATTAGTTTCTCTGATATTGGTGAAAAGGACCATCATCAATTTTGTAAGTTGTGTAGCACTGTGTTTTACTTAAAATATCACCACCAGACTCGATAACGTTTTTATGGATCCATCTTCCGTCTTCTGTTTTTATGGATCTGTCTTCCGCTCATTATGTTACATATGAGAACATGCATTATAGAAGATGTCACTTAACTTTTTCCCAGAGGTTCATTAGACTAAAGGGATCACCAGTTTGCGAGAGAAGGAAAACTTTTTATTTCTTGGTTGAGGAACAGAAGATTGTGAAGAAGCTTTTGAAAATACAGAAAGCAAAGGAAAAGCTTGCTGCCAAGAGCTAAAGTGTTTGATTGTGGTGCTGAGATAATTTTGGGATACATTTAATTAGACAAGAAATCATGGAACTGTACTAAGGTTTTGAAGTTTAATATCTGTATTTTGTTGGGATTTCTTTGGAGTATTGACTCTTTATTTTCTTTAGGTTGTCGAGAAATCACATGTTTTAGGATTTTCGTTTCATGTTTTAGGATTTTCGCTTTATATCAGTTTTGAAGATTTGAAGAAGAAAGTTAATGAGAAGATGATTTCATGAACAAGAAGCACGATCGTCTGATAAAAAGCAATGATGTGCTGAAGAGAGACTTTGTCGTTTCGAAGTATATGATCTCTTTTAATCCTTTTTGTCATATTTTTGGTGTTCATGATGAAATAGATAGAATCTTATTACACATTCTTTGGAATGGATGTTATTTTTTTTAAGATGGGATGATATGAAATTGTTGGTTCTTATATTATTGAGCTCTTGTGGTTGATAGTTAGTTATAGTTGAATGTAGATTTTGGCAATGAATTTTAAATTGAAATGTGAAATATTAATATATATTACTGCAGAAAATACTAATATATATTATACAATAATTGAAGTAAAAAGTTCTTTATTTACTACGCCAATTATAAAATAACCGAAGTTAAAGGCATTCTTTTACTTCACTGACCCCCACATTTGGATCATAATTAGAAAAAAACGAGATAGACTTCGGTTATTAGGATATTAGACTTTGCATAAAAAGCGAAGTCTAAAGTATACCTTTTATTACACGAACATAGACTTCGGTAATTATAACGTTTTTACTTCAGATATTTTCCAAAGTATTTGACGTTTATTCTTATAGTGATCGCTGCAATAATAGAACTTAAATTCATAAGTAATTCACATGGCCACATCAACAGAAATGTATGACCTTTACCAAAACAAACACGATCAAAACCATATAGACATCATTGTGGTCAAACATTGGTAACTTTTTTAAAAATAAAATTTTTCGAGGAATTTGTTCAAATGATAATATTTTAAAATTCTTGAGTTTGAATGATTTTACTGAAATGAGTTTTTGCATAATACTTTTAATACCTCGGACGTTTAATCAAAACTATGAACCCATTATCATAACTGTTTTGTTTGAAAACCATTTACAAAACAATATTTTGAAATATCAAATCTAATCGATAAACGATATTATCAAATGACCTTATAAATATATATCATCATCACCATCACGACATACAGGGTAACCACATCTGGCAACGCCACACCATCATGAATAACAACGCACATGGTAATCTGCGGCCATGCCCCTTAGCATCGACCCCTAGGGGTTTCGCCAAACCATCCCCGGGTGGAAAACCACTTGTACTCGCACTAATAATTACCACAGATCAACTGTCACATTAGTATAACGTCATAGAATAATACAATTAAATCAGACTATGTAGTCACAACATTTAGGTGTACAACCAAAATTCACTAACAAGAATGGTAACGATTAATAAAATGTCAATAATATCCATACAGGATAAACAACCCAGTGCAAAATTACTAATACAATAGTTAAAGTTCACAGTCGTCACTAGCGGACCATATGACTATATCAACAGAAATAAAACGATCGATAAAGAGCGATGATACAGCTGTAACAATGGAGGCCACGACGGACCGTACTCGGTTCCACACATTCACTGTTCGTACACATCATGTACCGAACTCCAGAGGTCACGATGGACCATATCTGGTTCCACATATTCACTGTTCGTACACATCATGTACCGAACTCCAGAGATCACGAATGACCGTACCTCGTTCCACATATTCATTGTTCGTACACATCATGTACCGAACTCCAGAGGTCACGACGGACAGTACTTGGTTCCACATATTCACTGTTCGTACACATCATGTACCGAACTCCAGAGGTCACGACAGACCGTAACTGGTTCCACACATATACATTGTTCATACACATCATGTACCAAACTCCAGAGGTCACGACGGACCGTACCTGGTTCCACAACCTCATTTCACCACATGTAAAGATCATCTCAAGACACTACCACGAAATAATACACCTTATTACAATTATGTCCAACCAATCAACAATACACCAGAATACTTAGCCAAGTATATAATCAATCCGATCCAATTATCATAATCATCACGGTACCTCACTCAAGATCAACTACGCACAAAACAACAACACGGTTAACATCATCAACACAAATTCACAACTTTAAACAAGCAAATATATCATCGATACAATCAACGTTCGAAATAATCAATTGACATGAATCATATCCATAAAGGCAAACCAAGTCATCTTAAACCCAACACGTAACCTCTATTCGTAAGACACAAATTGTATAAGCAAGATACTTGCCTCAATAATCGATACTGAAACTCCGACGAATACGGCACAATCGGGAAAACCTTGAACATCTACAATCCTCTGTGAAAAACAACTAAAATGCAATTACTAAGAGTATAACAACTGAAAACAACAAGAAATACCCCCAAGAATCAAAGAGAAAACCGTTGAGTCATTTAATCGGACATTAAATGCTCAAGGCTTTCTTAAAACACAAAAATCATGGTTGGACTCAAACAAATTCGAGAAATGGATATATAATCCTTAGAACATGATTAATAACATCATATAACATTAACTGATTCATCAAAATCGGACTAGAATCGAAATCAAGAAGAAAACCCCAAAAAATAGTTGAAAGAGGATTTACAAGGAATTACCTCAATTCGGATGAAGAATTAATGAAAGGTGATGTTTAACATGATCAAGACCTCAAAATATGATGATAATATGCTCAATGATTGAAATCCTCTTCAAATCGCCCAAAAACCGAGAGAGAGAAGTGAAATGGGCTGAAAAACGCGACTGTTCTATTTATACACCTGGACAAAACGGTCCAGCAAAACGGCTGAATTAGAGCCGTGTTCCAGCGCCGTATTTGGATAGAAAGCAAAATGAAAAACCTTAAGGAAATGGCTAAACAAAACGGTGAAGATTAGCCTCGTGTTTAGCCCCGTGTTTCAACAGACGCTATTTAGCAGTATACGCTGACAGTATATACTTTGCTATTTCGACCATAACTCCTTCGTTCGGACTCCGATTGACTCACTGTTTGAAACATTTGAAATCTACCTTGATGCTCTATGACATTGAAAAGTTTCAAAATTTGTAGACTTTATAAATCCCGGTGGTTATCATACAAAGTCGACCCAAATGCACAACAACGATACTCCTCGACAAAACAACGACCAATCAACATGCAACGAAACATTAACGGACAACACCAACGATCCAAATTGAAAACAAAAAAATAACAAAGCACGACATATGATTACATAAATATAGGCACCACATATCCGCTTTACATCGTATATACGATAACACGATACCAACACATATCAATCAACGAGTAAATAATACCAACCGCTCGACAACAGACAAACAGTATACTGCATAAAATGACAAAAAATTCACGATAACCGGAAATAAAAATCTTGGGTATTACATTGTAATGGTGGTGCCAGGACCTATAGAAGACGAGGCAAAGTTGAGTGTGGTTTTTCTTGAGCCAATAGAAAAAGAAATGGAGAGAGGACATAACACATTGCTGAATTTCAATAAATCTTTGTGTCGCTTACTTTCAGTATTTTCGTTTATCATTATCGAAGAAAATACAAACTTTATCAACACCATTATTCAACCCCCTTCTAGTGGAATTATTCACTCTACAACATGATCCTGGCCACATATGCAATTTTGAAGAGTTGCATGTAGTCAAGAATCTGACTTATGAGGAGATACCTACAGCTCTTTTGGAGCCTAAGGTACATCGGTTACGAAACAAAGATGTTAAACTGGTGAAAGTTTAATGGAGTCGTCATGGTACAAATAAGGCAACTTGGGAACGTGAAGAGGAGATCCGTTTCCAACATCATTTTTCAAGGTATGTAACGTAATTTTAGAGGACGAAAATTTTGGTTAAAGGGGGGTAGGTTGTAACGCCGCGATTTCGCATAAACATTTATTGTGAATTATAGAAATATGTTCCATTTTATTAAATTAATGCCCGAGTAATTTATCGTTTAATTCATTTTATTTTCATGAGCATGCAAATACATTAATTTCATTGCAATTCATGTCATTTCATCTCTCATTTTATTTCATCGTGTTTCATCTCGTCAATTCTAGGCCTAGGTCGAATTTCATTCAATTATGCCCAAAAATAGTACTTAGCCTATTACTATACGAATAATAAGTATTATTATTATTAATATTATTACAGTTACCATTATTATTTTAGTTTATTTAAGCCCAACTATTTTAATTAATCCAATATTATAATTATTACTTTAATCCCAATTATTATCCATTTTCATTATGGCCCAATTAATAATGAATTTAGAAATATATTTTACTTTAAGTCCTATTGAATGAGTTGGACCAAGTCATTTTCCTAGCCCAATTAAAATTATACCCTAAACCTAACTCCAATAGTATAAATATTGTATTTTATACTGCAACCGATATACTCAATACACAAAATTTTTACTAAAACAAAATACTCCTGCAAATCATCTACCCTATGTTCATCTCCTTCAGATCTTCTTTTCAATCATCAAAGGTAAACTTCAGCTTTACTGAGAGTTTTTATTCTTAGTTTTATTTTTATTTTATGTTCATGATCAAAACCTAACCTATCGACCCTTCAACCTCTGAATTTCCTCAACCCAGTGTAAATCCCAATCCGAGTTATGTAAATCTATAAACTCAATTCATCAGCAATTCCCCCGAACGTAGATCCCAAATTCAGAAATTGAAATCATAACAACCATAACATCTCTGCCGTCTCCGGTCAGAGCACCCAGAGCCATCACATCTGTTCAATCAGACCGAATTAGTCATATCACCCCATCACCAACCTTCTTCCTTGGCCAAATCAGAATCGAGCCTCAAATCAACACTCAAATCCCAAAACAAAATCACCATTGTGATTTCTTCATCATAAATAGTACCCCGGCCCGAACTCACGCCATGAATCCGCACCGAACCAGAAATTTGAATTCCAACAAACATAATATCTTTATCCCGGCTTCAAACTCATCGGTCTTACCTTCAGTCGGCTTGTAACACCCCCAGAGTCATCCAACAATATTACAGTGCCGTGGGCCCCGAGAACCCACAAGGCTAAAAGATATTTTTACAAACATTCACTACACCATATATTGCTTTCAACGACATTTTTTTGATGTTACAAGCAAAAGTGTAGCCTTAGATGCCTTAAAATTGGTCAAATTTGATGTAAGGCTTCATATTTTTTTAACGTTATTATTGATATAAATTTGTGTTACCATAGACTAAATTGAATATCTACGCTAACACAAAATTTAATGTAGTCGTTGCCATTTTTAAAAAGTGTAACTAAACACTAAAGAGGAAGAATCTTTTGGTCTCCTTCAATTTCTTTATTTATTTTATGGCTGTCTAAATGGTTCCCAGTTCTCGGTTAGAACCGGAACCACGAGGTTCCGGTTAACCGAGAACCATATTAACGGTTCTCCGTTAGCATTTTCGTGGATAAATCGGTTTTTAGTTTAATCGATAACCGATCGGTTCCGAACCTAGAACCGCGAATAATTAATAAATATTATTATATTAATTATTATTTATTAAATAATAATTTTAATCTTTATTTTTTTTGCCTAACCCTAAAAATAAATCTTCCAGAGTCCAGAAGACTCTCTCAATTCTTCTCCCTCAGCTCGACGGGACCCGACCACAGCTCCCCCGTCAGTCTTTCCCGCGCCGAGCCTCCCGCAGTCTCTCCACGGTTCAACCGCTCCACGCCGCGCCTCCCTCAGTCCCTCTCGCTCTCAGTTTCCTATGGCCGTCCGCTCACAGCATCCCCAGTCTCTCGGCAGTCGGCTCTCCCCGATTAACTCTCCTCCCGTCGCTCGCCCCGGCCTCCTCACTCTCACTCTCAGGTTAGTTATTTGCAGTCAACTCCCCTCTCCTCCCTTGGATTTGATTTTTTATTTTCTGTTAATGTAAAAAAGTCCCAAATCTCAGATTCCTAAATTGATGTCGCCCCAGGCTTAATTTGCATCTTCTAATTGAAGCAGTGTGGTGATTGACATTTTTATCTGATTCCTCTGTAATTTCAAATGATTTTTTTTCTATTTTTTTTTTATGTATTGCTATTAGAAGTGTGGTAATTTTGCTGTGTTGACATTTTTATCTGACTGACATTTTCTTTAATTTGCATCTTCTAATTGATGCAGTGTGGTGATTTTGATTTTCAGTCCCAAATATCTCAGATTTTTTTTCTAATTTTTTTACCTTTAACAAATCTCAGAATCAAAACGGTCTTTGAAGCTTTGAGAGTAGAAGTTGTTCACTATCTCCATTGTTCCATACTTTTGAAACTTGATAATCCATACTTAAATGCCCCGACTATCTAACTTTCCGAATACTAACATGTAGACTTTGTAAGTCTCAAATACTTTTATCATTGACAATCTTGAAGACTGTGATTATGGGTTAGCCATCCTATTGCTGGGTGAAGATGTTACACAATATTTTGTTTTACTCAACTATCCAAGTTATCCGAGTATTAACACTTCTTGACACATTGTGCATATGGCTCGGAGGATGGAGGCGGGAATATTGGTGTTCTAAACTAACTCCTACATTATTGCTTCCTAAACTAACCCTTACTACACAATTGGCTTTAATTTCATATTTAATTGTATCAACATTAATATGAAATTCTAACCATTATTTTCATCCTCTGTAAACACTAATGTGAAAACTCCTTTCTTCACAAAAGTTATGTTGTTCCTTTTAGAAAAAGCATAACATTCTCGATAAGAGTGAGTTTCTATAGTTTCTTTTGTTTTATGTATGAATACACCAGAAATAAAAAAGTACTATAACTGTTATTTGAGGTTTTATTTTCCAACTCACTCTTTTTGAATCTCGGCACTAGATTCCTTTTAGAGAATTGTATTTTGCCCAGTTAATGTTAATGTATGGCTATTGATAATGCCAATAATGCCCCTCAATGCTCCTTAAATTAACATCTTGTGCCCAAATGAATCGCTAATATCCTTACAGATGTTGTCTACCATTTTTCGGATTATAAAAATAATTAATTACTACTTA
The DNA here is from genome assembly GCA_033398695.1 of Orobanche coerulescens. Lineage (NCBI taxonomy): Eukaryota > Viridiplantae > Streptophyta > Magnoliopsida > Lamiales > Orobanchaceae > Orobanche > Orobanche coerulescens. The sequence continues at coordinate 137,751,481 of CM065805.1, read as the reverse complement.
TCGAAAAAAAATGTTTTCCATAACAATAAACGGTAAGGAGCGATTACAGTCTCGGTACCAACCTGCAAAACAAATCCAATGAAATAATGTGGTGGAGTTTGTCCCTTCTAGCTTCTGGATTGGTACTCATTTATACATCACCATGGGACAAATCAAGCCTTGATCTATACTGTTCATATCATATCAAACCGGAAAATAGTTTAAAACCTTGAGTAGAAAAAACTTAAGATTGTATCCTAAAGCAATGTGATTGGATACTTTAATAACTGTCCATTTTTTTATTTTTCATTTTGAACATAGTTTTTTCTTTTTTTACACTTCTAAGAGTGACTTAAGATAAATTTTAAGCATTTTGCTTAAGATCCTAAGTTGGATTCATCAAACCCATACATATTATAAGGCTGACTCCTTATTTCCAATTATCATTAGCATTTAATATAATTCAAACTCATTCCATATAAAACACTCTCAAAATTGGCTCTTTCCACAAATCAAAACTCTTTGCTCACACCATGATCCCGATATTCAAGCTCGTCACAATGATCTATTGATAGTAAAATCACTAAATTTTGGTACAGATTATTCGAATTCAAGCAAAATTCAGGTTCGATATCTCAGTTCACGCAAATTTCAGTTTTGATTTCTCAATTCAAGCATCGGTTCTCAATTTTCATTATCTTCCTCTGCATTATTAATTGAGTTTTGATTGATTTTCTGCTTCCGGTTTTAGATTCAATGGAGTGTCAACAAATTACTCTTCCTTCATCTATCGATTCTTCTAATCCTTCATATGTGCATCTACCGATTCTTCTTCGCTTTCAAGTACAGGTTATAATCTTTCTTTTATTTTCTGTTTATGTAGTGCTTGTTTCATTTTTTTTTTGCTATTTATGTGATAATGTGTATGAAATGGGTACTATTATCACGTGTGTTATGTATTTAAGTATATTGTTTATGCAATTTGTTCATTTGATTGTATTTTCATGATGTACATGTATTTATACAATAATGTGTTATGAAGTTGGTACTATTACCATGTGGAATCTATGATCTGGAACAATTATCTGTTTTTTATTTCATTTTGTTTGTATTTCGCTTTACAATTGTTGTTATTGATCCATCCAACCGTAGAACTTGGAAGGATTTGGTTTTCAAGGATTATGATGTTGTATTTCAATTCTATAAGAGCCATGCATACAATCTTGGGTACAACATTCGTAATTGCTATGCTACTCCTCGTACGGGTTATCCTAAAGAGTTGTTGTATTATCTTAAATTTGTATGATACAAAGAAGGTGTTAAAAGAGAATATAAGAACTCGGGAAAAATTTGATTTTCATCTAATGTTAGAGTATGTTGTCCCTCCTTTTTGAAGGCTGATTGAATATATCTCTTCAAGTTTACAAGATAAAAGAGTGGCGTGAGGAGCATAACCATGACTTCATTGTTGCTGAACATGTTCACATGCTTGCTGCTAGGCACATTGATGCTGGTCAAGCTGTTCTTATTGAAAATAGTATTAAATGTGCTGTGCACTTCGGAAGACTTTTGAAACTATGACTGTTGCTGGTGGTGGTAGCGAAAACCTTCATTTTATGAAGACTGATTTGAAAAACTGGATCAATACAAAAAAGGAAAATTGAAATGCTTCCTGGAGAACGTACGATGTTGAGTAGTTAGCTTCGAGAACAACAAAGGTTGAATCCAGTGTTCTATTATAACATGTAAGTCGATGCGGATGAAGTTATTTCTTTCGTTTTCTGTGGTGATTCGTGAATGATTGCTGATTACAAACTTTTTCGGGATTTTGTTAGTCTCGACACTACCTTCCAAATCTAACAATGCACATTGTCCGTTAGGTATGATTCATGTCTCTTAGTGATTATGTATCTCTTTTTTGTCATGATTGTTTGTACCTCTCCCATTATTGTACCAACTTAAGTTTTATATGTTTATTTCTGTTTTTAGTTTCGGTTCTTTTATATATTCTCTATTATTGTATATCAGGTATCTTTGTTGGTTTTAATCATTGTTGGAACAATATGCAACCTTAGATTAGAGAGTGTGGGTGGCGGGTGCATAAGGTTTGCAACTATTATGGACTCTTTTCGACTTATATGAAATATGTATGCACAATCTAAAATGTAGCGGAATAATAATGCTCAATAACAGATAATCACTATAATATAAAGAGCAGTGCACACATATGTAAGCCTAGTACTATATGACAGATATTGATAGAATGATGATATTTAAGGCAGTATAATGTCTAATGCAGGTATGGATTAACTACGCACTGTAAATTAAGTAAAGAAGGTGTAGTAAATGTGCATCATGATTTTAGCGAGGTTTGGGATAATGTCCCTAGTACCAGTTACGGATCCTCGACCTTCAATTGAAGGACTTGAGTGCTAAACCACTGCTATTTTATTGAATAACAATATAGAGTCTTTACTACTTAGTAATCTTTATATGTCTTACGGCCCTAGTCATCCGACTAGTCCACCCAAGCTCCTCACTCAGAATTTCAAAAATCCCTAGTCTCCTCAACTAAGAACCCAAGCTCCTCACTCAGAATTACAACGACACCAGTTTCATCAACTAGGTCACCTAAGCTCATCACTTAGGATATCTCACACACAAGTGATGATAGATCCAACTATCTCGCTATATCCCTCAACAGATTGATAAAACATTACAAAAGATTGAACTATGAAATTCTCTCAAACAAAACAGTTTACACATTATGCAAGAGAATTTATATTTCCTTTAAAGCTTAGAATGTCTGAGATTTGTCAACACAAATTTAAAAAAAAATTGTCTGAGATTTATGCTAACAGTCTTGAGCCTCTGATCGACAAGGACATTTTTTTTCAATTTGTGTTAACAGTCTCGAGCCTCTGATCATTTTAACAATGTTCATGATCACTTCATCTGCAATGGACCTTGTGTAACATTTGTAGAATGGATTTATAATGTTACATCATTGAAAGATAGTAATATCATAGATTCTGAACTAGATACCAGATAGGAAGTAGTAAAATATAAATGCAGTAGATCAGGAATAGAGTTAGATATTGGTGTCCTATTTATTGTAGATTTTAGATGGCCTTGGTTGATATTTTAGATGGCCATGGTTGATGAGTACAATTCTACTTATATATTAATTTGGAAAACAATCATATCAAAAGAGATAGTAGAAATAATAAGACTCAATTGCACATGTCAACAACCTTGGCCGGCATCCTCGTACCATCCCAACGCCCGCTCGTCTGGCTGAACATAACCTGAAATCCATAACAAGAATTTCCCCAAAATGGGTCCCCAAAGGGGTTAGCAATTACGCTAGTACAAGTATTCAAGTCAAACCAATCGCTTACATATTTCATAGTACAATGCATCAAATCATTGCGAAAACCAAAACCAGACATGTCTTTTCCGGAAACAAATAGTCAATCAATTTGCCTAGGACCGGGACGAAGCCACGAATCCCACTCGAGGCCTCTAAGGACCCTCCCGAGCTGGCTGCGAAACAAACTAATGAATCCAGAACGAAGCCATAGATTCCCTCGAGGCCCCGTCGGACCCTCCCGAGGTGAGTAAAGCACACACAATATACATTGCCATTTCAAGTTAAGCATAAAGGTTTCCAAAAATACTTGTCTTGAATAATTGACGACGCAACGAATGGAAAGGAAAGTCACCGACGAATGCTAGGAACCAACGAAACCGAACCTAACGATTAGAAGAATACAATCACAACCATTTCTAAACAAATACGGAATTGGAATACACCCAAAAACCCGCCTACGATTCATGTATATTCGTATAAAAACGACAACGAGGGCAGACCACAACCAAACCTTCTCGATTCCGTAAAAACCACGAAATATACCATGAATCCATAGGAAAACTAAGAATACCAACAAGATTAATCATATTCATCATTAATTAATCAACAAAACGGAACGAATCGGACAAAAACGCGAAAACCCCCAAATCTTTCCAAAAGTAGGGTTCTAAAGATATAACCTTGATTCGCTGGATCAAGGGATGTTATAGGATGATTGATCAATGATATAACCTCTAGAACTTTGTGAATTTGTTGTTCAACAACATGGCTCCATGATAACCACACCTCTAGCCACGGAAGAGAAGGAAAATAATGAGAAAAATGGTGAAAAACCCGTCTACAGGGCCTTAAATAGGCTGCCTCTCGGCAGAGTTACGTACGTAACCGGCCATGGCCGAGACACTGCCCAAAAATGTCGGCAGTGTTACGTACGTAACTGGCCAAGGCTTACGTACGTAACTGCCGAGCCCTTCTGACCGTAACTCGGCCAGGGCTGGTCTGGGCCCAACCTGCCCGGCCATGACTCGGCCGGGACCAACTCCGACGGCCCGGACGACCCCGAAACCCAAACCTGAATATGAATCAAAGATAAGGTTACGAAGTACTCGCAAAGACGAATTCGAGCACTAAGAGAACACACGATTCCGACCACCCGAAGGCTCGAAATTCGACAACAGAAAGTAATTACCCCAAACTTTAGGAAATTATGAAAATGGCCCAAAACGTCCGAAATACACGATACACGATCGAAACACCAAGTCGAAGCTCGCAACATGAGTAATAACATTAAATGAACTTACTAGAAACTCGAAACAACAGTTTCGGACGAGATTCGTAAAAATCGAACTCAAGTACGGAAAAGCCGCTTAAGAACACGGAACTCAACAAAACGATTTCGAAACGAACTCGGATGACAAAATGTGCAGAATTAAATACTCTCGGAATGATGAAAAGATCACGAACAAGTCATCAAAATGGCTCCCGCCAAAAAAAAAGAAAATTACCGAAGTCCGAAATTGCGGGTATTACAACTACACGGAAAAATCACATAACGCACAAGCCCGAGTGAACCATAAAAACCCAGGGCACTAATATTAGTCAAAGGACAACTCGAATGACGTGATAAAAACATGACTCGAGTCGACCCAATTGCCTAGGTTTTCTCAACCTAAGCTCTGATACCATATTCTATAACACCTCCAGAGCCATCCAAGAATATTACAGCGTCGTGGGGCCCGAGACGGAACCCACAAGGTTAAAAGACATTTTCGCAAATATTTATAAATGCCCAAGAGGTTAACGATGGTCTTATCTATTAAAAACATTCGAAGACTTTATAAAACTCGGTTATCAAAATTGTCGTAAAATTTTATTTGAAATGACAAGGCCAAACAGCCGAAACTCAATAGTTTAGAAAACGATTTTCCAAAATAACTCAAGTTGCCAAAAACTAAAAGGGCTTTTAAGAATACTCAGGCAGCGGAAAGGACAAATAATTTAGAATACTCTAGCAGCGGAATACAATGTATAATCAGAATACTCGATTCACAAAAACATGCCATAGCCAGTATCCTCCGGGAAGCTCATCTCTTCACGACTGCTACAAGATCGATAACCCAAGAACCTAAAAAGAAATCCCACGACGGGGTCAGCCATAATATCCAACAATGATAACAATCACGTTGCGTCAATAATTACATACTAATTAAAATACTAAGTAAGAATACGACCAATATAATCTTACCACCGTAACGTTACCAACTCGTGATAACCCTTACCAATGTAATCTTTACCAAAATTCACATCTCAAATCCTAAAGAACACAATAAACGCATACCCAATCATCTATACTGTACCTCAAGCAACACCCAAGGCTCGCAAAACATCATAACTTATTGATACGAAATATTATATCAACTCTGGCCAATTCAATACATCAATAACATCAATAAATATCAACATGATAATCGATTTTCCATCCAAAGACGAGAAACAAGGAGAAGATACAAAACATACCTCGAATTACGAAATGCCACGACGAATCATGTTAATCTAATCCGAGATCAGATCAATACCACATACGGACATGGTCCTAACACAAGACCTAAAAATGCATACTCATATGACAACGTCAATATGCTCAAAACAAAAACAACAATGTATACTCAATAGAAATCCCATGATCCAGCGCCTATCAGCATAGATCCCAAGATGATCTTATTAGATCAACACGAGGTGGATAACCAACAATATACATATGCACAACAACACATGGTAAAAGCAATGATCCGAATCCACATGATTCCATCGATACAACACAGGGTAATCCAATGATCCAGCGCCCTCAGCATAGATCACACGATCCCATCGGATCAACACAACACACACAATACGACTATGCATACACATATGCAAATCAATATGTTCATCAACATGAACAACATATGAATCAATAACATGAACGACACTATGCATGATCGAAATCATCCACATTAAACAAAAATAAAAATAGGATACTTGCCCCAAGTCCTTCGAGAGCAAACTCGATCTCAAAACCATCACCGACTATTATCCTCAATGTTCGACGATCCAATATATCACGGACCATAGTTAATTCACATCCTCGTATTTACCACAATATACCCTCGATACCAAGTATACCAATAACAAATGTAAATCATATACATTATTATTTAACTCCTAAAAATCGGAAAAACACATACAATCCAAATCTCCAGAGTCCACGAGCGCCTTGGTCCTGGCCAAAGAAATTCACGAACATACTCAAACTCGACCGCAACATATAATTCTAGTCGACGATTATAACCAACGATCAATGATCACAACCTATTGAAATAATCAGACATTCGATAATAATCAATACCTGATATAGCCAATCAATCGAACTCAATGGCTCAACAATTCCTCGATCATATACAAAACCAAATAGTATAACTCACACCATCACGAACTCATATCCATAATACGAACCCAATCAGATAATCGCTATTAACAATCAATATAACCAATCAACAAACCCCAGCTATTTCACAATATCTCAAATAACCACAAGTCTAAACAAGCCCACTCAAACAATTATGAATTCACAACCACAATACGATTACGGAGATGAATGTAAAGGAAATCATATTCGATGATCAATTACAATCTTTTCGGATTCTAAATTGTTTCTCATGATTCGTATTTCATCAAGAACATACGAATTCTACCACTACAATCAACACAACCTAACGAATAATCGATCTTCATATCGAAAAATACCGATAATCCAACATACAATCGTCTTGCTATGTTAAATTCATCAAGAAATTCTTCAAGAATACTAAGTGATTTGAAGCCATGTTCATAGTCATTAAAACAACACAATCTTATATCCTTTAACATGTAGGTAATCGTCCAACTCATAATCCAAGGAATATATTATCGTATCCTTCAACATACAATTCACATCACCTCAAGAATCATAACAACAACACCATAATCATCTTCGTATGAATCATTCGTCAACAATAGCATAAAAATCCGAATTCAAGGTGTAGAGTTCAACAACATATCTTAAGAACATGAACAACACCATCAAACACCTCAAGGATCATCGATATCTTCATATGCGAGACTCAAATCCATGTTTCCAAGCTTATAATCGAGTTGGAAGAGGTTTATTCTCACAAACGCACTCAGAACGACAAAGTTGGGGGAAGAACATCGATTTTCTCTCGTGAAGAAATGAAAGGCCGAACCTTTATTTATAATCTGCACTGCTCATTACATACGTTATCAACCACCATTAACGTACATAATGCTCCTTACGTACACTACAGGTCCTTCGTAGCGTACGTAACATCATTCCAGAACTCGCTGTCTTGATTCGTTCGATCGCTTACGTACGTAATACATAGGCCATAGCGTACGTAATACATACGTTGACTTGCTACAGTAAGTGTCCATTTAAAGTACGTAATACACTACTCATAGCGTACGTTATCGAGGAGTTGACTCGTCCATGCACGTTCTGCGCCAAAAGCTGCCGACCACGGGACCACTTGTTGGCCAGAGCCTGATCCTGCCTGATATGAACTTTACGTACATTAACCTATCCACTTAACGTACGTAATAGTTATGCACCTCACGTACGTTAACTATCCTTTTTAACGTACGTAATCCTTGTGCATTAGCGCACGCTAAGTACACATCGTAGCGTGCGCTAATGTGGTTGTACTTAGCCATTCCACTGTTCTAATCCATCATCTCGACATGCGGAATACGTATACACGACACACTATATCCTCAACTACAATTATCGACCAAGTACGATAATTATACAAATACAGATGTCTCAGTCCTTCATTTATTTTATCCATACTGTACAGATTCCACGTTGTACAACATGACTCAGATAAAATAATGTTAAACAATAATAGTAGAAATTCCGGATATTACACCAGTTGTCCTTCCGCACTACTCATCTGTAGCTAAGGTTTATTAGCTGCATATTATAAAGCTGAAGAACTCACTTGATTAAGGAAAAGAGTTTAATAAGTCTATTCATCCGCACCCCCCTCTAGACTTATTCCTGATGACTTGTGACCTACAGCTGTAGCTTTATTTTCGTCCAGTTTTGCGATATTTATATGGGGCAGGCATGTATTCGTTGTAACTGATTATTAGGCATACTGTTGATTACGTCTCACAGGTCTGGGAGGCTGAGGTTTCCGCTGTTTATGATAAGAACTTGGGGGCGAAATAGCAGCTTTTGCTATACGAGGAGGGGCAACTGTAACCTTTGCAGGACTCTGGGCCTCTTCGGGTTTAGGAATGGATTCTACTCCCATGACGAACACTGTATTAGATTTTCCCTTATGGGAGAACGAGTCGTATCCTAAGCCACATTTATTGTGGGTGTGCTGCCTAGTGCTTAGAATATTTTCCATCCTTCTAGAAGATTTTAAAACGATTTCAGGATGGTCTCGAGTTCTTCTTCTCGTTTCTCGAGAGTTTGTACTTTAGCTTCGAGTAAAGGATAATAATTTGTCTTGTACTCACTATGAGACTTCGCCTCATTTAAATCTTTTGCAAGTTGATGATTGCTTTCCATGAGTTTTTCATTAGTGACTTTGCTATTTTCGCAAACTAAAGATATATTTTCATAGTTGTTTTCAAGTCATATTCGTCTTTCAGCTCCAGGTTTAAAATGGTGAGCTGTATATTTTCTTGCTTGAGTGTCTCGTGCGCTATTTGAATGTTTTTTAATTCATTCATCATGTTTTCAAAAGTATGCGATGCGTTGATTGGAATAGTTGAATTTGAGCTTACCTCATCATCGCTGTCATCATCATCCTCTACTTCTTTCGCCATAAATCACATACAGTAAAACCTCTCTAAAGTCATATCCTTAGGAACATAAAAAAATATTCCTAAATGGAGGTTATTCCTAAATAGAGTTTTAAGAAGATTTTTTTTTAAATTTTAAAGTGCATGTATAATATATAAATATTATAATTAGTAGATACATGTATGTAATATATTGTAAACTTAGGAATTAGGCAAGAAAATTGTTTATGCTTTAACCGATGAAGAAATCATTGAAGGAATTAGGCAAGAAAATGAGAAAAATAATCTGGAGGATGATAGCATAGAAGTACAAAAAATTTCATGTGAAGAAGCTTTAAGCTTACTCGACAAGTTGGAAATGTTTTGGATTCAACAAGAAGGTGGTCATTTGGACGAGCTAATGGGTACATGCAAGTTGAAAGATATGGTTACAACATAAAATCTTAAATCTTTGTCACAATCAACCTTGAACAAGTATTTTAGATCAACATAAATCTATTGTAAAAATTATATATATATATATATTATGATTTATTCCTAAATGGAGGCGTATTTTCTTATGTTGGGATTTAAAAATATATGAATTATGACAATATGGAGTTTATTCCAAATTCTAACTAGTCCCAAGTTGGGACCATAAATTTTTATTCCTAAATAAAGTTTATTCCTTAATAAAGTATTCTTTTTTAGAGGTTTTACTGTATATGATTTATCCTCAATTTCATCATCGGAGGAGTCACTGTCAGTGATCGCCTGTAGGCACTCCTCGGTCTTTTTCGATGCGGGCGAGGCTTCTGATTCACCAATTAGGGCCTTAAGCTTGTTTCTCCAGACATATCTTGTAACACCCCAAACTAGGCAGATATTACAGTGCCGTGGACCCCCGACTGGGACCCACCAGGCGAATGAAAATGAATGAATTACACAGGGTAAATGTAGTACCGAACCACATTACAACATTAATTACTCCGATGAGGAGTTTCATACAACACACCCATGATATTACAGAATACATGTATATTTTATATAGAGATAAAATATACAACACTGAGTAAAATGAGTATTCAAACGGAATGTCTGCAGCGGAATAAAATGAAGGAAACATAAATGACTGAAAAGACTGGGGGCCCTACTAGTATCATTGGGACTCCTCGCCGTCAACATGCTCTCCCCGTGCTTTTGCCTTGCCATGACCTGAAAAACAATATCCCCCAACGGGGTTAGTTACACAGAACAACAATCCTCAAGAGTTAAATACACACAATCCTGTCGAAACATACGCAATCAAACATGCTATATGAATCAACTAACAGTACAGCTCAAAGGAATGGCGCCACACTACGTCCGGGATAGAAATGTGTCCGTGTACAAGCCACCAATGAGTATCGATCGAATACACGTGTGGTCTTGTACCTAATCAGTCTCACGAAGCAATCGACTCGTATGCAGAGTCCAATATGAGGCTAACAACCAACACACGACTTAAATGTGCCTGACATGAAAATCCTACACATACCAACCGGCACGCCAGTATGACCCGGAATGCCACGATATAACAAAAGTGACATCGAAAATGAATAATGACTCACCAAGATGAAATGATGGTGAAATGAATGACAGATTAATGAAATGATTGGAACCGTCGTTCCTCGTGAATGAAGTAATTAAGTGATAATTACAAGTTTTAAAATGGTTAGTACCTTATGAATGAATTATGATTGGAACCGTCGTTCCTCGTGAAAGGAATGAATATCCTTTTAACTGAGTAAGAATTAACTTACACAACATCGATGAAGAATGTCCGTCCATGAACAACGTCCTAAATGAAATGTCGGTCGCTCGAACAACCTTGAATAATACAATTACCAATAATTCATTCAATACACGCATCAAACACGATTATAACCAACTCAAACGTCGATACAACAATATCCAAACTCGTAGGTGCACTCTAACGAATACGTTGAAAATATCCTTCCCGTTGGTTACAACCAAACCCAAATTATCGAAACCAACTTTCAAATGATTGATTCAAAGCAGCAAAACAATATCAATGGCATCAATAATCCAATAGGAATCCACAATTCAAGATTACAACAACATCAATCGGAAATCCCCAAATTAACCGAAGTCAACCCCAAGGGTTCTTGAAATAAATCCCCAAAATAGCCATTAAATCCATAGGAATATATTTATCCAAGGTAGATAATCCATATCTAACATATTCCAATAACAATCCAAGCTTACACGAAGAAATCGGAAGGAAAAACCCAAAAAACCGAAATTCTAGATCCAAGAGATTAATACCTTTGATTTGATGTTTTGGAGATGATGAAGTGATGATTAATCCAACTCAAAGACTTGAAGATGATGATTGATGATTACACCTCAAAGAATACTCTCCAAATTGCTCCAAAACGTCCGGAACCGATGAGAGAATGAGAAGAAATGACAAATGCCGAAATCTGGGCTATACTGTCCAATTTATAGAGATTCCAGTTTAGCGCGCTCTAGTCCCAGTTCTTAGCGTGCGTTAACGGGTGTCTTGGTAAGTCCAGTACTCACTGTCCGACAACGGTAGCGCGCGCTACATACCTTCTTGTAGCGTGCGCTACAGCTGAACACTTGGCGTGCGCTAACCCCAAAATGTTAGCGTGCGCTAACCCCAAAATGTTAGCGTGCGCTAACGAATTATCTGATGCCCAGTACTGGAGTCCAGAACCTTCTGTCCTCTGATCTGATCGGGGTAGCGTGCGCTACAATCAATATTTAGCGTGCGCTACAATATCGACACAGACGCTTAAAAACCACTCATAGCGTGCGCTATGAATTAATCAATGCATCCAAGAGCCACCGGACTCAACTCGATCCGACCCGAGCGCGCGCTATACCGATCGCATAGCGTGCGCTACTCCGCCTACTAGCGCGCTACTTACCATTCGTAGCGGCGGCGCTACTTACACCCAACCGCACCCGGCCTTCGGATCGCCCGCTTGAAACATACTAGCGTGCGCTAGTGTTGAGAGGTAGCGTGCGCTACCCGTACTCAATTAGCGCATGCTAAATAGATTATGTAGCGTGCGCTACTCCTCACACACAGCACACTATGAAATGACAATGATGGTAAACACCGCACGATTCTCCAACTAGATTGATGATGAATGACGATTGATACACGATACAATTACTCTGAACGATGAATACAATGATTGAATATGAATGACAAATGATCATTAATGAGTGAAAAATACTGAGTGACAATTACTGAATGATAAATACTGAATGATAATGACTGAATTACAACTGGGTATCACATACACCCCCCTTAAAAGAGTTTCGTCCCCGAAACTAAGGGTCAAACAACTCGGGATAACTCTCCTGCATACTATCCTCGATTTTCCAAGTAGCCTCTTCGACTCCGTGTCTAGACCACTGAATTTTAACCAAAGGAATTGTCTTGTTCCTCAACTGTTTGATTCGCCGCTCTAAAACTCGTATAGGACGTTCCTCATATGAATGATCATCGGCGATCTCGATTTCGTCGAACTGAAGTATGTGACTCGGGTCGGCAACATACTTCCGCAACTGAGAGATGTGAAACACATTATGAATTCGGCTCAATGCCGGAGGTAAGGCCAATCGATAAGCTAGCTCGCCTACTCGATCCAAAATCTCAAACGGTCCAATGAATCTCGGACTCAACTTTCCCCTCTTCCCAAAACAAAAGATACCACGACTCGGGGATACCTTGACCAAAACATGGTCACCCGTCTTGAACTATAATGGTCAACGATGATTATCTGCATATGATTTCTGTCGACTCTGAGCGGTCAACAAATGACTCCTGATCAAAGCTACCTTCTCACGGGCGACTATAAGCATATCTGGCTCGGTACCGATTGATTCTGATAAGTCATCCCAACACAAAGGAGATCGACAACGATGACCGTACAAGGCCTCGTAAGGTGCCATCTTAATCGAATAATGCCAACTATTATTGTACGTGAACTCGATCAACGGTAGTTGGGCTTCCCAATCATCTTTCCAATCGAGGGCATATGCCCTCAACATGTCCTCCAAAGTCTGAATAGTCCTCTCTGATTGTCCGTCGGACTGAGGATGAAAAGTTGTACTGAGATTAAGCTGAGTTCCCATAGCACGATGAACTAGTTTCCAAAAATGAGACACGAATCGTCCGTCACGATCGGAAATGATACTTTTAGGACTACCGTGCAATCTCACTATCTCTTTGATAAATAACTGGGCGAGTCTCTCGGGACCCCACGTATCTTTAATCTCAAGGAAATGAGCTGATTTAGTTAAGCGATCCACAATTACCCATATTGTGTTCATGCTACGACTCGTCGGCAAACTCGTGATGAAGTCCATTGAAATATCCTCCCACTTCCATTCTGGAATATGGAGAGGCTTCAGCATACCCATCGGTCGCTGATATTCTATCTTGACTTGCTGACAGGTCAAACATCTCGAAACAAATTCCGCGACTTCTCGCTTCATATTACTCCACCAGTAATTTTGTTTCAAGTCTTTATACATCTTGCTAGACCCCGGATGAACGGAATAAGGGGTAGCATGAGCTTCTCTCAAAATCGAGTTTTTCAACTCGTCAATCGCTGGTACGCACAACCGATTCTTAAAATGCAAAAGTCCATCCTCGTGGACCACAAACCCGGGGGCTTTCCCCTGAGTTACATCCTCACGAATGCGTAACAGAAATGGGTCTGAACCCTGATTCTCCCTGATCGCCTCCTCAAGTGGCGATGAAATCTCCAACGTACAAAGTTGCCCTTGTACTCGCTGTAACCAGACCTCGATCTTGGGTCTCAGAAATTCTTGCTGAAGTTCCTTCTGAACTGTTAATCGAGCAAGCATCTGCCTGAACAGACTTATGACTTAAGGCGTCGGCGACAACATTCGCCTTGCCCGGGTGGTAAAGGATCTCGATATCATAATCTTTGATTAGTTCCAACCACCGTCTCTGTCGCATATTTAACTCTTTCTGAGTAAATATATATTTTAAACTCTTATGATCGGTGAATATCTGACAGGTAATGCCATAAAGATAATGACGCCAAATCTTCAATGCAAACACCATGGCTGCTAACTCCAGGTCGTGGGTCGGATAATTAACCTCATAAGGTCTCAATTGTCGTGAAGCATAAGCAATGACTTTCCCGTTCTGCATTAATACACATCCGAGACCCTGTCCGGACGCATCACTATAGACCACAAATCCTTCCGTCCCTTGCGGTAAAAGAAAGGACAGGTGCTGAAATTAACCGGCTCTTGAGTTCCTCAAAACTCTGTTGACACGCGTCGGACCACGTGTATTTCTTATCCTTCTGTAAAATGTTCGTCATGGGTTGAGCGATTTTAGAAAATCCCTCCACAAATCGCCGATAATAACTGGCTAATCCGAGAAAGCTTCGGATCTCCTTAACATTCTTCGGAGGTAGCCAATCTCGAATAGCCTCCGTCTTTTGAGGGTCGACACGAACTCCGTCTGAAGAAATTACATGTCCGAGAAACGTCACTTCGGACATCCAGAACTCACATTTGGAAAACTTTCCAAAAAGTTGCTCTCGTCTCAACACGTCGAGCACTTGATGAAGGTGAAACTCGTGTTCCTCCCGATTACGAGAATAAATCAAAATATCATCAATGAAGACAACCATGAACTGATCCAGATAGTCGATGAAAACCCGATTCATTAACTCCATGAATACCGCAGGAGCATTAGTCAACCCAAACGGCATAACCACAAACTCATAATGACCATAGCGTGTTTGGAACGCTGTCCTGCGATATCCGACTCTCGAATCCGCAACTGATGATATCCAGATCTTAAGTCGATCTTGGAAAATACTGAAGCTCCCTGAAGTTGATCCAAAAGATCATCGATACGGGGTAAATGATACTTATTCTTGATCGTCACCCGGTTCAATTGCCGGTAATCAATACACAAGCGGAACGAACCATCCTTCTTCTTGACAAATAACACTAGTGCTCCCCACGGGGACGCACTCGGTCGGATATAACCTTTCTCGAACAACTCCTCAAGTTGGTTCTTTAATTCCTACATTTCGGTCGGGGCCATTCGGTACGGTGCCTTCGATATCGGGGACGTACCGGGTTCCAACTCAATCGTGAATTCCACATCTCTCTGTGGAGGCAAACTAGGTAACTCGTCTGGAAAAACATCAGCATATTCCCTCACTACCGGAATATCCGTCAACATTACTGGTGATTTCTCGGTTTTGGTCATATAGCACCAATAACCAACACACCCCTGACTGAGAAATTTCCCTGCTTTCATCAAGTTAATGACTTTACCAGAAAAGCCGGGATTACCTCCCTGAAAACACATTCAACCCCATCATCTGAAATGATAGTGACCATACGCTTCCGGACGCTAATGATGGCATCGTGACGATCCATCCAATCTATACCCAAGATGACATCGTCTCTCGGTAGATCCACCACAATTAGGTCTGCTAACCAAACACGGCCATGAAGCTGAATCGGACAATCCTTAATTTCATGATTACCGATAATTCTTCTACCATCAGGTAGGCCAATGACATAAGGCTCACAACTAGTAGCACTACCCAGACGTAGTCTACTCAAACATAACTCGGAAATGAATGAATGCGATGCACCAGTATCAAAAAGGGTACACACAGGTTGAGATAGAATATCGAGTGTACTTGAGATCATCCGCGCTTCTGGATCGTCGATCTTTTTCATCTCATAAATTCGGGGCTTGCCAGCCCCCGAACCGGACGCTCCCGTCCGATAGCTCTTAGATCCGCCTTTATTAGCTCCTGTCGTCTTAAACGATGCTGACTGAGTGGCCTGATTCTGCACCACTGAATGTCCTGGGGCCTGAGATGATGCCGGAGTAGGTTTAGAGTCCCTTCGGCAAAAACGGGCCCTATGCCCAGCAATTCCACAGTTGTGGCACGTGATAGTCTGTTTCGGACACTTGGTGCTGAAATGACCCTGTTCTTCGCAGTTGAAACAGGTGATAGCCGAACTGGCCACTCGTGACTGAGATTCCGCGGGTCTAGACACCATGGGAGGTCGCTCAGAAAAAGTAGAGCCCGTACGTGGTTTCTTGAAAGTGGCCTGACTGCCATCAGACTGATTACGATTCTTAGACTTCTTGCCAGCAGATGAAGGTTGTTGCTTAGCAATTTCCTTAGCAGTAAGCTCGTAAGTAAGAGCTTTATCGATGAATTCGGCCAGAGTGGTACAATTATGATTAAGCAATTGTAGTCGCATACGAGGTTTCAGTCTCTTGCTGAAATACTTGATCTTGTCCGCCTCAGAGTGAATGATAGATGAGGCGAACGGAAGAAGTTCCTGAATTTTTTCGGAGATGGCAAGAACATCATCGTCCGCTGAGAGGTCGTGAGTGAGTAATTCCGACAACTTAGCCTCCCTGAGTGGGGCTGGATAATAACTCTCCATCATGAGAGTTTTGAACTGATCCCAAGTACATGATCCGTCGGTGGGCTTCAACGATAACCACCATGAATGAGCGCTCTTACCAAGATAGTAGGCCGCAACTGAAACTTTATGCCCTTCAGGGCAATCCACCATAGCAAATAACTTCTCGAAATGCTCAAGCCAATGAACAATATCCGTCGGCTCAGATGAGCCCTCGAAGGTAGGTGGTCGCTGGCGAGAGATATCGCCAATGATACTGCTTACACCCCTCTCTTGCCTCTGAGGTGGCGGCGGAGGAGCCTATTGATTTTGAGTAGTGGAGTTATGCATCGTCTCCATTAGTTGTTCCATCTGAGTCATTTGGGCCATCATGCCCTGCATAAAAGCGAGTGGGTCAACCCGAACACCCTCTGACTGAGCTGTGTCCCGGGTACGACTCCCTGATAGTGAATGATTACGCCCAGGTGAATGAGTGACAGCGTCACTGCTCGATGAGTTAGCATTATTTCTAGCATTCGCGCGTGTATTCAGATGAGCTCTCGGGTTCCGGCCTGCACCACGGCCTCTTCCCCCGCGTCCTCTGCCAGCCCTTTCCATACTGAAGTGGAAAGTCATATGATGATTATATATCTCGCATGAATATCACATTACGATTATATTATGAAATGATGAAAATGAGCATACGTGCTCAAATACAATGATTACATGAATGATCAACTGAAATGACGTGATTATCTGACGAAATTCTTGAAATGAATATCTTGAACAAGTTAACAAGATTAATGACATGATCCTCAAGATCAACAACTGAACAATGAAATGAACTGAGTGATTAATGAATTCACATGATCGACTTGATCACAAATGAAAATGATAGATGAGGAAATCTTACTGTTCTTTGGTCTGAGGGGCTCGGCTCTTGCACAGGTCACACGTGACGCGGAAGTCCAATGATACTAGTCTGATGAACGATGATTTCAAATGAGACATGACTCGGAAGGTAGTATTCAAAACCATGCTCCGATACCAACTCTGTAACACCCCAAACTAGGCGGATATTACAGTGCCGTGGACCCCCGACTGGGACCCACCAGGCGAATGAAAATGAATGAATTACACAGGGTAAATGTAGTACCGAACCACATTACAACATTAATTACTCTGATGAGGAGTTTCATACAACACACCAAAGATATTATAGAATACATGTATATTTTATATGGAGATAAAATATACAACACTGAGTAAAATGAGTATTCAAACGGAATGTCTACAGCGGAATAAAATGAAGGAAACATAAATGACTGAAAAGACTGGGGCCCCTACTAGTATCATTGGGACTCCTCGTCGTCAACGTGCTCTCCCCGTGCTTTTGCCTTGCCATGACCTGAAAAACAATATCCCCTAACGGGGTCAGTTACACAGAACAACAATCCTCAAGAGTTGAATACACGCAATCCTGTCGAAACATACGCAATCAAACATGCTATATGAATCAACTAACAGTACGGCTCAAAGGAATGGCGCCACACTACGTCCGGGATGGAAATGTGTCCGTGCACAAGCCACCAACGAGTATCGATCGAATACATGTGTGGTCTTGTACCTAATCGGCCTCACGAAGCAATCGACTCGTGTGCACACCCAATGTGAGGCCAACAACCAACACACGACTTAAATGTGCCCGACATGAAAATCCTACACATACCAACGGCACGCCAAGATGACCTAATGCCACGATATAACAAAAGTGACATCGAAAATGAATAATGACTCACCAAGATGAAATGATGGTGAAATGAATGACAGCTCAATGAAATGATTGGAACCGTCGTTCCTCGTGAATGAAGTAATTAAGTGACAATTACAAGTTTTAAAACGGTTAGTACCTTATGAATGAATTATGATTATGAATGAACAACAACGAAAGGAATGAATATCCTTTTAACTGAGTAAGAATTAACTTACACAACACCGATGAAGAATATCCGTCCATGAACAACGTCCTAAATGAAATGTCGGTCGCTCGAACAACCTTGAATAATACAATTACCAATAATTCGTTCAATACACGCATCAAACACGATTATAACCAACTCAAACGTCGATACAACAATATCCAAACTCGTAGGTGCACTCTAACGAATACGTTGAAAATATCCTTCCCGTTGGTAACAACCAAACCCAAATTATTGAAACCAACTTTCAAATGATTGATTCAAAGCAGAAAAACAATATCAATGGCATCAATAATCCAATAGGAATCCATAATTCAAGATTACAACAACATCAATCGGAAATCCCCAAATTAACCGAAGTCAACCCCAAGGGTTCCTGAAATAAATCCCCAAAATAGCCATTAAATCCGTAGGAATATATTTATCCAAGGTAGATAATCCATATCTAACATATTCCAACAACAATCCAAGCTTACACGAAGAAATTGGAAGGAAAAATCCAAAAATCCAAAATTCTAGATCCAAGAGATTAATACCTTTGATTTGATGTTTTGGAGATGATGAAGTGATGATTAATCCAACTCAAAGACTTGAAGATGATGATTGATGATTACACCTCGAAGAATACTCTCCAAATCGCTCCAAAACATCCGGAACCGATGAGAGAATGAGAAGAAATGACAAATGCCGAAATCTGGGCTACACTGTCCAATTTATAGAGATTCCAGTTTAGCACGCGCTAGTCCCAGTTCTTAACATGCGCTAACGGGTGTCTTGGTAAGTCCAGTACTCACTGTCCGACAACGGTAGCCCGCGCTACGTACCTTCTTGTAGCGTGCGCTACAGCTGAACATTTAGCGTGCGCTAACCCCAAAATGTTAGCGTGCGCTAACGAATTATCTGATGACCATTACTGGAGTCCAGAACCTTCTGTCCTCTGATCTGATCGCGGTAGCGTGCGCTACAATCAATATTTAGCATGCGGTACAATATCGATTGCGTACGCTAAAAACCACTCATAGCGTGCGCTATGAATTAATCCAATGCAGTCCAGTAGCCACTGGACTCAACCTGATCCGACCTTAGCGCGCGCTATACCAACTGCATAGCGTGTTATACTCCGGCCTACTAGCGCGCACTACTTACCATTCATAGCGTGCGCTACTTACAACCCAACTGCAGTCCAGTGCCTTCTGGACTGCCTGCTTGAAACATACTAGCATGCGCTAGTGTTGAGAGGTAGTGTGCGCTACTCGTACTCAATTAGCGCACGCTAAAGAGAGTATGTAGCGTGCGCTACTCCTCACACACAACACACTATGAAATGAC
Organism: Orobanche coerulescens; assembly: GCA_033398695.1. Lineage (NCBI taxonomy): Eukaryota > Viridiplantae > Streptophyta > Magnoliopsida > Lamiales > Orobanchaceae > Orobanche > Orobanche coerulescens. The sequence goes on along the minus strand of CM065805.1, from coordinate 137,731,516 downwards.
AACGATGGTAAACACCGCACGATTCTCCAACTAGATTGATGATGAATGAAGATTGATACACGATACAATTACTCTAAACGATGAATACAATGATTGAATATGAATGACAAATGATCATTAATGAGTGAAAAATACTGAGTGACAATTACTGAATGATAAATACTGAATGATAATGACTGAATTACAACCGGGTATTACATATCTCGTGTCATCCTTTTTCTGTTGCTCAGCTTTGGGAAATTTTTGCAATTTTGGATATTGTCACTTATTTGCATAATATCCTGACTTCCTGCAATTATAGCACATGTTAGAATCATCGAGTGAAGGGGATTCAGAGCTTACCCTGTTAAACGGCTTGGGCCTGTATGGAGTCTTTCCAGACTATTTGATGAACTTCTTGAACTTGTGCATGAGCAAGGTCATTTCATCTTGTGACAGGATGTCATCGTTGCTGTCTGCTGTCTTGTGTGCTGACTTTGATGTGTTGGGTGCTGAACTATATCTCCTCTCAGATACAGCAGCCAGTGTTGTAGTCTTGACAGGCGACTCTTCAGATTTGTCTCTCATATATATATCATACTCGGATGCCTTTAGGTCAAAAAAGAGATCAAAAGTGGAAATATAATTAAAGTTACAGAACACACGCATAGCTGTGGTTTTTATGTCCCATCGGGAAGGGAGTGATCTAAATATTTTCAAATTTTTCTGCTTTTGGATATATACTTTACCCAATGATTCAAGTTCACTGACAATGTCGGTAGATCTAAGGTCAAGCTCCTCAAGCGTTTCTATAGTTTCATTTCAAAAGACTCAAATTGCTGAGTTAGTTTAAAAAATTTATTTTCTTTTGAGAGCTCAGTTCCCTCGCAAATGAGATTGAGTTTTTCCCAGATTTATTTGGCTGTCTAATAGCCTTTATCTTAGAGAATGTGCCTTTATCAAGAGTAACAAATAGCATATTCTTGGCGATATTATCCAGGTTAGTACGCTTGCGCTCATCGGTCGTCCATTCATCACGCTCGAGCATCTCCATATAGGGTTGCCCTTCCATTCTTGTGGCTGTGTTGACCTTCATAATCTTGATAGGTCGTTCTTGGATGATAAAGGTCATCTCTTCGTGCATTGCTGCAGGATGGTATATCGTCCTAATTCCCCAGTCATCACATTCGTTAACAGAAAACATAAGATCCTTATTTATCATGGAGGTGTCCATATTAGAAATAGAATAAATGATGAAAATATAACAAAGTTTTCAAAAGCTAGTGATTTTTGTGGATCTGACTCAATTAAATATCGACTGATTCTTTTTAGAATCAACCTCCCTATAACCACTTGTTGGCCACAGAGGATATAGTAAACAACTTAGAAGGTGAGGATATAATAAGATGTATATTTTTCGAAGTTATTCGCATACCGGAAGACTAATATTGAGTTGTTGTATATACAGCAGCTAGGTACTCTCCTGTTTGCTTGATGCGTACAGGGTTTTCACAATGTATACTTTAAATCACAGGTAGATATGAAAACAGTAAGGACATAATGTAAAATACACACCGAGTTAAACCCCTACGTCCACTGGTCCTCCACACAGGAGTAAAACATTTATTAAAATCACTACGTACATAACTACATGACTTTAACTAAACATGTCTCTATATCGTTCACAGATTGATACAGTGACCACAACTTGGGCCGTTCACACAGATTTGCTTTAGCTCTTTTGACTTGCTTCTTCTCACACAGATGGAAGCTTCGTATTATGCTATTCTTCCCACACAAGTCATAACTAGCAAGGACTTAGTCCACACAGGGCTAAGGTTGATCTCAACGATAAAGATAGTGTAAAAAATTAAAACAACATATGTCTAATTTGACGAGCTATTGCTGTATGCTGTGATATTTGCATTGAGGACTGTATATTTCTTTGTTTTGATAATGCTATATGCTCAGGAAATATATTGCTCTTTCTTATCTTGATATTCTGATTGCCAGAGCTGATTGTCAGATGTAATTCGAGACTTAATTTGTTGTAGTTTTTGTACATGATGTTCTCTACTTGGAGCTATTTATAACCTTAGAAATAGATCCGTTATAAATATAGTCGTTACCCACCTGCTGAGATTTAAACAGCACTGATAGGCGGCTGCAGAATGTTTAAATTAAAGGCGATTCATTTAATGCTTCATACATTTTCTTTAACTTTGCATTAAATGCTATTCAGCGTGTTCAGACTGTTGTCTCTTTCGGCCGCATTAAATTCTGTCCAATCAGCATTAAATGTTGGTTTAACCGTGCATACGTTATGAATAAATAAAGTTTATTTCACAATGGTCTAAAGCTATTCTTCAATCTTGTTGGATGTGTTTTACTTTTCCAAGTAAAACTCCTACAGCAAGATTGTATCCAACTCTCTTCAGTGAGATCTCTTGCTGTATGGATAGGCTGTACGGAGTTTTCTAATGGCTTCTATACTTAAGCGAAACGCTGACTTTGAAGACTTAATGCTGTATAATAGGCTGTGTTTATCCCAACACTTTGTGTCTTCTTTAATTATTATGTTTGGGTATTTGCATCACTCTTATAACGAGTTGATAGAAAATATTAAAGAACTTTAAATTTGGTGTTATTAGAATCGTTGATTCGGCATTATTAGGATTGAATTATAAGGTATTAAGTGAGGTTCTTCTAGTTCCGATATAAAACTAGAAAGAAAGTTTCTTGAATGTGTGGTTGTGGTTGGACCAATCAAAGACAAGCAAATTGTAACGGCTGTGCCCGGACCTATAGAAGACGAGGCAAAGTCGAGTTTGTTTTTTCTTGAGCCAATAGAAAAAAAGCGAAAAGTGGGCGTAGGTAAGTTGTCGAACTTCTATAAATCTCAATCTTTTATTTTCTGCATTTACGATAATTCTTCACAAGAAAAATCAGAAACTATTATCACCAATGTTCAAACCCCTTCTAGTTGGTATTCCACTCTTCACTTCTGATACATAGAAGGAACCATTGACTTATGACTACTACTTCTCTATAGCAGGAAAGGAAGCTGCTTATGAAAAGACAAACACTAAAGTAAATATTGATACCGAAGCAACAACCTTAAAGAACGTATTGGTAGGATTTGATGATACTGGGTATCTCTCCAACCCATACAAAGGTCGGGCTCAGACTGGTTATGTTTCACAATTTGGAACAATGCTATATCGTGGAAATTGACTAAGCTAACGATTGTGGCTGTGTACTTGAGTTACTATGAGACTATTGCTTTGCTTGAATCAGTTCGTGAGTGTATATGATCAAGAACTACCATTCTACACTTGCGAGGTACTAGTGGTTTAAGTACTACTACTCATGAGCTTACTTGTATTTTGATGATGAGGTAAATTCATGCAACTATTAAATTCCCTCGATAAATATAAGGATCATATAGAGAAATATGTGAAATATGAATATACTCACATATGTTGCACTATTTTTCTTAGAATAACTTTAATTTTCCCAATGACTTTTGCAATGACCCGATTTCTCTCAGATACTTTATGAGAATTAAATAAGAGAAACTTTTATGAATTTGAAGCCGTTATAAAAACTGATACGTTTTAAAATAAAATATTAATGAAAATAAAAAGTTTTAATATTTATTACAATCATAAAATTCTAGCATCCGAAAAAATTATCAAAACCAAAGTCAGATGTTCCATTTTAATGGATGAACGAAAATTTGAAAAGTAAAATAACATTAGAAATATCATATGTTGGCTTGCCCTACAACTTGTTGCTTGACACTCCAATTTAACCTAAAAATTCAATATAAAAATGGGATAAGCTTCACATTGCTCATTGAAACATCATACCTCAATAGTAATTACAACATATAATAGAGGCATATCATCAATAATTATTATATCAACATATAACTTGAGAATATGAACAAGTGGCTGCATATAAATATACACTTGTACGTGGTATGAAAATTATGTGACTGCATATTTAGGATAAATATAAGATATCACATATACTGTCCAAATAGAGCAATTAAAACTAATAAGTAATAATTTTCACCTTAAATCAAGATGACTTGAATGCAAATGCTTGATTGTACGTGAATCTTCTTAATCATGCTCTCGGTTCTCGTATTCTACAATTTAAATAAGAGTATATCTAAATAGTTAATGATATAAAAAATATAATTTTATGAAACTAAAATGAAAATTTATGAATAAAATGGCAAGGCTTGATTTAATTAAAAGACTAGAAATTTATTGGACTAGATCTGGAAGATATTAAACAAGTTGGGGTCAAACTGAAAGAGTTGAAAGATGGGTGCTAAAATTGAATCTGGTCCATTGCTGGGATATAAAATCCCTATTCCCGCTTCCATCACACTCTCCTCTCCCAATCGACTCTTTCTGCTGAAATTACTCACGTCCACTCCGGATTTCTCTCTCCCTGATATTTTCTGTCGCTGGGAACCAGTTGAAATCGACGGGGGCTATGCTCAAATTCGGAGCAGCGGTCACGCTCAATATGATTCAAGAATCCGATTCGGGGTTTCTAACAGAAGAACTTCAGATTCAACTCCCGGCGGAAGAAATGAGCCGTGGTCTATAAGTCGCGGAGTATGGCGTCGGAGACGGTGAGGCTGGAGTCTGAAGGTGGCCAGAAGATTTTCCGTGGTTTGATCTCTTTAAATTTTCGAATTTTAGTTTCACACACAAAAAGGGTTTTTGTGTTGTGTGATTTAGGAAATGGCTGGTTTTATTAAAATGTGTGTATGTGAATTTTTTCGATCCAGTGAAAGAACTAAGCGAGAGGTGTTTCTCTGGTGACTGGCGGAAAGAGAAAAAAGAAAAAAAGGAAGGACGGATTTGTGAAAGTTGAGATAATAAGTGTTTGTAATTAAAAGGAATCACAGAGAATTTACCCGTTGGTGGTGGTGTTTTTCAAGTGACAATTTGCTGTATGATGTTTGAGATGAGTTTGCTGTAAAAGATTTTTTTGGTGTGGTGAGATTTCTGCTGGTGCAGCGTGTGTTGTGACATTTATAAATCTGATTTAAAATTAACTGTAATCGTCCATGATGTTAAAAGTTTCCCTCAACTTAGAGGTGTTCCGCGGTTCAAAACCGCCGGTTTTTTGAACCGCCGGTTCATGAACCGCCGGTTCCGGTTTGCCAAAAATCGGAACCGGAACCGAACCGCCTTATAGCGCACGGTTACGGTTTTGAATCGTGAACCGCCGGTTCCGAACCGGAACCGAACCGGCGGTTCGGCGGTTCGGCGATTTTTTTTTTAATTTTTAAATTTTAATTTTAAACAAAATAGGGTGTAAAAATTGGACTTGAGCTTCATTCGTATATTAAAGTCTAAACTTGAATTTTGTAATTTTAAATCTTTGAATTAAGCGCCTACGTATTTGATATCCGTAACTTTAGAGTTTAGGAATCAAAATCAAAGTTCCCGTAGTTCATTTTTAAATTTGGTGGGGGGAAGGAAAAAAAATAAAATGGACTTGAGCTTAATTCAAATATTCAAAGTTAAAATTCTTGCCTACGTATCCCCTTACCTTAGGAATCAAAGTCCTCGTAGTTCACTTACCTTATACTTACCTTAGGGAGCGGAGGTGGAGGCGGAGAGGAGATGGTTCAATCACCCAAGTCAACCGAATCATTGCTAGATCCGGTATCATATGTATCACTGTCTTCTTGTTCATTATAATTTGGTTCTTGTTGGCGTAACTCGGCTTTCACCCAATCATTCAATAATGCTTGGGCTTCAAGATTTTGAGGCGTCAATCGAGATCGCTGCTCATCCGTAATGTATCCTCCTACACTGAAGGCTTGTTCAACAGAAACTGTTGAGGCGGGGACAACTAGTATTTCCTTCGCAATCGTGGCAACTACAGGAAATATTGTAGACCTTTTTGCCCACCACTTAAGAAGATTGTTATTACCATCCGAACCACGTTCTAAAGCTCCCAATTCACAAGTAGTTAAATAATTTTCAAGTTCTTGATAAGCATTACTTTGGTACCTTGTTCGTTTTCGGGATAAATCTTCTTGATAGGCATTTCATTCACTAAGATCCGGAATAGCAAAACCAAAAGAAGATGTACTACTACTAGAAGGAATATGAACAGGAGAAGAAGAACCCGTACCAAGATCAAGACTACCACTATAACTACAAGCATATTCACGATAAAGAGTAGATAATAATTTTTTTGCATTTTGAACTAACTCGCTAGGATTTGGAGGACTAAAATTAGCAATAGGATTAGGAAATAAAGCATTATAGTAAAGTGAAAGTAATTTTAGCAAACCTTCCTCTCTAACTTGAGGATCTAAAAGTTTAGCAACTAAAAAACCCGGAGGAATGTAGGCGAAATATTTAATCCATTTGTCTCTCATTTCTTTTATACAATTAAATAACTCGGGAACTTTAATTAAAGACTTGAATACAAGTACAATTTTAACACAATGTTCAACAACAAGTGTAGAAGTAGGATAATAAACACCGGACAAAGATTCAGTTGCCTCTTTAAAGATTTTTAAAAGTGCCATTAAACTAGAGCACTTATCCCATTGAGTTGGCAATAAGCAAACATGTACTTGTTCTTCGTTATAAAAATTGCATAATGCAATACGATATTCATAACTATCATTTAACAAATTGTAAGTAGAATTTCAACGATTTGGCACATCTTTTGAAAAAAAATTTGGATGAATATTATTTTTTATGCAATATCTTTTCCCTTTTTTACCTAGAGACGAATGTCTAATTAAATACATTATTGCTTCACGGATAGGAGCATATGCTTCTTGTAAAACAGTTAAACCATCTTGAACACATAAATTAAGAACATGATAAATACACCCAACATGAAAAAATTTACCACCAAGAGATGGCTCACATATTGCAATAAGTGATTCTAAACTAGCTGTATTGGAGCTAGCATTATCAAAAGAAATTGAAAAAATTTTTTGTATTAAATTATATTCAGATAAAATTGTATGAATTTTATGCGAAATATTTTGAGCGGTATGTGTGATATTAAACTCTCTAAAACCAATTAAACGTTTTTGTATAGTCCAAGAATCATCAATCCAAATACTAGTAATTCCCATATATGAATTTGCTTCCCAATGATCACTCCAAGCATCGGAACATATACAAACTTTATGATCTAAGTTTAAAAACATATTTGCTAAAATTAATTTTGCCTCGCTAGTAGTTTTTCGAACATCACGAGTTACGGTAGAGCGTGAAATTTTTTACTAGCGGGATTAAAACTTAGTTGAGTGAAATTTTCATACATTTGGTCGTCGGTAAAGTTAAAAGGAAGAGATTTACCACAAACAAACCTAGCTAATTCTTTTTTAGCGGTAATTGGATTAAATTTAAATAAAGTACTATTACCTTGATTGGGGGCATTAGACGACGTCGCCGTGCCTCGAAGTTGGGTTTGATTAGACTCAATGCCAACTTTGTCGGGATGTTGTCTTTCTATATGGCCATTGAGTGTCCCGTAACCTCCTCCTTTTTTAAACTTGTACATTTTATCGCAATAGTTGCACTTGGCCAAGAAATGACCGGGACCGGATGCAACGTCGTCCATTTTTGTATAATGGATCGCAAATAATGGAGATTTCAGCTCGGATGGTTTCCTTTGTTTTGGTTTTGTTGGTTGCTCTTGCTCATCATCTTCATGAATCGATTTTGAGGCTTCAAACATTTCGTTGATTTGTTCCTCGGTTAATTCATCGGGAACATAATCTCCAAAATTCGGACTTGGTATAGAATGAGAACTCAGAGTATGAGTAGGAGGAGGAGTACTACCACACCGCCTCTTCCACCTCGAGGAATGCCGGTGATAGCCTTTCCCTTTCCCCGATTGAATTGACCACTTGACATTTTTTCGAATTAAAAGTATACTTGAGAGTTGAGATAATAGAAATTAGAGAGAAAGTAGATAGTTGGTGTGAGAAAAATGAAGGATGTGAGGGTGGTATTTATAGGTGTAAAAATGTAAAAAAAATAAAAAATTGAAAATGTGACCGTTGAACCGCCGGTTCCGGTTTGAACCGCCGGTTCACAACGGCCACATTTTTGAATTTTTGATTTTTTTTTTAAATAGCCGGTTCGCGGTTCATCATTTTGACGAACTGGAACCAAACCGTCTAAAAACGGTTCACGGTTCCAGTTTTGAACCGAACCGCGGTCAATGGTTAACTGAACCGCGGTCAACAGTTCAAAACCAGCGATTCGGCGGTTCGAACCGGAACCGTGAAGACCTCTACCTCAACTCCACTTCTATCAACTGCCAACGTGAGAATGCGGTGATTCTCTATGCAACTCAATCTGAGTAAGAGTTCTCTTTGGACTTCATGACTTGGCCCAATTTAAGTCAATTAGATTAGAATTAATTAAAAATGTGTTTATTAATTATTAGACATAGTACTTAATGACATAAATCTTGATTTGTAATGGTTGGACTCAATAAATAATTATAGACCCAATGAAAAATTAAAACTAAGTTATTATTTATAAGCCTAATATGAAAATTAATATTCAAAATTTAGAATTTACTATTAAATTAGCAGGTATTCCATGTTTTTTTACTTGAGAAGTTTTTTCACGACTCAATGATATATGAATGTAAGCATTAGGGGGAGTTATAGAATTGTCCAACTCCTGAGATCGATGTAAAAGTCACAAGGAAAGGGTGATTTATAAAAAAAAACTTAATCATTCGCTTCGCACTAAATTTTTTGACTAATGTTTGGAAAAGTTTTAAACGAGACATCACATGTACTGATGGATGTCTATATAGACTTGAAGGAAATTCTTACATACATACAAACATCACACGTTATACTCCTATTTTTGTTAATTGAGAATTGTTTTTCCACATGCTTTTATCACTTGGAAATACTTTTGACGAGGTAATGATTGAACTAAATATTATAAAGTAGATACTTGATGTAAAAAGGTCTAATACATTCGTATTGATGAAAGCAAATATCACACGAAATTACAGTTCTATGGATCGACATAAGGATGACATATAAGTATGGACTTTGTGAAATAAGTCTAACACAATCGTTTTAAGACTATACTTTTTTCTCTGGGATCAAGGTTATTTTCCCACGGGTTTTGTATTGCTTGACTAGGTTTTAATGAGTCAACTAGATATATGCACTTACGTCTTTAACTCAACATAAAGAAGAGTGTTGAAACATCAAGTACAAAATGCGTTGATCAAAAATTTCCCAACCACTGGTTTCAATATAAGTTTGAAGTTTAGCAAATGAAAGTGATTTGAAAAATTTCCACTCTTCAAAAATATTAACAAAAGAGTGTTTTAAAGCTTGTGGTTCAACAAGCTGTAATTGTTCTATGGACAGGTTGAAAACATTGTTGTCCAGCAGGTTAAAGGTGTAGTTTGCTTCAGGGATTGAGACGATTAAACCTGCTTCTTCCTCCTCTGGAATGTATGCTGGAGTGAGGACAGGGACGATCTGAGTTTCCAGGCTGCCTGGAGCAGGCTGGTCTTCCAAGTGGGTAGGTGACCTGGCTGCAGGACTGGCATAATGATCTGGGTGCTCCTCCTGGCTGAACTGCAGTCGCCTGGGCCTCTTTAGAGAGGGTTCTGGAGATGACTGCATGATGTATGGCTCTCCAGAGGCTGGTCCCCTTTTTTTGAACCGGACGGCAATCGGTGTGTTGTCTGACTCGGAGTCTGACTCGGCTGCAGTTGGGTTGACGTCTGCAGGTCGGTCCGACTCGTCTGATGAAGGACATTTGTAGGGCGGTGAATCAGACAAATCTTTGAGTATCCGAGCTGCTCTCCTGTTGCCTCCTAGCTTCTTAGCATCTCTTGGTCCAAATGACCAAGTCTCTTGTTAATGTGGAAGGGGTCAGTAATCCCCTTCGCCACACCTATTTTCTCAAGGATCTAACTCAGCTGCGTTCCAAACGCCAGCTTGGATCTGAATCTCTTCTCATCAGCAAGCCATTCGGCTTTGTTGACTTCTCGAACAAGCTACCTAAAGATGTAGTCAGCCCAATCGATCGCCTCGTCTTGAATAAGTGCTCCCAGCACTGTGAATTTTGCCGACGACAGTTGGTCGTAACTGCCGGCCATACCCATAATAATCTTGTTGGTAATATCCAACATATACCGATACTCCTTTTTAATCTCGCTCCTTTTAGCAGTGAGTTTCAGCTTCGTTGGTTGGTCAATCGCCTTAATCTTTAGCCAAACGTCGGCTGCTGTCTGCTTGAGAGCCTCGATGGCTATGCCGCGGTGATTCATACCAAAGATTTTACGAATCGACTCCGGCGAGATGTCGACTTGAATTCCGCCGACTGTGCTTCTGATTCCTTCTTCGGTCACACGGGCTTCTCGGTAGAAAGCGATGACGTCCTCCTTGTATAGATGCTTGGGACTGATATCCAGAAATGGATAGATCCCATTCTTCATCATCGAATGGATAAGGAAGAGTACGTTGTTGCTATCCAGATTTGCTTCCAAAAGACCTTCGAAATCAACGACCAGAGAAAAGATAATCTGGTCTTTGACCGCCTTCATGTTAACGCCTTCAAAATAAGATTCCATTTCTGCAAATAAGAGATTTTCAATGTATTTGGAGTTCAAAAGATTTTTGCTCTGTAAATCTAGGGTTTGAAAGATTGGTAAGCGTAAAGGTAAAGTGAAGGGTTTCCGTCCTTATAAAGAAGATGAAAAGACGTATGGATTAAATTATTACTTCTTTTGAATCGGTGGTTCGCCTTTTGAGATTCTATTTAAATTTCAAATTCGAATCGGTGGTCCAGGTTTTGATTTTAAAATTGGACGGTTAGATTTAACTGGTCACCGTGGATGTCGAATTATCAAGTGATCGCCACGTGTATTTAAATGCTACTTGCGAACCAAAAATTAATATAATATTATTATACATATAGCAGACAATAATAAAATATTTAGAAGTCGGTTAAGTTTAGAAAACTTAGCTGGTTTGACTGTTGACTGATGACTGTTGACTGCTCTGCATCAGGTGAGTTGACTCCTTGGACTTCTCGCCTGAGATTTTGATCAGCTAGGTTCCTTTGTCCGTCATTCGTCCTCTTGTCTGCATCAGCTAGGATCTGATTCCTCTAATCAGCTGGGTCCGTCCTTCCTCTGATATGCTTCAGCTTGCTTTTTCTTCAGTACTAGATTCCCAATCTAGAAGACCAAGTTCTCTGCTCAGCTCCAAAAACCTTTCTTCTGGCAAAGGTTTGGTGAAGATGTCAGCTATTTGGTAGTCTATGCTGACTCTTTCAACTCTAACTCTCTTGTTAAGCACGTGGTCTCTGATGAAGTGGTGCTTAACATCAATGTGCTTGGTGTTGCGATTTTTCTTGAACGCAAGTGCACGTTATCGTATACAAGTAATAGAGTGATGAGTGAGTATCGTTCCCACGAGGACTGAATAACTAACTACTGACTTTTATGTATTCTAGTTTTATTTGAACAATCGAACTTTGGTTTTGCTATTAATTACTAAAAGAATTAATAAAAGACTAGACAGTAAAAACGATAGCTTTGAAGAAAGAGAATCAAATGATGAATAAGTCTAGGATTCTGAATCCACCTCGGTTTATCCGAATTTACTCTCGATTACCTGAAGTTAATGATTTTCCCAATTTATTGAAGGCGAAGATTGCTAATATACTCTACCGCCTCTCCCAAGGTCAATAGATTTTTCTAAAGGCGAATAACGCACTCTATCCCTAGGTGAATTGATTCGTCAATAGGCAAAAAGCATAAAATCTCCAAAAGGCCACGTAGTTCCTATGAGTATATTCCTATCTCACAGAATAAAACGGTCCTCACCAATAGTTCCTCACCAACTCTCCTCTCTCGATTCGAATTGAATGATTAAAACAATACAACTATTGGCCAGATAATTGAAAGCATTAAACACGGTTGGGAAAACTCAACAAAAAGGGAATTAAATAGATAATCTCAAGCAAATCCGTCAAAACGTAGGTTTCATCAAAATCCTAGATTAGGGTTTTAGCCTGACATGCTAATTAATGAAAATACAGAATTAATAAATAGAAGCATGAAAATCAAACGCAGATGAAGAGCTCGGATTCCTCCGTTCTTCTGGCTTCCGCCCTCTGCCCTTGATCTCTTCTGCTTCTCTCGTCTGCGATAGTCTTCTGTGTTCCTCCTTTTCCCAAGCCTCCAAAGATTTCAAGATTCTCAAATTCCAAGATTTCCAAGCCCATTAATTAGGGTCTTAAACCCTTATTTATAGCTCTCACAGCAAATCGTGTCCGTGTGAGTAGGTCTAAAACTGGCTTCAAAACGGCCCAAATCCGCGCGAAGCACACCAAAACCGCCTAGTGTGCCGCAGCTCACTAAATCTGTGCCGCGGCACATGGTCTTCAGCTGGACGCCTGGGGGCCTTTTAATTCATCTCGGGGCGCTCACTGATCAGGCTGCGGCACAGTACGATCTACTCGTGCCCATGGTTGCCTTCCTGTGCCGCGGCCCACTTGCCTTATGCCGCGGCTCACGGCCAAAATTTGCCGTTTTCGCCCATTTCGCCTCGTTTTAGCTTCCGGACTCCAATCTCCTGACAAACATACAAAATTAAGGCATTAAAAGCTCATTTAAGCAAAGTTACTCTCCAAAATAATACAAAATAATTATAAATAAGCGTATAAAAATACGCCTAACAAATACCCCCAAACTTAAGCCTTTGCTTGTCCTCAAGCAAAAAGAATTAAATTCAACAAAAGATTGTCGTGAATAATCGTGCAACTCATAGTGCTCAACCTAATCAATACTATCCTGAAATTCTCTCTGAAAAATACGAGTATCGTAATAGCGAGCTACACCCAGAACACCGATTCCACAAAGTAACCAAACTCAGTCCTAATCACTCGTTCATGAAGAAAATCCAGCTCAAAGATTAACAAACATGAATCAAATCGACCGTCAATATGAAAGGTTAAAATAAACAAGCTAATTCGCCCCGTTTCACAGTCTAATGGCAAAATTCTCATGAGTTTCATAAAAATAATCCTCGGACAGTATTCCCTTATATATATATGCTCAAGAAATTGATTTGAATTGGCCACTAGGTTCGGATATCGGGATGTTTCATCGGGATAATCCTAGGGTGGAACTTCCATTATCATGTATTGGAAAACCGTTTGACGTAAAAGACACTCATGAGGCACATGGATGCTTCTAGTTACTGGTTCCCCTCCACAGCGGAGAAACAACTCGAATAGCTAATTCCTGCATGTCCGAATCAAGGTCGCTATTTTACGCGAGAGTAAACAACGGGTCACGCGAGTACACCCGGTTACTAGGCTCCCTATCATCGGCACATGTGAAATTTCTAAATTACTAGTCTAATCAGGGTCGTCGTTTTACGCGAGAGTAAACAACGGGTCACGTGAATACCCCCAGTTACTAGACTTCCCATCATAGAACAAGAATATCTCGACTTTTGGGAAAAACTGACCGACTCTAAACTCAATCTAAGTGCCAACACGACTTATGTAACTGGACGACTAGCTAACCGAAAAATGTAACCAAACGTATCGACAGTGATTTTAAAACACGTATGTATCCTCTCTTATCCGCCAATACCTCTACACTCACGAGAAAAAAATTTCGGAACTAAATGAAGACTAAGCAGAAACAAAAATCACTGACTACAACTCGACTAAAACTCGACCGTTTCTCCAGAGAGAAAAATAGTGTCGTAACATCAGTATTACACAAATAGAAGCACGAAAAATTCACGAATAGAGTAAAGTCAAGACAAGCAAGGCTATCGACAAAAAGATAACATGAATTAACAAAAAGTGCAACGAAATAAGTACAACAATAAATGTAGCGACAGAAAGTAAACCCCCCCAAACTTAGGACGTACATTGACCTCAATGGACAGAATATAATATGCAATAGAATAAGAAGGTCAAGTACTCCCTTCCAGTCCTCTCACTAGCTGGTGCCGGCATCATCCGGTGAGGAGGGTGGTGTGGCTGGCCGAGCAGGTGCAATAAATGGCCCGTCTAGGTGCATGATATGGGTCGTCCATTCGGCAAGGTGCTCCTGATGGTAGGCGTCCCTCGCTTCCAGACGCCTTGCCTCACGCCGGTTGTCCCGGCGGGCCTGCTCTCGCATCTCACCCCTGACGGCAGTAATAATGCTCTCTCGCTCCGTCCGCTGCTCCTCTCGCATGGCAGCCAGCATACTCTCCCTCTCTCTCCTTATCTCCTCTCTCTCTCTCCTCATATCCTCTCTCTCTCTCCTCGTCTCCTCTCTCTCTCTCCTCATATCCTCCCTCAGCCCGTCGAACATCGCCTGCAATCTCTCTCTGTCAGGCGGCGGACCGGCATCTGCCTGCCCCTGTGTCAGCAAAAGAGGCTCGGGGGACCCCTCGTGGGCCTCATCCAGTAGAAATCCTCTCCCTCGAGCGTGCACCGGCGCTCCTCCCCACTGGTCAAAATGTGAGATGATGCGGTGGTCGATCGGTGCCTGGGGAGCAAGCATCGGCTCGTCGTCCGACCACATCAGCCCCGACTGCCGGCACAGAGCGCAGATAAGAGAGGGGTGCTTCAACCCCGTCTTGGCCCCTCCCTGAATACACTAGAATATAGAACGGACCAAAAGAGGGGCAACATCGAATCGCAGCCCGGATGTGATAGCATATAGTGTCCGGGCGCGGGAGAGAAAAACAGTGCGGATCTGAGATGTGGGGTCTATACGAGCGCAAATAAAGTATAGCCAGGCACGCCCGAGCCGACTGAGGCGCGAGCTCTTGAAATGGAAAGTGGAAGAACCCGGTGCGCGCTGCTCCCAGTCGGAGTCGGGCTGCGTAATAGTCTCGAGCAGAGCCTCCTTCGTGAGGCTAGTCATAACTCGGTCATAAGCCGTCTCATCTACCACCGGCAGCCCAAACAACCTCCGAATACCAGCTGTGGAAAAATAAACCGTAATACCTCGGACATAGACTTGAGTCCGAGTGTCTGACTGCTGCAACATCTGGCCTGCTCGAATGTGCTTCAATAACGCGCTGGCATAGAACTCCTGCACTATCGATATCACCGCTGGATCGGGGGGTGCAGCGAATCGGGCCCACCCTAACTCGTCTATCATCGTAAGCAGTTCCCCGTCTTGGGGGGCTGGAGTAAATCCCCTCTCCGGGATAAGAGGTCGCGGACGAATCTTCTCATTGAAGATTTTGTGGATCTTAGGGTCAGAAAACTGGTGCGCCTCCGACTCGGTGCGACTACGAGAGGTTTCCCCTCGAGTGGGCGATGACTGAGTCCTGGCCCTCTTGCTCAGCTTTTTAGTCCTAGCCATAGTCAGTCCTGAAAAAATTTAAACACCGAAGGTTACTTACTCAAACAATAACGAGAATAATCATCACTCGGCTAAGGATATCCAGCCGTAAATCAGAAATTTTTACGAGATAGCACAACCGTGAGAGAAAAATGAAATTAAACCATAACGTTTAAACTAGACGTACGGGTTGGGGTTGCTGTAATTCCAGAACGAATACATTGCACAAAGATTCAAAATATTGCCTTAACAAAGAAAATCTTTCATTCAGGCATTTCATCGAACACTTAAAGGGCAAGAGTTCACTTGAAGAACAAATATGGCAATATCTCGATTAAATCCCCAAGAACAAAAACACGAATCATTCGCCATCAAAAACGACATACTCAATTCATTCATAATCCAAAATAACCATGAAAATTCGATCAAAACCATCATGTTATCCACTTAACCATCATAGAACTTTTGAAGGAAATAAACATATTCAATCCTCAAATGCATAACACAACTTCAAATTTAAATTCATAGAACAATTTGAGATTAGAGATTTGGACATACCTTGCTTGGATTGTAAAAAGTGCAAGAAAATTGCAAGAAGAAAACGAGAAGAAGAAGAAGGCTTCTTACCGATCGCGCAAGGGAGAGGGAAAGGGAAGGTAAACTTACCTGGGTAGTCGGCCGAATGCGGGTTATAAGGTACCTGGGCCCTTCAAATTCCGCATGGTGTGCCGCGGCACAGCTCAAGTGAGCCGCGGCACCGAGTACAGTCCCTTTTAACTGCTCGTTTGTTTTGTTGTGGGCCGCGGCTCAGCTTTCGTGTGCCGCGGCGCAGGGCTCAGGTGTGCCGCGGCTCAGTATTGTTGTGCCGCGGCACAGAGTACAGATTGTTTAGCTCTCCCTTTCGATTTGTGTGTGCCGCGGCTCACAATACTTGTGCCGCGGCTCAGTAATGAATTTCTCCCCTGGGACTTTTCCTGCACAAAATTTTAAGAAGAACACGTCAAGTGCGAGAGGTAAAAGCAAATCAAAGCACAAAATGATGAAAAATAAAAAATCAAGAATGCAAGAAAAATATAGAAACGCAAAAATCTACAACTACGAACTCGGGTTGCCTCCCGAGAAGCGCTAAGTTTATAGTCTTCAGCCGGACCTATTTAAAAAAATCAGTTTGCTTTTCGCAAACTCCATTTGATCTCCGCCCCGTTCATCGAACCGTTAATATGATTTTTAAAATTTTGACCATCGGTCATTAACGATTTGATTTTCGGTTCGGACACCCAATGTTGGTTGCGGAAAGGTTTTGACGAGAACAACTTCCCGAAACACCCGTTTTTCTCATGACTAGATGTCCGTTTGATTTCCGGCTTATTTCCCTCTTTCAAAAATGACTTTATGACAGCAACAGACTTTTCCGAGTGTGGCTGGTCGGATGGAGATGATGGCATGTTCACATGCTTGAGAAATGCTACTCGTTCTACATCTTTCTTAAAAGTTGGACCATCTGACATGGAATTTGAATTTTTCGACCGACGATGTTTTCGGTGTTTTTCTTTTGCCACGGCCTCCACACTTTCACTTTGTGAGCTTTGATCAACACCTCCCGGCCATGAAAAGGATTTGAATACTTGGAACGTAATATGCTCGTCTTGAACCCGCAGAGTTAATTCTCCTTTTTCCACGTCTATAAGAGTTCTGTCGGTCGCTAAAAATGGTCGTCCCAAGATAATCGGAATATCTTCATCTTCCTCCATGTCGAGAACAATAAAATCCGCTGGAAAGATAAATTTATCCACTTTTACTAACACATCCTCAATCACTCCCCTCGGATAATTAATAGATCGATCCGCTAATTGCAAGGAGACCGTCGTCGGCTTTGCTTCTCCAATTCACAGCTTCTTGAAAATAGACAGAGGCATGAGGTTAATACTAGCACCAAGATCGCACAATGCCTTATTAAAAGAGATATTCCCCATGGTGCACGGTATGTTGAAACTTCCCGGATCTTTCAATTTTGGTGGAAGCTTCTTCTGAAGAATTGCGCTGCATTCCTCCATCAAGGCGACTGTCTCAAACTCCTCGAGTTTTCTTTTCTTTGACAAGATCTCTTTCATGAATTTAACATAGCTTGGCATTTGTTCCAATGCGTCGGCAAATGGAATGTTAATATGAAGCTTCTTGAACACGTCGAGGAACTTAGAGAATTGCTTGTCCGCCTTTTTCTGCTCTAATCTCTGCAGAAACGGGACGGGTGGCACATATGCCTTCGGGTTATCCGGAAACGTTATCGAGGGTCTCCAATCTTGTGATTCTTCCATCGCTAAATTTTTCTTCTCCTCAATTTCACTCCTCTTTTCACTTCTCTCGGGCTGGTCACACACCTCCTTCCCGCTTCACAAACTGATCGCATTTAGAATTTCTCTAGGATTTGTCTCGGTCGTACTTGGCAATGCTCCCTCCGGGCGGGCTGTCAACACGTTAGCAATATGGCCCAGCTGGACTTCCAAGTTGCGAATGGAAGTGGAATGATTCTGCAATGTCGCTTCAGTACGGGTCATGAATTGACTTGTATTCGCTGCCAATTTCGCAATTGCTTCCTCGAGAGAAATTTTTGGAGCGGGAGGGGGCTGCTGTTGGTTTTGAGCGAACGGAGGCTGGTTCGAGTTCTGTCCGTTTCTCCACGAAAAGTTGGGATGATTATGCCACCCCGGATTATACGTGTTGGAGTACGGATTATTTTGCCGGTTTCTGTTTCTTACAAACTGAGCTTGTTCAATTTGGGGCTGCTCGAACGGATTTCCGACTTGACACTCCGCGCTAGGGTGAGATCCGTTACACTAATTGCAAGACTCAATGGTAACGGGGGAAGGAGAATGTGAAAATGCTTGAAGCTGCTGAGTCAAGGCGGCGACTTGAGCTGACAATGTGGATATCGGGCCATTACTCGAAATTTCCATAACTCGCTTCGGCGTTATTCGTTCGGATGGCCATTGATAAGCATTAGAGGCCATAGCTTCCAACAGCGAGTGTGATTCAGCCATCGTCTTTCCCATCAAAGCTCCACCGGCGGCTGCATCCACGAGAGTGCGTGTAGAGGCACTCAATCCATTGTAAAACGTCTGAATTTGAAGCCAGTCTGGAAGGCCGTGATGTGGGCATCTCCGTAACAAATCTTTGTATCGCTCCCATGCCTCGTGAAGCGATTCCATGTCATACTGACCGAAAGTGGTGATCTCGTTTCTCAGTCTCGCCGTCTTAGAAGGTGGGAAGAATTTAGCAAGAAAGGCTTGCGCTAACTCTGCCCATGTTGTGATCGACCCCGACGGTAAGGAATTCAGCCAAAATTTCGCTTTATCCCTCAAAGAGAAAGGGAAAAGCCGTAATCGGATAGCATCGCCGGTGACACCATTGTTCTTGAACGTGTCACAAATCTCAAGAAAAGAAGCAATATGTGCGTTGGGATCATCATTCGGCAATCCATGCACTGGCTCGCCCGCACTATCCGAATAATAGCAGCTTAATTTCAAATTGTTTGCCCGAATGGTGGGACGCCGAATCCCGAAAAGTTTGCGTTAATCATGCGGCATAAGATAATCTCGAAGAGCTAGTGCCGGTTGAACTTGCTGCACATGGTTATCTCCTCC
This sequence comes from Orobanche coerulescens, assembly GCA_033398695.1. Classification (NCBI taxonomy): domain Eukaryota; kingdom Viridiplantae; phylum Streptophyta; class Magnoliopsida; order Lamiales; family Orobanchaceae; genus Orobanche; species Orobanche coerulescens. The sequence goes on along the minus strand of CM065805.1, from coordinate 137,712,521 downwards.
TTGAATTTCGATATTTTCAGCCATGTTGACCGTTGTCGGTAGCTCTCGTTTCTCCTTCTTCTTTCTCCTAAGAGTGCGATCGAGTTCGGTATTCAAAGGTAGTAGGCCTTTGTCACCGAGTTTTCTCATGCACTACCCGAAAAAATCCTGAAAGGAAAAAGCAAATAAATAAATAAAATTAAATACACGAAAATAAGTAAATAAAAACGTTCAAACTAAGACTAGAAATACTGAAATCGATATTAGCAAAAATTTCAATCCCCGGCAACGGCGCCAAAAACTTGTTGCGATTTTTCTTGAATGCAAGTGCACGTTATCGTATACAAGTAATAGAGTGATGAGTGAGTATCGTTCCCACGAGGACTGAATCACTAACTACCGACTTTTATGTATTCTAGTTTTATTTGAACAATCGAACTTTGGTTTTGCTATTAATTACTAAAAGAATTAATAAAAGACTAGACAGTAAAAACGATAGCTTTGAAGAAAGAGAATCAAATGATGAATAAGTCTAGGATTCTGAATCCACCTCGGTTTATCCGAATTTACTCTCGATTATCTGAAGTTAATGATTTTCCCAATTTATTGAAGGCGAAGATTGCTAATATACTCTACCGCCTCTCCCGAGGTCAATAGATTTTTTTAAAGGCGAATAACGCACTCTATCCCCAGGTGCATTAATTTGTCAATAGGCAAAAAGCATAAAATCTCCAAAAGGCCACGTAGTTCCTATGAGTATATTCCTATCTCACAGAATAAAACGGTCCTCACCAATAGTTCCTCACCAACTCTCCTCTCCCGATTCGAATTGAATGATTAAAACAATACAACTATTGGCCAGATAATTGAAAGCATTAAACACGATTGGGAAAACTCAACAAAAATGGAAATAAATATATAATATCAATCAAAACCGTCAAAAAGTAGTTTTCATCAAAATAATAGATTAGGGTTTTATCCTGACATGCTAATTAATGAAAATAAATAAATAATAAAGTGAAGCATGAAAATCAAACGCAGATGAAGAGCTCGGATTCCTCCGTTCTTCTGGCTTCCACCCTCTGCCCTTGATCTCTTCTGCTTCTCTCGTCTGCGATAGTCTTCTGTGTTCCTCCTTTTCCCAAGCCTCCAAAGATTTCAAGATTCTCAAATTCCAAGATTTCCAAGCCCATTAATTAGGGTCTTAAACCCTTATTTATAGCTCTCACAGTCTCCAAATTGCGTCCGTGTGAGTAGGTCGAAAACTAGCTTCAAAACGGCCCAAATCCGCGCGTAGCACACCAAAACCGCCTAGTGTGCCGCGGCTCACTAAATCTGTGCCGCGGCACATGGTCTTCAGCTGGACGCCTGGGCGCCTTTTAATTCATCTGGGCCGCGGCTCACTCGATCAGGCCGCGAATGCAGTACACCTACTCTGGTGCCCACTGGTTGCCTTCCTGTGCCACGGCCCACTTGCCTTGTGCCGCGGCTCACGGCCAAAATTCGCCATTTTCGCCCGTTTCGCCTCGTTTTAACTTCCGGACTCCAATCTCTTGACAAACATACAAAATTAAGGCATTAAAAGCTCATTTAAGCAAATTTACTCTCCAAAATAATACAAAATAATGATAAATAAGCGTATAAAAATACGCCTAACACTTGGTCCTTGAATGCAAAACCAGATTGTTGGTTATTGCAATAGCACTATTGTTGTCACACCAGATAGGGACTTCATTGGCAATGATATTATAATCCCTCAGCTGTTGTCTGATCCATAAGATCTGGGCACAATACTGCAAACTAGGTATTCTGACTCTGTGGTGGAGATAGAGTTAGAAACCTGCTTCTTGCTAAACCAGGATATCAGTCTGGTTCCTAGGAATTGGCACGTTCCACTAGTGCTTTTCCTATTAATTTTGCATCCTGCGAAATATGCATCTGAATATCCTGACAGCTCGAAGTTATCATCCTTAGGATACCATAGTCCAATGTTGACTGTAGACTTAAGGTATTTGATTATCCTCTTTGCTGCATCTAGGTGCGACTTCTTAGGCTTAGACTGGAATCGCGCACAAACTCCTACGACATAGGATATGTCAGGCGTGCTTGCAGTGACGTATATCAATGATCCAATGAGTCCTCTGTAGTGGGTTGAGTCCACTAATATGCCTCCCTCATCTGCATCTAGGTGAGTACTTGTGCTCATAGGGATTCTTGCTGGCTTGGCTGAATCCATTCCAAATCTCTTGATTAGATCTCTGGTATATTTAGCTTGGTTGATGAAAATTACATTCTGCATCTGCTTAACTTGTAATCCGAGAAAGAAGTTAAGCTTTCCCATCATACTCATCTCAAATTCTCCTTGCATGAGGTTGGAGAATTTCTCACATAGCTCTAGAATGGTTGATCCGAATATGATGTCATCCACATATATCTAAACTATCAATATGTCGCCTTCGTGCTCCACTCTGAATAGGGTCTTGTCCACCTTTCCTTTGCAAAAACCATTCTTCTCAAGAAACACAGACAGTGTTTCATACCATGCTCTTGGTGCTTGCTTAAGTCCATAGAGAGCTTTCAACAGCTTGTAAACTTTGTCTCATTTGACAAAACCTGGGGGTTGCTCTACATAGACTTCTTCTTCTAGGATGCCATTTAGAAAAGCACTCTTTACATCCATCTGATAGACTTCAAAATCTTTGAATGCAGCATATGCGAGGAATAGTCTGATGGCCTCTAATCTTGCAACATGTGCATAGGTTTCATCAAAATCTATTCCTTCACACTGTGCATAACCTTTAGCGACAAGTCTGGATTTATTTCTAACAACGGCTCCATCTTCATCACTCTTGTTTTTGTACACCCATTTGGTGCCAATAACTGTTAGGCGTATTTTTATACACTTATTTATCATTATTTTGTATTATTTTGGTGAGTAAATTTGCATAAATGAGCTTTTAATGCTTTAATCTTGTATGTTTGTTAGGAGATTGGAGTCCGGAAGCTAAAACGAGGCAAAACGGGCGAAAACGGCGAATTTTGGCCATGGGCCACAACACAAGGCAAGTGGGCCGCGGCACACGCAGAGGACCAATGGCACCGAGTAGATCAGACTCGAGCCGCGGCACGCATACGCTGAGCCGCGGCCCAGAAGAAACACCAGCGCCCAGGTTTTAAATTACACGCTATGTGCCGCGGCACAGATTAAGTAATCCGCGGCACACATGGCGGTTTTGGTGTGCTCCGCGCGGATTTGGGCCGTTTTGAAGCCAGTTCTCGACCTACTCACGGGATTCTGAAGATCTGTTGACTGACAGTATTTAAATACTTTATCCTTGAGTATTTAAATACTTCTTTATTCAACGGGACTTGACTTCTGGAGATTCCTCCTTTGTCCTGTTGTGAGCTGTGTGGAAGATAACTGTATTTGAGTTTCGAGACAGTTTCCATACTTGGTCTTTTATAAGACTTCTTGCTGTACTGAAGGGCTTCAATATGCTGATTCGAGGCAGGTCTTCGATACAGGATAATACCTCAAAGCTTCGAAGCAGTTTCCTTTACTGTATTCGGATTGGCATATATGTCAAAACTGTAACACCCCCAAGATATTCAGGGCATATTACAGCGCCGTGGACCCCACACTGTGGAATCCACCAGGCTAACGTACCAAACAAGACATTCGACAACGGCAAACAATCATTAATAAAACGACAATTCAAATAAAAGACTACAAACCGACAAATAAAATTCTGACGTCAAATCCATTTCCCCAAAATGGGAACACGATATTAACAAATTCCAACCGGAAGTACTCGAGTACTTAAACCAATTTATAATACAGAAATCCCAAAATCAGACATCAATAATAATTGACAGACAGAACACCAATAATCAACCACTGGATAATATCATGCTTGCCCATCATCTTCATACGGCTCGGGTGCTCGCTTGTCCCCACGATCAATACCTGAAATACAAAAAGTATTTCCCCCATTTAAGGGGTTAGCGACAACTGCTAGTGCAAGTACAATCCATTTGAACTACATTCTAATCAGATGAATAATGCGCCAAAAATCAATATATCGTTCACACACAATCAATATATCGTAAACACACAATCAATATATCGTTCACACAGATTGATATAAAGATCTTAGCTTCAACCGTTCACACAGATTGGTTTTGAGCTAATGCTTCGACTTGCTTCTTCACATACAGTTCTGAAGCTTCGTCTTCTTCAATACAAATCCTTCACACACAGTTCTGGAGAAGCACAGATTGTTCAGTCCACACAGGGCTGATCTTGATTTTGTTCAACGTATAGAACAGATGGTGAACAACAACTTTGACTTTAAGAGCTTTCAGCTGATGAAGTGTTGTTCATGATGATGAGCACTATATATCTCTTTAGATCTTAATTGCAGTAAGCTTTGGAGATATGTTTTGCTCTGATGATAACTTTTGATAGCTTGAGTGTTAGGTGACTGGTGACTGATCTTCAATGCCTTCATAAGATATATATAGTCTCTGAAATATATATCCGTTGAGATGTATCCGTTGAGTGAGATTTCGCCCAACGGATTATGACATGATCCGGATTTAGCGGGATTCTCAAGATCTATTGATCGACGTATTTAAATACTTTATCCTTGAGTATTTAAATACTTCTTTATTCAACGGACTTGACTTGGAGATTCCTCCTTTGTCTCGTTGTGAGTCAGATGGAAGATAACCGTATTTGAGTTTCGAGACAGCTTCCATACTTGGTCTTTTATAAGACTTCTTGCATCAAGGGCTTCAATATGCTGATTCGAGGCAGGTCTTCGATACAGGATAATACCTCAAAGCTTCGATACAGTTTCCTTTACTGTATTCGGATTGGCATATATGTCAAAACTGTAACACCCCCAAGATATTCAGGGCATATTACAGCGTCGTGGACCCCACACTGTGGAATCCACCAGGCTAACGTACCAAACAAGACATTCGACAACGGCAAACAATCATTAATAAAATGACAATTCAAATAAAAGACTACAAACCGACAAATAAAATTCTGACGTCAAATCCATTTCCCCAAAACGGGAACACGATATTAACAAATTCCAACCGGAAGTACTCGAGTACTTAAACCAATTTATAATACAGAAATCCCAAAATCAGACATCAATAATAATTGACAGACAGAACACCAATAATCAACCACTGGATAATATCATGCTTGCCCATCATCTTCATACGGCTCGGGTGCTCGCTTGTCCCCACGATCAATACTTGAAATACAAAAAGTATTTCCCCCATTTAAGGGGTTAGCGACAACTGCTAGTGCAAGTACAATCCATTTGAACTACATTCTAATCAGATGAATAATGCGCCAAAAATCATTTTTGGAAAACGTTTTATATTCTAGAATATTTACAATGTACAATCACAAAACACATTATCTCCAACAAATCACAATTCAAAGTTAACCTTGGTACGAGACTCACGGCCACCGTACCCCGCAGAGCCCCGTCGGACATCCCTGGGTGGTCAACCACAGTTCGTGATACGCACACACACGGCAATACGTATCCCTAGAGGCCCCGTCGGACCGTCCCTAGGTGAACATACACATATCCATCCACAACAACCACAATACAGCCATAATTCAAATACTAGAATATGTAAACAAATGTAAAGTACTTGCCTTTGTGACATCTTCGAAGAATCGGAAGTGAAAACGACTACGGGTGGTCCGAATGGAAAACGACGGTTCCTAAACGAAGAATTAGCATAACTCAGTCCCGACGGACATCAATAATCGAAAGGAATACTCCCAAAACCCCGACTACAAATCACGACAATAGACGTTCAATCGATACGGGCGAGGGTTTATGCAAAATCTCCCCGTATCAACAATACATGGATTAATTCGAGGAAAAACGGATTGGGAATCACCCAATAACAACAATCGATAAAAAGTTTCGCAACATACATGGACAATTCGGAGTCAATCACGAAAAACCCGAAAAACCCCCAATTTATACAAGTTAGGGTTCCAGAAGAAGATACCTCGGATTCGGACGATGGTGGATGATTACGCTTATGGTGATATGTTACTACGATTCTATGGTGATGGAACACGAAAAATTCTTCAATCAAAACTGAAGAAATCGCCTCTGGAGTCGCACCGTGAAGAAAAAATGAGAGAAAGGATAGGAAATGAGGTATTGGACTCCGCCCGCCGCTTTAAAATGGGTCTGTTACGGCCGAATAGGGACACTTACGGCCGTAACATGGCCAACTTACGGCCGTAACTTCCGGGTGTTACGCCATAACACCCCTACCGACAAAGAAGATCGGGCAACTTGTCCAAACGATTCCGGACGACCCCGAAACCCGGACCTGCTATCGAACCAAAAATACGACTACGAAGAATATTCGATGACGAGTCTAACCATCACAAGAAAACATCAATCCGACTACTCGGGAATCCGAAATACGACAACGAATATGAAATTCCCTAAACTTATAGGAAATTACGAAAATGACCCAAGCGTCAGAAAATCACGATACGACGTCGGATTCACAAACCGAAAGTTTCAACATGACCAACTCAACCATACGAACTTGTACAAGCCAAGAAACAACGAAAACGAACGAGTTAAACGAGAATCGAACGTTCATACGGCAAAACATGTCATAAAATGAAATTACGTGAAAACATCATCAAAACTCGTCCAAACGGAAAAACTCCAAGAACAAAGTAGATTCGAAATGTCGAAACGGTTACAAGCGAGTCGATAAAAATAGAAATACACCAAAAATGGAAACTGCTAAAATGGAAAATTACGGATATTACATTCTCCCCCTCTAAAATAAAGTTTCGTCCCGAAACTTAAGAATCAAAAAGCTCGGGGTGCCTCGAACGCATATCCTCCTCTAACTCCCAAGTCGCTTCTTCTACTCCGTGTCTCGACCATTGCACCTTAACCAAAGGAATGGTTTTGTGCCTTAACTGTTTGTCTCGACGCTCCAAAATCTTAACGGGCCTCTCCTCGAACGTAACACCCTTCTCGATCTCCACGTCTCTAAAATCAATAATGTGGGACGGGTCCTAACATACTTCCTCACCGGGAGACGTGAAATACGCTATGAACATGACTCAACGACGGAGGTAAAGCTAAACGGTATGCCAACTCACCGACTCTCTCCAATATCTCGAAGGGCCCAATATACCTCGGACTGAGCTTCCCCTTTTTCCTAAAACGGAAAACTCCCTTCGTCGGGGATACCCTCAACAGAACATGATCTCCCACCTCGAACTCCAAGGGTCGACGCCTAACATCCGCATAAGACTTTTGCCGACTCTGAGCAGCCAACATTCTCTTTCTAATCAATTCAACTTTCTCCCTCGTCTCTAACACAAGGTCTGGCTCGGTACCGACTAGATCGGACGGCTCATCCCAACATATCGGCGATCGGCAACGTCGTCCATAAAGTGCCTCATATGGTGCCATCTTAATCGATGCGTGCCAGCTATTATTATAAGTAAACTCAATCAAGGCCAGATGTTCCTCCCAGTCACTACTCCAGTCTAACGCACACGCGCGCAATAAATCCTCGAACGTCTGAATGGTACGTTCGGACTACCCATCGGTCTGGGGATGAAACGAAGTGCTCAAACGTAACTGTGTCTCCAATGCCTTATATACCGCCTGCCAAAAATGCGATACAAATCGGCCATCTCTGTCTGAAATAATGGTCCTCGGTGTACCATGAAGTCTCACTATCTGCGCGATAAAAATACGAGCCAACTTTTCTGGACCCCAAGTATCCTTGATGCCCAGAAAATGCGCCGACTTAGTCAGTCGGTCTACAATCACCCACACCATATTCATACCCGTCTTCGTCCTCGGCAAACCCGTGACAAAATCCATAGAGATATCCTCCCACTTCCACTCTGGGACGGGAAGTGGTTTCAACAACCCGGCTGGCCGCTGATACTCAATCTTGACTTGCTGACAAGTCAGACACTTAGCCACAAACTGAACCACCTCCTTCTTCATGTCATTCCACCAGAAATTCTTCCTCAGATCTTTATACATTTTACTCGAGCCCGGATGGACTGAGTAAGGTGACGCATGAGCCTCTCGCATAATGCTCTGTCTCAATTCCGAGTCATTCGGAACACACAACCGACCTCGGAATCTCAACACACCGTCCTCATGAATAACAAATCCCGGGGCTTTCCCCTTTCCTACACTCTCTCGGAGCCGAATACACATCGGGTCCTCCAACTGTCCCGATTTAATATCATCGACCAGAGATGAAGAAATCTCAAGAGTACGCAACTGCCCGGAACTCTCTGGTAGTACAACCTCAATGCTCAACCTCATAAACTCTCGCTGAAGTCCCGACTGGACCGTAAGTAGCTCAAGCGTCCGAAGTGCTACCGATTTCCGGCTCAAGGCATCTGCCACCACATTTGCCTTACCCGGATGATATAGAATCTCGAGGTCGTAGTCCTTAATCAACTCCAACCATCTCCTCTGTCTCATATTAAGCTCTTTCTGGGTGAAAATGTACTTTAGGCTCTTGTGATCGGTGAAAATCTGACACGACGAGCCATACAAGTAATGACGCCAAATCTTCAACGCAAATACAACTGCTGCCAACTCAAGATCGTGCGTAGGGTAATTCAATTCGTATGGTTTCAACTGACGGGAAGCATAGGCAATCGTCCTCCCGTGCTGCATAAGTACGCATCCGAGCCCTTGGCCCGAAGCATCACTATAAACTGAGAAACCATCATTACCATTCGGTAAAGCCAAAACGGGAGCGGTCATCAACCGCTTCTTCAACTCCTCAAAACTATTCTGCCTCTCATCGGTCCACGCAAACTTCTCCGACTTCTGTAACAACTGAGTCAGCGGTCGAGCGAGCTTAGAGAACCCCTCGACGAATCTACGGTAATACCCGGCTAATCCCAGAAAACTGTGGACCTCCTTCACGTTCTTGGGCGGCGCCCAATCCAACACTGCCTCTACCTTATGTGGGTCCACACGAACACCCTCGGCCGAGATCACATGACCGAGAAACATAACCTCCCGTAACCAAAACTCGCACTTTGAGAACTTCGCAAAAAGATGCTGAGTTCTCAAAATATCTAATACGATATGCAAATGACGGGCGTGCTCCTCCTCGCTCCTCAAGTAAATCAGGATGTCATCGATAAAAACGACTACACACTTATCGAGGTACTCGATAAAGACTTTGTTCATAAGCTGCATGAACACGGCTGGCGCGTTGGTTAGCCCAAAAGGCATAACCTCAAACTCGTAGTGACCGTATCTCGTTCGGAAGGCCGTCTTCGGAATGTCGGTATCCTTCACTCGGAGTTGATAATACCCCGATCTCAAATCAATCTTCGAAAACACAGTTGCCCCTTGCAACTGATCAAACAAATCATCAATCCTCGGGAGCGGATACTTGTTTTTTATGGTCACTTTGTTCAACTCTCGGTAGTCGATACACAAACGAAGTGACCCATCCTTCTTCTTCACAAACAGGACCGGTGCGCCCCAAGGTGAAACACTCGGTCGAATATACCCCATGTCTAGCAACTCTCCCAATCAAGCTTTTCACTCCAAAGATCTCGGCAGCGCCATACGGTATGGCGTCTTAGAGATAGGGGCTGCACCCGGCTCTAAATCGACGGTAAACTCAACTTCTCGGTCTGGCGGCAAACCCGACAACTCGTCTGGAAAGACATCAGGATACTCACACACTACCGGAATAGATGAGAGTTCGACTCCCCCTTCCTCCGATCTCAAAGCGTAACACCAATAGCCCGTGCAACCTCCTCGAAGCAGTCTCACGGCCCTCAAGGCGCTGATCAGTAACCTCTGGCTACTCCGCTTACGCCCCACAAAAGAATGCTCGGTACCGTCAGAGGCTAACATCAAAACGGTTCTCTTTCTATAATTCATGATCGCCCCATGACGGTCCAGCCAATCCTCACCCAGAATCAAATCCTCATCTCTAATATCTACCGCAATCAGATTAGAAGGCCAAACCCTCCCCGCGATACTCACTGGAAAATCTCTAACCTCACGATCCCCCACGATACTATCCCCACTAGGAAGTTTAACAACAAAAGGCTCACACGCAACAAGGAAATCAACATGCAGACGACGCACACAATCCATAGATATAAAAGAATGCGTAGCACCAGAATCGAACAATACGGAAACAGGATGATCAAGGATGTGGACGGTACCTGTAGCCACCATCGCGTCAGGATCTCCTGCTCGTCTCATCTCATACACTCGGGGCGGAACAGACCCCGCACTAGAAGCTCCCCCTCTAGAAGGCTGACCACGTCCTCGACCTCTCCCAAAACTCTGCTGCGGCTGAGGAACTGTCGGTGCCTGATTCACACTTGGCTCTCCCGCAGCTGGGGCTGATATCTGAGTAACTGGAGCCCGAGCTGCATCCGTACAAAACTTGGCACGATGACCCATTTGACCACAAGCAAGACACTGAATCGGAGGCCTATCACACTCACTCATCATGTGGACAGGACGACTACAGTTGAAGCACGTATGACCACAAACGGAACCAGCAGGAGCAGACCTAGAACCGTTTCCTCGACCAACTGATGGCGACTGACTCCCGAAGACTCGCGAACCAGACTGAGTCTTCGGATACCCTCCTGACTTGCCTCCCGAAAATTGACCGGCGGTTTTCTGTTTCTTTCCTTCGGTTGCCGTCTCTGTCGCAGAAAACGACATCTCATAAGCCATCGCCTTATTCTGATATTCTTTCAAAGTCGTGCACCCTGCACTGGACATGTAGTGGCGCACCCTCGGTTTCATCCGCATATCAAAGTGGCGGATCTTATGAAGCTCATCTCGGACTTGGTTCCTCACATAATGCAGCTGTTGATTGTAGTCCTTGATAGCTTGAGAAATAGGAACGTCTTGGGGCTTAGCCTCAAAGAAGGCTCAGATCCTCCCCTCTTTCACTGGCCAAGGACAGAATTCATCTTCCATCAGATCTCGAAATTCTGCCCACGTAGCTGCCCGGTCACGCGGTTTCACCGCTTGCCACCACGTTGCTGCCTCCTTGGCGAGGAAGTACTGAGCAATGGGTACTTTCCTCTCCTCGGAACAATTAGCTGCCTCAAAAATTTTCTCCATCTCGAATAGCCAATTCTCCCAACCAGAAGGGTCGGAAGCACCATCAAACTGTGGAGGACACATACGAATCACGTCCTGAAGCAACTTATCATTGCCGGATCCAGTAGGCGGAACTGGGTTGGCATTAGCTTGGCCGACTAGAACGGCCTGAGTCAGTAGCGTCATCTGGTTCGCTACTTGCTGCAAAATGTTGGCCACTCCAACATTCTCATGTGCATTACCGGAGCTAGCAGACTGGTCCTGCTGACTTCCGGAACTAGGGGGAACACTGTTCGACAAAGAGGGCATCGCCGAGTCAGTTCCCGAGTGATCGGACATGGCCGCCCCACCGGCTGCGCCACGTCCCCTACCGCGTCCGCGACCGCGTCCGCGTCCTCTACCAGCAGGAATTCTGAAGAAGTAATGGGTAAGTACAATTCAAACGCAAAACGCAACAAGATACTAAGACAGGAATAGAACATAAGAGTGAAACGAGTCAAGTTAGGAAAAACTTACGAGCACCGGCGTACTGAGATGATGGCATAGCAGTGATACTGTCCCAACAACGACACTTAACTAGACCCAAATAACCGACAGCCTAAGTATCCATAAACCTAAGCTCTGATACCATATTCTGTAACACCCCCAAGATATTCAGGGCATATTACAGCGCCGTGGACCCCACACTGTGGAATCCACCAGGCTAACGTACCAAACAAGACATTCAACAACGGCAAACAATCATTAATAAAACGACAATTCAAATAAAAGACTACAAACCGACAAATAAAATTCTGACGTCAAATCCATTTCCCCAAAACGGGAACACGACATTAACAAATTCCAACCGGAAGTACTCGAGTACTTAAACTAATTTATAATACAGAAATCCCAAAATCAGACATCAATAATAATTGACAGACAGAACACCAATAATCAACCACTGGACAATATCATGCTTGCCCATCATCTTCATACGGCTCGGGTGCTCGCTTGTCCCCACGATCAATACCTAAAATACAAAAAGTATTTCCCCCATTTAAGGGGTTAGCGACAACTGCTAGTGCAAGTACAATCCATTTGAACTACATTCTAATCAGATGAATAATGCGCCAAAAATCATTTTTGGAAAACGTTTTATATTCCGGAATATTTACAATGTACAATCACAAAACACATTATCTCCAACAAATCACAATTCAAAGTTAACCTTGGTACGAGACTCACGGCCACCGTACCCCGCAGAGCCCCATCGGACATCCCTGGGTGGTCAACCACAGTTCGTGATACGCACACACACGGCAATACGTATCCCTAGAGGCCCCGTCGGACCGTCCCTAGGTGAACATACACATATCCATCCACAACAACCACAATACAGCCATAATTCAAATACTAGAACATGTAAACAAATGTAAAGTACTTTCCTTTGTGACATCTTCGAAGAATCGGAAGTGAAAACGACTACGGGTGGTCCGAATGGAAAACGACGGTTCCTAAATGAAGAATTAGCATAACTCAGTCCCAACGGACATCAATAATCGAAAGGAATACTCCCAAAACCCCGACTACAAATCACGACAATAGACGTTCAATCGATACGGGCGAGGGTTTATGCAAAATCTCCCCGTATCAACAATACATGGATTAATTCGAGGAAAAACGGATTGGGAATCACACAATAACAACAATCGATAAGAAGTTTCGCAACATACATGGACAATTCGGAGTCAATCACGAAAAACCCGAAAAACCCCCAATTTATACAAGTTAGGGTTCCAGAAGAAGATACCTCGGATTCGGACGATGGAGGATGATTACGCTGATGGTGATATGTTACTACGATTCTATGGTGATGGAACACAAAAAATTCTTCAATCAAAACTGAAGAAATCGCCTCTGGAGTCGCACCGTGAAGAAAAAACGAGAGAAAGGATAGGAAATGAGGTATTGGACCTTCGCCATTGCTTTTAAAACAAGGTTATTACGGCCGTAATAGGGACACTTACGCCGTAACATGGCCAACTTACGGCAGAATTTCCGGGTGTTACGGCCAGAACATTCCCATCGACAAGAAGATCGGGCACCGGCCATTCAAATGATTCCTGACGACCGAAACCCGGACCTGCTATCGAACCAAAAATACGACTACGAAGAATATTCGATGACGAGTCTAACCATCACAAGAAAACATCAATCCGACTACCCGGGAATCCGAAATACGACAACGAATATGAAATTCTCTAAACTTATAAGAAATTACGAAAATGACCCAAGCGTCCGAAAATCACGATACGACGTCAGATTTACAAACCGAAAGTTTCAACATGACCAACTCAACCATACGAACTTGTACAAGCCAAGAAACAATGAAAATGAACGAGTTAAACGAGAATCGAACGTTCATACGGCAAAACATGTCATAAAATGAAATTACGTGAAAACATCATCAAAACTCGTCCAAACGGAAAAACTCCAAGAACAAAGTACATTCGAAATGTCGAAACGGTTACAAGCGAGTCGATAAAAATAGACATACACCAAAAATGGAAACTGCTAAAATGGAAAATTACGGATATTACAAAAACCTCTTTATCAAATACCATTCGATACAGGGATCGGATATCCCGGCTGTTTCGATACAGGGTCTTTGTTTTCCCAACAATTTGCCCCTTTTTGACAATTTGCCAAGACTTACTTTCTTAACTTTTCAAGTCTTCTTGATGATGCCAAAACCTTCTTCATGAAGCGATCTTCTTTGATGTCTTCTGGCAGATTTCTTGGTCTTTCGTCAAAGGGTCTGTCTTTAGTCTAAATAATGAACTGCTCGCAGGCGAGTTCGATACAGTTTAAGGATTTTACAACTTAAGCTTATGATTGGCGCGCAGGCACAATCTTACAAAGTGTTCTAAGCTTACAACTGAAATCATGAACTGTTCGTAGACAAGTTCGTACAGCTTTATTTTCAATCAAGTTACCTAACTTGAGATTTGCTATTAACAATTTAAGTAATCATACATCAACACAGTAGATTACGAGTTGTAATCTTTCAAGACACACAAACACTTTTATTGATATTCAAAATTGAGTACATGGTTTGCTGTTCCGAAAGAAAAATTACAAAAACAAACAAAATATACAAGGATTTCAGCTCATATAGTGATCTGCGTGTCTCCATGGCTTTCTCCCTGGATCATTCTCGGTACCACGCCACCAGTTTTGAAGGGAATCATTGTCTCGATCCTGGTATATTGCTCTTCCTTCATAGGATCGATCAAAGGCAAGAATCCAGTCTTCTCGATGAGTGATCCGGTCTCCTCTTCTGTGTTTGGATTTCATCTCGATCTGGAGAGGGAGTTTTCCGTCTTCTAGCATCTTCGTGAATTTCTATCCGGCCTCCGCTAAAGTCTTATAGCTCTTGAAGATGGCGGATTCCCTGACGAGTTTTGCGAAGTACCTCATCAGTTCGTTTTTCCTCCATTGCTTCACTTCATCGGCAGTAGGGTTGCGGTTGATCGGCAGACGAATTTCAGAAGGTCTCTGGATAAGAGTTTGCCAAGGGACATTTGGATCATGAAATTCAGGTCGGGAGCCTGAAATCTTAAAGCTTTGGGAGTGAGGGGCTAGCTTGTTTAACTCGGAAGTGATGCTGTCTTGAGGAGCCTCAAATTCCCTTTCTTGCTGTAGCCTGATTCTCCTAGCAGCTTCTCTCGCCTCTTCCCCCTTTTTGGCTTCATCAAGACTTTTTAGGATTTCTAGTGCAGCATCCTGTTTTGTCTCGATGTTAGTCATTCTCTCTACAAGGGAGGAAAGCGTCTGCGACATATCCTTAATGCATTTGTCGTGAGCGCGCAGTTGAGAGCTGTTTTCAATCATGGCACATGCGGTCTTGGCTTCAGCTATCCTCGTTTTTGTTGCTTCTTCCTTCAGGAGTTGCTCCTGCTTGTCTTCCATGATTTTCAAAGCATGCTTGAAAACTTCTGGTAGAAGAACGAATGCATCGACAACACGAGATACTTCATGTTGTAAAGTGGTCATTTCTTCCACGGCAGAAGTATGCATCCAATTCAATGCTTTCTCAACGGAAGACAAAGCATTCACTGCATCCTGAATGAATACAGTTTGAAGACCAAGAGCACGCAGGCGCTCTTTCCTAGCAGCAGAAATTGGAGAATCTGGTTGAGCAAAGTCTCCAGAGCTGTTCAACCTTCTTACATTCATGGATGGGCGTGAGGTAAGTTGGACATCCTCAGGTTCGATACCGTCCTCGGATTCCACGGTTGAAGGGGCGGGAGCAGCTTGTTCTGGTTCGGCGGCAGAGGGTTGAGTGGCTTCCTGTTGCGAAGATTCTTCAGTAGACATGGATACAGGAGGGACTTATTCCTCCTGTTGTCTTTCAGGTACAACTTCTTCGGTCGCAGCAGGCTCAGGTGCCTGTTCCAAAATTGCTTCAACTTCCTCGACTAGAGGGACTGATTCCTCTTCGTCGGGAACGTTCTCATGCTGTGGCGAAGGGGGATTGTCCTGGGTTGATGGCCCTTCGTCGTCTTTGGGTGGAGAGGCGTCTCTAGCTTCAGCCTCTTCACGACTCATCCTCAGACCAGCTTGAAAAGCATCTTCGTCGTCGTCTGAGTCATGATCTTCGTCATCTTTTGGATTAGAGGGAGAGTCCTCTAACTTGTTCTTTCCTTTCCTCCGAGCGTCAGATTTGTGCAGAAGATGGCTTTCAATTAGTTCCTTGCAGGAGGGATTGTCCCATCGGATCAGGGCCTCAATTTTTGTTGAGTCCGTCACTTCTGAGATGAATCTCTCTTCGTGGCTCCAATCGCTCCAGTTGTACAATGTTTCGTACGGAGCTAGCCTGTAGCCTTTCCATTGCAAAAATCTTTCGTAGGCATGTTCAATTTGGACAGAGAGAAGGGTCTGATTAATAATCGAGTCAGGGGAGGGACTTCGTACAACGTCTGGAGACGTTGTAGCAAGGAATTCCTGTACAGGTATGGGATCCTGTATGAAAGTGGGATTCCTTACAGGGGATGGTGCCCTGAAGGAAGATGGATCCTGTACGGGTGTGGGATCCCGCAGAGGAGAAGTAGCTTTTGGCTCCAAGTGGGCAGCTGACTCGCTAAAGTCTTGATCGTTGGCAGATGTCTCATTATCCGTCGTAGCCGCCAAAGGCTCGGGATCTACTGTCGATACAGTAGGAGACACCTCTTCCACAGGGGTTGGGCCCTGGGGTTCTTCGTTAGTGGGTTGAGCCACGGGGGAGACTTCCTCAGAGGGCTTGGCAGATTTGACTTTCGAG
Source organism: Orobanche coerulescens (assembly GCA_033398695.1). NCBI lineage: Eukaryota > Viridiplantae > Streptophyta > Magnoliopsida > Lamiales > Orobanchaceae > Orobanche > Orobanche coerulescens. Next base: position 137,696,072 of record CM065805.1, on the reverse strand, counting down.
AGCCTCCTAAGTCTCTTCTTGGGCTTCTCACCAGCAGTGGGTTTCTTGCTGTGAGATCTCTTTCTCTTCTTTGAAGATTCCACTTCTTGGAACTTCAAGGATTCATCTCTTGGATTATCAGAAATTGGCATATGTCTGGTTCTCGGGTGGTTGCAAGACAAGGTGCTCTGGTTATACGCAGTAGGCTTGATACCTCCTAAGTATATCCTTGAGCTATTCTTCTTTGCATCGGCGGATTGCGTCAGTCCGCATTTCGTCAGGATATGGTTCAACATTAAAACAAAAGATTTCTTCTGGGTGGCAGGTTTGCACACCTCCTCTTGTAGGCGCTTCAGGATTATCTGGCACCAATTGACCTTTTCACAGGTCAGAATAGCCACCATCATCCTGAACCTTAAGTTGGTACACATTTCGAACGCACCGGTTCGATTCTCAATTATCCTGCAGCAAAAATCATGAAGATACACATAAGGAAGACAAAAGTTTTTCTTGTGACATGTAGTCTGAACCATGTCAACAACTTTGGAGCCAGTGAACAGTCCATAGAATTTAGTGATTAGCTCTTGAGACCCGAATGTCTCAAGTTGATCCATAGTCAGGCCATCAGCGGGTAGCCTGTAGATGTTCTGGAGTAGATCGTAATCAATGCAAATCTCAACTCCCTGGATTGTAGCAGTGATGTCGGCGACATGTCCTCCTTGGGCCAGTGAGAGAAAGCGAACGGCGGCGTTGAGGTAAAATTCCTCAACCAGATGGGCATCGTATTTGTCAGCAGTCTTGCTTCCAAAGCGATAGAGGCCTTGTTGATGAAGACGAGTTATGATATACTCCATGGGTTCTGCGTCGTTGGTTTCAGACAGAATGCGCTCAATGATGACAGGTTTGGAAAAGATCCGGCCATCAATGATGTTAGCAGTTTTCTTCAGAGCAGGAGAAGAAGATTGTCCAGCCATTTTGATGATTTCTTAATAAAAAAGTGCAGAAAAATAATCGAAATATGCAGTAAAATGCAGAAATGTATGTAGGCTGTTTTTGCTTGAGAACTCTTGAATTTGCAGAAAGCGTAAAGAGTCTCTAATGGCAGATTCAGTCCTTTTATAGTTGGGCGGCGAAATAGGGTTTTGCAGAGTACGAATGGTCAGATTTTAAGGGATGGGAACCGGTTTTGAAATCAACGGTTAAGATGGACTGAGTGTAACTGGTACACTTATCCATTGAAATGTTTAAAATATCAGCGGGTCCCACTTCTGACATAAGTTGATACCCTAAATGCCTAAAACGGCGGTTTAAAAATAATAAACAATTTAAAAACATCGCGTCTTTTGAGATTCAGTTGTCCAGATGTCGTGTAAGGCATTTAATGTAAATGACGTTTGACGTAAAAACAGGGCACGTGGACAAAAATTATTTTGAAAGGAAATAATATTATATTATATACTGAATCAAAATCCTATAGCATGTGCTGTTTCCGCGTCGATACAGCGTTCCCCCTTAAAAAGGTGCTTATAGGTTTTAAATTCCATACAGCAATATTTGGATTAATGCTGTATTCATGGGTCCTACTGTATTCCCCCTTAATTATTGCACACGTCAGCTGTAGGATTCATAGTTCTTTGTTCACTACAGTGCTGTATTGACGGTTCTGAGTGTACAGATAATTAACGATGGATACTATATTCTTGGGTCTTACAGCATTCCCCCTCAATTGTTGAGTAAAAACAGTAAATTACTTACAGGGAGTCTGGCTGTAGCATTCCCAATTCTTGTCTGAGCATGTTGAATCTTGCTGTGTCGAGAGGCTTGGTGAAGATGTCGGCTAGCTGAACGTCTGTATGAACTTTTTCCAGGCAAACATCCTTGTTCTCGATGTGATTCCTTATGAAGTGATGCTTCATGTTGATATGCTTAGTGCGCGAGTGCATGACAGGATTGTGCGTGATTGCAATTGCACTCGTGCTATCACACATGATTGGAGTCTCTCTGGCATCGATTCCATAGTCTGACAGTTGTTGCTGCATCCAAAGAATTTGCATACAGCAGATACCAGCAGCATAGTACTCTGATTCAGTCGTGGAAAGAGAATTAGCCAATTGCTTCTTACTGAACCAAGAAACGAGTCTAGGTCCAAGAAAGTGACAAGTTCCACTTGTACTCTTCCTATCTAGCTTGCAGCCTCCGAGATCCGAGTCGCTGTAGCCAACTAAATCGAATCCGCCTTCCTTAGGATACCATAGTCCTGCATTGACTGTTCCTTTAATGTACTTCAGGATTCGTTTAGCTGTATTGAAGTGTGATTCCTTAGGTGCAACTTGATATCTTGCACACACTCCAACAACAAACTGGATATCGGGCCTGCTAGCCGTTAGGTACAGGAGCGAACCAATGAGCTTCCTGTAGAGTGATTGGTCAAACGGCTTTCCGGCTTCATCAGCACTAATTTGCACGGAAGTGCTCATGGGGGTTGGCGAGGATTTGGAAGTGTTCATTCCAAATTTGTTGAGAAGCTCCTTGCTGTATTTTTCTTGGTTGATGAAAATACCTGTAGGCAACTGCTTTACCTGCAAACCTAGGAAATAACTAAGTTCCCCCATCATACTCATTTCAAATTTACTTTGCATGAGATGAGAGAACCTTTGACATAGAGCAGGGTTAGTTGAACCAAAAATAATATCATCCACATAGATTTGCACCATAAGAAGGTCATCACCTTCCTGTATCTTGAACAAGGTCTTGTCCACAGCACCTTTCTCAAATCCGTTGTTGGTTAGATACTGGGACAGGGATTCGTACTAGGCTCTAGGGGCTTGTTTAAGTCCGTACAGCGCTTTCCTTAGCCTGTAAACTAGATCGATACCGTCTGTGTTGGCAAACCCTGGTGGTTGTTCAACATAAACTTCTTCTGCAAGGTCTCCATTCAGGAATGCACTCTTGATGTCCATTTGGTATATGATAAAACTCTTATGGGCGGCAAAGGCAAGAAATATCCTGATGGCTTCTAGTCTCGCTACAGGGGCGAAGGTTTCATCATAGTCTATTCCTTCTTCCTGACTATAGCCTTGTGCGACTAGTCTGGACTTGTTCCTTATGATAAGTCCATTTCGATCCTTTTTGTTTCGAAATACCCATTTGGTTCCTATAACCGATTGGTGTGTTGGTTTGGGTACAAGATACCATACATTGTTTCTTTCGAAACCGTTAAGCTCTTCTTCCATAGACGTTATCCAATGAGAATTGTTAAGAGCGTCTATGGTCGAAACAGGTTCGGACTGGGCTAAGAATACAGCAATAGTGCACATATTGAGTCTTCTAAGTTCGGATTGAGATTTCCATTCAGGAAACTGTGAAACCTCCACATCAGATTCTTCGTGTGCACAAAGTACATTTCCTTGTGTACTCTGTATTCTCCTACGAGTAGAAACACCGGCATTAATGTTTCCAATGATCAGTTCTTGTGGGTGATCTCTCAACCATCTTCGGTCGGGATCTAATTCAGGATCCCGTACTGTATCGAAAGATTCTGTGGATACAGCTTCAGCTTGTACTGCGTCGGCTTCATCCACATCGATTCTTACAGCTGCGGGGTTGATTTCTAAATCAACGACAGGTTCTATGGGAGTTGGAGGATCCAAGATAGATAGATGGTGAATGTTCTTAGTGATATTATCTACTCCTGTAGGGTCATGGTGTGGTTCGGCGAACACTACATGAACTGATTCCTCGATCGTCAGCTTCCTTTTATTAAAGATTCTGAAAGCTTTGCTGATGGAGGAGTATCCTACGAATATTCCTTCATCTGATTTCTCATCAAAGGTTCTAAGTTGGTCCTTCCCATTGTTCAATACATAACACCTGCATCCAAAAATGTGGAAATACGAAACTAACGGAGTTTTGTTATTCCATACCTCATATGTTGTTTTGTTGTGGTGCTTGTTGACGATACATCGGTTTTGAGTGTAGCATGCTGTATTGGTCGCTTCACCCCAGAAACGCTGTGGCAACTTGCTTGCGGCAATCATTGTCCTTGTTGCTTCTTTCAGCGTCCTATTCTTTCGCTCGGCAACGCCATTTTGTTGAGGTGTACGGGCAGCTGAGTATTCGTGTTGTATTCTATTCTCCGAACAGTATTGCTCTATAAAACGGTTAGTAAATTCTGTACCTCTGTCGGAACGAATGCACACGATGCTCGATGCCTTTTCATTTTGCAACTTTCTCAGGAGCTCGGGCAGCTTTGATGTTGTTTCCTTCTTATTGCTAAGGAAGATCGTCCAAGCATACCTGAAATAATCATTAACAACAACCATGCAGTATTTCTTACCACCCAAACTTACTGGGTCTACAGGACCGTAGAGATCCATGTGTAGCATTTCCAACACTCTTTGGGTTGAAAGGTAGGATTTGCTTTTCAGGGTTGACTTGATTTGCTTGCCTTTCTGACATGGTCCGCAGACGCTGTCCTTCTTGAATGACACATTTGGCAAACCTCTAACCATTCCCTGTCTTGAAAGCTTGTTGATCGTCTTGAAGTTGACGTGAGACATTCTCTTGTGCCATAACCAGCTAAGATCTGCAGTGCCTTTGGCAACAAAGCATGGAATTGAGGAGCTCGTAGGCTTCCAGTCAGCAATATACATGTTACCTGATCTGCTTCCTGTAAGCACAACTTCCTTGGTTTGGATGTTCTTGACTCTACAGCGATCTATATAGAATTTCACTGAGAACTGTTTATCACAGAACTGGCTAATACTAAGTAGATTATACTGTAAGCCTTCAACATATGCAACATCGGTGACTTTGAATTTTCCGACAAGTAGGTTTCCTTTCCCTCTTGTTCTTCCTTTAGACTTATCACCGAAACGAACTTTTGGACCGCGACCTTCTACAAAATCAGATAGCTTGCTCCTATTTCCGGTCATGTGTCGAGAGCATCCACTATCAAAGTACCAGGTATCCTTCTCTAGAATGTCCTGTAACAAAGAAATTAGGTAGATTTAGGTCCCCTTTGATTTTTGGGTCCATGTATGCTAGTTCCTTTAGGTACCCAAGTTTTCCTGGCAGCAATTGGTTTACTGTAGGACATACTCGGTACAGTGTTGCGATATCTACGGGGGGCATATCCGTAGTTGTTATAACCATGATAATTATTATGCATGTAAAATTCAGGGTTATTATTATTATTCCAGTACGAGTGCCGTCTAGGAGGTGGAGCCATTTTCTTAGGCCTAACACTGCCTTCGGGTCTCCACTGGATTCCCAATGCCGTTGTTGATACCGAACCGCATCTCATTGTCTTAATGAATAACGGGGCTCTCGTATCCAATACCTCGGCGTGTCAGATCGATAAGATCGCCAGGCGGGCCTTTGGTGGTTGGATATAGCCTTCCTTCTCGAGCCATTGGCGCTGTTGATATGCTCTGGGAGCATGCTGTTGAGTGCGCCTCACAGGTTGGAACGGCTTATGATTCCGCTGTCTGGAATAGGATTGCGGGGGCGGAATAGCAGCCTTCGGTTTTCTCGGTACAGCAGGTTCCTTCACAGGACTAGGGATTTCTTCCGATTCTGGAATGTGTTCTACACTCTTGACGAATACTGTACTAGTTTTCCCTTTGTTTGAACATGAGCTGTATCCTAAGCCACTTTTATCATGAGCATGTTGCCCAGTGCTCAGAATTTCTTCCATTCTTTTGGACGATTTCTCAAACGACTTCAGAATGGTCTCAAGTTCAGTTTCTCGCTTTTCGAGAGTTGTGATTTTGGCTTGTAGTAGAACCAAATCATTTGTCTTGCTTTCGCTGTGAGTTTTAGCCTCACTTAGTTCATGAGCAAGTTGATGATTGCTCTCCATGAGTTTTTCAAAATCGACCTTGCTGGTTTCACAATCAAGAGACATATTTTCATAATTTATTTTCAGCAAGTCATTTTCATCTTTCAGCTCTAAATTAGTTAATTGAAGCTGTATATTCTCAGTCTTTAGAGTCTCATGGGCCTTTTGAATGTTTTTAAATTCATTCATCATATTTTCGAAAGTATGAGATGCATTTGACGGAATAGCTGAGGTTGAACTTACCTCATCGTCGCTGTCTTCACCTTCTGGAATGTCTTTGGCCATAAAGCACATATATGCTTTATCATCGAGCTCATCGTCAGATGAATCACTTTCAGTGACCACCTGAAGACATTCTGCTGATTTGGATGGTGTGGGGGAGGCTTCTGATTCTCCAATCAGTGCCTTGAGCTTGTCTTTCCAAGCACGTCTTCTTTCATCTCTCTCTTGTTGCTCGGCCTCCGGAAACTTTTGGACTTTGGGATGAGGACATTTATTTGCATAATGCCCTGGTTTCCTGCAATTGTAGCACAGGTTAGCGTCACCAGATGATGTTTCGGTACTTACCTTGTGGAAAGGTTTGGGCCTGTAGGGAGTCTTTCCAGACTGTTTGATGAACTTTTTGAATTTATGCATTAGGAGCGCCATTTCATCTTGAGACAGGATGTCGTCGTCACTGTCAGCATTCTTGTGAATAGGCTTCGACGAGCTGGGCATGCTATGTCGACGGTTCGATACAGCGGCTAGAGCTGTGACCTTTGAAGGAGATTCTTTAGCTTTCTCTCTTCTGTCAATATCATACTCAAAAGCTTTGAGGTCAGAGAAGAAATCAAAAGTAGATATTTCATTAAGATTACAGGATACACGCATAGCTGTGGTCTTAATGTCCCATCGGGCTGGGAGAGATCTGAAAATTTTTAAGTTCTTCTCCTTTTGGGTGTAAATTTTGCCCAACGCTTCAAGTTCACCAACAATACCAGTGAATCTGAGGTCAAGTTCCTCAAGTGTCTCAGTTGGTTTCATTTCAAAAGATTCAAATTGTTGAGTCAGTTTTGAAATCTTGTTTTCTTTTGAGAGCTCTGTTCCCTCACAAATCAACTTGAGTTTATCCTGCATTTCTTCGGGTCGCTTTTGCAGATTTTTACCTTCGAGAACGTGCCTTTGTCAAGAGTGACAAATAACGCGTTCTTAGCCACATTGTCGAGATTGGCTCGCTTTCTTTCATCTGTTGTCCATTGCTCGCGTTCCTTCTAGAGCATTTCAGCATGGGCTTGGCCCTCAATCCTTGCGGCCGGATTTACCTTCATGATCTTGATAGGACCATCCTGTATAACAAAAATCATCTCTTCGTGCATTGCTGCAAGATGAGCTTCCATTCTAATTCTCCAGTCGTCAAATTCGTTAATAGAGAACATAGGGAGTTTGTTAATCATAGAGGTATCCATGTGATAATATTGAAATGAAAGATACTGTTTTGAAAATAAGTGATTTGAATCTGATTCGGTTAAGAATACCACTGATTCTTTTTAGAATCAACCTCTCCGATACCACTTGTTGGCCACTAAGTATACTGATACAGTTTGGGAAATAGTTTAAACAACAAACTGTATGGATTTTAAATCTGAGTGCGTAGCGGAAGTCTTAGATACAGTAGGTTGCTGTGGATACAGCAACTAAGTGTATAGTGTATACTTAATTTATCACAGTAATTAAAATAGTAACAACTGAATGTAAATAACACAGTAATTAAAGTGGTTCGAGGTAAACCCCTCTACGTCCACTGGTCCTCCACACAGGAGTAAAGAGTTTATTATAATTACTACGTACACAACTACGTAATTATAACAACACACACAATCAATATATCGTTCACACAGATTGATATAAAGATCTTAGCTTCAACCGTTCACACAGATTGGTTTTGAGCTAATGCTTCGACTTGCTTCTTCACACACGCTCAAGCTTCGTCTTCTTCAATGCAAATCCTTCACACACAGTTCCGGAGAAGCACAGATTGTTTAGTCCACACAGGGCTGATCTTGAGTTTGTTCAACGTATAGAACAGATGGTGAACAACAACTTTGACTTTGAGAGCTTTCAGCTGATGAAGTGTTGTTCAGGATGATGAGCACTATATATCTCTTTAGATCTTAATTGCAGTAAGCTTTGGAGATATGTTTTGCTCTGATGATAACTTTTGATAGCTTGAGTGTTAGGTGACTGGTGACTGATCTTCAATGCCTTCATAAGATATATATAGTCTCTGAAATATATATCCGTTGAGATGTATCCGTTTGAGTGAGATTTCGTTCCAACGGGATTATGACATGATCCGAATTTAGCGGGATTCTGAAGATCTGTTGACTGACAGTATTTAAATACTTTATCCTTGAGTATTTAAATACTTCTTTATTCAACGGGACTTGACTTCTGGAGATTCCCCCTTTGTCCTGTTGTGAGCTGTATGGAAGATAACTGTATTTGAGTTTCGAGACAGTTTCCATACTTGGTCTTTTATAAGACTTCTTGCTGTACTGAAGGGCTTCAATATGCTGATTCGAGGCAGGTCTTCGATACAGGATAATACCTCAAAGCTTCGATACAGTTTCCTTTACTGTATTCGGATTGGCATATATGTCAAAACCTCTTTATCAAATACCATTCGATACAGGGATCGGATATCCCGGATGTTTCGATACAGGGTCTTTGTTTTCCCAACAGAAAGAAATAATCAACCTTTTGGGGGGAAAACCTTGCATTTTGGAATTACAAAAATAAAAACCGTGTTTTAAACTTCAAAATCGTTAGTAGATTTATTTTGAATCTTGATTCATTTCTATCTACTGTATAAAGTTGGTTATTGTGTATTAATGGCATTTTGATCTCTTTTTATCTTTATATATAATTATTTTCTTAAATTTGTGTGTATTATTTTTTATTTTATATCTTATTTTAATTTTTATTTTGTGTGTGATTAATAAAGAGTCTTGCTCGGGACTAGCAAGAATTTAAGTGTGGGGTATTTGATTAGTGCATAATTGATCTAAAATTCATATACAAAATATTCATTTTTTCGGGCATAATTGTACTGATTTGTGATTAAAAATATATATTTTACAGATATGTCCAAACATGAGCTAAAAATGGTTATTTTATTGACATCGACATGAAGCATCAAAAAGGACGGAAAACAAGATCAAATCCAACGATGGAAATTTTTCAAGGCAAAACGACCTACAACACGGCGCAAACAGGACCGTGTAATGTAGGCCGTTTCACATACGACGCAACAAGGGTCGTGTCTTGGGCCGTTTCACACACGGCCGGCATTTAGCGCCGTGTCCTCGCGTATTCCTAAGAGACCGAGTCACCACAAACGGCGCACAACACGGCAACCGGGCCGTTTTCATCGCCGTTTTTCAGCAGATGCCATGCAAAATTAGTCCACTTTTGACCAACTTGTGAACTCAACCACAAGATATTTTTTTGGTCAAAAATCTGAAAATTCAAAGACATGGGTGAAGTGTGAACAAAGAATTAAAAAATGATATTACAATAGATATTTTGAATTAAATAATCAATTGTATTCTTGAAAATCACCTATAAAAGGACATCTTCATCCATTGCAAAAACACCAATACCAATTACCAATTCTAAAACCCATCCTCTTGCTAAGAAATACTCCTTTCTTTTAGCAATATATTTTACTTAGAACTTTCAATTTTAGTTTGTATTTTATTTTTGGTTTGAAGTTTTTCTTTCATTTAGTTTGTAATTGAAAAGTGCTTGATCAATAAGCACTTAGTATTTTACTTAGTATTTTACTTTCAATTTTTGTAAGCTTGTAACCTTTAAACAAGTTTGAAGTTATATTTTGAAGTTTGTTTCTTGCATTTTGATTCATCATATTCAAGTAAGTTTTATCTATTGTCATTAAGTTCTAGTAATTAAAAGTTTCTATATATATATATATTATATATATCAATTATTTCTATTATAATTTTAGTTTGTATGAACCAATGAGTAGCTAATCTTTATTCCTAGGGGAAGGGGGATTTCTATTAGGTTATATATTGAGTATTTGATTGATTTAAACTATTTTTAGGACTAATTGGTTTAAATAGAGATTGATCATATCCTATTTTTACTAATGAAACCTTCTTGATTGATTGTTGAGTGAATTGGAAACATATCTTTTCAATCTATCAAATGTTAATCTTGTTATCAACATCTTAAGATTGCGAAAGTGGTTAAGACATCTTTGATTACGAAAGTACGGAGGTGAAAAGTTGATTACTCGATGAACGATCGTTTATCCTAAAAATAGTCAAGTTAGAGAAATGAAAGGACTAATTGGTTTAAATAGAGATTGATCATATCCTATTTCTACTAGTGAAACCTCCTTGATTGATTATTAAGTGTATTGGAAACACATCTTTTCAATCTATCAAGTGTTAATCTTGTTATCAACATCTTAAAAAAGTGACAGTGATTAAGACATCTTTGATTACGAAAGTACGGAGGTGAAAAGTTGATTACTCGATAAACATTCGTTTTTTCTTTTATATCCATATAAATCAATTCCTATACTTAATTAAATACCTAATTTAATGAACCCGTACTCCCCTAGATTTTATAAATTCCCAACTCATTTTAATTCTATTCATTTTCACTAGTTAAAAATAGTCTAGTATAAATAGTCTAGTATAAATAGTCTTAATATGAATAGTCTAATATAAATAGTCTAGTATAAATAGTCTAGTATAAATAGTCTTAATAAAAATAGTCTAGTATAAATAGTCTTAATATAAATAGTGTAGTATAAATAATCTTAATATAAATAGTCTAGTATAAAAATAGTCTTATTAAAAATAGTTTGGTTTAAAATATAGTGCATTTTAATTTAGTTAAAAAACCAAAAAAAAAATATATTTTAGAATATTTTAGTATTTACTTCTTGCAATCTATACAAAATATTATACGAAGCCCTGTTGGACAATCCTCGAGAGAAAAGACCTTGGTAGAACTTACCACAAACTACTTCTACCTCGTATATATTTGCGAGCGACTCAAGAACTCCTATTTTTAGGATAAGTTTTTGATCGATCAGGCTTCATCTGAGATTCGGTCTTCGTAGACTTTGACGGATGATGGCCTTACACGTGGCATAGGACGGTCGTCCTTGGTCGGGCACTGGAGATGATCGCTAGATGCCAAGTGATGATCGCCCTGGATGTCGATCGCTCGGTAGTTGATCTCGATCTGAAATCTTCGTCTGGCAAGTCTGCCTTGGTTTATCTGATGCTGGCTTGGTCACTCGGCACTTATGTCAATCGCCGTCGAGGCGTATAAATCGCCGCACAACAGACAGCTGAGTCGGAATATTATGCCGCTCGAAGTTGTTGTATGCCCATTATCTGGATGCAACACCAGTTACAAGATAATGTAATTCTCTAATCATGTGCGATGGCACGAGTGCAATTGCAATCACGCATAACCCTGTATTGCATTCGCGAACTAAGCATATTGATATGAAGCATCATTTCATTAGGAATTATGTTGAGAATAAAGATTTTTGGATTGAGAATATTCATACAGACATACAGTTAGCCGACATCTTTACAAAACCTCTTTGCACAACCAGATTCTACATGCGCCAGGAATTAGGAATGTTACAGCCAAACTCCCTGTAAGTCTCTACATTTTACTCATCATTTGAGGGGGAAAGCAGCAAGACCCATAAATACAGTATCCACTTTAATTAATTGTACACTCAAAACAAGTTAGATCTTACAGTAGGAAGAAGGAGGTATATAACCTTCCTGCAGCTGACGAGGGGAATACAGTACAACCCATGAATACAATATTAATCCAATATTGCTGTAAGAATTGAATCTTGTATGTACCTTTTAAGGTGGAGCGATGTATTCTCGTGGATAAAGCACATACACTGTAGGATATCAATTAATATTATAATTGTATCTAATTCACACACTTTCTCACAGCAAACTATTTTAAGTCCACGTGCTCTATCTGAATTTAAAATGTTTTATCCTTTAATAGTTTTAAAGACACATGGACTTGCTGCCTCAAATACCGCGATTTCGCGTTCAATAGTGGAAGACAAACTGTGTCAGAAGTGGGACTGCCAATTATTTCAAAACCGATAGATTAGACGTATAAGTTACATATGAATCCATCATATACGTTCTTTCAAAAGACGGTTCTCATCCCTTAAATCTGACTGTTTACTGTTAACCTAATCATCTCTGCACCCTATAAAAGGACAGTACATTGCTCTCATAGACTCTTAACGCTTTCTGCAATATTAATGATTCTACACCAATCTATCTACATATTCTCTGCATTCCTTTGCTTAATTTACTGTTATCTCACCCATTTTGCTATAAAATGTCTACTTCACAGACCTCTTCAATCTCGCTAAAGAAGAAGGAGACCATCATCGATGGTCGCATCTTTGCCAAATTTGTTTTAATGGAGAGCATTGCCTTTGAAAATAAAGACGAAATCAGAATGGACTTGGTTGTTGCTCGTGTGAAGCAACAATGTCTATACCGTCTGAGAAGTCATCGCGATGACAACTACGACGAACAAATAGTGGAGGAATTCTATATGGATGCTACATTCAAATACTCTTCAAAGAGAAAAGGCTCTGAAATCACTGACATCATTAGGACTGTGCAAGGGATTGAGATCCCTGTGAACAAGGCTCTCCTGGAGAAGATCTACAAGCTACCCTCTGACAAGCTAAAAATGAAAGATCTGGAGACCTTTGGATCTCAAAGCCTGCTGTCCGACTACTAGAAGATCTTTACTGGCACTTCGATGGCCACTAATGTCCATCTATTTGCCGAGTAGTTGAAAATAGTACTGGTGCTTCTGAAATGTGCACCAACTTGAGATACAAAATGATGGTCGCCATCATGTCTGGTGAGAAACTAAACTGGTACCAAATCATTTTGAAACGTATTCAAGAAGAGGAATCTAAGCCGGAGTCTGCCAAGAAATCATTTGGTCTAATTCTGAACCACATCTTCACTCGCTGCGGAGTACAACAGTCCGCCGATGCCAATAAAATTGGGATAGGAAGAATGCCCATTCTTGCTGACAGGCCCAACCTATTCATCATGCCAACCTCGAGTGACCCTAGGGATGTTCCCGACAGAAGCTCCCATATAGCTATTGAGAAGAAAAGAAATAAGATGAAGAAATGTTCTAAGGTTGATCCTACAGTGACTACAACGATCAATGTAGAAGTCCCATCGACCACTCCAATTGCTGAATCTATCCCACAGGGCGCAACCCTTATGGAAGAAATAGTTGTTGCTACTACATCAGTTCCCGAGCCAGTGGCGGCTATGATGGAGGAACAACTGTTTGCCAAGTTAGAAGGATCTGGTGAATCGACTGCCCCTTGAAAGCCAAAAGCAACAACTCCCAATAGGGAACCCACCCCTTTACGGAGTTCCACTCCCAAGAGGGAATCCTACCCTATTAGAGATCCCACTTCTTCACAAGCTTCCTTACCTGTCGAGAATCCCAACCAGACAGTGGAACCCATTATTGTGCGGAGTCCTTCCCCAACTAATATCATCAATAACACTCTCCTTCAAGCACAGATATAGCAAGCCTTCGAGCACTTCAATGTTTGGAAATACTACAGGGTTGCTCCCTACGACACCCTATACAACTAGCGGACTGGAATGAAGAAGTATTATTTGCAAAGAGAAGGCCCGACTCAAAGGGAAGTCATAATCCAGTGAAAAAGCTCCATCACCAAGTCATCACTCCGCCCGAACTCTGATGATGATGATGAGGTGTAATACCCGCCATTTTCATAATGTAATATTATTTATAATAATATTATCGATGCATTTCAATTCATTTAATTTCATCTAGAGGATCATGAACATTTATTTCGATGTATCACAAGTTCTAGCCCGAGTCATTTTTGTCAGTTATTTTCAAGTAGTCATTTACTATTAATAATATTAATAATGCATTTTCAATTCATTTAAATTCATTAATGAGATTATAAATATATTCATGACATCTAATAAATTCTAAGCCTGAGTCGGATAAATAAATTTCAAGAGATGTTTAATATTAATATTATTATTATTATTGATAGTATTATTATTAATAATAATACTAGCATTATTTATTATTAAAGGCAATATTAATATTAATAGTTTTAATATTAATATCATTAATAATTGTATAAGACTCAATAGACTTTAATGATAACGAGTCATTCAGACCCGGGCGATGTCCCGGGCTGTATATGATGGTATTATATACTTAAATTGTTATTGTTCAGCACAAATTTTCGTCATTTTGATCATGGATCCGTCATTTATTTTCGTCATTTTATATTCGGGACGTATTTTTGTCATTGTATATATAAGTTGTCATGGTAGCATACATTTTGTAGCATGATACGTATTTAAATAGTTTATTGACATGTAATCTTTTAAGATGTATTTTTTACGTAATATTTTTTGTCTATTTATTTTGGTATTGACTCTATCATTTTTAATTGGAACTAACTAATATTAATACATTGGGCTAAGTTATAACTATTTCTTATGATAGTCAACGATGCGATGCACATATCAGTATAGAAGTTTTCATAGATTTAAAATATGTGCGATGCACATGGGCTATATAGAAGTTTTCATAGCGTAATATTCGGCATTTATTTTCGTCATTTTATATTTAAGTTTTCATGGTGTCACACATTTGCTAAGCTTTATACGTACTTAGAATACTTTATTGAGTTGCACATGGGTTGTATATAAGTTTTTATATCGTAATCTTCAGAACTTATTTTCGTCATTATATATCTAAGTGTGATGGTATCACATTTCTAAGCATTTACACACATTTAAAATAGTTTATTGACATCAAAAGAGTATATGTGAAGAGATTTTTTCAAGATGTTACATTGAAAAGAGTCTATTCACATGTAATTTTTAATATGTATAAGTTACATAAATTATTTTAAATATGAAGCGATGACATTAATGTTGGAGACCTTTTATATTCATTCACGTGCAATGCACAGGTTTGATCGCCTCGGGACCCATGCGATGCACTCGGGTTGGATCTAATTGTTTTTTTGTAATGTTCGGGACTAATTTTCGGTTCATGTTTGAAACTCTCATTTTTGTGAAAGACGGACTTCGTTGTTCAAATAAATTACATTATTAAAAGCGAACTATAAAACAAATTTCCTTTTAACAAAACTATAAAAACATAAAACATTAAAGTGATTAGTATATTCAAGAGTATAAATTATAATTCGTATAATAAATTATAATTCGTATAGTAAAATATTGCATGTTTAATTTGTAACGCATTATTAATATGAATGCCGTATTCATCTATATTGACACCGTAGTGGCGTTGTTCTTGTTGTTGTTGTTCTTCTTGTTGTCTTTGTCGTTGTTGTTCATTGGCATTTTGCATGTTTTGTTCTTGATACAATTTTCGTGACTTGTCAATCTCTTTCTTTAATGTGAAGAGGTTTTTGCAAAATGTTATATTTAAATGAGGCTTTTCATATGTAATCTTTTAATGTGAGTAACTTACATAAATTATTTTTAATTAATGCATTATTAAAATATTTTTCCATAAACTATAATATCGAATTTGGAGCATTCATTAGTAACTCATTCTAAGTATTTACAAGATGACGATACGAATCACATGATCACAAACTCAAATGAATAATGCTTACCTCGTGATATGTGGATAACATTTGAAATACAATTTTATTCTCCTTTATATAGTTCTTCGATTTAGAAGATTCTCATCATATTATGATGATAGTGTGCAGATATTTTTATTATATTTTTATTATATACTACCATTTGCAATATGTAACATCGACATAATTTACATACATATCAAATATCAAAGTCACACAATATTCCAAGACGTTTAATTAAAAAAGTGACATTAACACAACGCAAGACAAAAACTACAGTAAGAGCAAAATATTAAAATGCACCAACAAAATGTAGTAATAATTATTGGCTAAAACTTGAATGCTCATTACATTATTTTCAATAAACTTACTTGCTAACGAATCAATAGTATTAGCCGTTTATCGGTATTACATGAAGTAAAATATTGCATGTTTAATTTGTAACGTACTATTAATACGAATGCTAAGTATTCATCCCATCGGTGTCGCAGCGTTGATCTTGTTGTTGTTGTTTTGTTGTTGTTGTCTTTGCTATCATTGTTCATTGGCCTTTTGCATGTTTTGTTCTTGACATAATTTTTGTGACTTCTCGATCTCTTTCTTTAATGCTTCTTGATGCGCTACAAAAATAGATATAGTTGATCGTTAGCAACTTAAATACAGTTAATCAATATATTGCATTTTCGATCAAAGTAAAAATGTTCGTGCATGTTCCACTTAATTGATAAGACAACGATGTGTAGGATCTCTTAAATCATTAGAAAAGATGATGTTACTACCAAATCTCCTAAACTACCATCTTTATGTCCTACATTGTTACACACAAAAAACACACGTGAAATTTACATAAAATAATATAAATCAATATGCTAAATAAGTAAGACGATATGATGCTTACTTTACCACCATAATAAGTTGTAGCCCAATGTGCACGCGGTGTGGAGGAAGTTGTGGTTTGTTGTGTGTAATTTTTGACACATTATATAGTTGATAAAATATTTGTAACTCGTGGACGGGAAGGTAAAAAGACTAACCACTAATTGATGTGTTTAATTTATGCATTCATGGCATTTTTGGTTTGTATTCTTTGAGACTTTTGTGTACGATTCCTATGTACTTACCCTTATGCATGACTATTAAATCAATGTACTAACACATGAACCTTTCATATTTCACTTTCAATTCATGAAACATTTATTGTGAGCACTTTGCATTTATAAGACAACTTAAGCTTTTAGTATATAAGATATTATTGTTATTTGGCCCGACTACTTTTTGACCCAAAATACTAAAGCCCAGCAAATTTATACTACCATATATACTCCTAGAGTGACCTAACCCTAACCTAGGAGTATAAATACAATACATCTGCACTACAAAAAAAACGTCAAAAACATCAGCTTCTTCAAGACTACCGCCGTACCTCAAACCAGCAAAGTCGGTACTGCCTTCTCAAAATTCTCTACAATAGCAGGTAAGAATCCAGATCTTATTTTCTTTTATTCAACAAAAAAATTCAATTCTTAATCTGCTCTTCTGTAAATTTTGATCTTAAGCACCAGAACTAGAAAACAATCAAACACAAATCTCAAACACTAAAACTCTTAAACATCCAACCCATCAGCCCGAATTCGTAGAACCACGAACACCTTATACCTGATTTAGAACTTGAATTCAAAACCAACTCTGTAAATTCCTCAAGCTCGATTTCAGCCAAGAATACGTAACCCACCAGCAGGCTTTCACTTTTCACAATCTCCATCCGTCGTTATGACTGAAATTGGAGAAACTAACTGTGGAATCCCCATCAAATCATCTAACCGAAATTCGAGCCCTATAATTTCTATGTTCAGAAAAACTCATCATCAACCTAAAACCCCTTCAACCCTTCAGCCTTTTCAAACCGCAATCAAATTCAGGAACAGAATCCTGATTACATTCGCCCGACTTTAAACCCACAATCGAACCTTCGAGTCATCCAAACCAAAATAATCGAATCCAGACTTTCAATTCAAAACTCTTACCGATGTTGGTGACCGCCGGACAACTTCTGCACCTCCGCCGTCGAATTCCAAGGCTGTGTGGCCATAGGAGTGATAAGCAACCAAAGCTTCATCCGAGCGCCTCCGTTCGAATTTCCGACTGCCGTCTCCAGACTCGATGCGACAAGTCTCCTTAATCGAGAGGGTTGATGTGTGTGTCTGTGTGTGTTTCTTCTTGTTCGGTGTGTGAGTGAGTGTGTGCTTCAAAATTTTCTTAGCCGATGATGTATGTTAGAGTTTTAGGGAGAGAGAGAAACGGGAAAAGAAGGAGATGGGAGAAGAAGGAAACGGGAATGAATTCTGTCGGCGGAGAGGATAGGGATAGGGTATTTATAACTGCTAGATTTTAGGGGTTTTCAATTTAGTCCTCCCAGTTTTCAGAAACTTTCAATTCAGCCCCAGACAGTTTTAGCTAACTTGTTTTTAATCCAGTCAGCTTCTCAACTTTTACGATTTGACCCCAGTCAACTTTTAAAATTCACTTCTAGTCCTATTCTGTCCCAAGACATTAAAATGTCAACCTTCAATTAATATTAATAATTAACCTGAAAGTATGCATATATATTTTAATTCCAGTCATTAATAATGTAAACTCTTCGATTAATATTAATAACCAATTATAATTTATTTTCAGTTGTTATATAGTGATATTTGTTTCTTTTCATTTATGATATAAATAATAAATTGTAAGGATTATAATTATTATTATTATATGTAGACTTTATCGAGGATTTACGGGCTCAGGACTGTGAGTCGAGCATCTTCATATTCAAGTCAAACATCATCATTTATTCAGGTGGGAATTTTCACTATCACTTTAATTGCTTTAATTGGACTGCATAGGTGATATTCAACTCATGTTTATAAATTGACGATGCACGATGTAAATCAGGCTCACCTGTATTCGTGTAAGAGGTTATCATAAGATTCATGTTGTGTGGGGACACCTGCACAACCCAATATTAACATGCGTGCTCGATTCATGTTATATGTGGTATTGCGTGTATGTTTCATGTTGTTGCGGGGACACCTGCGCAACCTCAATATTCGTGTTATTCGTGCTAGATTCATGCTATACATAATATTGTGTGTATGTTTCATGTTGTTGTGGGGGGCACCTGCGCAACCTCAATATTCGTGTATGCATGCTCGGTTCATGCTAAACGTAATATTGTGAGTATGCATTGACATTGAGGAAAAATATGATAGATTATTCATGTTATGTTTTCCATGAGATTGTATATTACTGTGATCAGTGTCCATGAGCTGAAGGAAGCTCACCCCCACCTATATTGATCCCGCAGGTTGAACTGAGCTGGAAGGACGAAGGAGCGAGCCGAGAGGGCATATGAAAGTGGATTTGATATATGATGTTTTTCGTTATGTCATGTTTTGAAACTTATTTGGGGAAACCTTGAATAGAAATTTTAAATTATGATTTAATTTCTTCCGCCGCAAATTTTAGCTCGTATCTATGATGAAATGTTACCTTATTTAAAGGTATTTATTTTTATGTCATTGTAGCGACTCGACTTTGTAGGCGACAATTTTTATTCTCAAGAAAATTATTTTTCGTCAAATTTACCTTTTATTTATTTCCCCAATTTTTACCCTAAAAAGTCGGGGCGTTACATAGTGGTATCAGAGCGGGTTTTACCTTTCTGTAGACTCGCTATAATATAAAAGTATCATATGCTCTCAGCTTCGCCACTTCGTCACTCCGTCAAAGGTACCAAGTTTCAGTAATTATTCATGCATATGTCATTTCATTTTATTTACATTATTATATATGTACGAATTGTTAGAATGGCCAAACCTAGGATGACGCCACGTAAGAAGGTCCCAGCTACTTTTTGACTCGTGTCTCATAGCACGCAAAGACTGGTGGGAGGACACTAGTCTACCAGAAAATGCACCACACTGCATCATTAATAGGCTGAGTAAGTGGCTGCAATCTGGGAAACAAGGTTCCGTCACTCGACAGCTAGAGCACTTGATGGAGAAGTTATCTGAAGACTACTGTTGCTGCATCTTCCGGCTTTGGAAAAAAAAGGCCATCAAGAGATCGCTAGAAGAGCGAGAGGGCACAGATGATTTCCAGTTCGTCGCTGGACGCTTATTGGATATGTACGCTCGAGAGGCGATACCGGCTGCAAATTGGAATGCCGACTCTACGGACGAGGAAGACCCTGAAGAATTTCGTGAAGAAGATCCAGAGGAAGCACCCAAAGAAGAGCCAGAACCAGAGGAAGAGTTGGTTGTGGGGCAGACGGGAGACTCGAATGGTGCTGATATGGCTGATAGTGAGTCCAGTAGTAAGGACAAGGAGATGGTCATAGAGAAGTACTACTCGAAGGTGTACAAGGCTAAGATATAGAGAGAGTTCTTAGACTTGATGCATGGTAGCATAAGTTGACGGGTTACGAGAGAAAGTTCAACCAAATGTGCTGTTTTACACCGCATATGGTTAAGACTAGTAGGATGAAGCCGCAGAAGTTTCGTGATGTACTTCGTGACTGGATCCATCACAATCTGCAGGCCATGGGAGGATGTTCTACACCGAGGAAGAGATAGAGATTAACGAACATAGCTTCTTAGCCAACTTGCATATAGTTGAACTTAGTGATTTTGATGTTGTAGGTCACAAGTCGTCCAGGAATAAGTCTAGGGGGGTGAATAGACTTATTGAAACTCGTAAACTCTTTTTCTCAAAGAGTAAGTTTCTTCAGCTGAGAGATAAACAAATGACTTGGAGTCGTTTGTTCTTGATACATGCGGAAGTCAGCTGATGACGAATACAAAACAACTAATGAAACACTTAATAATGAATGCAGCAGTTAAAGTATGATGCTATAAAACAGTAAAGAACGCATGCAATTATAGTGGTCTCAGAGGTTGGGGTAATCCTCTACTAATCCACTTTTCTCCAAACCAGTTGGAGATGAATTCACTATAATTTTCAACCAGTGATAAATATTACAGTGATTCAACCAAACTACAACAGCTTCCAACCAGTGGAAATCCGTGCCGTTGTAACACACTTGACTGCCTTGTACCTCTTGATCCTCGATCCTTGGATGCCTTTACAGTCTCGAACTTCAACCAGTGAAGTACCCCGAACTCAGGATTAAAGACACGAGTTTTTGTCTTCTCCAACTAAGAGCTTCTTCAAGTATGAACTTTTGAGAACCGCTCTGTTCACGATGCTATAGTTTGCTTTTGATTGCTTGAATGCTTTGATCGCTTGAAAGTATATTCGCACCGGTAGTAGCTCAACTTCAAAACTTCGGATATATATAAGTCACGATCTCTGAGCTTTTCTTCATAGCCGTTGCAAATCTGTAACAAATCAGTCCGTTGGAGAGAGACTTCTCTGTTTATTCTTTTCTGAACGTTGCAAGGCTGGATTCCCATATTTTAATCCATCTATCGACCGTTGTGAAGACTTTGCATGTGAGGCACCGAATTTTTTGAATATAATAGGATTTAAAGTCTTCAAGGTTGGTCTGGATAGATTTATTTAATTCATATCCTTTGCGGGAATCTCTCCAATTTGTCTCTTCACGTTGCATGTGACTTTCCGTAATTTTTGACTTTTCAACGCACGCTGATGTGGACTTGGAGTACTTGGCTGATCTTAAGTAGGCTGATGTATCGACATCCTCTCTGCAGTTTTGACCTCTCTGATGGTGACTGTTCGGGACTCGTCTGATCAGATGACTTGTCTGAGGTTACTCGACTGCAGTCTGGTCAAACATCTCTGATGATTTTTGTTGACCCGAACTTCTCTGATTTGACTCGGCTGTACCTCTCTGATGAACTTAGCTGTTCTTTTGTACTTAGCCGATTTCTAGCCTAACTTATTTTGACCTACATATGTCATTTTGGGTATGGATTGGTTGGACAAGCATAGAGCTGTAGTTGAACGCTCCGAGAGGAGGGTAACTTTATGTCCGTCTAATGATGTCAAAACCATATTCGAGGGAGTAAGATACTCTAGTACCCCTATGGTGATTTCAGCCATGAAAGCGGTGAAAATGTTGAAGAAGCGAAGTTGCCAAGGATTCTTGGTGAATGTGATGGGGAAAACAACTTCGGAGAAGACGGTAGCTGATGTACCTATCGTCAAGGAGTATCTAGATGTCTATTCCGAAGACTTGCCCGGAGTTCCGCTGAATCATCAAGTTGAGTTCTCGATTGATTTAGTTCCAGGAGCGGCACCAATATCAAAGGCTCCCTACAGAATGGCACCCAAGGAATTGCAAGAGCTGAAAGTACAACTCCAGGAACTGCTCGAATCTGGATTTATCCGATCGAGTGTTTCGCCATAGGGTGCGCCAGTACTCTTCGTGAAGAAAAAGGACGGAAGTTTGAGGATGTGCATAGACTATCGTGAACTTAATCGACTCTCGATAAAGAATAAATATCCACTCCCTAGAATAGAGGACCTATTCGATCAACTTGGAGGATCTGGAGTATTCTCGAAAATAGATTTGAGATCCGGATATCACCAGCTGAGGATTAAGGATGAGGATATCCCGAAGACAGCATTTCGAATATGGAGACTATGAGTTTATAGTGATGCCATTTGGTTTGACTAATGCGCCAGCAGTATCCATAGACCTCATGAACCGTGTATTTCAACCTTATTTGGATAAGTTTGTCATTGTATTCATAGATGACATACTTGTGTATTCAAAGAGCAAGGTTGAACATGAGCAGCATCTTAGAACAGTATTGGGAATACTGCGCAAGGAGAAGTTATATGCGAAGTTCAACAACTGTGAATTCTGGCTTAATCAAGTTGCATTTTTGGGACATGTGGTCACTTCTAGAGGAATTGAGATTGACCCGATTAAGGTAGAGGCTGTTAACGATTGGAAAGTACTGAGTAATGCGAATGAGGTTCGCAACTTCTTGGGATTAGCCGGTTATTATCAAAGATTTATCGAGGGATTTTCGAATATAGCTGCACCTATGACCAGATTGACTATGAAGGGAGAAGTTTTCTTATGGAATGAGAAATGCGAAAAGAGTTTCCAAGAACTTAAATGAAGATTGACTGCTGCACCAGTTTTGACGATTCCCGATCCGACGAGAGAATTCGTCATCTACAGTGATGCATCCAAGCAAGGCTTGGGATGTGTATTGATGCAAGAGGGCAAGGTAGTTGCCTATGCTTCGAGACAGTTGAAACCGCACGAGCTGAACTACCCTACCCATGATTTGGAATTAGCAGCGGTAGTTCATGCCTTGAAGATTTGGAGACATTACCTTTATGGAGGTAAGTGTGGAATTTATACAGACCACAAAAGTCTGAAATATATTTTCACACAAATGGAATTGAATATGAGGCAGCGCATATGGCTTGAGTTGGTCAAAGACTACGATTGTATAATTCATTACCACCCTGGTAAAGCAAACATAGTTGCTGATGCACTGAGCCGTAAGGCGAGAGGGGACCTAACTTGTTTGTTGACCAAAAAGGAAAGCTTGGTCAAGGAATTTGCAAGTATGAAGCTTGAGATGGCTACACCATCGAATCCAGTTGAGTCGTTATTGGATAGTTTGGTGGTACAACCAACCTTGAGGGAACAGATCAAAGAAGGTCAAGGGCAAGACGACTTCTTGGTCAAGATGAAAGAACGTACTCTTTCAGGTGAGGATAAGGGATTCAGTGTGTCCGATGATGGCACAATGTACTATAAAGGGAGGATCTGTGTGCCCAATGTTGTCAAGTTGAGAGAAGCGATATTGAAGGAGGCACATAGTACTCCGTATACAGCACACCCTGGGAGTACAAAGATGTATCAAGATCTTAAGGCGACATTTTGGTGGGAAGGTTTGAAAAGAGATGTTACAGACTTTGTTAGAAGGTGTATAGTTTGTCAACAAGTGAAGGCAGAACACCAACGCTCCTTTGTACTACTTAAATCACTTCATATTCCAGAATGGAAATAGGAACAAATTACGATGGACTTTGTGGTAGGTTTTCCTCAAACGAAAAGAGGAAACCACGCTATTTGGGTTGTTGTGGACCGACTCACAAAGTCAGCTCACTTCATCCCGGTCAAGATGAATTTTCGAATGGATCAGTATGCCCAGTTTTACATCCGTGAGATTATTAATGTTGCATGGAGTGCCAGTCTCTATAGTATCTGACAGGGATACTCGTTTCACATCGCGTTTTTGGGAGAGTTTGCAAGAAGCCTTGGGAACGCAGTTGAATTTTAGTGCGGCCTATCATCCTCAGACTGATGGTCAGTCCGAGAGGACCATTCAGATCCTTGAGGATATGTTGCGAGCATGTATGTTAGACATGGGAAATAATTGGGAACGACAGTTGCCATTGGTAGAATTTGCTTACAACAACAGTTATCAGTCGACGATCGGTATGGCACCTTATGAAGCCTTATATGGTAGGAAGTGTCGATCGCCACTGTATTGGGATGAGGTAGGTGAAAGGGGAATTTTGGGTCCCGAGATGATCGAACAGACAGTTGGTGTGGTGGATAAGATTCGTGAGAGGATCAAGATAGCACAGGATCGTCAGAAGTCTTACGCCGACAAGCGTAGGAAAGATCTCGAATTCTGTGTTGGCGAAAAAGTATTCCTGAAGGTATCTCCTACCAAGGGAATAGTTCGTTTTGGCCCGAGGAGAAAGTTGAGGCTGAGATACATTGGACCGTTCGAAATTCTTGAACGGATTGGAGAGTTAGCTTACCGTTTGGCCTTACCCCCAGAACTTTCGGCTGTGCACAACTCTTCCATGTATCATTGTTGAGGAAGTATGTGCACGATCCCAGCCACATCATCAACTATACCGCCGCGGAGATGAACAAAGATCTTACTTATGAAGAACAGCCAGAACTGATTCTCGACCAATCAGTCTGACAGTTGAGGAACAAAGAGAAGGTGTTAGTTAAGATCCAATGGCGTGACCACAGTAAAGATGAAGCCACTTTGGAGCGCGAGGAAGAACTGCAAGCTTGTTATCCGAATTTCTTCAATCGGAGTATGTCATTTATTTTCGAGGACGAAAATTTTTCTAAGAGGGGTAGAATGTAATACCTGCCATTTTCGTAATGTAATATTATTTATAATAATATTATCGATGCATTTCAATTTATTTAATTTCATCTGGAGGATCATGATCATTTATTTCGATGTATCACAAGTTCTAGCCCGAGTCATTTTTGTCAGTTATTTTCAAGTAGTCATTTACTATTAATAATATTAATAATGCATTTTCAATTCATTTAAACTCATTAATGAGATTATAAATATATTCATGACATCTAATAAATTCTAAGCCCGAGTCGGATCAATAAATTTCAAGAGATGTTTAATAATAATAATAATATTATTATTGATAGTATTATAATTAATAATAATAGTAGCATTATTTATTATTAAAGGCAATATTAATATTAATAATTTTAATATTAATATCATTATATCATTAATAATTGTATAAGACCCAATAGACTTTAATGATAATGTTATTGTTATTTGGCCCGACTACTTTTTGACCCAAAATACTAAAGCCCATCAAATTTATACTACCATATATACTCCTAGGGCTACCTAACCCTAACCTAGGAGTATAAATACAATACATCTGCAGTACAAAAAAAAATAATACACCATCACGTCAAAAACATCAGCTTCTTCAAGACTACTGTCGTCCCTCAAACCAGCAAAGTCGGCAGTGCCTTCTCAAAATTATCTACAACAGCAGGTAAGAATCCAGATTTTATTTTCTTTTATTCAACAAAAATTTCAATTCTTAATCTGCTCTTCTGTAAATTTTGATCTTAAGCACGAGAAGTAGAAAACAATCAAACACAAATCTCAAACACTAAAACTCTTAAGCATCCAACCTATCAACCCGAATTCGTAGAACCACGGACACCTTATACCTGATTTAGAACTTGAATTCCAAACAAACTCTGTAAATTCCTCAAGCTCGATTCAAGCCCAGAATACGTAACCCACCAGCAGGCTTTCACTTTTCACAATCTCCATCCGTCGTTATGACTGAAATTGGAGAAACTAACTGTGGAATCCCCATCAAATCATCTAACCGAAATCCGAGCCCTATAATTTCTATGTTCAGAAAAACTCATCATCAACCTAAAACCCCTTCAACCCTTCAGCCTTTTCAAACCGCAATCAAATTCAGGAACAGAATCCTAATTACGTTCGCCCGACTTTAAACCCACAATCGAACCTTTGAGTCATCAAAACCAAAATAATCGAATCCAGACTTTCAATTCAAAACTCTTACCGAAGTTGGTGACCTCCGGACACCTTCTGCACCTCCGCCGTCGAATTCCAGGGCTGTGTGGCCGGAGGAGTGATAAGCACCTAAAGCTTCATCCGAGCGCCTCCCTTCGAACTTCCGACTGCCGCCTCCAGACTCAATGCGGCAAGTCTCCTTAATCGAGAGGGTCGATGTGTGTGTGTGTTTCTTCTTGTTCGGTGTGTGAGTGAGTGTGTGCTTCAAAATTTTCTTTCAGCCGATGATGTATGTTAGAGTTTTAGGGAGAGAGAGAGACGGGAGAAGAAGGAAATAGGAATGAATTCTGTCGGCGGAGAGGATAGGGATAGGGTATTTATACCTGCTAGATTTTAGGGATTTTCAATTTAGTCCTCCCAGTTTTCAGAAACTTTCAATTCAGCCCCAGACAGTTTTAGCTAACTTGTTTTAAATCCAGTCAGCTTCTCAACTTTTACGATTTGACCCCAGTCAACTTTTAAAATTCACTTCCAGTCCTATTTCGACCCAAGACATTAAAATGTCAACCTTCAATTAATATTAATAATTAATCTAAAAGTATGCATATATATTTTAATTCCAGTTATTAATAATGTTAACTCTTCGATTAATATTAATAATCAATTATAATTTATTTTCAGTTGTTATATAGTGATATTTGTATCTTTTCATTTATGATATAAATAATAAATTGTAAGGATTATAATAATAATAATTATTATATGTAGATTTTATCGAGGATTTACGGGCTTAGGACTGTAAGTCGAGCATCTTCATATTCAAGTCGGACATCATCATTTATTCAGGTGGGAATTTTTACTATCACTTTAATTGCTTTAATTGGACTGCATATGTGATATTCAACTCATGTTTATAAATTGATGATGCACGTTGTAAATCAAGCTCACCTGTATTCATGTAAGAGGTTATCTTAAGATTCATGTTATGTGGGGACACCTACACAACCCAATATTCACATGCGTGCTCGATTCATATTATATGTGGTATTGCGTGTATGTTTCATGTTATTGCGGGGACACCTGTGCAACCTCAATATTCGTGTTATGCGTGCTAGATTCATGTTATACGTAATATTGTGTGTATGTTTCATGTTGTTGCGGGGGCACCTGCGAAACCTCAATATTCGTGTATGCGTGCTCGATTCATGCTTTACGTAATATTGTTAGTATGCATTGACGTTGAGGAAAAATATGATAGATTATTCATGTTATGCTTTCCATGAGATTGTATATTACTGTGATCAGTGTGATTTCCACGAGCTGAAGGAAGCTCACCCCCACCTTTATTGAACTCGCAGGTTGAACTGAGCCGTAAGGACGAAGGAGCGAGCCGAAAGGGCATATAAAAGTGGATTTGATATATGATGTTTTTCGTTATGTCATGTTTTGAAACTTTTTTGGGGAAACCTTGACTAGAAATTTTAAATTATGATATAATTTCTTCCGCCGCAAATTTTATCTCGTATCTATGATGAAATGTTACCTTATTTAAAGGTATTTGTTTTTATGTCATTGTAGCGACTCGACTTTGTAGGCGAGAATTTTTATTCTCAAGAAAAATATTTTTCGTCAAATTTACTTTTTATTTATTTCCCCAATTTTTACCCAAGAAAGTCTGGACGTTACATGAGGCCTTACAGGCATGTCTTCGGATAAGCCGAGAAGCGGCTCGGGAAGGAAATTTCGCTAACATTCAAGCCCAACAGGGCCAGGGGACATCCAATGAAAAACATCAGTCCCCACCCCCGCAATAGGAAGAAGTAGTCACCAATGAAGAACCATCTACTTCCCCATACAGAAAGCTCACTCTGTACAAGATGAATCTGTCCAGTTGACAGAGGAAGAAGGAGAAGCCACCCGTGCCGTCCGCAAAGAGGAATTAGTCACTCTTTCAGAACAGGCAGAAGTTGAGAGTCAGCAGGAGGAATAAGTCCCTTCTGTCTCCCATACAGACCCTGCAGCTCAACCTACACAAGCTCCTGGTTCTGATCAGGTTGAATATCCTATCTCTAAGGTGTAAAACCCCATAAATTCGATAACTATCACATGTACAATGTACTAAATCATGATGTACTCTAATAATAATTGTTTATAATCTACATCTAGTCTCATTTTATTTTACTTATTTATTTCGTAAATTATTTCATGAATCAAATAATAAATTAATTAAAATTTGAAGTGGGAACATAAATTCTTAATGGGCCAAGTGTATCAATACTCACACATGAACACACTATAAGACTCAAGCCCAACTTAATAAAATTCCTAAGGCTTGAAATTACACTTCAAAAACCAATTAGTCAAGTCAACTACAACAATAACTATAACACAAAAAAAAAATTAATATATCTAAACACACACACTAAATGGGGCGGCCTAGATGGGAGAAAAAGAGGGGAATCAACAATTTTCTAGAAACCCCATGTACCCATGCAAGAGACCTCACTTACACTTCAATTCCCAAGCTCTCATGTATCTCACCTATAAATACCACCACCCAACCCTTAGCCTCATTTTACACCTCCTACACAACCAAAAATCTGCACTTGAGAGACTAAGAGAGAGAGGGGGGCCGAACCAAGAGGAAGAAGAAGGAGGAGGAAGAAAATTTTCAATAAGAAATAGGTAATGTCATCCCTTATAACTATTTCCATAATTTCTTATGAAAACCTCCCTAATCTAACTTTAATCTTAATACATGCAAACATAATTCTCACCTTGAGGATGCATGTGGATCGGCCAAACCATATAGTAGTAGAGGGGAAGTCGTTTTCCAACTATCAAGACCTATAACCGACTAAATCCGACAAGATCGAGGTGGGTGAAAACTCTTTCAAACTTTAAAGTAGAAATCTCTTCTTTTTCTTGTGATGCATATGTTAAATCTGAAGTATTTCAAGATTCTATTAATATGATATATGTTAAAATCTTCATGTTATAATTACATGTTATGATTTTGTGTATAACTATGTGAAATTCGTTTTTCTTCAACATAATCTTCAAATATTATGAAAAATGCGAAAGTATGTACTAATATGAAATTCTTGCATAAAGGCATATTTTAAAGATGTATGTTATGGTTATAACAACATGCAATATGATTTATTGAATGTAAACGACAACCGATTTGGTAGTCGGGTGTCGATTTTGTGATAAATTGAAAGTTATATGTTTTCTTCTATGTGTCGTTGAAACCCTAACAAAATCTAAAATCTTGTGTTATATGATTATGTTTGATATATGGATAATTTATTTACGGCCAAAACGGGACTTGAAACGAGTAAACGGAGCTTTGGGCATAAATTGTAATTTTTTAAAGTTTGAGGACTAAACTGAAAATTTCGAAAATACAACATTATGGACCTTGGACAGTACATATTATACCATGTATAGGCTGTTCATAAAGTTTCAAGTGATTCGAAGCTCGATATCTAAACTTAATAGTCCAAATCGCAAATTTTAATAATTTCGGGGTCAAAATGCAAGAATTCCAAACTTCTGGGCCAAGTCCGAAATTTTCTGGAATTTTCACAAATCTGTAATTCCACGTTCATCATAAGTCATCTCGTAAAATTTCTTTAAATTCCGAGCTAAATTCATAGCTCTATAAGCCTCGGAACGATTTCCTTAAGTTTTGGGGCAATATCGTAATTTCTGGAAACTTCAGTCCTGAAACTGGAAATTTCCGAATTTTCCTTAAATCTGGAGTCGAGGAATTATTTTTGGCTTCCTCATAAAATTTCACAACCATCCGATTTCGTTTCATACTCCGACGCTTAGGTTTGAACCTAAGGGTAAAAACGTCCTTTCAAACTATGTACGAAACTCTCGCTTCGTTTCGTCGAACCTACCCATTTAATATATCTGATCTGAACCCATCAGACCGTTAATAAATTATTGAGAATATTTTCGAGTTTATATACAAGTCCTATTCCGCATTACCGGGCCACAAATATAATTAATCATATTCCATACTTAATCAAAAGACGCTATTAACCTCACTGACCGAACGTTTACGTGATACTTATGAAACGCGTCAAATTGATAACTGTGACTGTCCGGGAACTAAGTGCTATACAAACAAAGTGCCACGGACGGGTCCGCCTCTAACTCTATCGGAACAAAGTGCCATGTCGACGGACGGGGGCCACCTCTTGAGCCCATACGAAACAGAGAGCCGACCCACAATCTGGGGGCCACCTCTTGAGCTGTAGGAGCCACCTCTAGAGTCCCAAATCGTGTCGAGACGGTTAGACCGAGTCTTGAATCGAGCAGCACGGATGCGGTTCATGAACGAGGCTATCGTTGTTTCCTATTTCCATAACCGAGGAACGGAGTGTTCCGAGGGACCTGGGTCGTAGACTTGGGGTATAATCGCGATTATGGTGTGATCTGAGTATTGACCCACAGCTAAGGACATACCGAGCCCAAATAAGAGATAAAGAAGCACACGCTAAGTGTGAGAGCGAAGGCTCAGCTATTGGGACGACGACCTATATTGCTCGGAGTAATAAGGAGAGTCTAGAATCCAAAGTCCACATCGGCAGGATTCGAAACTGGATTAACTGATCGACTGATTTACTGACTGCTTGACTTGACATCCGTCTACGGGGACAGGATTATATTATTACAACTATATAATGATTTTTGTTTTCATAAAAATTCTGACGTAATTGTAATTGTTCCCACATTTTCATAATTGATAAAATCATGCATCACTTAAAAAAATTCAAAGGAAAGAGCCACACTCGCACACGATCACCCACTCACTGAGACCTTTTGTCTCACCCCACCGTTTTCCCTTTTAAACCATAGAACGAGCCACCAGCCGAAGACGAAGAGATTCTCGAGGAAGAGACTGATTAGAAGACTGCCATCAAGACTTAGAATTTATGTTGTTATCCCAACTTGTAATAGTTAACTATGCTTTGTACTTAACTCGTTTTGTATTTTTCCGCTGCAAATTTTGAACAAGTGTAATTTCGATTATTAGCTTTGTCACAGCGAATCATAGTACATCGGGCTAAGATGGTTGTTTGAAATATTATCCAATCGTTATTTTGCTTCCGCTATTTACTGTTGCATTTTGATTGATTGATCGACTGATGTTTCGGGCCCTCGTCCTTCCCGATGTTGGGGCCGTGACAGGAGTGGTATCGGAGCCCGCTTTGTGAGAAGGACACTTACAATGGGCTAACCAGGATAAGATTCTTCGGACTTAAATGGGAATTCCACCTAGGACGAAGTGAACCATAGGATTGAGGCCTAATGTAGATTTCTCGAGTCAATTCTCATTAAAGATCTCGTTCGACTTGTCGCTATTCACTTGGAATATGCATAGTCAAATTCAAAATTCCTAAGTCATTGGCCAAGGTACTTGATTAAGTATTCACGGCATTTCCCCAACTGAATCGATCCTTCTATTGAACTCTTGAAACGGATATAGTTTATTTCACTTATCCATTTTCTCAAAGTCATATCACTATTCATTCGAAATTCATGAAGTTCCTTTAAACTCCACTAAACTTCATTATCTCCATAAAAATGGAGTATTATTGTTCCTTTGTCATTAGTATCATATAATCATATTTGTTGAATCATTAAGTTCACTGCCCTAATGATTATTCATGCTCAATTATGCGCTTAAATCTACATGACAACACAGAATACTAATAATTCCACATAAGACCGAAAATACTCACACATTACCCTAACTTATAATAGATGGCTGACCGAAGATGCGGGCGTCCATGTTTGAAC
Source organism: Orobanche coerulescens (assembly GCA_033398695.1). Lineage (NCBI taxonomy): Eukaryota > Viridiplantae > Streptophyta > Magnoliopsida > Lamiales > Orobanchaceae > Orobanche > Orobanche coerulescens. The sequence goes on along the minus strand of CM065805.1, from coordinate 137,664,415 downwards.
CGTGATGAACTCTTAAAACCGTTAGCATTTCATAGGTTACTAATTACTCAAAAACATCTTCATAAAATCTCGCCCTCGCATGAATCGCGAAGAGCAGCATCAACGCGATGATCGCTCACGCTCTTCTCTACGGGGAAGAATTGGGAATGATGCCATGGACCAAGCCCTCACTCAACTGACGAACTTCCTACAACAACAGACTGCTAACAACGGGAACCACAATGAAACTCATGATCGTACCCTGGAAAGATTCTTACGTTTCAACCCGCCTACCTTTGACGGGGAACCCGGTGATATCAAAGCTGAACTCTAGCTGGAGAGAATTGAGGGAATTTTCAACGCCCTTCAGTATACTGATGAACAACGAATTTCACTAGCTACATTCCGACTCGAGGCCGCAGCTCATGACTGGTGGAGGAATGTCAACGAGCACTGGACGAGAGAAAACCATGTCAGAACATGGGCTAACTTCCTGACCGACTTCCGAACTCAGTACGTGTCAGCAGCAGCCAGAGAGGCTAGACGAGACGAGTTCTACCACTTGAAGCAAGGAACCATGACAGTCGCTCAATATGAAGCCCAGTTTAACAGATTGTCTAAATACGCACCGGGATTGGTTACAACTGAGGAGGACAAGATCTATAAGTTCACTAAAGGACTGAGGCAGTCACTTCAACAGAGTCTTCTAATTGTTCAGCTGACGACACTTACCCAAGCAGTGGAAGCTGCTACCCAGATCGAGAGCGGAACTGCGAGGTTAGCTCAACAACAAAGCCGTTTCTCCAACAACGCCAAGAGGCCTGCTACCCGACCAACATCAATGCCACCACAAAAGTTTAATAGGAAGGGAACTCAAGGAAGCTCGAGTGGATCAAGGTCACCAGTTCTCAACAAACCAACAACGCCTTGCACCCACTGTGGTAGGAAAGGGCATAAGTCAGAGTTGTGTTGGAGAAAGCTCTGAAAGTGCCTGTGTTGCGGCAGCCTAGATCATCAAATTCGAGAATGCCCAGATATGAACACCCCGGCGATCAAACCAGCTACTACAGCCAAACCAAGAAACAACAAAAGGAAAGCCCCAGCTCGAGTATTCGCATTGACTGGTCAGGAGGCACCAGAGAACAACGATGTGGTGGAAGGTACACTCCTGATATCTAATTAACTTGCATGAATACTTATAGATCCAGGATCATCCCATTCGTTTGTTGCACCACATTTTTCTAAGAAACTTGATAGGCCGTTAGAATCTTTATCATTATGCCTAGAAGTATCTACCCCGATGGGAGTTAGTCAGCTAGCAGATAAAGTCCATTCTGCGTGTGATGTGATCATCAGTGGTAACTGTTACTCTGCCGATTTAGTAATGCTTCCAATATTAGAATATGACGTCATCCTAGGAATGGATTGGCTATCTAAGTACTATGCACAATCGGATTGTCATTCAAAGATAGTTAGGTTTTGCAAACCTAACAAGCCAATTGTGGAATTAATTGGAGACGCTAGAGTCAACCTAGCACCTATAATATCAGCTATCAAAGCTAGTAAGGCAGTTGCCAAAGGGGCGACCGGATTTTTAGCCTTCATCATCAACAAACCCATGAGTAAGTCGGGCATAGAAACTATACGTGTGGTATCCGAATACCTTGACGTATTTCCCGAAGAATTGACCTCCCTACCACTTGACAGAGAAGTTGAATTCAATATCGAAATCATGCCTGGGAAGGCACCCATTGCAAAGGCACCATACCGAATGGCACCACTGGAGCTGCAAGAGTTGAAGGTCCAATTGCAGAAGTTACTCGACGTGGGTTTTGTACAACCCAGTGTATCACCTTGGGGAGCTCCACTATTATTTTTCAAAAAGAAGGACGGAACATTGAGGCTTTGCATAGATTACCATGAACTCAACAGCATTACAGTTAAAAATAAGTATCCTCTCCTGATGATAGATGAGTTGTTTGAACAACTCCAACGAGCTACCGTGTATTCCAAGTTCGATCTTTAACAAAGATACTACCAGTTAAAGATTAGGAATGAAGATGTTCCTAAAACTGCGTTCCAAACTAGATACGGCCACTATGAGTTTGTAGTGATGCCTTTTGGACTCCCGATGCTCCTGCGGCATTTATGGATTTAATGCACAGTGTATTTCAACCATATCTCGACCAATTCGTAGTAATTTTTATCGATGACATACTCGTGTACTCTAAGTCGGAAAAAGATCACGAGAGACATCTTAGACTAGTGTTGGATACACTAAGGCAGCACAAGTTGTACGCTAAGTACAGCAAGTGTGAATTTTGGTTGAGGGAAGTGGCATTTCTAGGCCCTATTATTTCCGGAGAAGGGATTGCAGTTGATCCATCTAAGATAGAAACTATTATGGATTGGAAGAGGCCAGAAAATGTAACTGAGATCAGAAGTTTTCTTGGGGCTACTACCGTAAATTCATCAAAGACTTCTCGAAGATAGCGGGACCCCTCACCCGGCTAACCCAGAAATAAGTAAAACTTGGATGGACGGATAAATGCGAGTCAAGTTTCTAGGAACTCAAGAAGAGACTTACCACCGCACCTATATTGACACTTCCAGAAGGAACCCAAGGATTCGTCGTATATAGTGACGCCTCAAAGGATGGCCTCGGTGCCGTACTGATGCAGAATGGTAAAGTTATTGCATATGCTTCCAGACAACTCAAGACGCACGAGAAGAATTATCCAACGCACGACCTCGAACTTGCTGCAATAGTATTCGCCTTAAAGAAATGGCGACATCAATTATATGGCGTTGAATTCACCGTGTTTACGGATCATAAAAGTCTCAAGTACCTATTTTCTCAAAAGGAACTTAATCTCCGATAGAGAAGATGGGTAGAGCTTTTAGAAGATTACCATTGTGAAATTCAACACCACCCAGGGAAAGCGAATGTCGTGGCCGATGCCCTAAGTAGAAAGGCTAGAGTGGCCTGACTCATGGTTCGAGAATGGCAAGCTCTCGAAGAACTGAGCTACTTGAAACCCATCCATGAAGGTACTCATTTAAATTGCGCTAACCTCACGGTTAAACCAAATCTATTGGATGATATTCGATTAGCCCAAGAGAGAGATCCAAAACTTCAAGAGTTTAAGGACAAGATCGCTAAGGGTGAGAAACCCGAGTTTACAATTACCAAGGACGGAATTGTAAGGTTTAAGGGACGGTTATGCATACCTCACGACGGGGAGCTCAAAAGATGAATTCTCGAAGAAGCTCATTGCTCGAGATATACAATACACCCAGGAGGTAACAAGATGTAGCGAGACTTGAAGAAACACTTTTGGTGGGTAAACATGAAGAACCAAGTGGTAGAATTCGTGGTGCGATGTCTCACATGTCAGAGAGTCAAAGCTGAGCATCAACGACCCTCAGGACTACTACAGCCACAAGAAGTCCCTGAATGGAAATGGCAAATGGTAACAATGGATTTTATCATGGATTTACCGACCACAAGAGAGGTTATAACACCATTTGGGAGATCGTCGATAGACTGACGAAATCATCACATTTCGTGCCGGTTAAAAAGGTCGACAGCTTGCAAAAGCTGGCAAGGACTTATATTAGAGAAATCGTGCGACTCCACGGAGTGCCAACAGACATAGTATCGGACAGAGATCCTAGATTCGTGTCTCGTTTTTGGAAAGTCTTTCATAAGGAATTAGGAACTTCCTTAAGCTTCAGCACTAGTGCACATCCCCAGACCGACGGGCAATCTGAACGAACCATTCAAACCCTTGAAGACATGCTACGAGATTGCGTACTGGACTTTCAAGGAAATTGGGATCACCACCTGCCATTAGCCGAGTTTGCATACAACAACAGTTTCCAAGCGACAATCGGAATGGCACCTTATGAAGCTCTGTATGGGAGGAAGTGTCGATCCCCGTTCCATTGGGAAATCGATGACCAGTGGATGCCGAAGACTCAACGACGTAACCTTCAAAGAATGAGCATGATTTGGTGAAGGAAGCTGTAGATAAAGTACGACTAATCAAGGATAGGATCCGCACAGTGCAAAGCAGACAGAAGAGTTACACCGATCAACGTCGGAAGGATCTAGAATTTGAAGTAGGAGATCAAGTCTTCCTGAGGTTAACACCACGTAAAGGTTTGATAGTATCAAGAAAAGGAGGAAAGTTAAGTCCCCGATATGTAGGACCATTCAAAATCACGGAAAGGATTGGACGACTAGCGTACCGATTGGAACTACCACCCAATCTGTCTGGAATGCACGATGTTTTCCATGTTTCGAGATTAAAGAAGTATCATCCAGACCCAACGCACATTCTTACTTCTGACATTCCGCAGATCAAGGATAACACTTCTTATGAACAGAAGCCAATCAAGATCCTGGACCGGTAAGTGAATTCCTTTGGTTAAAGTCGTCTAGTCGAATCACAACAGAGAGGAAGATGTGACGTGGGAGGCTGAGGAAGAAATGAAGAAATCTTACCCCGAGTTGTTTAAGTAGGAATTTGGGGACCAAATTCTTCTAAGCAGGGGAGGATGTAAAACCCCCTAAATTCGATAACTTATCACATGTACAATGTACTAAATCATGATGTACTCTAATAATAATTGTTTATAATCTACATCTAGTCTCATTTTATTTTACTTATTTATTTCATAAATTATTTCATGAATAAAATAATAAATTAATTAAAATTTGAAGTGGGAACATAAATTCTTAATGGGCCAAGTGTATCAATACTCACACATGAACACACTATAAGACTCAAGCCCAACTTAATAAAATTCCTAAGGCTTGAAATTACACTTCAAAACTCAACTAGTCAAGTCAACTACAACAATAACTATAACACAAAAAAAAATATATCTAAACATACACACTAAATGGGGCGGCCTAGATGGGAGAAAAAGAGGGGAATCAACAATTTTCTAGAAACCCCATGTCCCCCATGCAAGAGACCTCACTTACACTTAAATTCTCAAGCCCTCATGTATCTCACCTATAAATACCACCACCCAACCCTTAACCTCATTTTACACCTCCTACACAACCAAAAATCTGCATTTGAGAGACTAAGAGAGAGAGGGGGGCCGAACCAAGAGGAAGAAGGAGGAGGAGGAAGAAAATTTTCAACAAGAAATAGGTAATCTCATCCCTTATAACTATTTCCATAATTTCTTATGAAAACCTCCCTAATCTAACTTTAATCTTAATACATGCAAACATAATTCTCACCTTGAGGGTGCATGTGGATCGTCCAAACCATATAGTAGTAGAGGGGAAGTCGTTTTCCAACTATCAAGACCTATAACCGACTAAATCCGACAAGATCGAGGTGGGTGAAAACTCTTTCAAACTTTAAAGTAGAAATCTCTTCTTTTTCTTGTGATGCATGTGTTAAATCTGAAGTATTTTAAGATTCTATTGATATGATATATGTTAAAATCTTCATGTTATAATTACATGTTATGATTTTGTGTATAACTATGTGAAATTCGTTTTTGTTAAACATAATCTTCAAATATTATGAAAAATGCGAAAGTATGTACTAATCTGAAATTCTTGCATAAAGGCATATTTTAAAGATGTATGTTATGGTTATAACAACATGCAATATGATTTATTGAATGTAAACGACAACCGATTTGGTAGCCGGGTGTCGATTTTGTGATAAATTGAAAGTTATATGTTTTCTTCTATGTGTCGTTGAAACCCTAACAAAATCTGAAATCTTGTGTTATATGATTATGTTATGATATATGGATAATATATTTATGGCCAAAACGGGACTTGAAACGAGTAAACGGAGCTTTGGGCATAAATTATAATTTTTTAAAGTTTGAGGACTAAACTAAAAATTTCGAAAATACAACATTATGGATCTTGGACAGTACATATTATACCATGTATAGGCTGTCCATAAAGTTTCAAGTGATTCGGAGCTCGATATCTAAACTTAATAGTCCAAATCGCAAATTTTAATAATTTCGGGGTCAAAATGCAAGAATTCCAAACTTCTGGGCCAAGTCCAAAATTTTTTGGAATTTTCACAAATCTGTAATTTCAGGTTCATCATAAGTCATCTCGTAAAATTTCGTTAAATTCCGAGCTAAATTCATAGCTCTATAAGCCTCGGAACGATTTCCTTAAGTTTTGGGGCAATATCGTAATTTATGGAAACTTCAGTCCCGAAACTGAAAATTTCCGAATTTCCCTTAAATATGGAGTCGAGGAATTATTTTTGGCTTCCTCATAAAATTTGATAACCATCCGATTTCGTTTCATACTCCAACACTTAGGTTTGAACCTAAGGGTAAAAACGTCCTTTCAAACTATTTACGAAACTCTCGTTTCGTTTCGTCGAATCTACCCATTTAATATATATGATCTGAACCCATCAGACCGTTAATAAATTATTGAGAATATTTTCGAGTTCATATACAAGTCCTATTCCGCATTACCGGGCCATAAATATAATTAACCATATTCCATACTTAATCAAAAGACGCTATTAACCTCACTGACCGAACGTTTACGTGATAATTGTGAAACGCATCAAATTGATAACTGTGACTGTCCGGGAACTAAGTGCTATACAAACAAAGTGCCACAGATGGGTCCACCTCTAACTCTATCGGAACAAAGTGCCACGTCGACGGACGGGGGCCACCTCTTGAGCCCATACGAAACAGAGAGCCGACCTACAATCCGGGGACCACCTCTTGAGATCTAGGAGCCACCTCTAGAGTCCCAAATCGTGTCGGGACGGTTAGACCGAGTCTTGGGTCGAGCAGCACGGCTGCGGTTCATGAACGAGGCTACCGTTGTTTCGTATTCCCATAACCGAGGAATGGAGTGTTCCGAGAGACTTGGGTCGTAGACTTGGGGTATAATCGCGATTTTAGTGTGATCCGGGTATTGACCCACATCTAAGGACATACCGAGCCCAAATAAGAGATAATGAAGCACACGGTAAGTGTGAGAGCGAAGGCTCGGCTATTGGGGCGACGGTCCAAATCTTGGGGCGACGGCCTATATTGCTAGGAGTAATAAGGAGTGTCTAGAATCCAAAGTCCACATCGGCAGGATTCGAAACTGGATTAACTGATCGACTTATTAACTGACTGCTTGACTTGACATCCGTCCACGGGAACAGGATTATAATATTACAACTATACAATGATTTTTGTTTTCATAAAAATTCTGACGTAATTGTAATTGTTCCCATATTTTCATAATTGATAAAATCATGCATCACTTACAAAAAATTCAAAAGAAAGAGCCACACTCGCACACGATCACCCACTCACTGAGACCTTTTGTCTCACCCCACCGTTTTCCCTTTTAAACTAGAGAACGAACCACTAGCCGAAGACGAAGAGATTCTCGAGGAAGAGACTGATTAGAAGACTACCATCAAGACTTAGAATTTCTGTTGTTATCCCAACTTGTAATAGTTAACTATGCTTTGTACTTAACTCGTTTGGTATTTTTCTGTTGCAAACTTTGAACAAGTGTAATTTCAATTATCAGCTTTGTCACAGCGAATCATAGTACATCGGGCTAAGATGGTTGTTTGAAATGTTATCCAATCGTTATTTTGCTTCCGCTATTTACTGTTGCCTTTTGATTGATTATTCGACCGATGTGTCGCGCCCTCGTCCTACCCGATGTTGGGGGCATGACATAGGCTCCCTACTCTGAATCTGATGATGGTTTCCTTCCTGATGACAAACCATGCAATCCCAATCACAACGTGGTTCTAAAACAGCTTGGAGAACCGTCCGACTTTAAGATTACACACCCTGGCTCCCTGGGCACAGAGGCACGATTCGAGCAACTCCAAGCCATCGGTCGCCAAACTGTATTCCTGTATGATGCCGTCAAGGCCCTGTATGACGTCAGTTAGGAATCAGACTGGATGCGTGAAACAGCTCAGGACGAGCTTCCAAAGCTGAAAATGGCCATTAATGATGTGGAAGTGGCTTTTTGCCTCATGCCAACTGCATTGTGGCAATCCCTGAATCAACTGAAATAGCATCAGGAGCGGATCGTGAAGCGACAGCAAGAGAAGCTTTGTGTCGCTGAAGCCAAGACTGTTGCCGCCCTTGAGTACACCGGCTCAAAGCTAACTGACCTGATCACAAGATTAATGATCTTACAGCAGTGGCTGCGAGGCTGGTTGATAGTGTCACTAATCTTAAGACCCAACATGCCGAATCAGTGAAACTTCTTCGGGATATTCACGGCAAAGTCTCTGATCATGACGATGCCAAAAAGGGGGAAGAGTCTAGAGAGACTGTTAGGAAGTGGAGGCTGGAGAGAGAGAGAGAGAAATGGAGGTTGCATTGGAGAAAAGCGTCGCTATTGCCATCGGACGACTGGCCTGACCCGGGCCAGGTCAACGAGTGAAAGAATACAGGGTAAATGGTTCTCGACCTGAGTTCTAGGATCTAAATTTCCCATGGAAGAGTACAGTTGAAAGTCTGCCAAGATACTGCTCCCAACTGATCGAAACCCTACAACAAATGAATTAAATGACTGGAAAAATAACGAACTGCTGAGATACTTCTGTATGCTCATCAGGGAGTCAGCCAGGTTTAATAAATTCAAAACACTTGAGGATGCCGCAAACGAGTTCTCGAGGCTACTCGCAGAAGGAAAGCTTCCCTTATAGCTAAAGATGAGGTCTAAACACCAGAAAGGTGATAGAGTAACCCATCTTGGAGGCTTTGCTGACAGAGGAGTATCCTACGAATATACCTTCATCTGACTTTTTGAAGGTTTTGAGTTGATCATGTTTGGTATATGCCCTCAAATGCCACTCAGAGAATGAGAGGGTGAGAGCATTGTTTTGAGTTGATCATGTTTGGGTAATAGTCCTTTCATTTGATAGCAAACATTCCACTTCTTATGGAGATAAGTCGATAGGCTGTGGAAGTATTTAGGACTCGAATGCTTAACTAGTTCGTAAGTCGATAAGACTTAACTGGGCAGTAAGTTCAGGCAAGACTTGTATAACATGTACTTTGACAAATAGAAGGACTGTTTTCATTAAGGGTTAGTGGAGCACACGTTATAAGTCTGCTAATGGGATTAGTGTACTCAAACACAACTCAACTCGATTCGGTCACATAGATATCACTCAGGGATTGTCAATGACTGAATCAAAAGATTGTGATAGGTATACATGGACTTTTGACTTGAGGTTTCAGTAGGAGATGTGCTTGTGACATTAAGTTAGTCATTAGAGTAGTTTGATCCAGTCGCCGTTTGGTGGCGTCAACCTCAAAATGCAAACTATTGGGCAAGTAGCAGTCTCTACAGAATACCAAGATAGGATTCTTTCTCCTGTTAGTGAGAAGGTAAATATTCTATGCGGTTAATGGCAAATGAGATCATATGTATTTGGCCAAAGCAGTTAGAGCTAGTTGTATTTGATACACGAGAGCTCGGTGATCTTGGTTTGTATTAACAAATGCATAGAATCAAGATACAATAGGGTTTGACTTTACCGTAATTCTAATACTTGACCGGAACATATGATTGAAGGGTTTATAAGTATACGGTATGCACGACATAATGGTTTTGGAATGATTCGTTCATTCATTCTTAGTTAGGTTACAGTACGGAGCACTAGACTAGCTAAATGTTATCCGTACTCCTTGGTTCCTCCCATTGCCAACTAGGACGGACCTATGGAGTCGCGCACAAGGATATTTTATGGATAAAATATGTATTTATTATCTCTTCATTAATATTGGATATTGGATATCTAATTTGATGTATTTGATAAATCAAGCGGTCTTGTGAATTGAAATTAATTATGGAGTGATTAATTTAATTCATGAATAATTATTTCTTAGAAATATATTATTATAATTTTGTATTTGATAAAATTAATTAATTAGATTAATTAATTAAGTATAATTAAATTTGTAAAACGAAGTGTACTTAACGTACGGTGCACGAACCGAGTGGCTCGGTTCGTTTTTCTCAACAACCATAGTGGGCCACCCCATCTTTCCTCCTCATATTCTATGTTGCTTCATTTTGATGTGGGGTGTGTTTAGTTTTATATAATTAAATGAGGACAAATGGATGAGATTCTATATCTCATCATTTTGATCTCTTTTGTTATATAAAATGAACAAGTCTTTCATTTGATAAAATAACTTGAAAATACACACACAAAAAGGCTAGACCAGCATTGAGATTCAAGAGGGACAGGAGAAAAAATTATTTTCATTTTCTTGTTCATTTTTGAGAGAAAGAAAAGGAAGAAGAGAAGAGAAGAAAAATATCGTACCAATACACAGCCGTGTTCTTTGAGAACGAATTGATATATTATTTTTTTGATCGGTATTTGATCATTCATCAAGCTAGAACGAATCGGATTCGTGTTCGTGTTGGTGACCGAAAACAATCAAAGCTTGGCTCGAGAATTTTTCCTTCAAGAAGATATTATCAAAGGTCTACGAGGGTATGGGTTTTAAATTTTATCTTCTCTTTATATTCATTTATACGATGCTTGATCGATCCATTTTGTGGTTTGGTTTTATCCGATTGGACCGGTTTATTTTTCGCTGCGTTCCTCGATTTTATCACCAAATCTCAATAGTGGTATCGGAGCGTGGTCTTTGCGATGGTATATTCGATATTTGCATTTGGAATGCTTGGTTATTTTTTATGATTTAGAATCATAATTATTTTATTGTTAATGTTTAATTGTCCATCTAAATTTTTTCCAACTCCATTTTTATATTTCGTTCGGTAAATTAATTTTCTGCAAATTAAATTGGATTTAATTTGACTAAAATATAATTATGGTAATTTTATTTTTAAGAAAATTAATTTAATGAAATATTTATTTTATCCAGAACAAATTAAAATTAAGGGTTATGTGAATTAATTGGATTGATTCTTATAGTTGGATTAATTTTTGTTGATTAGATAAATATTTAGATTAATCAATATTGCCATTTATTTTAATATAATAGTTGCATTATCTTTTAATGGTGATGTAGTTCATGGACTTAGTATTTTGAATCTTTATTCGATAAGGTTGTAATGGCCGTTTTGAGTCGTTTTTTTAGTAAATTTGTATAGGATGCAAATTTTATAAATGTAATAAATTAGCTATGATGAAGAGCCGTGGACGAACCACCATGAAGATGAAGATTCAGGACTTGTAATTAGATTACTAGTATTTTTATCAAGTCGGTGATGACTCGGTACTTAGGAATGCTCCATGAACTGCATGTTGTTAGTTTTAGGTTGTGTATGTTTTTATATTGTATGATAAACAAGCAAACCGACAAACCACACTTATAAACGCATTAATGAGCAACGTGTAACATATAATCGCGTTAAACTCCCACTTAAAAATACTAAGTTATAAAGGTTACGAGGTTTCCTACCCTCCGTCAAACTCATGAAAATTGAAATCTAAACTGAAATATTTTTCTTCCGAGTATGCCGGGGTAATGTTTTTAGGAAAGGCTGATAAATTCCTAGAGTGCATTAGATGCCTTTGGTTGTGACAAATCAAACCCCTAGAAACTGTATGGGTTGTCGGGTAAGATTCAATTGTCAGACTAATAGGAGTTGACGGTTTAAACTTAGATAGTTCAGCGAGCCATAGAAACCGAATGGGTTGAGGGCAAGTGAACTAGGGGTAAAAGAAGATCGAATCATCCATTAGATGGGTTGGTGTTAGACACCACTTTATAAAGAATGATAGAATAGAAACCGTATTGGTTGCCCTCTATTAAACGTTGTAAAGAACTGATCACCACTAAGAAGTCAACCGTGACTTCCGGATTTCACATAGGAGTGTGCAAATGCCGATAAAATAGTGGTAGTCGAGTTATAAATAAAGAAAGTCCTTAAATTCTTTACTCGGATCATAATTAAACAATCACTGGTGAATGTTAATTATTCTCTGCAGTTAACAAACATCTCTCAATATGACAATTAACCCACTCGCAATTCTACTTGAAAAGAACACACTAACTAGACCCAACTTTGTGGACTGGCTTTGGAATTTGAGGATAGTCCTCAGTATGGAGATGCTGGAATATGTCTTGGAGGAGGACATCCCACCGACTCCTGCAAAGACCAGGGCTAATTAGGAAGAAGTTGATGCCCATGAAAAATGGCTTAAAAATAATGTCAAGGTCCATGCTTTTATGATGGACTCTATGAACAATGAGCTTCAGAGGGCCCATGAGAAAACACCTACCATGTCCTCAAAATGATATCTATGATCGAGATATTGGAGGCTCATGATTTTAGTATACACATTTCTATCCAGACAGACCTCATTCTTCAATCACTTCCTAACTCATTCACTCAATTTGTCATGAACATTAAATGCAATGAGATTGCATGTAATTTAGCTGGTGTAATGAACAAATTGAGCACGGCACAGTCTCATATGAAGACTAAGCCGAAGGAGGCTGCTCTTGTAATTTCTTTAGGGCCTTGGAGGTCCAAGAACAATAAGAAGAAAGATAAGAAATGGTTCAAGCCAAAAGGTGGAGTACAGAAAGATAACGGGAAGGCCTCAATGGTTCAAAAGAGCAAGGGTCCAATAAAACGGATGTATACCTCAACTGTGGTGCGCTAGGCCACTGGAGGAGGTACTGCCCAAAGCTTGACCATAATGCGCCTTCAGGTACGGAACTACTCGTTTTGGAAACAAATTGTTCTGTAGCTATATATTCTACTTCTTGGATACTTGATTTCGGTGCGAGTTCTCACATTTGTATAATAAATCAGGATCTGGAACGCAGTAGGAAACTGGATTCAGGGGAGGTGATGGTCACCATCGGAAGTGGACATAGTGTCGAGGCTTCTGATATTGGATCCCTTATGTTGAATTTAGAATCTGGTTTTATTCTTACTTTAGATGATGTACTTGTTTTGCCCAAGGGGAATAAAAATATTGTATCAATTCAGGTCATAGGTCAAAAGGGATTTCACTTCTTTACTGGAGATGGGTCCTGTCGAATTTATTTTAGAAATAAATTAGTTGGTACTTCTACATTATTAAATGGTTTATACCATTTGAATCTAAAGAATAAAACAACTGTGAACACTATAACTAAGAAGCGTGGTAGTGATGAAACAAACCAAGCACTTAAGTGGCATATTAGACTTGGTCATATTGGTCAGACCAAGGTTCATAAAATGGAGAAAGATGGACGTACGGGTCCATTGGGATCGGATCCCTATCCAACTTGTGAATCTTGCCTTCAAGACAAAATGACTAAGGGCGTGTTTACTTTCAACTTAAATGGACTTAATGGGCTGGAGCACCTATTCGCACAGACATGGAGGAACGCTTACTTACGACTTAATGAATAAAGAGGGGTCTAAATCGCTCAGTTGGGAGAGGGGCTGTTGTCCCCATTAAGAACTAAACATGACTATTATGCCCTAATCAAAACCACGCCGTTGCTTCTCCATTTCTCTCAAAACCACGACCGCTGCTTCTGCTCTCATCGGAGACCTAACCACGAACGATTCACATAATACACAATCAACAAATAAATATTGAAAAAACCACCATACATTCATTTCACAACTTCAATTCTTTAGGTATAAATCGTATAGACAAGAATACTTGCCTCACAATCGACAAGCGAATACTCCAACGAACATGGCTTGACCAGAAAGCCTCAAAACCGACAACCTCCGTGATGGAACACCAACAATATGATTACTACAAGCATATCAACAGATAACAATGAAAAACAAACCCGAAATCCAACGAAAAGTCCATTGAAGAATTTAATCAAACAATAAATGTTCAAGGTTTCTCAAGAACACAAGAATCACGATCCGGGTTAAATGAAGCCCAAATATGGATATACAATCCATAGGATATGTTTGATAACATCATATAACACCAATCGATTCATCAAAACCAGATTGGACCGGAATTAAGAACAAAACCCTCAAAAATGTACATTCGAGGAAATCAAGAAAAATACCTCGATCCGACGAAGAACAAGGATTAGATGTTGTTAAATCCACACTAGGAACTCAAGATCTGTGAGAAATGGTGAAGGATCGCACCTTGACACCCCCAAGTCTCCGCACTCACTCTCCCCTCGCTTAAGAAGTGAGAAATGAGAGAAATGAAGAGAAAAAACCATTGCTCGATATATATACCAGCATAGTTTAGCATGCACTAACTACCACCTTAGTGTGCGCGAATGGGTCAACATTTCAATACGTTCTGTCTAGTAGTGTATTTAGCATGCGCTAAAAAAGTTCCTTAGCGCGCGCCACAGAGTTCTAGTTTCAGTCCAGTAGGTTCTAGACTGTTCTGACTAACAGTTAGCGTACGTTGACTGAAGATCCAATTAGAAGATACAGTTCTCCCAACTTATCGAATCCGAGGAACTTGCCAAATGAAGCGGATGCATTCTCATCACGTCTCGTAGCCACTTACTAGCTCTGTCGATCCCATATGGATGCTCACTATGGTGCATATCCTAGTTCATTTGTGCCAACTGGTTTGCCACCAGTTGAAGGATGGTGGCAGTGCCAACATCATCATTACCTCTAGCAGTTTTCCCCTGATCACGCGACTGGTCATCCCGACCATCTGTACTGGGCGTATTGACGCTCGACAATGAACGAGTCACCTCAACCTTCTTCTGACTATGTCCATGACTATGGCTACTGACGCGGCCTCTCGGCATCCTAAACAGATAACCACACAGTATAATAAAACATAATATCACAAAACAATATACCAAAATGCCAACTCGGCACTATATATCAACATAAGGCAACAAATAGCAACACGATAAGAATATCCACTCTGGATAATTACACGAATACAAGAACTACATTTGTAATAAATAGAGCTTACAGTCGTAACCAAGAATCACATGACCATATCAACAAAAGACTTATGACCAATATCGATACAAACACGGCCATAACAACTACACACGTTGCAGTCAACTATTGATAACATTCTTTTTAAAAGTCCACAAGGTATTCGTTTAAATAATATCAATCGAAAATCTTTGAATTTGTATATTTTTCCGAAATAAAATTTGAAAATACTTTTGATACCTAGGGCTTTTTTACCAAAACCATGAATCATAAGTCTTAACCATCTCACTTTGAAAACATTTGCAAAACAACATTCCGAAATATCAGTTTCTTGCCCATGGACATGGAATAGGCACAAGCTAAGACCAACTCAGTATTTTAGTAAATAAGCACCTCTACTAATGCGGGTGGGGTTCCCGAAGTGGACCTTGATCCAACCAAAAAACGTACCTATGACAACATCATCAAGATAACCACGTCATCACGTATCCTTATCACAACTGAAAAAACACAGGGTAACCAAATGTTACCATGCAACATCATCATAATTAACAACACACAAGGTAATCTGCGACCATGCCCCTTAGCATCTACTCCCAGAGTTTCCGTTGAACCGTCCCCGAGTAGGAAATCACTCATACTCACACTGAATACTTCCACAGATAAACATTCACATCGGAATAACAATCACAGATCAAGATTCACATCGGAATAACATCATACGAGTCACAAAGCAAATTCGAACCATGCAACACAACAATGGGGTACTCAACCGAAATTCCTCAACAATAACGGTAATGTAAAAAATATCACAATGACTTGACACCACACAATTCAACTATAGCCTGTCATATTAAATCAAAAATCCACATCCCCCACACACTACACTTAAGGCCCGCTAGGTACAAAATTAGTGTGCGCTAACGAGTTGTTAAAATCAAATGATCAGTCTGTTCAGTCTCTATAGCGTGCGCTAATGAGGCTGCTAACTCAATTTAGTCCACACTTCAGTTCAGTTCGTTAGCATGCGCTAATGATGACATTAGCATGCACTAACTGACTCTTCTCAGAAAATTTTCCAAGTCAGAATTTAGAGTTTAAATCGAATAAGATTTTTCATCTTTCACTAATTACTGTTCGGAAATAAAAATAACATTTTTGTTTTAAAATACAAAATTTTATGGTGTGAAAGATTTTTAAAATCGTATACTCGAGTTATTTGAAAATAAAACCAATACGCTAAAGTCATTTCCAAAATCCTTTCAAACACGACGAAAGATCAACAATGGTAAGATTTTACAAAGTATCCAAAATATTTAGAAGCACATCTTTCAAATACCGTCGCAATGTTTCATTTGAAATTACAAGCCGGAACACCAAGAGTTGAAACAAATTTTTTAGAATCCATACTAAATCGCCTCTTGACTGCACCATCAAAATATTTTCGAACCTAGGAACTTTTCAGAAAACTGTTTTTGAACACACACGCAGCGGATATAATTACAACAACTATCCAAAAACAATAGATTTCGAACACATGCCCATATGGCATACAAAATCATCAATTCAACAAACACAACTCATGAACACCAAATTCAAACATACGTCAAAACCATTATCTGAGTTTCTCAACAAACTCTACCGCCGATACAATTTATGAAACACATCAGTGTTTAAGATTTCATATCATACTACTCGGTGTACAATACATCAATACATCCATCTCATTACACACTAAGTATACCACAAGTATCAGATAAGGATTCTATCTCACAACACGCATATAAATAGAGTCATGAAACACATATATTACACGTAAAATAGGAGACTTACATCCATAGGTCGCACGAAGATGACGGTCGTCCACGATACTAAACTCAATGGAAAACATGAGCGACACGAAGTGACGACACACAAACTAAACTTGTCAATCGACAACTCGAATAACACAACAAAAACACGACACGACTCAACCCGACAGTCTAGGTTTCCACAACTTAAGCTCTGATACCATAAATGTAACACCCCCAGTAATCATTCGGGAATATCACACGTTGTAGACCCTTCTCACAAGGATCTACATGCTAAACACCACAAGACTAACAAACGTTTGACCGGTCAGAGGCAAACGATAAAATGACATAGACCGCTAAGGTCAATATTAAAATACATAGACCGGAAAGGTCACTTGACTAAGCCTAGTCGAAATAAAACTTCTTACAATATATACACACACATGGGTCATAATTCATTACAGCAAAAGACTGAATAAAACTTAATGGTAGAACGACATCAGACTGAGTTCCATAATTCTTGATTAATATCGTAGCCCATCGTCTTCCATGTCGACCATGTGTCTGCTCCCTCGAACTAAGCATACCTGAAATGCATGAAACGTATTTCCTCGTTTAAAGGGGTTAGCAATTCGAATTTGCCTATACAAGTATTCTAATCATACCAAATATACCAAGTAAATTTCAATCGGAGTCTAACAACATCAAACATTAAGAGAAATTTCCGAGAGCTTTTAATGTATAGAAAACATACTCAATTCTTTAAAGAGGGACATCATCTCGGCATTTTAGGAAACAAAAAAGAAGCCCTTTTGGACCTTAAGTCCAAAGTCATAAAATCTTTTTAAATTAATTGGTTCTCGGTACAAAGCTTGTTGAGTTCTCAGAAGCTAGAATATAAACACAGGTCCTCAACCCAAATATAGAAACATCACTCGTACTCATCAAGTAACAAGTTCTAGAGGCCACACTGGACCATACTTGGTACCGCACCAATACCGTCCATACTCGTCAAGTAATGAACTCCAGAGGTCCCGTCGGACCATACCTGGTGCCACTAATACCATTCATACTCGTCAAGTAATGAAATCCAGAGATTCTGTTGGACCATACCTGGTGCAACATTAATACCATTCATACTCGTCAAGTAATGAACTCCAGTGGTCTCGTTGGACCGTACCTAGTGCCACACTAATACCATTCATTCCCGTCAAGTAATGAACTCCAGAGGTCCCGTCGTACCGTACCCGGGGCCACACTACAACAAAGCAGTCCACAACACATATCAACAACACCACAGTCACATTCAAACACAACACTACATACACGCACCACAACCATCTGTTAGGCGTATTTTTATACGCTTATTTATCATTATTTTGTATTCTTTTCATAATTAAATCTGCATAAATGAACTTTTAATGCCCTATTCTTTTATGTTTTGCAGGAAATTGAAGTCCGGAAGCTAAAACGATGAAAACAGGCAAAAACGGCAAATTTTGGCCTGGGGCCGCGGCACAAGGTAAGCGGGCCGCGGCACACGCAGGTGACCAGCGAGCCCCGAGTGAATTGTACCATGAGCCGCAGCACAAGTATAGTGAGCCGCGGCCCAGGAGGAAAAATCAGCATCAGGTATTAGGCGCTGAAGACCATGAGCCGCGGCACAGATTAAGTGAGCCGCGGCCCACGGGGCGGTTTTGACAGAAAATGCCGCGTTTCTGGGCCGTTTTGGAGCCGGTTCTCGACCTAATCACACGGACGCATTTTGGAGGCTGATGGGATTTATATATAAGGGTTTAAGGTCATAATCTTGGGGAATATAATTGGAGGATCGATCATTATCAAGAGAAGAAGCAGAAGACACCAAAAGCAGAGAGCGGAAGCCAGAAGAACGGAGGAATCTGAGTTCTTCATCCACGTTTGATTTCGATGCTTCCTTTCATTATTTTTGTATTTTTATTCTTCAGCATGTCAGGCTAAAACCCTGTTCTAGGATTTTGATGAAACCAAAGTTTTGACGAATTTTCTTTTGATTATCTATATAATTCCCTTTTCTGTTGAGTTTTCCCAATCATTTTTAATGCTTTCAATTGTGTGGCCTATAATTAGATTGTTTTAATTACGCAACTCGAATCGGGAGAAGAGAGTTGGTGAGGAACTATTGGTGAGAACCGTTTTATCTTGTGATATAGGAATATACTCATAGGAACTACGTGGCCTTTTGAAGATTTTGTACTTTTTGCCTATTGTCGAATTAATTCACCTAGGGATAGAGTGCGTTATTCGCCTTTAAAAAAATCTATTGACCTCGGGAGAGGCGGTAGAGTATTTTAGCAATCTTCGCCTTCAATAAATTGGGGAAATCATTAACTTCAGATAATCGAGAGTAAATTCGGATAAACCAAGGTCGATTCACAATCCTAGACTTATTCATCATTTGATTTTCTTTCTTCGAGTGATCGTTTTTACTGTTAGTTCTTTTATTGGTTTTCTTTAGTTATTAATTGCATCCCAAACTTCGACAGTTCAAATAACATTAGAATACATAAAAATAGGTAATTAGTGATTCAGTCCTCGTGGGAACGATATCTCACTCATCACTTTATTACTTGTCTACGATAACGTGCACTTGCGTTAAACGAAAGATCGCATCAAGTTTTTGGCGCCGTTGCCGGGGACTGATTATTCTACTAATATCGATTTCAGTATTTCTAGTCTTAGTTTGAACATTTTTATTTATTATTTTTGTGTAATTTTATTTATTTGTTTTTCCTTTCAGGAGTTTCCGGTTAGTGCATGAGAAAATTCGGTAATGAAGGCCTACTACCTTTGGATACCGAACTCGAGTGCACTCTTCGGATAAGCAAGAAGGAGAAACGAGAGCTACCAGCAAAATTCACTATGGCCGATAACACGGGAAATCACGAAGCAGACAATCCCGTTCAGCAAGTTCAACCAGCATTAGCACTCCGCGATTATGCTATGCCGCAAATCAATGCGAACTTTTCGGGGATCCGACGTCCAACCATCCAGGCGAACAATTTCGAAATCAAGCCTGCGATTATTCAGATGGTGCAAGCTAGCCAGTTTTGTGGATTGCCGAGTGATGACCCAAATGCACACATTGCGTCTTTTCTCGAGATTTGTGACACCTTCAAAAACAACAGTGTCACCGATGATGCCATCCGTCTAAGGCTTTTCCCTTTTTCTTTGAGGGACAAAGCCAAATTTTGGTTGAATTCTTTACCACCGGGCTCGATCACTACTTGGGCAGAATTAGCGCAAGCCTTCCTGGCTAAGTTCTTCCCACCATCAAAGACGGCGAGGTTACGGAACGAGATCACTACCTTTGGGCAATTTGATATGGAGTCGCTTCACGAAGCTTGGGAGTGATACAAAGATTTATTACGGAGATGCCCACATCACGGCCTACCGGACTGGCTACAAATTCAGACGTTCTATAATGGATTGAGTGCTTCTACACGCACTCTTGTAGATGCACCCACTGGAGGAGCATTGATGGGAAAAACGATGGCCGAGGCACACTCTTTATTGGAAGCTATGGCTGTGAATGCTTATCAATGGCCATCCGAACGAGTAAACCCGAACCGAGTAATGGAAATCTCCAATAATGATCCGATCTCTACATTATCAGCTCAAGTCGCCGCCTTGACGCAGCAACTTCAAGCCTTTTCACATGCTCCTTCCCCCGTTACTATTGAATCGTGCAATTGGTGTAATGGATCTCATCCTAGCGCAGAATGCCAAGTCGGAAACCCTTTCGAGCAACCTTCGATGGAACAAGCTCAGTTCGTGGGGAACGGGAACCGGCAAAATAATCCTTACTCCAACACTTATAATCCGGGATGGTGAAATCATCCTAACTTCTCATGGAGGAACGGACAAAGCTCGAACCAGCCTCAGTTTGCTCAACACCAACAACAACCTTCTCCCGCTCCAAAAATCTCTCTAAAAGAAGCAATGGCGAAATTGGCAGCAAACACGTGTCAGTTCATGGCCCGTACGAAAGCGACCTTGCAAAACCATTCCGCTTCTATACGCAACTTGGAAGTCCAACTGGGCCAGATTGCTAATGTATTAACAGCCCGCCCGGAAGGTACCTTGCCAGGTACGACCGAAATAAATCCCAGAGAGAGTGTCAATGCCATTGGGTTGAGAAGTGGGAAAGAATTGGGCGAGCTGCCCGGGCAGAACAAAAAGAGAAGTGAGGATGAGGAGAAGAAAAACTCAGCGACTGAGGAATCACAAATGTCTAGACCCTCGATACTGTTTCCGTATAATCCGAAGGCATATGTGCCACCCGTCCCATTTCCGAAGCGATTACAACAGAAAAAGGTGGACAAGCAATTCTCTAAGTTTCTCGACGTCTTCAAGAAACTGCATATCAACATTCCATTTGCCGATGCCTTGGAACAAATGCCGAGCTATGTCAAGTTCATGAAGCAAATCATATCGAACAAAATAAAGCTCGAGGAGTATGAGACAGTCGCATTAACGGAGGAGTGCAGCGCTATTTTTCTGAAAAAGCTTCCGCCAAAATTGAAGGATTCGGGAAGCTTCAATATACCGTGCACCATAGGAAACCTCTCTTTTGATAAGGCGTTGTGCGATCTCGGCGCTAGTGTTAATCTGATGCCACTTTCCATATTTAAGAAGCTAGACATTGGGGAAGCAAAGCCGACGACAATCTCGCTGCAATTAGCCGATAGATCGATTAAATATCCGAGGGGAATAATAGAGAACGTCTTAGTAAAGGTAGATAAGTTCATCTTTCCAGCTGATTTCATTGTGCTCGATATGGAGGAGGATCAAGACATCCCAATTATTTTGGGAAGACCATTTTTAGCTACTGGCCGAACTCTCATAAACATGGAAAAAGGGAGACTAACTCTACGGGTTCAGGATGAGCATGTCACTTTCCAAGTGTTTCAACCCATTACGTGTCCAAGTAGTGTCGCGAAGAGTTAGCAAATTGAAAGTGTAGATACCTCTGCGAAGGACACACACCGGAAGTATTATTGGTCGAAAAAGTCAGAATCCGTTTCAGCTGCCCCGACGCCTAATAAGAATGAAGAGCAAGTCGCATATATTAGGCATTTGAATATGTCGTCTTCAACATCCGTTCATCCAAAATTTGGAAAATTCTCCTTCTGTCCTAAGTTCGCCCGTGAAGTTGAAAATTAAGCCGGATGTCAAACGGACGCCAAGTCATGTGCAAAATGGGTGCTTCGGAAAATTGTTTTTGTTAAAACCTTTTCGCAAAGAACATTGGGTGCCCAAACCAAAAATCGAATTATTAAAGACCAATGGTCAAAAATTTGAAACACATTTTGACGGTTCGATGGACGGGGCGGAGTTCAAATGGTCTTTGCGAAAAGTGAATTGATCTTCAAAAAGTCTGGCTGAAGACTATAAACTTAGCGCTTCTCGGGAGGCAACCCGAGTTTTAGCATCATGTCATAATCCCGTTGGAACGAAATCTCACTCAAACGGATACATCTCAACGGATATATATTTCAGAGACTATATATATCTTATGAAGGCATTGAAGATCAGTCACCAGTCACCTAACACTCAAGCTATCAAAAGTTATCATCAGAGCAAAACATATCTCCAAAGCTTACTGCAATTAAGATCTAAAGAGATATATAGTGCTCATCATCATGAACAACACTTCATCAGCTGAAAGCTCTTAAAGTCAAAGTTGTAGTTCACCATCTGTTCTATACGTTGAACAAAATCAAGATCAGCCCTGTGTGGACTGAACAATCTGTGCTTCTCCAGAACTGTGTGTGAAGGATTTGTATTGAAGAAGACGAAGCTTCAGAACTGTGTGTGAAGAAGCAAGTCGAAGCATTAGCTCAAAACCAATCTGTGTGAACAGTTGAAGCTAAGATCTTTATATCAATCTGTGTGAACGATATATTGATTGTGTGTGTACGATATATTGATTGTGTGTGAACGATATATTGATTTTTGGCGCATTATTCATCTGATTAGAATGTAGTTCAAATGGATTGTACTTGCACTAGCAGTTGTCGCTAACCCCTTAAATGGGGGAAATACTTTTTGTATTTCAGGTATTGATCGTGGGGACAAGCGAGCACCCGAGCCGTATGAAGATGATGGGCAAGCATGATATTATCCAGTGGTTGATTATTGGTGTTCTGTCTGTCAATTATTATTGATGTCTGATTTTGGGATTTCTGTATTATAAATTGGTTTAAGTACTCGAGTACTTCCGGTTGGAATTTGTTAATATCGTGTTCCCGTTTTGGGGAAATGGATTTGACGTCAGAATTTTATTTGTCGGTTTGTAGTCTTTTATTTGAATTGTCGTTTTATTAATGATTGTTTGCCGTTGTACGTTAGCCTGGTGGATTCCACAGTGTGGGGTCCACGGCGCTGTAATATGCCCTGAATATCTTGGGGGTGTTACAGTTTTGACATATATGCCAATCCGAATACAGTAAAGGAAACTGTATCGAAGCTTTGAGGTATTATCCTGTATCGAAGACCTGCCTCGAATCAGCATATTGAAGCCCTTCAGTACAGCAAGAAGTCTTATAAAAGACCAAGTATGGAAACTGTCTCGAAACTCAAATACAGTTATCTTCCATACAGCTCACAACAGGACAAAGGAGGAATCTCCAGAAGTCAAGTCCCGTTGAATAAAGAAGTATTTAAATACTCAAGGATAAAGTATTTAAATACTGTCAGTCAACAGATCTTCAGAATCCCGCTAAATCCGGATCATGTCATAATCCCGTTGGAACGAAATCTCACTCAAACGGATACATCTCAACGGATATATATTTCAGAGACTATATATATCTTATGAAGGCATTGAAGATCAGTTACCAGTCACCTAACACTCAAGCTATCAAAAGTTATCATCAGAGCAAAACATATCTCCAAAGCTTACTGCAATTAAGATCTAAAGAGATATATAGTGCTCATCATCCTGAACAACACTTCATCAGCTGAAAGCTCTTAAAGTCAAAGTTGTTGTTCACCATCTGTTCTATACGTTGAACAAACTCAAGATCAGCCCTGTGTGGACTGAACAATCTGTGCTTCTCCGGAACTGTGTGTGAAGGATTTGCATTGAAGAAGACGAAGCTTCAGAACTGTGTGTGAAGAAGCAAGTCGAAGCATTAGCTCAAAACCAATCTGTGTGAACGATTGAAGCTAAGATCTTTATATCAATCTGTGTGAACGATATATTCATTGTGTGTGTTGTTATAATTACGTAGTTGTGTATGTAGTAATTATAATAAACTCTTTACTCCTGTGTGGAGGACCAGTGGACGTAGAGGGGTTTACCTCGAACCACTTTAATTACTGTGTTATTTACATTCAGTTGTTACTATTTTAATTACTGTGATAAATTAAGTATACACTATACACTTAGTTGCTGTATCCACAGCAACCTACTGTATCTAAGACTTCCGCTACGCACTCAGATTTAAAATCCATACAGTTTGTTGTTTAAACTATTTCCCAAACTGTATCCAGTATACTTAGTGGCCAACACTTTCCCACTCGTGACTTCACACGACTCCCTTTAATGGTTGCTCTCGATCACTCGTTTATTTTTCGACTCAATATGAAGAAGAATTTCATTGGCATCATTAAATATTGTGATTTTTCACGAAATTGAGTGTATTGAAATTCAGCCGCTAATTAATTCAAGTCTGTTCATAAACTACATCCCTTAGTGATAGCTTTCACACTGTTATTTGCTAACGTGTAGCTCTTTTCACCAACACAATTTCTACCTTTTTTTTTAAAAGGTGATAGCTTTCACACCGTTATTTGCTAACGTGTAGCTCTTTTCACCAATTTTTCTGTGAGACGGCAGCTACGCACAAACAATGGTTAGTCCTTTATTTTTTGCAAAAATTAAAGACCCCCAAAATTAGGCAGCTGTTGCTGCTCAACACTTCTCCTTTTTGTCATTTTTTTTAGGTGATAGCTTTCACACCGTTTATTTGCTAACGTGTAGCTCTTTTCACCAATGACTCTTTTTTTTTTTTTTTAGGGAATAGAATTTTTGCAGAAAATCATTTATTAGTTAAGCATGAAAAATCAAAAACTCCACAAATTAAGTAAATTTCAGTTCTATTTTTCATCAACCGACTGATTCTTCTTTTCTCAAGGTAACGAATGACTCGATTTTATATGATAACTACAAGGTTTGGAAAGAGAGATTAAGGCTCAAATTTTTTTTGGAATATACAATTTTTTTACAGGTTTAAACAATTTTAGAAGCTTGTATATAGTTAATTTATTGGTGTTTATGGCCAGATCTAGAAATCTCACAAATCAAAATACTATATATATATATATATATATACTAAAAAAATTTTTAAGGCAAATAAAAACACACCAAAATACTAACACACCAAAACATACTACCCCCAAACTTGAAAAAGAAACCGTCCTCGGTTTTTCTAAAAAAAAATGATAATAATAAGCAAGAGAAAAAAAAAATACTCCCTGTTATGAAAATTGATGCTTGAGCTACGCCTTTTTGGATCTGCATGAAAAGATATACGAGGCAAAACAACAACAAAATAAAATATACCCAGAAGTATAACACAATTTTTAAGATGCGCATCAAGAAAGTCCGAAGAGTCGCCTTACGCTGCCATCAATGCTTTTATTAAAAACAAAAAGAAATACGTCAATAAAAATAACAATACATAAATCGCGAATAGATGCGCGTCAAGAGATCAAGAAGAAACTCCTTAAGCTGCCATCAATGCTTTTATTAAAAACAAAAAGAAATACGTCAATAAAAATAACAATACATAAATCGCGAATAGATGCGCGTCAAGAGATCAAGAAGAAACTCCTTAAGCTGCCATCAATGCTTTTATTAAAAACAAAAAGAAATACGTCAATAAAAATAACAATACATAAATCGCGAATAGATGCGTGTCAAGAGATCAAGAAGAAACTCCTTAAGCTGCCACCATTTAGCACGATTATTACACACGACAGAAAGTAAAAATAACAAGAGGTCTGATATGGGGTATCGAAGGGAGAGGAATGAATCCACTTTTCGTTTTCTCACGGTAAAATCTTCCATCCAGACAATTTTAGCTAGAGCTGGATCTGGTTGAGGAACAAATTCATTGAGTTTTTTTATTAGTTCTTCTGGTGTGGTTGCAACGACTATGATTCGTTTAGCACGCTTGGAAATAAAACCTTTTTCAGCAAAGTAGTCGATGAAAGATAACAAACCATCAAAGAAACCATTGACATTAAGCAGACCTATTGATTTTTGATGAACATTTAGCTGGGCTCTAGTAACCACATGAAAAAGTTCCTCAAGACTGCCAAAACCACCGGGAAGGGTGATAAAGGCGCCAGAATTATTTGTCATGTGAGTTATGCGATCTTGCATATTTACAGATCTAAACTCATCTCCAATAGTTGCCCCGGTAATTTTACTTTCAGCCAGAGGTTTTGGAATTACTCCCAACACTCTTACTCCTTCCATATAGGCGATGACACTCGTCCCATTAATCCTAGACTTCCTCCTCCGTAAACTACATGAATGCATTTTTCTCCTAAAGTACGACCCAAGTTGTGTCTTGCTTGATAAAGCATGCATCTTTTCCATAACTAGCTCCACCAAAAATGCAGATGTGCTAAATTTTTCATGGAATATGATGACTCCATTTTTGAAAAGAAATTTATTTAGAGAGAAAAAGAGAAAAGTACAAGTTTGAGGGATGAATAAAAGAAACAAGCACAAAGGTTATTTATAGAAGAAAAAATGAGGAAAAATTGCTTAACAAGTTTGTGATTGCGTTGATTGCGCTTCAACTACTCAATAGAATAATGAATGCATTTATCACGTATCACATTTTTTATTCAGAAAATCTCACCATACGACAAAAATAAAAGATACTCACGTGTATGTACAGTAGTTGTAATTGTGGCTCACATCTTCCTCTGATTTTACGTTCAGAAACGGCCTAAACGCCTTCTATGAGTCGGGGAGAAGCTTCCCATCCAATTTTCTTAAAAATTGGCAAACAGGGTCTTTTAACGTCAGATTCCCAAGACGTTGTTCATATTCTGGTGTAAATTTATTCCACAAACATTGAATTCCGTAATATACAAGTCCACTAGGATGCGTGTCAAGAGAAATTTTGATATTATCTAAATTCTCTTTATTCAGACCATCATTAATGAACTGAATTTTATCTTCTCTGTTTATAGATGGAATTCCTAAAGATCGACATTTTAAATTACAGTTCCATCTAGCACATTTATAGCAAACGGCTAGCATCTTTGCTCGTCGTTTCTTTGCATATGAACTTTTTCCAAGTCCTGGTAAAAATCTAGTCGGTGTTTCTGTGAATTCACCTTCTATTCTTACTTTGGCTTCGATAATGAATCTTATGTCAAAAGGTATGCTTTTATTCATAAGCAACCTCATCTTTCAAGCCTTGTCTCGTAAATCTTTAAAATTGCATTTTTGCTTAGAAAGGGAAATCTTTTTTCAATTTTATACAATGTTTCTTCCATGACAAACAAAATTAAAATGAAAAACGATAAAATATCTACAAATATCAGTTGTTTGTGGGAAACTGAAAAATCCGACTTTGATAGTCACGGAGTACCGTTATCCGCCACTTGACCGGACAGAAGAATAAAAGATGCAGAAATAAAGAAAGATAAAATAACAAGATATAAACAAAACTATACAAAAAAAAAATTATATTTGGCCTAAAACAATCCCCGGCAACGGCGCCAAAATTTGATCGGTAAAAAACTTATCCTAAAAATAGGAGTTCTTGAGTCGCTCGCAAATATATACGAGGTAGAAATAGTTTGTGGTAAGTTCTACCAAGGTCTTTTCTCTCGAGGATTGTCCAACAGGGCTTCGTATAATATTTTGTATAGATTGCAAGAAGTAAATACTAAAATATTCTAAAATATATTTTTTTTTGGTTTTTTAACTAAATTAAAATGCACTATATTTTAAACCAAACTATTTTTAATAAGACTATTTTTATACTAGACTATTTATATTAAGATTATTTATACTAGACTATTTATATTAAGACTATTTATACTAGACTATTTATATTAAGACTATTTATACTAGACTATTTATACTAGACTATTTATATTAGACTATTTATATTAAGACTATTTATACTAGACTATTTATATTAGACTATTTTTAACTAGTGAAAATGAATAGAATTAAAATGAGTTGGGAATTTATAAAATCTAGGGGATTACGGGTTCATTAAATTAGGTATTTAATTAAGTATAGGAATTGATTTATATGGATATAAAAGAAAAAACGAATGTTTATCGAGTAATCAACTTTTCACCTCCGTACTTTCGTAATCAAAGATGTCTTAATCACTGTCACTTTTTTAAGATGTTGATAACAAGATTAACACTTGATAGATTGAAAAGATGTGTTTCCAATACACTTAACAATCAATCAAGGAGGTTTCACTAGTAGAAATAGGATATGATCAATCTCTATTTAAACCAATTAGTCCTTTCATTTCTCTAACTTGACTATTTTTAGGATAAACGATCGTTCATTGAGTAATCAACTTTTCACCTCCGTACTTTCGTAATCAAAGATGTCTTAACCACTTTCGCAATCTTAAGATGTTGATAACAAGATTAACATTTGATAGATTGAAAAGATATATTTCCAATTCACTCAACAATCAATCAAGAAGGTTTCATTAGTAAAAATAGGATATGATCAATCTCTATTTAAACCAATTAGTCCTAAAAATACTTTAAATCAATCAAATACTCAATATATAACCTAATAGAAATCCTCCTTCCCCTAGGAAGAAAGATTAGCTACTCATTGGTTCATACAAACTAAAATTATAATAGAAATAATTGATATATATAATATATATATAGAAACTTTTAATTACTAGAACTTAATGACAATAGATAAAACTTACTTGAATATGATGAATCAAAGTGCAAGAAACAAACTTCAAAATATAACTTCAAACTTGTTTAAAGGTTACAAGCTTACAAAAATTGAAAGTAAAATACTAAGTAAAATACTAAGTGCTTATTGATCAAGCACTTTTCAATTACAAACTAAATGAAAGAAAAACTTCAAACCAAAAATAAAATACAAACTAAAATTGAAAGTTCTAAGTAAAATATATTGCTAAAAGAAAGGAGTATTTCTTAGCAAGAGGATGGGTTTTAGAATTGGTAATTGGTATTGGTGTTTTTGCAATGGATGAAGATGTCCTTTTATAGGTGATTTTCAAGAATACAATTGATTATTTAATTCAAAATATCTATTGTAATATCATTTTTTTAATTCTTTGTTCACACTTCACCCATGTCTTTGAATTTTCAGATTTTTGACCAAAAAAATATCTTGTGGTTGAGTTCACAAGTTGGTCAAAAGTGGACTAATTTTGCATGGCATCTGCTGAAAAACGGCGATGAAAAATGGCCCAATTTGCCCCGTGTTGTGCGCCGTTTTGTGGTGACTCGGTCTCTTCCGGAATACGCGCGAGGACACGGCGCTATATGCCGGCCGTGTGTGAAACGGCCCAAGACACGGCCCTTGTTGCGCCGTATGTGAAACGACCTACATTACACGGTCCTGTTTGCGCCGTGTTGTAGGTCGTTTTGCCTTGAAAAATTCCCATCGTTGGATTTGATCTTGTTTTCCGTCCTTTTTGATGCTTCATGTCAGTAATCTGTAAAATAACCATTTTTAGCTCATGTTTGGACATATATGTAAAATATATATTTTTAATCACAAATCAGTACAATTATGCCCGAAAAAATGAATATTTTGTATATGAATTTTAGATCAATTATACACTAATCAAAGCCCCACGTGTAGATCCGCAAAAGGCGCCGCCAGATAAGGTTCTTTGACTCCAGCCCATCACCAGCTGTAGACGACAAGGACTGCCTCACCTACCGACAAACCCACCGAAAGGGTCCAAGGTGGGACCTCCCAAGACAGCGACACGAGACGCGTGTTGTCTTCTCATTGGTTCGCACATCTGGCTGCCAGTAGCGGCTACGGACTTTAAGGGAACCAACCCATGTGCTAAGACGATCGCCTGCTTAATTTAATACAGTAAAGGCGATCGCCCAACTACCTCCACTCCTATAAATAGGAGACCTCCAGCATTTGGAAAGCTCCTTCCGAGAGTTGGATCAGAAACACAGAATTCTACACAGAATTCGAGACAGTACTTTATCTTTGTTACAAGAACTCACAGAGCATTAATTTTGGTTCTTCCGGCAATCATCAGCACTAAAGAGCTAGATAACTAGGGTCTTTACACTCATTGTAATAGTACTATAACATTAATATTTGTACTTCACAGTATTCGTATCAATAATATCTCGCAAGAACATCGAAGCCCGAGAGTAACAACCCCGACAAATCTTGTGTTATTTACATTCCCTCGGACGTGCTCTCGCATTTTGTTTGTTACTTATCCATTCCAGCAAACCTTTCCGAATAACAAGTAATAAAGTGATAAGTAAGATATCGTTCCCTCGAGGACTGATTTCACTAAGTACCAAAATATAGTCAACTCACAATTTTATTTGAAGAACACTTGTATGGAATTTATACCTAAACTAATTGCCGAAAATAAATAATAGTACTAATAATAATAATAATAATACTAATACGGGTGTAGGATTATGATTTTCACCTCAAACAATCAGGAATGATATTTATTCAATTCAATTCACTTTTATTCAATTGATTGTAAGCCAGGAATCCCTAAATTATTCTAAAGCCTTTCCCAAGGTCGATAGAAAATACTACGAATTATTAACTCGATATATCCCTATTCGAATTAGATAATTAATAGCTAAAACAGTTCAAGAATTCCCACAATAAAGGCTTCAAAATTCCATGAGTATATCCCTATCTCAAGAAAATTATGATTCGTCTCACAAGAACTATGCCTAAATTTCATCTCCCGAATCCATAAAGACATTCAAAACAAATTAACTGTTGGCCAGACAATTAAAAAGCATTAAGAACAGTAAGCAGAATCCAATTCAATAGAATAACGAGTAAATCGAAATAATAATAAATAATCAAACCGTCATGAAATCGGCTACAATCAAAATCCTACACGAATAGATCTAAAAACTAAGATGCAGAAAAACTAAGAAAAACCGTAAGGCCTCATTTAATGCTGCCCTCGAATCCCGCGTGCGCATCGTTTCGAGGGCACGCCAAAGGAAAAAACCGTCGGACTCCCCCAACAGGAGCACGACACGTGCCCCAGTGACGTTTTCAAAACCGCTGTCATTTCCCGCTCAATTCAGCGATCGAATAGGTCGTCCAAATTCAAAATCAGCCCATTCGAGAGACGATCATCTGTTCCATAAAATGCTGAGTCGCTCGTCTAAGTCAAGCGATCGCCAGTAGAACCACGTCAACCCATGTCTTCAACATCGGAGCGAGTTGGGGGGCAATAGTTGTGCGGCGATTTATACGCCTCGACGGCGATCGGCATAAGGGTCGAGCGACCAAGCCAGCATCAAATAATCCAAGGCGGGTTTGCCAAGTGAAGAGTCCAGACTGATACCAGGTACCGAGTGATCGACGTCCAGGGCGATCGCCTCTTGACACCTAGCGATCGACTCTAGTGCCCGACCAAGGACAACCGTCCTATGCCACGTATAAGGCCATCGTCCGTCATATCTACGAAGACCGAATCTCGGAGTGAAGACCCACGTGCAGATCCGCGAGTGGCGCCGCATAATAAAGTATTTGACTCCAACCCATCAACAGCTGTCAACGACAATGACAGTCCCACCTACCGACAGACCCGCCGAAAGGTCCTAGGTGGGACCTCCCGAGACAGCACCATAGGACGCGTGTTGTCTTCTCATTGGCTCGCACATCCGGCTGCCAGCTGCTGCTGCGGACTTTAAGGAGACCAACCCATATGTGCTAAAGAAGATCGCCCGCTTATTATAATACAGTAGAGGCGATCACCCAGCTACCTCCAGTCCTATAAATAGAAAACCTCCAGAAACTGGAGAGAGGTTCAGAAAGTATTTCCATACGAGAGTTCAGTGAGAGACAGTCGATTTCTCGCAGTTAACACAGCACTCCATCGTTGTTACAAGAACTCACAGAGCATCAACTCTGGGTCTTCCGGCAATCATCAGCACTCAATAGCTAGATAGCTAGGGTCTTTACACTCATTGTAAGTGTACTCTAACATTAATATTTGAACTCCCAAGTATTCGTATTAATAATATCTCGTGAGAGCATTCAAGCCCGGTGTAACACCCCCAGATCAAACCGGGAATATTACACGCCGCAGACCCTCTCCGTGACGATCCACCAGGCTAGACATCAAAACAACACATTACATTACATACTGACGAATCAAAATAAAAATCCAACAGACCGATTTGGTCTTCCGTCACTGACTTACAAATCAAAATACATAAACTCATCCAGACTCATACCCATGCAAGGGTAAAATACTTGCAACAACGAACAATAAGACAGCGGAAAAGACAATATATTTCGGGTAATAACAATTGGCGCTAGAAGAAGAGCATTTACCCTCATTTTCATTCCGACCGTTTCGAAGAACACTCACTGTTCTCCAAAACATATACTTGCAGAAACACTCACTGTTCGTCAAAGAAAAAAAACCTCCAAGATAATGACGTCTGCCACCACATCGAAGAGAGCCTCCTTACGGATCGAAGGACGCCTTATTCCGACACAGACCGAGTCCCAACCCACGGCGGAGGGTAGTCGCAGCGATGCTAGACTCGCAATCCCGCCCCCGAGGGACGGCCCCAACCTCTCACTCGATCAATTCCAAACCACGAAATAGATCGAGAAGGCCATGGCCATCCTAAGGGAGCGACGGAGTGCGTGCGACGCGCCCACGATTACCCTATCGACTATCTGCCGCGCGGGCAAGTGGAAGCTCAAGGGGTTACTTATCGAGCAATCGTCAGAGAGCCCCGATTCACAAGAAAAGGCACTCGCGAGGCGGGACAGTTCCATCTTCAGCCGCCTAGGAAGCAATCCATCATGGCGACCGGGGCACTCTGGCCCCATCCACGAGACGACGAAGTCCGAATCCATCACCAAGAGTTTGGCATACCCAACTCCCAAACAAAAACAGGTCGGTCGTTTGGCTCCCATTCTCCAAGGAATCGAGCCCTGCGGCAAATACATCATCTACAGCGGAGCCAGGGGATCAATACTTGATCGCCTCGGCTCTCGCTCCGAGATCCAGGCCACGAGCATCCAGGCCACGACGATGGACGCTATGAAATGCCAGATCGACGAGATAAAAGCGCTCCTGGAAACTGAGGCAGGCGCCATAAAAAAGGTCATCAGACCGAGTGATCCGCTCGCGGTTGAGATCGAGCTTGCCCCCGTGCCACCAAAGATCATTCCTCCTCAAACGCCTTTGTGTGAGGGGAGATCGGACCCCGAGACTCACCTAAGAAAGTTCCAGATCTACATGACCGAATGCGGGGCGTCAGACGCGATGAGGTGCCGAATGTTCCCGTTGATGTTGGGCAACCTTGCCCATAGGTGGTACATATCATTGCCACCGCGCTCTATCAATTCCTTTGAAAAACTGGCGAGCGGCTTCACATCGTACTTCGTCGGTAAGGTCGCTCGACCAGAAGCCCCCACCGCATGATGAAGATCAGGCAGGGGAAAGACGAGTCCGATGTGGATTACATCGACCGGGTGGATGAAGTAGTCCTCACCGGCGAGCCCATAAGCGACGAGCTCGCCCTCTACTCAGTCCTAGGGGGATTTGATGGTTTTTCACCTATGTTCAAGCACCTCACAAAGGACATCCCCCCGACCTACGCGATCTTCCGAGCCAAGGCTGCCGACTTTCTGGCCAGGCAGAGGTTGCTCACCATTCGGAGAGAGAAGGGTGCCATCGCCCATCCCAAAGAAGGCGATCGCCAAGCCCAGGAAAGCGATCGCAAAGCCTCCCGGCGAGTTCCAGGCCTTCGAGGATGTGGAAGTCCTCTTCCTCCGCAACCTCAATCTATCTCCGGCCCATATCTTCAACGCCATCAAGGGGCGCGAATGGCTAAGCAAGCCAAGGGCGATAAGGGATAATGGTCATCTGGACCGTGATAAATTTTGTGCTTACCACAAGAGTCCCGGCCACAACACCAACCAATCCCGCTACCTCTTCAGACAACTCTGTAGATTGTTCGAGGAGGGCAAGCTGGACGGTTTAGTAACTTAGCCGGAGCCCCGGGCAGAAAGGACCAAGGGCCGCAATCGGCGATAGAACCGGTCACCAGAGTCGAACGCGACAAGTTGGAGGACTCATACGAGTCGACCCCCTCGATCAACCTCGGCGACCAGATCTATATGCTTCAATCAAGAGGTGGGAACTTTGTAGGTCTTTCCCCGATTCTCACCATGTCAAACCAAAGGCTACTGCCTGAGCAACGCCTCGAAAAAGAGGATGACTCGCTCGCCCTCTA
The DNA here is from genome assembly GCA_033398695.1 of Orobanche coerulescens. NCBI lineage: Eukaryota > Viridiplantae > Streptophyta > Magnoliopsida > Lamiales > Orobanchaceae > Orobanche > Orobanche coerulescens. The sequence goes on along the minus strand of CM065805.1, from coordinate 137,630,209 downwards.
AAGTTCGTCATCTAAAAATGTATTTAGGCAAGCGATCGCCCCCCAGCAAAACGTATACCGTCGAGGATCGCCATCTAACATGACGGTCCGAGGAAGAAGAGTGCCGCCATGGTCGCGGAGGTTGATGAAACCGACAGCCTGTCCATGCAAGGTTCCTTTGGGCAGAGATCGCTCGCCCTTCATTTAATTATGAGGCGGGTGTAGCCGAAGGACCCTCCAAAACAAATCAGAGGATGACTCGCTCGCCCTCTAAAGTTCGTCATCAACATGAAGGACCTAGGCAAGCGATCGCCTCCCCTTGCACAACGTATACCGTCAAGAGTCACCATCTAACATGACGATCCAAGGTATAAAAGTGCCTACATGGTTGTGGAGGTCGATGGAACCGATCTCTGCAAGCATGCAAGGTTCCTTTGGGCAAAGATCGCTCGCCCTTCATTTAAATACGAGGTGGGCGTAGGCAAAGGACCCTCCAAAACAGATTTGTGGACCCACTCGCCCGCCCTCAAAGGTCCATCATAAAACATGGTGAACCTGGACAATGCGACGCATCCCTACCCCCATCATAACGTATGCCCTCAAAGGTCCGCTATCTAACATGTCGGCCCCAGGCAGAAAAGTGCTAACAAGCCACGGTCGTGAAGTCGATTCATCCGACGGCGCCCCGTGCAAGGACTCCTCCAGGCTGAGATCATCCGCCCCATCACTACATTGCGAGGCAAAACGTAGCCTACGTAGGACCCTCACAATTAAGTGAGTCGCGAGAAGTAGGCCATCACACGGAATGTCGCCCGCACACAAGACACGGCCGCATAGGTCAGTCCATCGACCTCCACAACCGTGCACGGTCCTGCTAGGCCGAGATGGTCGGCCTTCCTCGAGGAATCTGCAAAATGGAAGATTGCAAGAACTAAGCCGAAGATAGCTCGTAAAACGATTTATTTCCGTTCCCTTACTTTTACTAAGTAAACAAAAACAAGGGGGAGAGTGGAGCTATATATATACGACGATCGTCTTTGTTCAAACACATGCACGACGATCGGCATTGTTCAGATATATGTACAACGATCGACGTTGTTCTACAAGTTACCAGTATGAGTTTATCAATTCAGTTGGAGCTGTACGCATGACTTTCGTTCCTCAAACACTTGTATAAAGTCATGCAAAGGATTCAGAAAGACGATCATAAAAGCAAGAAATCAGAAGCAAATATATTATTCCATTTCATTCAAAATATGCGTACAAGCGCCCGAAGGCAAAATACAGCAAAAGATGGAAAAATTACAAGTTAAAAAGCAGAAAAGATCAAAGATCGGCGCCCTTTCCCTCGCCAGTAGCAGGCTCGGCACCATCGTCCTCTGGGGCACTTGGGTGAACGAGGTTGTCCGGCGATGGATACCAACTCAGGTCGACCCCATGATTTGAGGAGAGGTCGAGGATCGGCACGATGAATGCGGGCTGCAAAGTGTGCTCGAGCACGTAGGCTTTGAAATTATCAACCAAGGGGCTGACATCGAGCCCTCCCTTCTTAGCAGCGCAGATCGCGTCAGCATAAGCCATATAATAGGAAAATTCGCTGACATATTCCACGTTTAGATAAGGAGAGGCCTCGGTCGCCTCCAATTTCTCCTTCAAGCCCGCAAGTGCTTGGTTCGCACCCTGGAGCTCGGCAGCCTTGGCAGCCACCTCTTCCTTCGACGTCACCAGTTCGCCGATCAATCGATTGACGGTCGCCTTCAGCTCATCCGCCTACTTGTGAGCGGCCACGTGTGACCTGCGGGCCTCCATCATCTGATCCCTCATCCGATCAGTCGCCGCCCGGGACCGTTCGAGGTCTTCGCTCCCCTTTTTGTCCACCTCCAAGGAACTCTTCTCCATCGCCACGATCCTGTCAGCAAACTCGGCATTCTGTTTCCGAGCAGCTTCGAGGTCCGCCAGGAGGCGAGCAGTGGAGGGCCGCCCCTCATATTCCTTCACAGCTTGGGCGGCCATCGTCGCCATCTAAAGGGCCAGAACAAGGGTCGCCTGCATCACATTGGAAGATCACCGGCATGTGACCGCGTCCAGGTCAGTCGTCCAGGCCTTCGGCAGGGAGTTGGTAGCCCGGGCAATGTAGTGGGGGACGTCGCAAGCCTCGTGAGGAGATCTGCTCGCAAGGAAATCCCTCACCAACGGCGAGCAATTCGGGTCGATGCAATGAACCCTGCGCCAAGAACAAAAGAGTTGGTATATGGAGGACATAAATATTCACAACCCAACAAAGGAACCAAAATTACCTTTCGACTTTTTTTGGGTCGCGGCTGAAGAACGGCCTCCCACGCGGGATCTCAGCATCAGTGATCGCCAAGGCCTCCAGAAAAGCCGAAGAGGGTGCGGACCCCTCCACTAGAGGAACCGCGGAAAGCGAAGGCACGTAGATTGGTGGCTCATCAGCAGTGGTAGGTGCCGAGGGCTCCACATTCCTCTGTTTCTTGCGGATGAGCCGAAGTTGCTCCTTCTCCGGAGTCTCCTGTTCTTCGACGACCGGATCCTGGAGAGGTCTCGCCTACGGGATTGGTCGGAGCAGAGCAGCAGGAGCTCGGCTCGTCTTCTTCCCTTGACGAAGGCGGCTCATGATCCCCGGATTAGACATGGCAATCGCAGCCGGGGGCTCTGGGAAACAAGGCAAGCGGAATTTCTGCAAAAGAATGCAATCGACAAAGTTAGTAATCTTCCTGAGTCAAGACGATCGACATGTCAAAGAAGATCGTGAAAGTTCGTACCTGGAACCCTTAGATGACGAGGGTAGCGAAATAGCCGGGCGGCCAACCAACAGGCTTCGTTGTTGATTCGACGTGCATCTATATGGTCGTCAGAAAGACTCCGTATCTTCTCCCAGACGATCGCGAAATCAAAAGCGAGGTCACCTACCGCCGGAACAATGGCACCTGCAAAAAGAGCCAAATTAGATCAGTTCAGAATGTATCCGAATGAAGGGAGAGTCTGAACCCTTATTCGACTCCTCTCCCGAAAGCCGGTGGGAATATCCAATTCGTCGATGGGGTTGTCGCTCGCTGCCGACTTACACACGCCTTCGACCCAGAACTACTTCGACGGATCGCCCCTTACTTTGTTCGGGACCCCAAGAATCACCCGTCCTGAGCGACCTTGGATGTGGTAGCCGCCGACAGAGCCTTTTTGAGCCGTCAATTTGAAGAGATGGTTCATCTCCAATGGTGAAGGAAGATGATACAGCTGATGGCCACCAAACAAAGTAAGGGTGCAGATGATCTGCAGCCAGGCATTCAGCGTCAGTTGAAGCGGCGCCACGTTCCAGGTGGTCAGCAGGTAGGAGACAGCGAATGGCAACGGGAATCGCAGCCCAGCCTCCATTATCGCCTCGTTGATGGTGACCATACCCTCGGGAGGTTGATTGGCTCACTCGTTCTCGGCGGGCACGTGGAGGCAAACATAAGATGGAACATGGAATCTCGCCCTCCAATGGTCTAGATCCTTCCTGCTCGCCGAGCTCCTGATCTGTCCAAGGGTCCACGGAGAGCGGCGAGCAGCCCGGAACAACGTCCGCCTTACAAGTTCATAAGGATGGGCGATCGAGTATTCAGTAAAGCTAAATTTGGGGAGTGTGCCGGCCAAACTCTCCATGAGTTCGGCAAAATCTGTGAAGGCTTTGCCAAACGCGCTGTTCCGTTCCAAGTGCGCCTTCGCATCCATCTCCTCTTGTTTCAGCAAACGAATCCGCTCGGCCTCCGCCGCCTTGGCCGCGTCAGCTTCATTAAAAAGTTCTTCGACCTCCGCGGGCTCAATTCCAGCATGGATGGCCTCGGCGGCGGTGTCCACATGGAACTCCGTAGAAAATTCATCCCGGGCGGTCGAAGCCCCGGCGGCGGAAGTACTACCCTCCTCATACACATTTGGTCTTCTTCCGGACATATTCAAAGAGAAAGGAGGGAGAAAAAGTCGTTTTTTCTTACCTAAAGGTCTGAGCCAAATGACGCTTGGCCACACAAAGCTTCAAAGGTCCGGCGATATGCTTATTCTCAAAGTGTAAATGAAGTTAACCCAGAAACCCTAGCCCTTTTTATAAACGAAGGCAGGGGCCACTGGGCAAATACATAAAATCCTGAGGATCGAAGTGCAACCGTCGGAAAAGTTCCGCATTAAATGCTGCCCTCGATTCCCGCGTGCACGTCGTTTCGAGTGCACACCAAAGGACAATATGACAAACCGTCGGACTCCCCCAGCAGGAACGCAACACGTGCCCCAGTGACGTTTCGAGACCGCTGTCACTTCCCGCTCTTTTTAGCAACCGAGTAAGTCGTCCAAATTCAAAATCAGTCCGCTCGAGAGACGATCGTCTGTTCCATAAAATGCTTAGTCGCTCATCTATGTCAAGCGATCGCCTGTAGAACCACCTCACCCCACGTCTTTGACATCGGAGCGAGCTGGGGGGCAATTTTTGTGCGGCGATTTATACGCCTCGACGACGATCGACATAAGGGCCGAGTGACCAAGCCAGCATCAGATAAACTAAGGCAGACTTTCCAGACGAAAATTCTAGATCGAGATCAAGTACCGAGCGATCGGCGTCCAGGGCGATCGTCACTTGGCACCTAGCGGTCGTCTCCAGTGCCCGACCAAGGACGACCATCCTATGCCACGTGTAAGGCCATCATCCGTCAAAGTCTACGAAGACCGAATCTCGGATGAAGACCCACGTGCAGATCCACAAAAGGCGCCGCCAGATAAGGTTCTTTAACTCTAGCTCATCACCAGCTGTAGACGACAAGGACTGCCTCACCTACCGACAAACCCGCCGAAAGGGTCCAAGGTGAGACCTCCCAAGACAGCGACACAAGACGCGTGTTGTCTTCTCATTGGTTCGCACAACTGGCTGCCAGTAGCGGCTGCGGACTTTTAGGGAACCAACCCATGTGCTAAGACGATCGCCTGCTTAATTTAATACAGTAAAGGGGATCGCCCAACTACCCCCACTCCTATAAATAGGAGACCTCTAGCATTTAGAAAGATCCTTCCTAGAGTTGGATCAGAAACACAGAATTCTACACAGAATTCCAAACAGCACTTCATCTTTGTTACAAGAACTCACAGAGCATTAACTCTGGTTCTTTCGGCAATCATAAGCACTCAAGTGCTAGATAACTAGGGTCTTTACACTCATTGTAATAGTACTATAACATTAATATTTGTACTCCACAGTATTCGTATTAATAATATCTCGCGAGAGCATTTAAGCCCAGGACTAACAACCCCGGCAATTCTTGTGTTATTTACATTCCCTCGGACGTGCTCTCGCATTCTGTTTGTTACTCATCCATTCCAGCAAACCCTTCCGAATAATATTTTGGGTAACAACAATTGTACTATTACAATGAGTGTAAAGACCCTTCCGAATAATATTTTGGGTAACAACACTGTAGAAAATGAGTTGACCAATTGCTTCTTAGTGAACCATGACACAAGTCTAGGTACAAGGAAGTGATAAGTGCCGCTTGTACTCTTCCTATCCAACTTACAACCTCCGAGGTCTGAGTCGCTGTAGCCTACCAAATCGAAATCTTCGTCCTTAGGATACCACAATCCTACATCGCTTGCTCCTTTCACATACTTAAGGATTCATTTGGCTGTGGTGAAGTGTGATTTCTTAGGTGCTACCAGATATCGATCACATACTCCTACAGCAAACTGTTTTAAGTCATCCTTCAGGTGCAGGCTTATTAGTCAAAGAGTCCTTGTAGTTACCAAGTTGCCTTTCTATTGAAGACATCCAGGTGTAGTAGACCGGCCTATTAGGAAAAGTTGGCGAGAAAGAGGGATCATGAGGTGAGGCATGAGATAAGAAAAAATTGGTGGGAAGATCCTCTCAAGTTTGGATAAGATATAAAAGATCGCCTTTTGCATGAGCCGAGGATCTGAATTCCTTACTTATCTAGTGCGTAACTTTTGAAAGAACCTGGATAATAATACACAAGGCTCCACCACTTGTTTTGGACAAGTATGGTCGAATAATCACAAGAAAGAAGCGTTGTAAGAGGATATGGCATTCATGGTGTAATCTCCGAGATTTTTCATTTCTTGTTCTACTGAATTAATTTTCGTTTGCGTCGAGTATTTTACTAATGATGAATAATTTAAGAAGTTGTGACGTTGTGCCAATTGTTACCGCTATCGTGTTTCATCGTTGTGTCGAGCCTTTGGAGCAAAATTTGTTGGGATAAATACAGCCTGTTTTGATAATCGCCACCATACAGCACGAAGTCCTCAAAGTTAGTATTTCGCTAAGTATAGAAGCTGTTTGGAAGCTCCATACAACAAGAGATCTTCCTACATAGTCCGATCCTACAGTGCCTACATCATTATACAAAATAGTTGAAGAAAGTTGGATACAACAATCTTGCTATAGGAGTTTACTTAGGAAAAGTAAAACACATCCAATAGGACTCAAGAATAGCTTTAAAGCATTGTGAAATAAACTTTGTTTATTCATAAAGTATTCACGGTTAAAGCAGCATATGTTGCTGATAGGACAAATTTATGCGGCTGAAAGAGACAATAGTCTGAACGGGCTGAAGAGCATTTAATGCAAAGTCAAAGAGAATGTCTGAAGCATTAAATGCGAATCTCCTTTAATTCAAACTTTCTGCATCTGCCAATCAGAGCTGTCTAAATCTCACCAACCGGACAACGACTATATTTATAATGGATCTATTTCCAAGTTTATAAATAGCCCCAAGCAGGGGATATGAGATATAACAACGAATTACCTCGCGCATTATATCTGAAAATCATCTATGACAATCAGAATATCAATATAAGAAATAGAAGTATATTTACTAAGCATACAACATCATCAAAGCGAATAAATAGATAGTCCTCAACGCAAACAGCACAGCATGCAGCAATCGCTCGTCAAAAAGCATACAGCTGCTGTTTGAACTTGTTCTACCCTATCTTTACCATTGAGATCAACCTTAGCCCTGTGTGGACTAAGTACTTGCTCCTTTTGACCTATGTGGGAAGAATAGCTTTGAAGACAAAGCTTCAATCTGTTTGATAAGAAGCAAGTCGAAAGAGCCAAAGCCAATCTGTGTGAAAGGCCCAAGCTGTTGTCACTGTATAAATCTATGTGAACGATACAGAGACATGTTTAGTTAAAGCCACGTTGTTGTGTAAGTAGTGATCTTATTACACGTTTTACTCCTGTGTGGAGGACTAGTGGACATATAGGGATTTACCTAGAACCACTTATATTTGTGTGGAGTTTACATTCAGTCCTTACTGTTTTCATATATACCTGTGATTTAAAGTATACATTGTGAAAACCCTGTACGCATCAAGCAAATAGGATAGTGCCTAGTTGTTGCATTTACAGCAACTCAATATTAGTTCCACTATGCAAATAACTTCGAAAAATATACAGCTTATTGTATCCTCCATTTCTAAGTTGTTTACTATATACTCTGTGGCCAACATAGTTTGCTGACTGTTTTGTAGACATAGTTCATGCTTGGCAGTATTATAGCATGTGCTAATATGTCGTGTTAGCGCACGCTATTGAGATAGTTAGCACACGCTAACTGTCGATCGAGACAATCCAATAGCTACTGGACTGGAATTGGAATTTTGTTAGCGCACGCTAAGTTTATTAACTTGCACATGCTCATTCATTATTGGGCAGAACCTGTTTGGTTCCTAGCCCATTAGTGCATGCTAGTCTGTGTGGCTAGCGAACGCTAAGCTGTCTAGTATAAATACCAGATAGAAATTCATTCTTTGCATTTTCTCTCAGTTCCTTCCTCTTTACACGGTGGACGGAGGACTTAACCTAGAGTTTGGGTTCTTGACCGATTCTGCTCTATCCAAATGAATTTTGAAGGGTCTTAGGTGATTATAACATCATCTAATCCTTCATTCTTCGTCGGATCGAAGGTAATATCCTTAAATCCCTTGAGTTGACTGGGGTTTTGTCCTTGATTTCGATTTCAATCCGATTTTACTGAATCGATTAGGGTTATTGGATGTTTTTGATCATATTCTGTAGATTGTATATCCATATTTCGAGTTGTTTAACTTGATTGACGATTAGAGTGGTCATGAGGAACCGTGAACATTTAATGTTCAATTAGATGTTTCAATGGGTTTGCTCCGATTGTTCGGTGTTTGTTTCCATTGTTAATGGTGGTAGTCGTAGTAATTATGTTATTGTTGTTTCTTGTGGAGGTTGTAGGTTTTCGGGGCTGTCCGATCGAGCCGAGTTCATCAGAGTATTGGGGTCTGGTTGATCGAGGCAAATACCTTGCCATATGAATTATATTCCACGTAAATTCTTACGTATTCAAGTGTGTATCGTTTTTCTTGTGGACGTATAATTATGTGCATATATATATATATATTGTAATATCTGGAATTTATACTACTCTTGTTTGATATTATTTTATCCGATTTATATTGTACAGCATGGAATCTGTACAGTAGGGATAAAATAAATAAAGGACTGAGATGTCAGTATCGGTATAATTGTCGTATCTGGTCGACAGTTACATTTGAGGATATCGTGTATCAGGTTATCGTACTTTTGATATAGAGTATATCGTAAAAGAATATTATTGGATTCAGTGTTTGTGTTCAGTGTGTCTCATGTTCGTTTTTGGTACGTCAAGATGTTGGACAGAAATTGCGGAAAATGGCTAAGTGTTCATTAGCGCACGCTACTGGGTACAGGTAGCGCACGCTACGAAGTATTGATAGCGTAAGCTAAGAGGTTCGGTTACGTACGCTAAGGAGGACCCCTAACGTACGTAACGACTTGCTAGGTTAGTTCCGGAAGGTGGCCGACAGGTAGGCCCAGGTTGATTTTTATATTCAGTTAGCGCACGCTAACATATGTTGGTTAGCGCACGCTAACATCAGATCGCCAATAATGGAATCTTAGCTTTCGGCAGGTGGACCCGGCCACATGCGACGCGTGTCCAGATAAGGTCAGCGGGTGTTTGTCATGTAGGGCTAGCGCACGCTAAACCGTATGGCTAGCGTACGCTAATTCCAGATCGGTCAAAGGAATCCCGATAATCGCGGATGCTTTCGGCATGTGGGGGCACGAGTGGTAGGTGTGTACTGTAGCAAGTCAACTTCGGATAGCGCACGCTAAGGTAAATGACTTGCGTATTCTAAGCAAGATGTTTTACGTACGTTAATGCATGGGCATTACATACGTAAGCTAGTTTACGAAGCGAGGCAGTAGCCTCTGGGCTTCGATAGCGCACGCTAACAAAGTCAGTTAGCGCACGCTAAGATGGTAGCGCACGCTAAACATGAGATGTTAGCGCACGCTAATAATGAATATTATAAAAGGGGACAGAAGGGTGCTGAGAAGCATTTCGTCATTTTTTCTTCTTTCAGTCGAGAGAGAGAGAGTTGGGATATGTTTGAGGTTCCCAAACACTGTATAATGATAATCTTTAACAACATTAGATTGAGAGCTTGGATTCAAGCCTTGTTCTTCAAGTTGTTCATGATTCTTTGGATGGAGCTCTAGTGTTCTTCTTTTTGGTTCGTCTAAACCAGGTAATCTTCGTATTCCTTTGTTAATGGTTCGTTTTTCTTGGATGATTTCATGTAAGGAGCATGTTGGATAATCATATGATGATGTTATATGAGATTCAATGGAATTTTGATAAGAGTTTCGGATGTTAGTTAAGATTCTTCATACTGTAAGGATGTTGATTCATTTAACCCGAACTAATAGGGATTTCTGAATCTTGGTAATTATATTGGTCGATTTAGATGAGGTGAATCATGATACTAGGTTGAATTCCAGATTTAGCATGATATGATCCTTGTTATCGAGTCGGTTTGATTGTTGATGTTGTTATTGATATATGGACATTGACATGATCATTGTGATAATTATGGAGTCGTTTATCTTCAAGAGATATGGAGATTTATGTCTCCCTTCATTCGGATTCGTAGTCGCAAGATGTTAGTCGATGTTTGGAATGCATGCCACTGTACAGCATTAGCGCATGCTAAGCTTACTGGCTAGCGCACGCTAACGGGACAACTTAGCGCACGCTACGTTATGCGTTTAACGTGCGCTAAGTAGGCAGACAGTGCAGTATTTTTTGTGTTTTGATTATAAATTCGTGATGGTTTGACTTGGTTGGTTCTGACTGTGTTTATTCGAGGTTGTGTTGAACCGTTGAGTTCGATTGGTTAGTTTTGTCGGTTGTTGATTGTTATCGGATATGTGTTATTTGATTTCTTCGATAGGTTGAGATTATTGATCAGTGATTATAACCGGATATTGCGGTCATGTTCGAGTATGTCCATTGTATTGCTTTTGATCGGGGCTGAGGAGCTTGTAGACAAAGGCAATGTGTTCGGCAGCAGCTTCGTGGTATCGGTATCGAGGCAAGTTATTACTTGCTCAGTTATAATATTTAATGAATGGTTTCAGTTTCATTTCGTTTATAATGCATATAGCGATGATTATTATTGTGAACTCTGGGTATTCGGATCGCATATCGTTCTTTCGATTCTAGGAAGTAAATCATAATGTATATGCTTTATCTCAGTTATTGGTATGTTCGAGTATCGAGGTTACATTATGGTAAAGACGAGGATATGAGTATCTATAGTTCATTGTACGTTTGGATCGCCGAGCATTGAGGATAATCGTCGGTGATGATTGGACATCGAGGTTTCTCCCGAAGAACTCGGGGCAAGTATTCCATATTGATTATGGTTTAATGTTATTTATTTTGGTCTCGTACATTTTCTTTCATGTTGTTGAACATAAAGTCGTCCTAGTAAATTGTCATGTTGTCGTGCATGTTATGTTGTTCATGTTGATGAACGTGTTGATTTGCATATGTGTATGCATATTGTGTTGTTTATGTTGTGTAAATAATCCGATGAGATTATGAGGATCTATGCTGAGGGCGATGGATCGAATGTCCATCATGCGTTGGTTCGACGGGATCATCATGAGGATCTACGCTGAGGGCGCTGGATCGTTGGACAGGTTTTCCACCATGCGTTGGTTCGACGGGATCATCATGGGGATCTATGCTGAGGGCACTGGATCGTTGGATTACCAGTATTGTGTTGATGGAATCTTGTGAATTCGCATCATTGATTTTATCATGTGTTGTTGTTCATATGTGTATTGTTGGTTATCCACCTTATGATGATCTGATAGGATCATCAAGGGGATCTATGCTGAGGGCATTGGATCGTCGGATTTCCATTGAGTATACATCATGGTTATTGTTGTGATCATATTGACGTTGTCATATGAGTATGCATTTGTAGGTCTTGTGTAAGGACAATGTCCGTTTTGTATTGATCTGATCTCGGATTAGACTGATATTAATGTCGTGGCACATCATATCTCGAGGTATGTTCCATATTTCCTTGGTATTTGTCTTTGATGGACAATCGATTATCGTCTTGGGATTTGATGATGTTATTCGATGGATCGTATTGGTCAGAAATTGTATATTTCCGTATCGTGAGTTGATTGGTTAATCGAGTCCGAAATGCAAACTGTGATAATGATTATTCTGATGAGAATTACTCGAGTAAGCAAAGTTATGGCGGTAAGATTACGTTGGTCGTATTCTTATGTTGTATTCTCATTGGTATGTTATTATTAATGTGATGTGACGGTTATCATTGTTGGATATTATGACTGACCCCGTCGTGGGATTTCTTTTTAGGTTCTTGGAGTATCGAGCTTGTAGCGGTCGTGAAGAGATGAGCTTCCCGGAGGATACTGGCTAGGACATGTTTTGTGCATTGAGTTTCTGATTGGTTCTTGTTTTCCGCTGCTAGAGTATCTTTATGGTGGGTCTTTTTCTGCTGCGTGAGTATTTTGAAATGCTCTTTTGGTATCTGGTAACTGAGGTTACTTTGGAAATCATTTTCTAAACTTTTGAGTGTCGGCCGTTTGGCCTTGTGATTCCAAATGAGTTTTTACGACGGTTTTGATAAATAGATTTTATTAAATCTTCGAACATTTTAAAGATAGTACCGTTGTCGGCCTCGTGGGCATTTGTAAATGTTTGCAAAAATTTCTTTTAGCCTTGTGGGTTCCATCTCGGGGCCCACTACCGTAATATTTCCGGTTAAATCTGGGGTGTTACGAATATGGTATCGGAGCTTAGGTTGAGAAAACCTAGGCATTTGGGTCGAGTTGGGTCGTGTTTTTGTTGCGTCATTCGAGTTGTCGATTGACAAATATTAGAGCCGTGAGTCTTTGTTGTTCACTCGGGCTTGTGCGTTATCGGATTTGCCAGTATCGTCTCGGGCTTGTTATAACTTTTCCAAATAGTGTTAACGAGATTCTCTGGAATGAGATGTATTGTGTTCTTGAGTCGAATCGATTTGGCAAACGTGTGTTTTGAAAATATCCATGTCGAGTATTTTTTTAGAGTCGAGACATGTGCCAAGATCACGGGGAATCGTCGGCTTCACGATCTGTAAGTATTTGGATTTTGAATTTCATTGAGATTTATTGCCGTTCTAAGTTGATATGTTTTGAGATTCAGCAGATATCATGCGTTACGGTATGAGATGTCAGAGTGGGACAGGATTGATGATCTTGAGAAACTATGATTTTGGAAATCAGTATGTTGGTTAGATTTTGGAACGGAATTGTGCATTTGGGGAGAAATATTGTGCATGGTTGAGAAGAACATGTAGCATGTTAATTCATTTTGAGATATATGAACTGCTTTTGATCATTTGAAAATGATACCTTTCAAAATGAATGTTTTACGGATGTTTTACGGAAAATGATTTTTGGGCCGAGACCCAATCGATTTTGAAATAGTTTTGTAACTCAGGACTTGGAGTCCGAAAAGAGTTTTCTACTTTTTAAACTTCTTCTAATGCGGAACAAGATACGGGCTAAGACCCTAAATGTTTCAAAAGAAAGCTTTTCTGTTTTCTAAAACTCCCGAGATTTGTAAAACTCTTTATCAATCGTTTATCTATTTTGTTCCTACCTTTTGAGGTTTTTGGTTTACTTGTTCAAATGGAACTTCTCGGGAAGTCTTTCGTTGTGTTTGATTTGTTGATTTGTTTCAATATTTTTTCATATCATATTTGAGGTGATCCAGGATGGATTAAGGATTGACGTTGCGAGTAGTATGTGGAGAGGAGTTTTATCAGAGTCTATATATTTGAGATTTTGGAACTCTATCGTGTGGTTTTCCGATGGAATATCAGTGGATATTGGTGACGATCCGAAGTGGTATACAGGAGTATGGATATGCACAAGCATTTGCATAAATTCCATTTTATTTAATCGTGTGTATTCGAAAAGAATTTTTATCGAGAACTTGGCACCAGCGAGCCGATTTAATTTTTAAAATTGATTTCGTGGTCTTACGAAAATTTATGTTTTGAGTTTTCAAACTCTTGAAAGAACTTTCGAAAATTGTCTTCGTGACAAGAATATATGATTTCAAACTGTTTTTGAAAATGTGATTGATGTACATATGCATTTAGTGCATCAGGCATATCATATCGATGGTACAAGGAAAAGAGATTCGAAGTTTAGTATGGTAGATTGGTTATGCCAGGATGATCGGTTGATTGATCAGATAAGAGAAATATACAGCGTGTTGTAGATTCATGTGCAGAATGTAATTTTGGAACTTTGGACTTTGTAAAACCGGGACATATGTGCTATGTGAGTCCATTGGTGCGGTAGTAGAGCAATCTTACCATAGTGATCTTTGAATGATTTCTTTGTAAGTGTAAATCTGGGGATGGTGACCCCATGCTGGTTGTTTTGGATATTGAGTGGTCGTTCCCACTCGTTGTATGAATTGGTATGTTCGTCGATTTGCGATTCGTTGTTTGTATGCCGAGGGAAATGTTCGCCAGTTGGGTATGTTTATTGAGATCTACTGTACGTGATTGATTTGTCGTTTTGAGAATGTTATTCTTTCGTATATCTGTTTCTGTGGTTCTGTGTTGATCGTGTTAGAGTTTACCGTGTGAAGGTATTCTCGATTTTCGTTGATCGTTCGTTGGTAATATTGGAGTTTATCACGTTGATGATATTCTCGATTGTGTTTTGACCTCGGGTTGGTCATATTGGAATTTATCATGTCGATGATAAATTCGGTTGATTGTTGATCATTGTTGGTGATCATCTGAGCGTTCGGATTTTGTGTTGATGTTTCGGGATTCGTGTCGTTCTTTTGGGCAGTTGTTTTGCAGATGTATTGTGTATTATTCGTCTTATCAGAATTGGGACTTGATTATGGAATCAGGCAGACAGGATTTGATTCGGGCAGATTGTTTCATCCGAAGATGATATATTTTGTTGAGACTCAGGGAATTGTGATCGTAAGCGTATTGAGACTGTACAGTGAGATCGCTTGCTAGTATCTCAGGAGATCGTCGACCTGCGTATTTGTAAGTATGCTCGTTCGGTTCTTCGGTGATGACGATAATTGATCAGTGTCGTGATGGTTTTGGGATATTTTGGGTTGAAAGGTATGTTTGTTTGTTTTATGACGGATTGCAGGTTTCGAGGACGAAACTTATTTTAAGTGGTGTACAATGTAATATCCGGAATTTCTACTACTATTGTTTGATATTATTTTATCCGAGTTATATTGTACAGCATGGAATCTGTACAGTAGGGATAAAATAAATAAAGGACTGAGATGTCAGTATCGGTATAATTGTCGTATCTCAGTCGTGATTACATTTGAGGATATCGTGTATCAGGTTATCGTACTTTCGATATAGAGTATATCGTATAAGAATATTATTGGATTCAGTGTTTGTGTTCAGTGTGTCTCATGTTCGTTTTTGGTACGTCAAGATGTTGGACAGAAATTGCGGAAAATGGCTAAGTGTTCATTAGCGCACGCTACTGGGTACAGGTAGCGCACGCTACGAAGTATTGATAGCGTACGCTAAGAGGTTCGGTTACGTACGCTAAGGAGGACCCCTAACGTACGTAACGACTTGCTGGTTTAGTTCCGGAAGGTGGCCGACAGGTAGGCCCAGGTTGATTTTTATATTCAGTTAGCGCACGCTAACATATGTTGGTTAACGCACGCTAACATCAGATCGCCAATAATGGAATCTTAGCTTTCGGCGGGTGGACCCGGCCACTTGCGACGCGTGTCCAGATAAGGTCAGGGGGTGTTTGTCATGTAGGGCTAGCGCACGCTAAACCGTATGGCTAGCGTACGCTAATTCCAGATCGGTCAAAGAAATCCCGATAATCGCGGATGCTTTCGGCATGTGGGGGCACGAGTGGTAGGTGTGTACTGTAGCAAGTCAACTTCGGATAGCGCACGCTAAGGTAAATGACTTGCGTATGCTAAGCAAGATGTTTTACGTACGTTAATGCATGGGCATTACGTACGTAAGCTAGTTTACGAAGCGAGGCAGTAGCCTCTGGGCTTCGATAGCGCACGCTAACAAAGTCAGTTAGCGCACGCTAAGACGGTAGCGCACGCTAAACATGATATCTTAGCGCATGCTAATAATGAATATTATAAAAGGGGACAGAAGGGTGCTGAGAAGCATTTCGTCATTTTTTCTTCTTTCAGTCGAGAGAGAGAGAGAGTTGGGATATATTTGAGGTTCCCAAACACTGTATAATGATAATCTTTAACAACATTAGATTGAGAGCTTGGATTCAAGCCTTGTTCTTCAAGTTGTTCATGATTCTTTGGATGGAGCTCTAGTGTTCTTCTTTTTGGTTCGTCTAAACCAGGTAATCTTCATATTCCTTTGTTAATGGTTCGTTTTTCTTGGATGATTTCATGTAAGGAGCATGTTGGATAATCATATGATGATGTTATATGAGATTCAATGGAATTTTGATAAGAGTTTCGGATGTTAGTTAAGATTCTTCATACTGTAAGGATGTTGATTCATTTAACCCGAACTAAGAGGGATTTCTGAATCTTGGTAATTATATTGGTCGATTTAGATGAGGTGACTCATGATACTAGGTTGAATTCCAGATTTAGCATGATACGATCCTTGTTATCGAGTCGGTTTGATTGTTGATGTTGTTATTGATATATGGACATTGACATGATCATTGTGATAATTATGGAGTCGTTTATCTTCAAGAGTGTAATATCCGGATATATTTCAGTGTATTTCATCTGTATTCAACCATGTATTATTTCGGATTGGTGATTTTGATTATTGGAGTATGATATTTAGTGCATTGATATCATTATGCATAAGTATAGAATCATGCAAAATTGCTCAAACAATACTGTGATAGCGCACGCTAAGAATGTATCTTAACGCACGCTATCGGGCCATTATTAGCGTACGCTATACAGGTAAGAGTAGCGTGCGCTAAGAGCTCAATTATTGAGCGGGACGGATAACACATGCGCCAGCCGGGACATGGGACCGGATAGATTCCCGCTGACGCACCCGGACAAATTTTGAAGTCAACCATTATTAGCGCACGCTAAGGGATGCTTTGTAGCGTGCGCTAACTTGTCAATAATGCAGAATTTTATAAATGGACAGCATACGCTTTGGCTTTCATTTCCTTCGTCTATACTTCGTCTCTGAGAGTCCAGAGAGCAAGAATATCCCTTCTAAACACTTAGAACATATATTGGTGATCATTGAACGATTGAGTATCACTTGTGAGTGATCATTGAAGAGAAGTAACACTTTGGAGAAGCACATAACCAAACGGAGTTGGATTATACTCGTAGTTCAGTGATTTCGGCATTTTAAGGTATGTTCAACCTTTCACCGCCTTAGATTTGGTTTTCAAATGGATACGTTGATCATATTATCGAGGTATTGAATTTCATTAGTGAATTATTCAACAACATCATGTTTAGAAGATTGGAATGTCTACAAATGCGATATTATTGTTAGAACCTTGAAGTTGGGATCCTAGTACTTCAATGATGAGAGAAATATTCTGGAGTTAACAAACCGTATGATTTATGTTATCTTTGTGACCATGATTTGGAAGAGATATTATAAGAACTTAAAGGAAGAATCATCTTAGGAAATATTCTTTCGTATAAGTCGGAATTGTTAGTTCACCTCAAGATGAAGTCTGAATATGTATAATGATAGTAGAATCTAATACATTAATCGGAGATCACCAACTTCGCATGAGAATTGAAATCTAGATGGATTATGGTGTCATGATGATTATACGTATATTTGCATCTCGAAGTTGATATTATCCTGGAGATCATTTGTTAGGGTTATGAACATAACATGAAGACAGATAACAAACATCAAATCATCAAGAAATCGCTTACTTCATCACTTTTAAATCACGCCCTCCGGTGAATCGCCATGCATTATTAGCGTGCGCTAATATACGAGATTTAACGCGGCGCTATCGGGTGCGTTTAGCGACGCAACGCGTTTTGGACTTAGCGTCGTTAAATCATCGGCCAGTCATCGGCCGATCGGTGAGGCACCGACAACGCCGGGTTAGCGTACGCTAGGCGGTGTGTACTGCGTACGCTAACGAGTAGCATTAACGTACGCTACATATGATTCGTAGCGTGCGTTAATCTGTCCATACATATTGCATATTAAGGACTTCCTACCGTAATTGTTGAACTGTTAGACGTTCGTACGACACAAAATGAATTTTGTACTATTTCTTTTGTTAAGGTTCGAGCCTAACACGTGATTGATCGAAGGGGACGACCTTCGAGTATTTTGATATTCGTGGAAGTTTATTCTTGTCAACAAACCGAGGCAAGTACTCTAATTAGAATTGTTTGTACTATGACAATTGTGATTGTATCGTGTAAATATGTTGTGTATATATACGTCCACCATGTGTTGATCCGACGGGAATCATCATGGGAATCTATAGCTGTGTGCGCTGGATCGTTGGACAGGTAGTTCCACCATGTGTTGATCCGACGGGATCATCATGGGAATCTATAGCTGTGTGCGCTGGATCGTTGGAATACCATCTGTATGTTGAAATTGTATTGATATGATATGTGTTGTGGATATTCTCGTTGGAGAAACTTGTTATGATATAATTGTTGATTATATCGCTGTTGTATGATTATTGTACTTGTACTAGCATCGTTGTGCTAACCCCTTCGGGGGTGAACATTTGTGTATGTTCAGGATCCAGGAGAGCGGGAAACAACTACGGAGATGCATGACGACGAGGGTGCGGAGTGATGTTTCGGCCAAGGTTTCTTATGCATTATTTATTGGTTATTTTCAATAAGTACTCGAGTACGTTGTCGATTTATAATGTTTGGATTTTGATGATGTAATATAACTCTTCATGGAATATTTGTAATTTCGGTTTTGAACGATCGGTTGAATTTCATTTCATAATTTCATAAACTAGTATCTCATTATGTTCATTTCTTTTATTTAGCCTTGTAAATTCTTATGTAAAGGATTTACAGTACTGTAATATTCCTGAATATATCGGGGTGTTACGAATATGGTATCGAGCTAAGATTATGGATATCTTGGCCGTTGGGTTAAAATAGGGTCATTTATGTCTTTTGAGGTAACCGGTCATGAACGACATCACCGCACCGCCACGTCTTCATGCGAACAGTGGTTGTAAGTTCCTAAACTCTATCTTGTTCTTTACATGTTGTGTCTCTTTATACTTGAATATTAGAACGATCTTGTCGTTTCCGTGTATTAAGTACTTGTGCTTACGATGTTGAGAGGCGGACGTGGACGTGGTCGCGGTCGTGGACGCGGACGAAGGAATGCTGAAAGGGAGGCGTCGCCTTCTAATCAGGCTAGTCATAGCTCAGGCGAGCCGCAGCAATCCATCAATAACGAACCGGAACCTGGTGTGCCAGAAATCCTTCGTCAAGTCGTAAACCAGATGACTCAGTTCGCTCAGGTCGTGGACCGAATGCAAGTGGCGGCAGGAATTCAGCAGGGAGATGGACAACAAAGGATTCTAGAAATGGGAAATCGAGGCGACCGATGGTTACAAGAGGTGGCAAAGATGCAACCACCCAAATTTGACGGCTTTTCCGAGACTCCCACTTGGGACCATTGGTTGAAGGAACTGGAGAAAATTTTTGCTGGAATCAATTGCCCGGACGACAGGAGAGCTCCTATTGCCCAGTACTTTCTGATAGGGGAGGCATCCGAGTGGTGGGAAGCTATCCGACCTGCAGATCATGATGCCGATTGGACGGAATTTAAAATGATGATGGAAGCTCAGTATTGCCCTCGTCCTGTGAGGGAAGCCAAAATTCGGGAATTTTTCTCCGCTCAACCATCAGACGAACCCGTGTCCTGCACGATTAAGACTTTTAACGGCGATTAGCATTTGTTCGACATCTAGTCGTAAGCAGAGATGCGAAATGATGATTCATTTTGAAATGAGGATGAAACCGAGAAATCCAGAGGTACATGTCCGGTTTTGAATGTACCACTCTCCGATACGAGGATAAGGCGTTGGCGTATGAAATAAAAGAAGCAAAGAATGGAAAAGTTTATGGAGTCGAAGAAACAGAAAGTCTCGGTACTTTTACGAGCACAAGAGCGATGGGCCCCGCAAGGCCCAGTCTTCCTTTTCTTTCAAGAAGCCTCCGCACCCATCTAAGAGCGGAAAGAATTACGGACCAATGACAGCCACGACGGATACGGCTAGGAAGTGCTTTAACCGTGGTCGCCTGTGCCACCTTTGGCGTGATTGTTTACGCACTCCATTACATGTTTTGAGTGCGGACAGAAGGACACCGTGCGGCGCTTTGTAAGGACGCCACTAAGTACAATGGGACCCGTTCATCACAAATGGTTCGAAGAAGCCGGTGTCCAACAGACGCAGCAAAGTGTTCAGATGCCTCAGCCTGTTGGCCGCGGGCGAGGCAGAGGCCACTGGGACCGACAGGGGACATCGAGTGCCGGATCTGCTCCCCCACGTCTGTACGAGATGAGGAGGACAGACGATCGTGATCTTCTTTGTCGCAGTCTTGTCCGAGATCCTTTCCCGGCCCGATTAGCGTTTTATTCGATACAGGAGCTACACATTCTTTCATATCTTTGTCTTGTGTAAATCGTTTGAATATTTCCGGTTTTCATGCTTGTGAACCTTATGTTGTTGGTTTACCGAGTGGAGAGAGGATTGTCGGAAATTTAGAAACTAGGAATTTCCCTGTATCATTTGGAGGCAGAGAGTGGCTCTCAAATCTGATCATGATAGAAATGCAAGGAGATGACCTGATACTCGGAGACGATTGGCTTAATCGATATGGAGCAATTGTGAACTACCGAAGGAGAAATATCTCATTGATTGATGATGGCTCCAAATACTGTTCGAAGGATGGAAACCGGGAAGCTCAGGAAAATTGATAAAGGCAATGAAAGCTGTCAAATTGTTGAAACAGGGTTGTACCGGGTACTGGTGTTACGCGATGAAGAAAGAAGATGAAATTGTGGAACTTTCATCCATTCCTGTTGTGAACGAATTTCCAGATGTATTTCCTGATGAGCTACCTGGACTACCTCCACGAAGGGATGTAGAATTTACTATTGAGCTGGAGCCCGGAGCTACACCAATTTCCAAGGCGCCGTATCGTATGGCACCTACTGAGATGTACGAACTGAAGAAGCAGTTGGAGGAGTTACTGGACAAGGGCTATATTCAGCCAAGCGTTTCACCACGGGAGCGCCATTCTTTTCGTCCGAAAGAAGGATGGATCGCTCCGATGTATTGACTATCGAGAGTGAATAAGATGACGATTAAGAACAAGTATCCGTTGCCACGGATTGTTGATCTATTTGACCAGTTGCAAGGGGCAACAGTATTTTCTAAAATTGATCTGAGATCAGGATACCATCAGCTGAGGATTAAGGAATCCGATGTTCCGAAATCCGCATTCAGAACTCGTTACGGGCATTATGAGTTTGTGGTGATGCCGTTTGGTCTTACTAACGCACCTGCAGTATTTATGCAATTAATGAACCGTGTATTCATTGAATTTTTGGATAAATTTGTGGTCGTGTTTATCGATGACATTCTCGTGTATTCTAAGAGTCCGGAAGATCATGCACATCAATTGCGGATTGTATTGGGACTTTTGAGAAACGAACAATTGTACGCCAAACTTTCTAAGTGTGAATTCTGGCTAAAGGAGGTAATGTTCCTCGGCCATGTAGTGTCAGCTGAAGGGGTCCGAGTAGATCCTCAGAAGATCGAAGCAATTATGGATTGGGAACCTCCAAAGAACGTGAAAGAGGTCCGAAGCTTCTTAGGACTTGCTGGATACTATCGTCGATTCGTGGAAGGGTTTTCTAAAGTCTCCCGCCCACTTACTCGACTGCTGCAGAAAACTCAAAAATTTGAGTGGAATGAATTATGTCAGATTAGCTTTGATGAATTGAAGAAGAGATTGACGACGGCACCGATTCTATCACTTCCACAGGGAACTGAAGGGTTCATAGTTTACAGTGATGCTTCGAACCAAGGACTTGGGTGCGTATTGATGCAGAATGATAAGGTGATCGCTTATGCGTCACGACAATTGAAACCTTATGAAGTGAATTACCCGACGCATGATTTAGAACTAGCAGCAGTAGTTTTTGCCTTGAAGATTTGGAGGCATTATCTGTACGGGACTCACTGTCAGATCTTTACGGATCATAAGAGTCTCAAGTATATATTCATCGAGAAAGAGTTGAACATGCGGCAAAGAAGATGGTTGGAACCGATTAAGGACTATGACTTGGAGATTTTATATCATCCAGTAAAGCGAATGTAGTGGCCGATGCACTTAGCCGCAAGCTGTCTCTATTCGAGATCTTTGGAGGCGACCTCCCAACTTAGCCTTCAACGAGAGATGATTCGTGAGGGAATTGAGGTGTGGTTACAAAGAGTCCAAGGGCGGTATGCGTGATGGAGATAACTTCGTCATTAACCGAAGAAATCAAATCTAGACAGCAGATGATCCTCGATGATTCGGTTACATGATGAAGTGATCCAAGGAAAGGCCCCGGATTCATAATTCATGACGATGGAGTTTTGAGATTTCAGAACCGACTCTGCGTTCCCGATGTTGATGTTCAAGCAGAGGCGATTATGAAGGAAGCACATAGTTCGCCCTATTCTATCCACCGGGCACCAAGAAATGTATAAGGACTTGAAGCGAGAACTTGGTGGGGCAACATGAAGAAAGACGTAGCGGACTATGTTTCAAATGCTTGACTTGTCGGCGAGTTAAGATCGAGCATCAACGGCTCTTGGAATGTTGAAGCCGCTCCCGATTCCTGAATGGAAGTGGGAGGACATATCGATGGACTTTATCACTAATATGCCGAAAACCAGGACAGGAATGAACATGATTTGGGTGATAGTTGATCGTTTAACCAAATCGGCTCACTTTCTAGGCATTAAGGATACGTGGGGACCAGAGAGATTGGCACGAGTCTTTATATCGGAGATAGTTCGATTGCATGGTACGCCGAGAACCATTGTTTCTGATCGAGACGGTCGTTTTGTGTCTCACTTTTGGAAAGCAGTTCATAAGGCCTTGGGGACCAAATTGAACTTCAGTACAGCTTATCACCCGCAGTCTGACGGACAGTCTGAGAGAACTATACAAACGGTGGAAGACATGCTAAGGGCCTGTGCCTTAGATTGGTCAAACGATTGGGAAGTTCATCTACCGTTGATTGAATTTACTTATAACAATAGTTGGCATGCTTCTATCAAGATGGCACCGTTTGAGGCACTATACGGAAGGAGATGCAGATCGCCCCTATGCTGGGACGATTCATCGGACTTGATCGGAACAGAACCAGAGTTGATCGAGCAGACTCGAGAGAAAATAGCCTTAATTCGTGAAAGGCTGCTGACTGCCCAGAGTCGCCAGAAATCCTATGCGGACGTACGCCGCCGCCCATTGGAGTTAGATCGAGATCACGTACTTTTGAAGGTTTCTCCTACTCGGGAATCTTTCGTTTCGGAAGGAAAGGAAAGCTGAGCCCGAGATATATCGGACCATTTGAGATCCTCGAGAGAGTTGGGGAGTTAGCATACAGATTAGCATTGCCGCCGTCATTGTGCCATGTTCATAACGTGTTCCACATATCCCAGTTGCGGAGATATATACCAGATCCCAGTCATATCATTGATTTCGGTGAGATCGAAGTCGCACAGGATGGGACGTTCGAAGAAAAACCAGTCAAGATACTCGAAAGTCGAGTTAAGCAACTGAGGAACAAGTCAATCATGTTGGTCAAAGTTCAGTGGTCACGTCATGGAACGGAAGAAGCCACTTGGGAAACAGAAGCTGATATGAAGTCTAGATATCCCGAGTTATTTTCGTCTTGAGTTTCGGGACGAAACTCCTTTTTAGTAGGAGAGTATGTAATATCCGGATATATTTCAGTGTATTTCATCTGTATTCAACCATGTATTATTTCGGATTGGTGATTTTGATTATTGGAGTATGATATTTAGTGCATTGATATCATTATGCATAAGTATAGAATCATGCAAAATTGCTCAAACAATACTGTGATAGCGCACGCTAAGAATGTATCTTAACGCACGCTATCGGGCCATTATTAGCGTACGCTATACAGGTAAGAGTAGCGTGCGCTAAGAGCTCAATTATTGGCGGGGACGGATAACACATGCGCCCGGGACATGGGACCGGATAGATTCCATTGCGCACCGGACAAATTTTGAAGTCAACCATTATTAGCGCACGCTAAGGGATGCTTTGTAGCGTGCGCTAACTTGTCAATAATGCGAGAATTTTATAAATGGACAGCATACGCTTTGGCTTTCATTTCCTTCGTCTATACTTCGTCTCTGAGAGTCCAGAGAGCAAGAATATCCCTTCTAAACACTTAGAACATATATTGGTGATCATTGAACGATTGAGTATCACTTGTGAGTGATCATTGAAGAGAAGTAACACTTTGGAGAAGCACATAACCAAACGGAGTTGGATTATACTCGTAGTTCGATGATTTCGGCATTTTAAGGTATGTTCAACCTTTCACCAGTCTTAGATTTGGTTTTCAAATGGATACGTTGATCATATTATCGAGGTATTGAATTTCATTAGTGAATTATTCAACAACATCATGTTTAGAAGATTGGAATGTCTACAAATGCGATATTATTGTTAGAACCTTGAAGTTGGGATCCTAGTACTTCAATGATGAGAGAAATATTCTGGAGTTAACAAACCGTATGATTTATGTTATCTTTGTGATCATGATTTGGAAGAGATATTATAAGAACTTAAAGGAAGAATCATCTTAGGAAATATTCTTTCGTATAAGTCGGAATTGTTAGTTCACCTCAAGATGAAGTCTGAATATGTATAATGATAGTAGAATCTAATACATTAATCGGAGATCACCAACTTCGCATGAGAATTGAAATCTAGATGGATTATGGTGTCATGATGATTATACGTATATTTGCATCTCGAAGTTGATATTATCCTGGAGATCATTTGTTAGGGTTATGAACATAACATGAAGACAGATAACAAACATCAAATCACTGAAGAAATCGCTTACTTCATCACTTTTTAAATCTGCTGCCCTCCAGTGAACTGCCATGCATTATTAGCGTGCGCTAATATACGAGATTTAACGTGCGCTATCGAATGCGTTTAGCGTCATAACGTTTTGGACTTAGCGTGCGTTAAATCATCGGCCGAGTCGATCGGTGATCGATGAGCAAACAACGCCGGGTTAGCGTCGCTAGGCGGTGTGTCATGCGTCGCTAACGAGTAGCATTAACGTCGCTACATATGATTCGTAGCGTGCGTTAATCATCATACATATTGCATATTAAGGACTTCCTACCGTAATTGTTGAACTGTTAGGCGTTAAATGCGACACAAAATGAATTTTGTACTATTTCTTTTGTTAAGGTTCGAGCCTAACACGTGATTGATCGAAGGGGACGACCTTCGAGTATTTTGATATTCGTGGAAGTTTATTCTTGTCAACAAACCGAGGCAAGTACTCTAATTAGAATTGTTTGTACTATGACAATTGTGATTGTATCGTGTAAATATGTTGTGTATATATACGTCCACCATGTGTTGATCCGACGGGAATCATCATGGGAATCTATAGCTGTGTGCGCTGGATCGTTGGACAGGTAGTTCCACCATGTGTTGATCCGACGGGATCATCATGGGAATCTATAGCTGTGTGCGCTGGATCGTTGGAATACCATCTGTATGTTGAAATTGTATTGATATGATATGTGTTGTGGATATTCTCGTTGGAGAAACTTGTTATGATATAATTGTTGATTATATCGCTGTTGTATGATTATTGTACTTGTACTAGCATCGTTGTGCTAACCCCTTCGGGGTGAACATTTGTGTATGTTCGGGATCCGGAGAGCGGGAAACAACTCGGAGATGCATGACGACGAGGGTGCGGAGTGATGTTTCGAGGGTTTCTTATGCATTATTTATTGGTTATTTTCAATAAGTACTCGAGTACGTTGTCGATTTATAATGTTTGGATTTTGATGATGTAATATAACTCTTCATGGAATATTTGTAATTTCGGTTTTGAACCAGTCGGTTGAATTTCATTTCAGTAATTTCATAAACTAGTATCTGTTATGTTCATTTCTTTTATTTAGCCTTGTAAATTCTTATGTAAAGGATTTACGGCGCTGTAATATTCCTGAATATATCGGGGGTGTTACAAAGAGATATGGAGATTTATGTCTCCCTTCATTCGGATTCTTAGTCGCAAGATGTGAGTCGATGTTTGGAATGCATGCCACTGTACAGCATTAGCGCACGCTAAGCTTACTAGCTAGCGCACGCTAACGGGACAACTTAGCGCACGCTACGTTATGCGTTTAACGTGCGCTAAGTAGGCAGACAGTGCAGTATTTTTTGTGTTTTGATTATGAAATCGTGATGCTTTGACTTGGTTGGTTCTGACTGTGTTTGTTCGAGGTTGTGTTGAACCGTTGAGTTCGATTGGTTAGTTTTGTCGGTTGTTGATTGTTATCGGATATGTGTTATTTGATTTCTTCGATAGGTTGAGATTATTGATCAGTGATTATAACCGGATATTGCGGTCATGTTCGAGTATGTCCATTGTATTGCTTTTGATCGGGGCTGAGGAGCTCGTAGACAAAGGCAATGTGTTCGGCAGCAGCTTCGTGGTATCGGTATCGAGGCAAGTTATTACTTGCTCAGTTATAATATTTAATGAATGGTTTCAGTTTCATTTCGTTTATAATGCATATAGCGATGATTATTATTGTGAACTTTGGGTATTCAGATCGCATATCGTTCTTTCGATTCTGGGAGGTAAATCATAATGTATATGCTTTATCTCAGTTATTGGTATGTTCGAGTATCGAGGTTACATTATGGTAAAGACGAGGATATGAGTATCTATAGTTCATTGTACGTTTGGATCGCCGAGCATTGAGGATCATCGTCGGTGATGATTGGACATCGAGGTTGCTCCCGAAGGAATCGGGGCAAATATTCCATATTGATTATGGTTTAATGTTATTTATTTTGGTCTCGTACATTTTCTTTCATGTTGTTGAACATGAAGTCGTCCTAGTAAATTGTCATGTTGTCGTGCATGTTATGTTGTTCATGTTGATGAACGTGTTGATTTGCATATGTGTATGCATATTGTGTTGTTTATGTTATGTAAATAATCCGATGGGATTATGAGGATCTATGCTGAGGGCGCTGGATCGAATGTCCATCATGCGTTGGTTCGACGGGATCATCATGAGGATCTATCTTTGAGGCGCCGGATCGTTGGACGGAGTTTTCCACCATGCGTTGGTTCGACGGGATCATCATGGGGATCTATCTTTGAGGCGCTGGATCGTTGGATTACCAGTATTGTGTTGATGGAATCTTGTGAATTCGCATCATTGATTTTATCATGTGTTGTTGTTCATATGTGTATTGTTGGTTATCCACCTTATGATGATTTGATAGGATCATCAAGGGGATCTATGCTGAGGGCGTTGGATCGTCGGATTTCCATTGAGTATACATCATGGTTATTGTTGTGATCATATTGACGTTGTCATATGAGTATGCATTTGTAGGTCTTGTGTTAGGACCATGTCCATTTTGTATTGATCTGATCTCGGATTAGACTGATATTAATGTCGTGGCACATCATATCTCGAGGTATATTCCGTATTTCCTTGGTATTTGTCTTTGATGGACAATCAATTATCGTCTTGGGATTTGATGATGTTGTTCGATGGATCGTATTGGTCAGAAATGGTATATTTCCGTATCATGAGTTGATTGGTTAATCGAGTCCGAGATGCGAACTGTGATAATGATTATTCTGATGAGAATTACTTGAGTAAGCAAAGTTATGGCGGTAAGATTACGTTGGTCGTATTCTTATGTTGTATTCTCATTGGTATGTTATTATTAATGTGATGTGACGGTTATCATTGTTGGATATTATGACTGACCCCGTCGTGGGATTTCTTTTTAGGTTCTTGGAGTATCGAGCTTGTAGCGGTCGTGAAGAGATGAGCTTACCGGAGGATACTGGCAAGGACATGTTTTGTGCATTGAGTTTCTGATTGGTTCTTGTTTTCCGCTGCTAGAGTATCTTTATGGTTGGTCTTTTTCCGCTGCGTGAGTATTTTGAAATGCTCTTTTGGTATCTGCTAACTAAGGTTACTTTGGAAATCGTTTTCTAAACTTTTGAGTGTCGGCCGTTTGGCCTTGTGATTCCAAATGAGTTTTTACGACGGTTTTGATAAATAGATTTTATTAAATCTTCGAACATTTTAAAGATAGTACCGTTGTCGGCCTCGTGGGCATTTGTAAATATTTGCAAAAATTTCTTTTAGCCTTGTGGGTTCCATCTCGGGGCCCACGACGCTGTAATATTTCCGGTTAAATATGGGGGTGTTATATATATATATATATATATATGTGTGTGTGTGTGTGTGTGTGTGTGTGTTTACGAAATTGTTCATTGCCTTTACATTTTGATGGATTGAATGATATTTATTTGATTATAGTGGTGTGTTGATCGAGTTAGCATTCGATTCCTAAAACGAAGATGCAACGGAAGCAAAAAAAAAATACCAAACCCCCAAAGAGGACCGATCATGCATTGTATATACGAATATAAATGAATCATGCATCGTATATACTAATATAATAGAATAAGAGCTAAGATATGATAACATACCCTTGTAGTCCTTTTGTTGAATGTTGAAGTTGATGTCAGTGACCGCAAATCCGATTTGATAAGTCCTCGATGATCCAATCACCGAAAGCACCGCGTCTCTACTAGCCACGTGTCGGGAGATGATCGGAAGAACAACTACTCAATTATCCTCCACGGATACGGCTAGAAATAAGTAGTAGGAAATGATCTCTTAAGTTTATGATCACTCTAACTGATACAAGCTTTTGATCTTGATCTTCTTTCAATTTCTAAGAATGTAAGAATATGAAGATGAACTCCCCATATCTCTCTCTAGGTGATGGCTGATTTTCTCGTTTTGGTGGAGGAGGATGAAGTTTGTTTTATAACAAAGTCCACACAAACATCCAAACCTACCACCTAAGAGTAGAAATTTGATGAGATCACATCTTATCACTCCATTTGTCCTCAAGTGTTAGGAAGCCTCCTCAACACATGCAAAAATGAGGACAAAGTCACCAACAAGGGACCTACAAGGAGGTGGGGCGCTACACCATAATGAGAAGGATTCGGTTCGTTTCGGTTCGTGAAACGAACCTTCGTGTGTCCAGTCCAACTGATACACCTTAGTTCGTCTCAAATAAAATTAATACAATTAATTAATCTAATTAATTAATTATATTTATCTAAGAAATAATTATCCATGAATTATATTAGTTACCTAGTGATTTATTTAATTCGCCAGACCGATTTAATTTATTCAATAAATTAAATAAGACATTCAATATCTAAAATTCACAATCATAGATCCAGTTCATATTATTCCGTCGTCTCCCTAATGCGTGACTCGGTAGGTTCGTCTCAGTAAGCAGTTGGAGGAACCAAAGAGTTATAGCACCACCTAGCCAGTTCCACGGCCTATACTGTAACCTTACCGAAAACGAATGATATGGATGATTTCAAGAACCATTCTGTTGTGAATACTAGTAAACGTATAAACCCTTCTCTCAAATGTCTCGATCAAGTTATACGGTCACGATTAGTCAAGCCCTATCTATACTTGATGCTATGTCTGAGTTAATGCAAATCGAGATCATCGAGCTCTCATGTAACCAATACAACTAGCTCCAATGCTTTAGCCAAATACTTATGATCTCATTTACCAATAACCGCATAGGACACATTCTGGTTCACTTAGAGGAGAAAGACTCCTATCTTGGTATTTAGTATAACGTTCTACTTGCTCGTCAAGATTCATGTCGAGGTTGACCCCACCTTCCGGTTTTATGTGTCGAACTACTCTAGTGAAAATCTTAACATCACAAGCACATCCATACTAAATCCTCAAGTCGAAGGTTCACGAATACCTATCACAACCTTTCGATTCCGTCATTGACTGTCCCGGAGTGAAATCCGTGTGACGAATCGAGGGTGAGTCGGTTCGAGTATACTAATCTTATTAGCACACCTACAACGTGTGCTCCCACTAACCATTAGTGACGACAGGCACTCTCCAAGTCAAAGAACACTTCATACAACTCTTCACATAAAATTAACGCCCAGTCAAATTTCATCGACTCACGAATGATTAAGTATTTGAGCCATAAACTTTTCCAGCACCGATCCCCTTATCCAATAAGGAGTGGAGTGTTTTCTTACAAATACATGGACTAGTTTGTTTATATATATTTACGAGTCAGGAATGCCTGTGACTTCCAGTAAATAAAGAAACAAACAATTGCCTTCTGATAAGAATTTACATTATAACAAGTACAATGCCCTCTCTCATACATCCTCTGAGCGGCATTCGAGGGCATATTCCTAACATATCAGGGATCGTTTTATATTGTGACCCACGTGATAATGATGCATAAACTGGGACGTTAGACCCTGATGACTATTGTATTAATTGTCTGGTGAATTCTATGGATGAGAATGATTACGTGATTTGCCTTGAACATACGTGGTTGAAGTTGTATGATATGTCGATTGAAACTTGTGTGGATTGTCAACGTGAATTTGTGCTTATGTGATGTTTCGTATCCAAAGTCGAGGAGAGGGGAGAGTGTCGTCGGGTCGTGTACGCTGCAATGGGCGGTTTCTGTCTGGTGGTGAACAACGATGTCACCTAATGTGCGAATTCAAGGAGCAGCTCTGATATATAGTGAATGCTGGTGCACGATGTGTGTCAATGTGCATCTCCTGGCATGCTTTAGAGCGAAGGATACTTGTTTGATACTTGTATGATAGTCAAGACCCTGATACCAAATGAAATCGTGTTTTTGAATCCTCATTTGAACCTTTTTAGAATAATGGTATAATTAGAAAATCAAGGGATTAAATTACCAAGGACTTCCGAAGGGATCTCCGAGGGTTAGTTAGTCCTTGATGGTCTTGAGCAGAATTTTTTGCTATGAAAGCGTGTATTGGGTCAAGGACCCGAGAGATTTTGAAACTACATTCTAAAAGTGTTTTCGTATATTGGGTCAAGGACCCCAAGAGATTTTGAAACCACTTTTTAAAGTGTTTATGGATGCATCTTAGTTTGATGTGATTACTAGGAAGATGATGACCTTTTGGGAACATTTTCCCTGTAAGCTCCAGATAATCATCCACAATTGATCGAAATTTTACTCTCCACCTTTACCTTTATAGTCTCTATAACACTATCAAGAACCGTCATGTGACACCCGGGGTAAAGAAGATTCTGTTGGAGCTGGATTATTTTGTTGTATCTATCAAGAAAAAACTGTTAACGGGTATCGATATAGGGGTTCAGATGACTGACTATCAGCTATATGGTATTCTTGACCTTTAGCTGGTACGTCCCTCTAATAATAGCCAAGCATGTTGTCAATCAACCTTCTTGTGGTATAATTAGATGTGTTATCACTGTACTGCCCATGATCACGCAGAATAAGTGAATTCGATATTACAACGTGGTGTATCCAACATGTGTATTTATCCCGAAACCCATTCTTTTTCAAGTGCTCCCATACAACATCAAGTGTAAAATGGTACATATCGCTGCAACATTTAAATTTATTGCATGGATAATAATGTATTGTTCAATCATTATCAGGCTCTTTCACAAATCAAATAAACCCTCTCATTCCATCTATGACTCTTGGATCCCATTTATGTAGACCAATCCAACTTTTATCCATACTAGAATAAATAACAACAATATTACACAATCATAATTCGTATTTCATCAAGAACATACGAAAATCACGACTTCAGTCATCATAGCTCGGCTTCTAGATGTCAATTCCATATATATATATATATATATATATATATATATATATATATATATATATATATATATATATATATATATTCAAAAGCATCAATACTTCGTCATATAATCATCTATATATATGTTATATATACACCAAGAAATCTTCAAGAGCACGAATTGATCGGTAATTGTTGCGAGATTTTGTGAACGAAAGTGCACGTTATCGTAGACAAGTAATAAAGTGATAAGTAAGATATCGTTCCCACGAGGACTGACTTACTAACTATCAATTTATGAGTATTCTAATTTTATCTGAACTACCGAAATTTGAGATGCAAGTAGGAATTAATGAAAATTAATTAAAAGAATAAATAGTGAAATCGATTGTTCGAAGAAAGAAAATCAAATAAGGAAATAATCTAGGATTGTGAATCCACCTCGATTTATCCAAATTACTCTCGATTATATGAATTTAATGATTTCCCAATTTATTGAAGGCGAAGGTTGCTAAAATACTCTACCGCCTCTCCCGAGGTCAATAGATTTTTCTAAGGCGAATAACACACTCTATTCCTAGGTGAATTAATTCGACAATAGGCAAAAACAACGGAATCTTCAGACAGGCCACGTAATTCCTATGAGTATATTCCTATCTCACAAGATAAAACGGTTCTCACCAATTTCTCCTACCAATTCTCCTCTCCCGATTCGAGTTGCGTAATTAAAACAATTCAATTATAGGCCACACAATTGAAAGCATTAAGAACAATTGGGAAAACTCAATAGAAAAGGAAATTATATTGATAATCAAAAGTAAATTCGTCAAAACTTCGGTTTCATCAAAATCCTAGAATAGGTTTCTAGCCTGACATACTAGAAAATAATAATACAAAAAGAATTAAAGAAAGCATAAAAATCAAACGCAGTCGAAGAACTCGGATTCCTCCGTTCTCTAGCTTCCACCCTCTGCTCCTTGAGGTTTTTCTTCTCCTCTTTATTCCTCGATGATTCGATCCTCTCAATCATTCATGCCATTCTTCAGACTTTTAATCTCTATTTATAACCCTCCTTCGTCTCCAAAACGCGTCCGGGAATTAGGTTGAGAACAGTCTCCAAAAACGGCCCAGAAACGCGGCAAACACAATCAAAACCGCCCCGTGGGCCGCGGCTCAGTAAGTGTGTGCCACGGCCCTTAACGCGCAGCGCCCTATGTCTGGGCGCAGTTTTCTTCATGGGCCGCGGCTCAGCATCCTCGTGCCGCGGACCCCGGTACAGTGGGTTCGGGGCTTGCTAGTCACCTTCGTGTGCCGCGGCTCAGCATACGGGTGCCGCGGTCACGACCAGAAATCGTCGTTTTCGCCCGTTTTTCGTCGTTTAGGTTTCCGGACTCTAATTTCTTGCAAAACATATAAGAATAGTGCATTAAAAGCTCATTTATGCAGATTTAGACTTAAAATGGATATAAAATAATGATAAATAAACGCATAAAAATACGCCTAACAAATACCCCCAAACTTGAGCCTTTGCTTGTCCTCAAGCAAATAATTAATTTTAAACAAAAAGTATCGTGAATGATCGTGCACATCCGTAGTGCTCAACTAAATCAATACTACCCTGAAAATCTCAAAGAATAATACAAGTATCATAATAGTGAGTCACATCCACAACACTGATTCCACAAAGTAACCATTTTTAGTGCTAATCCATCGTTCATGAAGAAAATCAAGCTCAAAGATTAACAAGCGTGAATTTAACCGACTGCCAATATGAATGGTTAGATTAAACAAGCCAACTCGCCCAGTCCCACAATCTAGTGGCAAAAATTTCAAGAGTTTCATCGTCAAAAATAACCCTCGGACAGCATTCCCTTATATATGATCAATAAAATGATTCGAGTTAACCACTAGGTTCCGGCTCTCGGGATGTTTCATCGGGATTACCCTAGGGTTCCATTCTCATGTATTGGGGAACCGTTTGACGTAAAAGACACTCATGGGGCACATGGATGCTTCTAGTTACTAAGTTCCCCTCTACAGCGGAGAAGAAACTCGAATGGCCATTCCTGCATGTCCGATTCAAGGTCGCTGTTTTACGCGAGAGTAAACAAAGGGTCACGTGAATACCCCCGGTTACTAGGCTTCCTATCATCGGCAAATGCAATAACTCAAAACCATTAGCCTATTTAGGGTTGTCGTTTTACACGAGAGTAAACAACAGGTCACGCGAATACCCCCGGTTACTAGACTTCCCATCATAGAACAATTTCTCAACTTTTTGGGAAAGACTGTCCGACTCTAAACTCAATCTAAGTGCCAACACGACTCATGTTACTGGACAACTAGCTACACAAAATGTGTAACCAAATGTATAGACGGTGATTTGAAAACACGTATGTCTCCTTTCTTATACGCTAAAATTTCTACAATCACGAAAAATATCAGACCTAAATCAATACTCAACGGAAACAGATATCGCTGACTGCAACTCGACCAAATACTCAACCGTTTCTTCCAAAAAAAATCAGTATCATAACATCAGTTTTACACAAGGAAGCACGAAAAATTCACGAATGCAAATAAAAACGAGACAAGCAAGGCTATTGTCAAAAACAACGAAAAATAACAAAAAATGCAAACGAGTAAGTAAAAAGCAGCTGAAAGTGAACCCCCCTCCCAAACTTAGGACGTACATTGACCTCAATGGACACTGCTAGTAATATGCAATAAGAGACAAGGTCAAGTACTCCCCTAATGTCCGCTCAGGAACTGGTGCCGGCCTCGTCCGGCGAGTAGGGTGGTGTGGATGGCCTAACTGGTGGAATGAATGGCCCGTCCGGGTGTAGAATATGGCTCGTCCACGCAGAAAGATAGTCCCAATGGTAAGCATCCCTCGCCGCCAAGCGCCTCTCCTCACGTCGATTGGCCCGGCGGGCCTGCACTCTCATCGACTACACCATGTGGAACGTGAATGAATGAGCTTGCATCATCAAAGAGGAAATTAAGGATGAGCTCTCAAGTTTAAACATGATGTAAGGGTTGGGGTATAATGTAATCAGTTAAAATAATTCGTTGCAAATAGTTTGAAAACGTTTGGCTTAAAAATTTTCGCTGACGCATTTCATCAAACACCTTGTATACATGAGTTTAAATGAAGAACAATGGTGATGATGGTTTAATCCAAATCCCCAACAATGATGACAACAATTTATAGTTGCAAATAGCATCAACAATCCACAGATAATCACAATTAACATCAACAATCGATCAATAATCACCATAATTCAACTCAACTTTGATGGTACTTAAAAAAACTAACAACATATTAACCCATGAATAAAGAACATCACCTCACTTTGCAATTCATGTAGCAATTAAGATTAAGGATTTAGAATTACCTTGCTTGGATTGAAGAATGCAAGAAGAAGAATTGAGAAGGGGTCGTCCGAGTGCTTGCGTAAAGAAGGGAAAGACACTTACAATTTGCCGGCCGATCGAGTATAAGAAGGAGACCTAGGCTTTTGAACTTCCGAACAGGGGCCGCGACAAAGTGAGCCGCGGCCAAGAGTATAGCCTGCCTGGGCGTGTTTGCTATGTCGCCATGTGCCGCGGCTCAACATATGGGTGTCGAGGCTCATCGAGTAAGTGTGCCGCGGCTCATTTGGTCCGTGACGTGGCACGGAGTACAGTTACCTGGGCGTTTATGGGGTATTTGGCGTGCCGCGGCTCATTGCCTTTGTGCCGCTTCTCAGGGTTCGGTTGTGCCGCGGCTCATTGAGGTCGTGCCGTGGCTCAGAGTATAGTTCGGTTGGCTTTTTTGTGTCAACTTGTGTGTGCCGCGGCTCAATTTTCTTGTGCCGCGGCACATTGCTGAATTATCCCCTGGGGTGATTTCTGCACAGAATTTTCAGAGGCACACACCAAGAACGTGAGAGATAAGCATATCCAAGCAAATATGACGAAAAATAAAGACTCTAAAATGCATGAAAACACTGAAAAATAAAATTCTACAACTAATACTCGGGTTGCCTCCCGAAAAGCGCTAAGTTTATAGTCTTCAGCCGGACTTTTCTAGCATTCATCCGGCGGTGGATAAGACGACACTCGTATTCAGCGCGTCTATTGGGTTACCCAAGTAGGCCTTCAACCGCTGCCCATTAACTTTGAATTTGCGGTCATCTTTTTGCACTTCCACTGCTCCATGAGGGAACACTTGAACTACGGTAAACGGTCCCGACCATCGTGAACGCAATTTCCCAGGGAATAACCTTAAGCGAGAATTAAACAACAACACCTCTTGACCTGGGACGAACTCTCATTGTGTGATGTGCTTATCATGCCAAATCTTTGTCCGCTCCTTATAAAGCTTCGCATTTTCGTATGCATCATGGCGAATTTCCTCCAGCTCGTTCAACTGCAAACAACACTTTTCATCAGCAGATTTTAGATCAAAATTTAATTTCTTTATCGCCCAGTAAGCACGATGTTCCATCTCTACGGGTAAGTGACAACTTTTCCCATAAACCAATCTGTAAGGCGACATCCTGGTAGGTGTTTTATACGCAGTACGGTATGCCCAAAGTGCATCATCGAGTTTAAAGGACCAATATTTTCGAGACGAGCTAACTGTTTTTTCCAAGATCCACTTTAGCTCTCGATTTCATATCTCGACTTGACTCGTCTGGGGATGGTAAGCTGTAGCAACACGATGAGTGACTCTGTATTTTCTCAAAACCGCATCAAGGAATTTGTTGTCGAAGTGTGAACCACCATCACTGATAATAGCACGTGGAGTCCCAAAACGCGTGAAAATATATTTTTTTATAAATTTGATTACGACATTGGACCCATTCGTTGGTAGTGCCACCGCTTCGATCCACTTTGAGACATAGTCCACTGCTACCAAAATATAGAGATTCTTATTTGAAGGAGGGAATGGACCCATGAAGTCGATCCCCCATACGTCGAACAATTCAACCTCAAGTATGGTGTTCAATGGCATTTCATGTTGTTTTGAGATGTTTCCCATCCGTTGACACCGATCACACGTGGACAAAAAGGAGTGAGCATCTTTGAATAATGATGGCCAATAGAGCCCCGATTGTAAGACCTTTCTCGCTGTTCTATTTCTACTAAAATGTCCACCGTAGGGTGATGCATGACAATGATTCAGCACACTGTGGATTTCCTCATACGGAACACATCTGCGAATGATTTGATCAGGGCATCTTTTGAAAAGAAAAGGATCGTCCCACAAATAATACTTAGCATCTAAAATCAGCTTCTTCTTTTGATGGCGCGAGAGGTCATTTGGAATTGTTTTGCTCGCCAAATAGTTCACTAGATCAGCATACCAAGGCGCGTGTTGCGAATCCAACTTGTAGAGCTGTTTGTCGGGAAAGGTTTCCATGATTTGTGGATGACTTTCTCCCTTCTCAAGGGGACTCTCTAACTGTGAAAGGTGATCGGCAATAACATTCTTAGTCCCCTTTTGTCGCGGATTTCCAAGTTGAATTCTTAGAGAAGAAGAACCCACCTTATCAGCCTTGGTTTAGCATCCTTATTTTACAGAAGGTATTTTATCGCCGAATGGTCAGTCCACACTATAACTTTCGTCCCCAATAAATACGCCCGGAATTTATCAAAAGCAAATATCACCGCCAACAATTCTTTTTCCATTGTGGCATAATTTCTTTGGGTGTCGTCAAGTGTTCGGCTTGCATAGTACACGACGTGGAACACTTTCCCTCGTCTCTGTCCCAAAACAGCCCCAATGGCAAAATCACTAGCATCACACATTAACTCCAACTTGGCACTCTGCGCTGGGATGAGATCCGTTTCACCAATTACATGATTCTGTGGTGATGGTGGTAGGGGCATGTGAAAAAACTTGAAGTTGCCGAGTCAACGCTGCGACTTGTGCAGATAGTATAGAGATCGGATCGTTGTCGGAAACTCCCATAACTCGCTTCGGGATCACTCATTCGGAATGCCACTGATAAGCATTCGCAGCCATTGCCTCCAATAGAGAATGAGCTTCCGCCATCGTCTTTCCCATTAACGCTCCTCCAGCGGCTGCATCAACAAGAGTACGTGTAGAAGCACTCAATCTGTTATAAAAGGTTTGGATTTGTAGCCAATCCGGTAAGCCATGGTGTCGGCATCTCCGTAATAAATCCTTGTATCGCTCCCAAGCTTCGTGAAGCGACTCCATATCAAATTGCCCCGAAGGTGGTTATCTCGTTCCTAAGTCTCGCTGTCTTTGATGGTGGAAAGAACTTAGCCAGGAAGGCTTGTGCTAATTCTGCCCAAGTCGTGATAGAGCCCGGCGGTAATGAATTCAACCAAAATTTGGCTTTGTCCCTTAGAGAGAAAGGGAAAAGCCGCAGACGGATAGCATCATCGGTAACACCGTTATTTTTGAAGGTGTCATAAATCTCGAGAAACGAAGCGATGTGTGCGTTGGGGTCATCGTTCGCCAATCCACAAAATTGGCTTGCTTGTACCATCTGAATAATAGCCGGCTTAATCTCGAAGTTGTTCGCTTGGATGGTAGGATGCCGAATCCCCGAAAAGTTTACATTTATTTGTAGCATTGCGTAATCACGGAGTGCTAATGCCAGTTGAGCTTGTTGAATAGGGTTGTCTACTCCGTGATTTTCCATGTTATAGGCCATGGTGCCTGTTGTCGGTAGCTCACGTTTCTCCTTCTTGCTTTTCCGAAGAGTGCGCTCGAGTTCAGTATCCAAAGGTAGTAGGCCTTTGTTACCGAATTTTCTCATGCACTAACCAGAAATTCCTGAAAGGAAAAAACAAATAAATAAATTACATAAAAATAAAATAATGTTCAAATTAAGACTAGAAATACTGAAATCGATATTAGTAAAATAATCAGTCCCCGGCAACGGCGCCAAAAACTTGTTGCGAGATTTTGTGAACGCAAGTGCACGTTATCGTAGACAAGTAATAAAGTGATAAGTAAGATATCGTTCCCACGAGGACTGACTTACTAACTATCAATTTATGAGTATTCTAATTTTATCTGAACTACCGAAATTTGAGATGCAAGTAGGAATTAATGAAAATTAATTAAAAGAATAAATAGTGAAATCGATTGTTCGAAGAAAGAAAATCAAATAAGGAAATAATCTAGGATTGTGAATCCACCTCGATTTATCCGAATTACTCTCGATTATATGAATTTAATGATTTCCCAATTTATTGAAGGCGAAGGTTGCTAAAATACTCTACCGCCTCTCCCGAGGTCAATAGATTTTTCGAAGGCGAATAACACACTCTATTCCTAGGTGAATTAATTCGACAATAGGCAAAAAGCACGGAATCTTCAGACAGGCCACGTAATTCCTGTGAGTATATTCCTATCTCACAAGATAAAACGGTTCTCACCAATTTTTCCTACCAACTCTCCTCTCCCGATTCGAGTTGCGTAATTAAAACAATTCAATTATAGGCCACACAATTGAAAGCATTAAGAACAATTGGGAAAACTCAATAGAAAAGGGAATTATATTGATAATCAAAAGTAAATTCGTCAAAACTTCGGTTTCATCAAAATCCTAGAATAGGTTTCTAGCCTGACATGCTAGAAAATAATAATACAAAAAGAATTAAAGAAAGCATAAAAATCAAACGCAGTCGAAGAACTCGGATTCCTCCGTTCTCTAGCTTCCGCCCTCTGCTCCTTGATGTTTTTCTTCTTCTCTTTATTCCTCGATGATTTGATCCTCTCAATCATTCATGCCATTCTTCATACTTTTAATCTCTATTTATAACCCTCCTTCGTCTCCAAAACGCGTCCGGGAATTAGGTTGAGAACAGACTCCAAAAATGGCCCAGAAACGCGGCAAACACAATCAAAACCGCCATGTGGGGCGCGGATCAGTAAGTGTGTGCCGCGGCCCTTAACGCTCAGCGCCCTATGCCTGGGCGCAGTTTTCTTCATGGGCCGCGGCTCAGCATCCTCGTGCCGCGGCCCCCGGTACAGTGGGTTCGGGGCTTGCTAGTCACCTTCGTGTGCCGCGGCTCACGACCAGAAATCGTCGTTTTCGCCCGTTTTTCGTCGTTTAGGCTTCCGGACTCCAATTTCCTGCAAAACATATAAGAATAGTGCATTAAAAGCTCATTTATGCAGATTTAGACTTAAAATGGATATAAAATAATGATAAATAAACGCATAAAAATACACCTAACAGTAATCATGTTCATAATCATCAAAACAACTTTAATATGTATACACACACACACACACACACACATATATATATATATATATATATATATATATATATATATATATGCATAATGTGAATAATTGATGTCAAAATTCAATAAACATACCTTATATATAATTTCTCGAATGATCAAACCAGATAAAATTATTATTTCACGTGTTCTTGTTGTGGATTTTTTGAGTATATTGTAAATAATGTGTTTTGTAGTGTGAAATGGTGATATTCTACCCAAAAAACACGCAAGACATTAGCCGACGACTAGTCGTTCGCTAAAGTTTGAGGGGGCATCGGCTGAACTACTCCTAGTTGTCGGCTAAATGTCCAAATATTAGTCGACGACTTCTGATACTTTAACTTATGACAAAAAGAAGATTCGTCTGCTAAAGTACTTTAGATGACAAAAAGACTTCCGTCGGTTAAAATGCTGACATTTAGCCGACGCATGATGATGATATGATCGAAATTGGCGTTAAATATGAGGTGTGAATTAATTGTTTTGATTAATTTTTGATGATGTTAGATAATTAATTTGTATGATATGTGAAAAAATAAATGGTTAATTTCCAAATTGGATTATCAAGGTTGAAACTTTACTAAGAGTTGGTAGGTAATGTTTAATATGAAAAAGGTTTATACAATTAGGGTTTATATTGTTGATGAGCATGCTTATATATCGGTTTCCTACATTTATTATATATATGTTACACATGATTACAGAACCTATGATGAAATGTCGTTTTTCTATTTTTGCTGCAAATTGGTAGTTTTTCTACATTTAACAAAAACAACCATAACTTTCTCCTTGATTTATTTTAAGATATGTAAAATGGACATTAATCTAGACATCCCTGGGTTTCCAATTATATAAGGTACACCCTCTAATATTAATACGTTTTTCCAGGATTGCACTTATATCTAACCTTTGTGCATATTATTGTTTTTAAAATATGCTAAGTGTCTGATATTGGTTTTCGAACGAAGGAACGCGTATAGTAGAGTCATGAGTCAGTTAAATTTTGTTAGTAGCTTTATGTTTTATGTGGTCAGATTTTAGGTCACAAGTACGTCTGGTACAAGTCTAGGGGGGGTGAAAAGGCTTGTAAATCTTTTGCTAAATAACTGCTTGAAAACTCTCAGCTGAGATTTAGTGAATCTAAGTTAACTCGACTGAGTTTAATGCAGTTAAGGCATATCAGCTGTAAAATTATTTTGTGGAAGACATGATTTTTAATTCAACAGTTAGGATGAATGCAACGGTTAAGTATGATGATAAAAACAATAAATCACACAGCACTTATAGTTGTTTCAGAAGTGGGGTAATCCTCTACTAGTCCACTTCTCTCCAAACCAGTTAGTGATAAATCCACTGTAAATTTCAACCCGTGAAATCGTGTTACAATGAATTTAGTTACAACAACTTTCAACCAATGAAAATCCGTGGTCGTTGTAACTCCTTCCCTTGGTTGCTTAACACATCTTGATCGAAAACCCTTGGATGCCTAAACAACTCGCAAGTTGCCTATACCCTTCCAATCAAGAACTCTGGATACTGTTCAACCTCTTACTCTCAAGAACCTTGTTCAAGAAAGTACCCCGTACTCTAACTTTTCAAACAAGAGTGTTTGACCAAAACCCGACTGATATTTTAACTATTTTATACTTAGCCAAAATTATCTACAGTGATACTCAGGTGTACTTCTGACTTAGTCAAACCCGGATGATATTTTGTCTTTGACCAAAACCCGACTGATGTTTTATCTGGTCAAACTTAGCTGAGATTTGCTTTGACCAAAACCCGACTAATATTTTATCTGGTCAAGCTCAGTTGGTATTTTGCCCGACTAATTTTAGGCTCTTCTACACTTAGCCAAAATTCTATCTGATCAACGTGATCAATACTTAGCTTAATCTTTTAAAGTCCTATAGAAGATACACACCTGGTTCTTCTTTACAATGCCAAGTATTTTAAACATATATTTGAAATAAACTTCGAATACAAGGATGACATCATAAAAATCTCAAAAAGTATTCCTAGCAAATTCCCCCATTTTGATGATGGAAAAACTTAAGTTTCAAATGCAGTAAAGTCATCACACGCAAACAAAATAAGCTGAAATAAAGGCAAACTCTATCTATTTGAGACAACCAAGAATTGTCATTCAAATAGACTGTATGTACTTTCATACTTAGTAATTTCAATACAACATAGTCCTTTTGGTAAATAAAATTACAAGTAAATAGAAAATTACAAGTGATTGACAAATAAAATTTAAGTCCTCCCTCTTCATCTTCCTCTGATTTTTGCTGGAGGCAGCGACTTCAATGTTTTAGATCCAATGGGCCTTTTTACTACTGGAATTAGCCCATATTTCTTCTCCACAATATAGGAAGTAAATTCATGATCTGCAGGGGAGGTGTATTTGTTCTCAATGCATACTTGTTTAATTTCCTCCTGAAGAACATTCTCATCTAGTTCTTCATCGATTAGTGTGGGGGCTTCTTGAGGTCTGAAATCTGGGATCTTGGGATATGCATCAAATTCTTGTTCAGCATGTTTCTTCAATATTTTCCATAAGTTAGGCCAATTGAGCTCCATGTAGTCAATAAAAGTCTGTCATGGGGGACAATCAGGATCTTGAAGTATTTCCCAGATGTAATACTTCTCTATGAACTATTTTCTTGTTGTTTCCCACATTCATTAAGCTTCTATTGGCAAGAATTACTCCACATAATACAACTCCTTCCCTTCCCATTGAAGTGGTTGAGGTAATTCCAGTCTGGTTTTCTTTCTCTTTGCTGCAGGGACCTCTGAAGGTTCAGCTGTGCTCTTCCTCTTATGAGAGCTTGACGCTTCAGGATAGTGGATGACTTTAGGAGATACACTTCTGGGAACCACTGATGATTGTGGCTTTGGTTCTCATCTCTTCCCCCTTTTTGCCAGCATCAATAATCTGAGCTAGTTGTTCTTCCACTCTTGTCAAGAAGACCGACATGACAAGGGGCATTCTGACAGATGTTGGTGATGGGGAAGGATCCT
This sequence comes from Orobanche coerulescens, assembly GCA_033398695.1. NCBI lineage: Eukaryota > Viridiplantae > Streptophyta > Magnoliopsida > Lamiales > Orobanchaceae > Orobanche > Orobanche coerulescens. The sequence goes on along the minus strand of CM065805.1, from coordinate 137,587,504 downwards.
TCCTATTAAGCAGAGAGTCTATTTTGTTGTTCAGTGATAGAAAGTGTAGTTCAACCTTTGTGGCTTGAAGTTTTTCAACTGTTTCCTCCACCATCGCTTGGATCAGCTCTATTAAGTTAGAGGGTAGCTGAAATTCAGTTGCCTCTGCCTGGAGAAAATTCTCAGTTGTGGTTTCATGTGCAATTGACTTTTCAGCAGCTGATTTTTCAGTTGAGTTCTCATGTGCAGCTGACTTTTCAACAGCGGGGGATTTTTCAGATGCATGTTCCCCCTACTTCTTTGACTTTTCAGCTTGAGTTTGTGCAGCTCAGTTTGATCCTCGATCAGGTGCATCCTAATCCCCATCATGATCAGAATCAACCTGATCATCCTTCTTATCATCCTCTTATTCTTTTTATTACTCTTCCTCTTCTTCTTTTTCTGCTAGTTCCTCCTTAACAACAACAATATTTTCTTCGTTTTCTACTTCTCTATCATCACTCTCCTTTTAAACTCCATCTTTAACAATTTTCTTATCTTCATTAACTTCATAAAAATCTTTTCCCTGAGCTACCCCTCCATAACATAGAGAATAAATTTGTCCATATTGGTTTTGAAATTGGAAATGAACTAATTTTCATCAATTAAAAAACTCATTTCAATTTCATTGCAGAAGACTTGAATGAGTTGTTCAGTAGAAAGAGGGTATTCCTGACCATTCTTCTCCACAAGTTCCATCAGAGAATTGAAACTAAGGGTCTTCAATCTCTTCCAGTCCTTGTACACAAAAATAATTGAAAGCTTATGAACATGCTTTCTTACTGACCTGAGTTGTTCCTTGTTGAGGTTGAATAGATTGTTTTCCTTGAGGTTGAATTTGTATTGAATGTCTGCTTCATCAAGGATTTCCTATGCTTATTCCACCCCAGGAATGATGGGAAGTTCAGGTAGAGGTTCTTCAGGAGTTTCTTCTACTTCTTGAATAATTATCAGTTATGTGGACTGATCTGCGGAGCTGTGGAGGTGATGATTGGTGTTTCAGCTATGATGGATGAGACTTCAGGGATGTCGGTTTGGTGATCTTCAGGCATGTTTTTGTCTGAGTACTCAGATGAGTAATCTACCAATTCTCTCTGTCTCTTTGGTAGAGTTCCTATGGCTTGATGTCTAAGTAGTGGTAAATACCATTCTTCTTCATATAAATAATTAACTCCAGCATTAATTGGTGTTGTTTGCCTCCAGGAGCCCTAAGAAGTCCACCATGATACCGAAAATAATCTGCTATGTCACCATCTTGAGGTTGATATTCTTAAAATAGGTTTATGCATCCATGTCTGCAAATTTTTGAGTTTTTAGTGTAGTGAAAATTCTAGATTTCTTATTTTCAGAAAACTAGGGCTCTTGCTTGAAAACCCGGGAAGACGATAAGTTTTTATGAAATTGTTATTGTCTTAAGTAGTTATTTTTGAAGTTGGTTTGAAAAAATAATTAAATAAAAAAGTGGCGGTACGTGATGTAGATGTGATGTTGCTGGGATCGTGCGTTTTAACCCACATGTGATATTTAAATAAATAAATATTTTTAAAGAGATTAGAAACATAGCTGGTTGACCGTTTGACTTCTGATACATCTGCGTTTTTTTCCCCGCTTTCTTTATATCAGAGAGGTAATCTTAGTTGTGATTTGATCAGCTATGTTTCTGCACCATGGCTGTGATTCAGACCAGCTAACTTCTGCATCATGGAAGTGACTCTGATCAGCTAACTTTCTGCATCATGCTTGTGATTCTGATCAGCTAACTTTCTGCATTATGGCTGTAATTCTGATCATCTAAGTTTCTGCATCTGTGATTCTGATCAGCCAGGTTTCTACATCTATGATTCTGATCAGCTAACTTTTTCGAACCCTGGCTGAGTTTTGCATCAGCTAATTTTTCGAATTCTGGCTGAGTTTTCTTCATCTTCAGATTTTGAGCTAGGCATTTGATTCCTAGTCTAGGAGTCTAATATCTCTGCTTCAAGAAACCTTTCCTCTGGTAAGGGCTTTGTGGATATATCATCTATTTGGTACTTTGTGCTGACTCTTTCCATCCTTACTCTTTTGTTAAGAACATGGTATCTGATGAATTGATGCTTGACATCTATGTGTTTTTTCTCAAGTGTAGGACTAGATTAGCAATTGCACTATTGTTGTCACACCATATTGGGACTTCATTTGCCATGATGTTGTAGTCCCTTAGCTGTTGTCGGATCGATAGAGTTTGAGCACAACAACTACCTGCAACTAGGTATTATGACTCAGTTGTGGACATTAATTTGGACACCTGATTCTTACTGAACCAAGATATTAGTCTGGTTCCAATGAATTGACACGTTCTATTAGTGCTTTTCCTATTGATTTTGCATCCTGCAAAGTGAGCATCAGAATAACCTGATAATTCAAGGTTGTCATCTTTTGGATACCATAATCCAACATTGATTGTGCGTTTATGTATCTGATTATCCTTTTTGCTGCTTCCTGATGGGACTACTTTGGTTTGGACTGAAATCTTGCACACAATCATACTGCATATGAAATGCCAGGTCTGCTTGCATTGAGGTATAGTAATGGTCCAATTAATCCTCTGTAGTGGGTTGGATCCACTGGAATGCCTCTATCATGCTCATTTCAAATTCTCCTTGCATGAGGTTTTAGAATTTTTCACATAGCCCAGGGTTTATTGAGCCAAATAGATATCATCCACATACACTTGAAGTAGTAGTATATGGTCTTCATGTTCAGTTCTGAATAGAGTTTTGTCCACCTGTCCCTTGCATAATCCATTTTTATCAAGAAATATGGATAGAGTCTCATACCAGGCTCTTGGTTCATGTTTGAGTCCATATAAAGCTTTCAAATGCTTGTATACCTTGTCTGCTTTGGTGAATCCAGGGGGTTTCTCAACATAAATTTCTTCTTCCAGTACTCCATTGAGAAAGGCACTTTTCACATCCATTTGATATACTTCAAAATTCTTGAAGGCTGCATAGGCAAGGAATAGTCTGATTGCTTCTAGTCTTGCTACTGATGCATATGTTTCATCAAAATCTATTCCTTCACATTGAGCATATCCCTTTGCAACCAATCTGGCTTTTCCTAACAACAGCTTCATCTCACTTGTTTTTGTAATCCCATTTGGAGCCAATGACCTTCTTGTGATTTGGTCTGTCTATCAGCTCCCATACATTGGTCCTCTCCATTTGATTTAACTCTTCTTGCATTACTATTACCCATGTGTAGTTATCCAGGGCTTGTTCTGTTGTTTTGGGCTCCATTTAGGACATGAAGTGAGAGAGCATTTCCATTCCTATTGGTTCTCTTGATACTCCATTAGTTAGGTTCCCAATTATTTATTGAGTGGGGTGATCCTTTAGCCATTTGGGAGTATCATATTCATTTTATGCTTTTAGTTGTTTATCAACATTGCTTGTTCTTCCGGGATTGGGCTTAGGATTTGTTGAGTCTGTTTGTCCTTCATCTAGGTTTTGTTAGATTGCAGCTGTGTTTGGTTTGGCTGTGATTGGATCGTCTTCGGATATGATTGGATCAGCTAAGGTTAGGGAATCTGGCTTTTGGGTCTACAGTTGGGTCTTCATCGGCTTGGTCCATCAACCTTGTGTCATTTATGATGAATTCTTCTAAAGAGGTGGCTTTGAGATTTTTCTCAATTTGATCTACCTGTTTTCTGTACTCAACAGCAGATTCATCAAAGATAATATGAGGTGTTTCTTCCACAACTAATGCTCCTTTATTAAAGGCTATGTATACCTTGCTTATCTTTGAGTATTCCATAAAGAAACCATCATCAGTTTTTGCATCAAAGGCATTCAGTTTGATTTTGCCATTGTTGTGGATGAAACACTTACAACCAAAAATATGAAAATATGAAGAGTTGGTATTCTGCCATTCCAAACCTCATAGGGAGTTTTACAGTGTCTCCCTACTATCATACTTCTGTTATGAGTATGGAATGTTGTGTTGACAGCTTAAGCCCAGAACCTTTTAGGAAGATCAGTCTCAGCAATCATTATCCTGGTTGCTTTCTTGAGGGTTCTGTTCCTCCTTTCAGCTATATCATTTTGTTGTGGTGTTCTTCCAGCTGATAGTTCATGCTGATTTCCATTCTGATCACAATATTCAGTTATGACGTTGTTGAGAAATTCTCCTGCTTTGTCTGATCTGATCTTTGTTATGGATAAGGATTTCTCATTCTGAATTTTCATCAAAAGTTCAAGTCGCTTGGTTAGAGTTTCACTCTTCTTGTAGATAAAAACTATCCAACTGTATCATGAGTAGGCATCCACAACTACTAATGCATGCTTCCTTCCACTTATAGTTCTTGGCTTTATAGGACCAAATAAATCCATGTGAAGTAGGTCCAGAATTCTGCTGGTAAGAGTGGTAGGTTGAACTGATTTGGAAGAAGACTTTGTTTACTTTCCCTTCGGGCGTGCATCACAGAGAGTCTCCTTCTTGAATACTTCTTCTTGAATCCCTCATAACAACTTTTGTTGAGAGCTTTGAAGTTCATATGACATATGTTGTGTCAAGATTTAACACCTTCCGACTGGCGATCGCCTCCGAGGCCGAGCGACCGACTTACTGCCGAGCGGCCAAGGTAGATCTGCCGAGCAGCGACCAGGCGACCGAGCCTCAACCCAGCGGACCAGCTAAATCGGCCAAATGAAGGTCCCAGGACAAGTCCCGGTGCCGAGCGATCGACCTCAGATACGATCATCACTCGGCACTCGGCGACCGACTCCTGGCGATCGACTAGCGGACGATCCTCTCTGAGCATCTGCCGATCGACCCTTGGTGACCGACCGTTGCCAATTTTCAGTGACTGGCCGATGGCCATCCAGTCGGCCAAAGCCGAGCAAACAGGACAGCACCCACGTGCAGATCCACAAAAGGCGCTGACAAACTTGTCACCTACCTCACCTACCAACAGGGCCCAGACCTGCGAAAGGAGCTGACGGACAAGACATGTGACTACAGCCTGTCACCTACCCTGACAAAGTCCGCCGAAAGTAACAAAGTGGGACCTCCTGTGACAGTACTTCCGGACGCGTGCTGGCTCCTCATTGGGCCACTCAGCTAGCTGCCGGCTGGATATATGGACTTTTGGCAGGCAGCCCACGTGCCCCTTAGGACGATCGCCCCATTACATTAAATGCCGAAAGGCGATCGCCCACTAGGGGACAGGGCCTCTCAGCCTCTATATATACAAGGCAGCAGGCACTTGTAAAAGCACCGAGACTCTGACTCTCTGAACTCCTTGCATTCCCGCATTTCACACCATACAAGAGCAAAATACTTACACTTGGCAAACATCCAACTCTTGGCAACAGCTTTCTTTCGGTCTTACTTCTCCCGGCCTATCTCGTCCAGCAGATATCCGGCGGGGACGAAGAACACCTAGCTTCGCTCAAGAGCCGGATTAACAGAGTCTTTTTACACTCATTGTATTTAGATTTCTCTCATTAATACTTGTATCCACGAATATTCGTATTAATAACATCTCGCGAGAGCATTCAAGCCCGGGCCTAACAAACCCGGCAAATCTTGTATCATTTATCTTCTCTCGGAAGTGCTCCCGCAATTGTTGTTTGTTGTCCGTCTTCCAGCAGTATTAATCTTCGGATAAATATTTTGGGCAACAACAATTGGCGCTAGAGGAAGGGCATCCAACCCTCGATTTTTTACACCTACCGTCCCGAAGAACACTCACTGTTCTCGGGGCAGATACTTGAAGTGACACTTACTGCACTTCAAAGAAATCCTTCAGAAATCATGTCTTCCGCCTCCGCGCCGAAGAAAGCCGGCCGACTGCCTGGCCAAACCCCTGTTCCGTCCCCTGGGCCCGAGCCACGGCCGATGGTGGAAGGTAGCCGCCATGATCGAGACGCTCGATCCGTCCTCGGACGGCGGCCCAAGCTCTCGCTCGATCGGTTCCGAACCAAGGAACAGATCGAAGGCCCCGCCGCCCTACGTGGCGACGGAGTGCTCTCGACGCGCCTCCGGCTACCGCCCCGGTCTCTCGCCGGAAGATCAAGCGGAAGCTCAAGGCACTATCGCCAAGCGATCGCCGGGAGGCTCCGGTCCCGAGGAAGAGGCGCTGCGCCTGGGCACCTCTGTCTTCGATCGCACAGGCGTGACTGACTCAGCGACCGGCGATCCGGCCCGCCTATGAGTCGACGGAGTTTGAGTCCGTCACCGTGAGCTCGGCCTACCCGACTCCCGGAAGGCGCCCTAGCCGTCGGCTCCCCCTCGCCGAATTGCCGAGGTCGGGCGGCGTGAGCCCGAGATCGGTACACGATCGCCTCGGCTCGCTCCCAAAGCCGATCGGCAAGCGACCAAGCCACGGCGATGGCCGCAATGCAACGTCAACTCAACGACATGAAGGCGCTCGAATCTGTGGCAGCGCCAAGAAGACGATCGCCGGCCAAGCGAGCCGCTCGCGATCGACATCGAGCTCGCCTCGCAAAGACAGATCGCTCCCGCAAACACCCGTACGAGGGGCGATCGGACCCCAAGTGCACCCGAGGAAATTCAACATCTACATGATCGGTGTGGGGCATCCGACGCGACCGGATGCCGAATGTTCCTCTCGACGCCGGACGACCTCGCCCACCGGTGCTACACTTCATTGCCACCTCGGTCCATTGGCTCCTTTAACGAGCCGGGCGCACGGCTTCACCGAGTACTTCGCCACTGTGGTCGTCCGCCCAAGGTCCCCTTCGCATGATGCAAATCAAGCAGGGAGAAGAAGAGTCCGACTCGGACTACATCGACCGGGTAGACGTAATCATCCTCAATGGCGAGCCCATAAGCGATGAGACCGCCCTCTACGCGGTCCTAGGAGGTTTTCAGGGTTTTTCGCCTATGTTCAGGCATCTTACGAAGACCCAACCTACGACCTACGCAGCCTTCCGGGCAAGAGCCGCAGATTTTCTGGCCAGGCAAAGGTTTCTTCTTAGCCTGTGAGCAGGCGATCGGCACCCGGACGACGATCTCCCGCCCGATCGCCAATATCGACCTACGAATAAGCGATCGGCAGCCGAGCGACGATCACCAGTCTTCCGGCCCGATCGCCGATCATCACGCTACATCATCCGCAGTCCGGAGGACACGATCGCCATCTACAGTCCAGCATATAACATGACGGACTAAGGCATAAGATCGCCTCCGCCGCACATCATAAAGCCATGGTCCTCTGGCATGATGGAACCTGCCGCGGCCATGCAAGGTCCCTTTCGGCCAAGATCGCCCGCCCTTCGTTTAAATACGAGGCCGGCATAGTCGGAGGGCTCTCCAACATTAATCAGTGGACTCATTCCACAACCCCGTCTCAACGTACACCGTCGAGGTCGGCCATCTCCATGGCTGGCCGAGGTGGAAGCAGAGCTAACAAGCCGCGGGCGTGGAGTTGATTCATCCGACGCTGCCCCGCGCAAGGACTCCTCTAGACCGAGACCGCACGCCTTTCGTTTAAATACAAGGCGAGGCGCAGCCTAACAGAGGACCCTCATAATAAAGTGAGTCACGAGGCACTCATTGTCTTCGCGCACCAAGACACGGTCATGGGGTCGGTCCATCGATCTCCGCGGCTGTGCACGATTCCTCAAACAAAGCGAAACCACCAAGTTTCCATGGGGGATCGGCCAATGTTGTTTTTTGCAGGTACAAGACCGAAAGATAGCTAAGCCAATCGTCTATGTTAGCCCAAGTCCGAGTCCTAAGTCGGCTCAGATCGCCCGTCCTCATCCAGACGCGATCGCCAGCAAGAACCACCTCGCCCCATGTCTTCAACATAGGAGCAAGCTGGGGGGCAATTGTTGTGTCAAGATTTAACACCTTCCGACTGGCGATCGCCTCCGAGGCCGAGCGACCGACTTACTGCCGAGCGGCCAAGGTAGATCTGCCGAGCAGCGACCAGGCGACCGAGCCTCAACCCAGCGGACCAGCTAAATCGGCCAAATGAAGGTCCCAGGACAAGTCCCGGTGCCGAGCGATCGACCTCAGATACGATCATCACTCGGCACTCGGCGACCGACTCCTGGCGATCGACTAGCGGACGATCCTCTCTGAGCATCTGCCGATCGACCCTTGGTGACCGACCGTTGACAATTTTCAGTGACTGGCCGATGGCCATCCAGTCGGCCAAAGCCGAGCAAACAGGACAGCACCCACGTGCAGATCCACAAAGGCGCTGACAAACTTGTCACCTACCTCACCTACCAACAGGGCCCAGACCTGCGAAAGGAGCTGACGGACAAGACATGTGACTACAGCCTGTCACCTACCCTGACAAAGTCCGCCGAAAGTAACAAAGTGGGACCTCCTGTGACAGTACTTCCGGACGCGTGCCGGCTCCTCATTGGGCCACTCAAATTAGCCGGGCTGGATATATGGACTTTTGGCAGGCAGCCCACGTGCCCCTTAGGACGATCGCCCCATTACATTAAATGCCGAAAGGCGATCGCCCACTAGGGGACAGGGCCTCTCAGCCTCTATATATATAAGGCAGCAGGCACTTGTAAAAGCACCGAGACTCTGACTCTCTGAACTCCTTGCATTCCCGCATTTCACACCATACAAGAGCAAAATACTTACACTTGGCAAACATCCAACTCTTGGCAACAGCTTTCTTTCGGTCTTACTTCTCCCAGCCTATCTCGTCCAGCAGATATCCGGCGGGGACGAAGAACACCTAGCTTCGCTCAAGAGCCGGATTAACAGAGTCTTTTTACACTCATTGTATTTAGATTTCTCTCATTAATACTTGTATCCACGAATATTCGTATTAATAACATCTCGCGAGAGCATTCAAGCCCGGGCCTAACAAACCCGGCAAATCTTGTATCATTTATCTTCTCTCGGAAGTGCTCCCGCAATTGTTGTTTGTTGTCCGTCTTCCAGCAGTATTAATCTTCGGATAAATATTTTGGGCAACAACAACATAGTCTCTTGTGCCAGAGCCATCCATTTTCAGCTATTGTCCTGTATATGAAACATGTACCGAGTGTGCCTATTTTCCAATCTATCAGGTAGACATCCCTTATTTTGTAGCCCTGTAGCTTCTCTTCTCCAGTTAGGAGATCAATAACCATGCATTTCCATTTAGTGAAAACTACTGGTTTGTTTTCATCACAGAAGTGACTTATGCTTAAGAGATTGTACTTGAGTCCATTGACATACTGCACTTTGGAAATGACAATGTTTCCCCTGTGCAGCTTTCCATAACCTTTGGTTTGTCCACTTGGGCTATTCCCAAAGGTAACGTCTGGGCCTCTTTCTTTAATGTAGTTTGACAGAACTTTCTCGTTTCCTGTCATATGTCTTGAGCACCTAGAGTCCACAAAACATTCTTCACCTCATATTGTAGAATTAGATGTAACTTGATTGTAATCCTTCCATCTTTTCTACAACCAGACAAGAAGGGATTTAGGTACCCAAATTTGAGTGGGTCATTTAGGATTAGTGAATTTCCTGGAGAATTGGTTTCTCCTACTGTTTTGAAAATAATGTTGGTTATTCCTATAAAGTGCATAGTGTATGGGTCTATATCCCTGGTTTGGATTGTATATGGGATATAGCTAATAATTTCTTTGGTATGAGCCTTTGTTAAATCTTAGCTGAGACTTATGATAAAAGTTTTGGGGTCTCCATACCTGGTAATTTTGAAAGCTTGGATTACCTTGAGGTTTCCATTTTCCTCTCTCATTTTGAAATCTATTTTGAGGGACTTTTTTATAGTAAGCAAAATAATATCTTTACTGTTAATGTTGTTTTTGGCCATTGCCTAGTCTTTTATCTAGGTTGTTGCCTTGAAAATCTTGACTGCTGCCTAAACTGTTGACTGTGTTGCTGCCTATTTTTAAATATAGGTTTGTTGATAGGCTCAACAGCTTGGACACGTGTTTCTCCGTTAATAAAAGTGGTTTTTGAACTTGAGGGAGTATTCGAGTCATATCCAAGGCCTGATTTTAAATAGAATGGACTCTGGTTTATGCACAATTCATCTAAGGTTATAGATGCTTTCAGAGATGTTATCTCCTTAGCTTGTGTATTGCTCAACTGTGTTAGTTTTGTAAACTCAGTTTTAATATGAGCTAGTGCAACTGCTTTTTCATTATTTAAAATAGTCGGCCTGTTAATCTCAACTGTGGCTATATCAATTTTAGCTAAATTTTGAGTTAATATCAGAAAGTTTTTCAATCTCAGCTCTGTTGTTTTCAATTTTGGCTGACTCTTGGCTGAGTTTGTCCAAGTCATTTTTCAGCTGTCTTTTCTCATTTTTCAGCTCTGTATTCTCAACTGTCACAGTCAGGTGTGTAGTTTTTAGAGTTTCAAAATCTTTTAACAACCGATTTAAAGATTTATGTGAATCAATATCTTCAAACATGTCTGAGCTGACACATTCTGAAGTTTAAGGTTTATATGGTACATCTTCATCAGTTAGGTTGGCCATTAGGCAGTTGTAATTATCATCATCATCAGAGAAGAATCCACTGCTTGATTCCAAAATCTCTTGTACCTGATCTTCTCCAATCAGAGCTTTCCTCTTGTCTTCTTTTCTGCTCATGTCTTTTTTTTCATCCTTCTTAAGGTCAGGCCATTTAATTTGGATGTGTCCTATCTTATGACAGTTATAACATTCCATTTTCCAGTTCCCAGCCTTTTGATTTCTCTTGGGATTCTCCTTGTAGTTATTTTCGAGTAATTCTTCCTGAAATTACTGAATCTTTGCATAATCACTACTAGAAAAAACACATTTTTTATCGGTTAAAATAGGTCTTTTAAATCGGGTCTCGAACCGTTATAGATCCAGCCGATGTAGAAAATAACCGATTTAGTAAGTGCAAATAACCGATTTAGAATGTCACATTCCAGATCGGATATTCAGAAACCCGATTTAGGATGTCAGACATTCTAAATCGGTTAATGCTTTAACCGATTTAAAAGGGTTGGCATTCTAAATCAGGTACTGCTTTAACCGATTTAGAATGTCTGATATCCTAAATCAGGTACTGCTTTAACCGATTTAGAAAGAATATACATTCTACATCGGGTTCTGCTTTAACCGATTTGGAAAAATTATATTCTTTTTAAAAAAAATGGCAGATTTAGAAAAACCCTGTTCACAAAAGTGGCAATTTTTTTGAATACCTGACAAAACTGAATTGTCTTCACAATGAACAGGATTACCAAACACAATATCTAAACTCAAACTGAGAAAAACAAACATTAAGCAGCTTTATGTCACGCCCCACCTTAAGGCAGCAGGCATCTACCAGCATCCGGCCGAAGCCTGCCGGACGGGCGCGCAGCAGGCTCGCGCGCGTACATGGACCCGGCCAAGCTCACAGAGGACTACCCCCCCTATAATAGGCTTAGACGGAAAAAGCCTTGTGACGACAGTAGACATTGAAAAGCCGAGGAATCCACTCTTCAGAAAGAAGACCCTAGAAGCTTCAAGATGGAGACCAATCAACTCCAGAAGGTCAAAGAGGGTTCCAGAAGGTCAGAAATCGGGTCGGATTGCTACGGGCCGAATCGGGCCTTGGCCGACGGCCGACACTTCTGGCCGGGTCGGGCCGGACGCCCAGAGGGGTCAGGGACTCCAAGAAGACTTCTTAGAATTTTTTAGAATTGTATAGATCATTCTAGATGATGGCATTCTTGTAAATACTTGGAAGAGTAATGTTTTGTTTGTAATTTGTTAGCCTAGGAGGATTAGTATAAATACCCCCTTGGGGCTCATTTGTAACTCACCTTGAGAAATCTGATTTGCTACAGTGCAATAAGAGAAAACCTTCCCCAAGCATTTTCCTTACTTTCCTTCCTAGCAGTCTTGTTCATTAATAGGCTTACTACTTAGGCTTGAGACAACCTAAGAGTGCCGCACGGCAAGGACTTAGCGAGGCGCAAGTATAACCCCGTGACAGTTGGTATCGGAGACAAGGTTGAGACAACCAAGGCGGATTTTCGAAGATTGCTAGCTGATCGTGCAAGGAGTAAGATGGCACAATCATCCGACGTTACCCAACCCAACACTCAGGCCGAGAAGACCGAGAAGGGCAGAGACAAGTCTGTCGACCGGATTGCTGCCATGGACAACCGAGTGACTCGACTGGAGGAGGTCTATGATGAGGTTGCGAGGAGGGTGGATGACTTAGAAGAAGCTGGTGAGGAGCTGCACAACCAGGTTCTTTCTACTATCAATGCTTGTGATGGGGACATGAAGAAGGAATTGGCCGATTTTCGGACCATGATCTTGGCCATGCAAGAGAGCATGGAGGTTCTCAAGACGGAGATGGCAACAGTGAAAAGGGCGATTGCCAACGGAGAAGGACATGTGGGTGCGACACCCGCACGAATTGACATCCCAAGGCCTGGGAAGTTCAACGGATCGAGAAACGCCAAGGATATTGACAATTTCTTATGGAACCTGGAGCAATACTTTGGTGCCTCAAACATTCGAGATGATGACACCAAGTTGCGGACGGTGCCCTTGTACTTAGCCGACACAGCCGTGCTGTGGTGGCGGACCAAGCAGGCTGACATTGAGAGTGGTGCGTGCAGGATGGCTTCCTGGGAAGACTTCAAGGCCGAATTAAAGAGGCAATTCTATCCCGAGAATGTGGAGTTCGAGGCTCGGGGCAGGCTGAAGAGACTCATCCACACTCGTACTATCAAAGACTATGTCAAGTAGTTCCAAGAAATTGTGCTGGAGATACCAAGCTTGACGGCGACCGACAAGCTGTTTGCATTTATGGACGGACTCAAGCCTTTTGCGAGGCAAGAGTTGGAAAGGCGCAATGTTCAGGATGTGGCGACCGCCATTGCTGTGGCCGAGGGCTTACGGGAGTTGAAGACCAGCGACAAGCCAAGGACTTTCCGTACAGATAAAGGCAAAGGTGGGGGAGACCGCCCATCAAGGTTCAGGCCAAACAAATACTCGGGCAAGCAACCAGTGGATGAGAACGATAAGCCGAGAGGTTGTCACATTTGTCATAGTACCTCTCACATGAAGTACGATTGCCCATTTCGGAGGAAGAAGGTCGCAGCCATTCAAGAGACCACGGAGACCGAGGTTGTGGATGGTGCGCATATGGGCTCATTGAGTTTGCTCAATGCTGTCAAAGCCGTTGTGGAGCCGGCGAAGGGACCCAGAAAGGGGTCTATGTTCGTGGATGCCTTGATCGGAGGCACACACATCAAAGCCTTAGTGGATACAGGAGCTACGCACAATTTCATGCGGGATGGCGTAGCCAAAGCCTTGCGACTTACCGTCACTCCAACTAATGGATCGATCAAGACAGTGAACACCCATGCTAAACCGGTGACCGGCGAAGCATGAGGAGTGAAAGCAAAGATAGGTGACTGGCAGGGAATGATCACCTTCACTGTAGTGACCATGGATGACTATGATTTGGTTCTTCGGTTACAATGGTTCGATCAGGTACGGGCTTGCATTCTTCCATTTTCAGATTCCTTAGTCATTTTGGACTCCAACAGGACACAGGCCATTCCGGCCAGGAGGGAAGCAAAGGGGACAGGCACCCTTTCAGCCATGCAACTTAGTCGAGGCCTTCGGAAGCAGGAAGAGACCTTCGCTGCATTTTACGTTCCTGATGATGGAAACGATATTGAAGGCAAGGATGTACCAAAGGAAGTTCAAGCCGTTTTGGAGGAGTTCCAGGACGTGATGCCCGCGGAACTACCTAAGAAATTGCCGCCCAGACGGGATGTGGACCACAAAATTGAACTTATTTCCGATGCGAAGCCACCTTCGAGGACACCCTATAGGATGTAACCACTGGAACTTAAGGAGCTGCAGAAACAATTGAAAGAGTTGTTGGATTCCAAAATGATCCAACCATCCAAATCTCCTTATGGATCCCCCGTTTTGTTCCAAAAGAAGCATGATGGATCCTTTCGTGTGTGCGTGGACTATAGGGCACTCAACAAACTGACGGTTCGCAACAAGTATCCCATTCCACTCATTGGAGAGCTGTTTGACCAACTGGGAGGTGCTAAATACTTTTCAAAGATCGACCTAAGATCCGGATATCGCGAGTCCGGATAGCCAAGGAGACGAACCCAAGATACCATGGCGACCAGGTATGGTTTGTTTGATTTCCTTGTGATGCCGTTCGGGCTTACAAATGCCCCAGCGACCTTTTGCACACTGATGAACAAGGTATTTCAGCCATACATAGACAAGTTTGTTGTCGTTTATTTGGACGATATTGTCATTTACTCATCATCGATGGAGGAGCATGCAGAACACTTGCGACAGGTGTTCCAAGCATTGCGGGACAACGAACTTTATGCAAAGTTGGAGAAATGCTCATTCGCCCAACAGGAAGTGACTTTTCTGGGGCACCGTATCAAGGATGGCCGCATAATGATGGACGAGGCCAAAGTGAAAGCAGTTCGAGATTGGGAACCACCGACCAGCGTAACCCAACTCCGATCTTTTCTGGGACTCGTGAACTACTACCGGAAGTTCATCGAGGGATACTCTCGGATAGCAGCACCATTAACGGACCTATTGAAGAAGGACCACAAATGGGAGTGGACGGATAAGTGCCGAGAGGCCTTTGAGCGACTCAAAGGCAAAGTGACGGAGCAGCCAGTTCTTGCCTTGCCAGACCATGCCAAGGCATATGAGGTTCAGACCGATGCATCTGATTATGCCATCGGAGGAGTTTTGATGCAGCTAGGACATCCTGTTGCTTACGAAAGTAGAAAATTGAATGACACCGAGAGACGGTACTCGGTACACGAGAAGGAAATGACCGCCGTGGTTCATTGCCTTAGAGCCTGGAGGCATTATTTACTTGGGAGCAAGTTTGTGGTACAAACAGACAACGTAGCCACAAGTTATTTTCAAACCCAGAAGAAGCTCACGCCAAAGCAAGCAAGATGGCAGGAATTCCTAGCTGAGTTCGATTATACCCTGGAGTATAAGCCGGGAGTACTTAACTGAGTAGCCGATGCATTAAGCCGGAAGGCCGAGCTTGCAGCCTTGACCAAGGCCGAAGGAAGCATCAAGGACCGCATACGCGAGGGACTGAGGCAGGACCCTTTCGCAGAAAACATCATGCAACTTGCCAGGAGCGGCAAGACAAGACGGTTCTGGGAACGAGACGAGCTACTCTTTTCCAAAGTCAATCGTTTGTACGTGCCCAAATAGGGGAACTTACGGAGGGACATCATGAAGGAATGCCACGACACACTATGGGCTGGACACCCACGTATGCACCGTACAATGGCTTTAATTGACAATTCTTACTTTTGGCCCAGGATGCGTGAGGACATTGAAGCATACGTCCGGACATGTCTTGTATGCCAACAAGACAAGGTGGAGCAACAACAACCTGGTGGACTACTTCAACCCTTGCCCATACCGGAACACCCTTTTGAAAGCGTTTCAATGGACTTTTTTTCGGCTTTGCCTAAATCGGATGGGTACGGGTCGATCATAGTTGTGGTGGACAGGTTCTCAAAATACGCAACCTTTATTCCAGCACCGGCGGACGTAACGGCTCTGGAGATGGCCAAGTTGTTCTTAAAGCATGTGGTAAAACATTGGGGCATTCCAAGGACAATCGTGAGTGACCGAGACCCACGTTTCACAGGAAAGTTTTGGTCGGGACTTTTCAAGCTATTGGGCTCAAACCTAGCATTCTCAACAAGTTTCCACCCACAGATGGATGGGCAGACAGAATGAGTTAACGCACTGCTTGAGTGCTACTTGCGGCACTATGTGAGTGCCAATCAGCGGGACTGGGCCAAACTCTTAGACACGGCCCAATTTTCATACAACTTGCAGAAGAGTGAATCAACGGGACGCAGCCCATTCGAGCTCGCTACAGGGAGACAACCGGCGACAACGAACAACATTGCCACCGGATACACGGGACAGAGTCCCGCAGCATATACCTTTGCTAAGTCACTACAGGAGGAATCGGACTTGGCTCAAGCATCATTAGACAAGGCAGCCAAGAAGATGAAGAAATGGGCCGATCTCAAGCGACGAGCGGTCGAGTTTAATGAAGGCGACTTAGTTATGGTGAAACTTCTCCCGCAGCAATTTAAAGCATTTCGGGCTGTGCATAAGGGACTTATCCGGAGATACGAAGGACCCTACAAGATCGAGCGGCGTGTTGGGACAGTTTCCTATCGAGTGGAACTACCGCCGAAGATAAAGATACACCCGGTCTTTCATGTTAGACAACTGAAGCCTTACCATTAGGACATGGAGGATCCGGGCCGAGCTCAGTCACATCGAGCACCTACTGCCGTGATTACTTCCTTCGACAAGGAAGTAGCCGAGATCATTTCACATCGGGACGTTCGACGAAGGGGCGTGGCCCCATACACCGAGTACTTTGTGCATTGGAAGGGACTCCAGAGCCGAAAATAGCCGGGAACATGAGGATCACCTATGGCAATTCCGCGTAAGATTGAAGAATATCGGGACAGCATCGTGCCGAGGACGGTCACGACTTTGGTGGGGGAGAATGTCACGCCCCACCTCAAGGCAGCAGGCATCTACCAGCATCCGGCCGAAGCCTGCCGGACGGGCGCGCAGCAGGCTCGCGCGCGTACATGGACCCGGCCAAGCTCACAGAGGACTACCCCCCCATAATAGGCTTAGACGGAAAAAGCCTTGTGACGGCAGTAGACATTGAAAAGCCGAGGAATCCACTCTTCAGAAAGAAGACCCTAGAAGCTTCAAGATGGAGACCAATCAACTCCAGAAGGTCAAAGAGGGTTCCAGAAGATCAGAAATCGGGTCGGATTGCTACGGGCCGAATCGGGCCTTGGCCGGGCCGGGCCGAGACACTTCGGGCCGGGTCGGGCCGGACGTTCCAGAGGGGTCTGGGGACTCCAAGAAGACTTCTTAGAATTGTTTAGAATTGTATAGATCATTCTAGATGATGGCATTCTTGTAAATACTTGGAATAGTAATGTTTTGTTGGTAATTTGTTAGCCTAGGAGGATTAGTATAAATACCCCCTTGGGGCTCATTTGTAACTCACCTTGAGAAATCTGATTTGCTACAGTGCAATAAGAGAAAACCTTCCCCAAGCATTTTCCTTACTTTCCTTCCTAGCAGTCTTGTTCATTAATAGGCTTACTACTTAGGCTTGAGACAACCTAAGAGTGCCGCACGGCAAGGACTTAGCGAGGCGCAAGTATAACCCAGTGACATTTAACTGCTATAAACTTTGGACTCTAATAAAACCAACAATAAGATTCTCGTAATCAAGTCTAACATTAAAATGAAACATAATCAGTAAATGCTAGTTAAGATTCGAATGTCTAAAATAGTTCAACAAAATATTTTTCACGAGGATTCATAAGCTTCACAGATCTTGAATACTTGAGCAAAATGATTTCCATAACTTGAAAACTTGAAGATTCCTTCCGAATTTTATTGTACGAAGTTCAAACCTGACAGCACAGTCCATGGCAAACAAGTTAACATATAAAAATTATATGAAACATAAGTACGAAAACAAATGAAGCAGGATAAACACCACAAGAACGGAAGAGAAAGAAACTCACACTTATGTGATCTTTATATACCATTGATGGACCTCTTGACGAGAAACTCGGCACAAAACCCCTCTTCCATCATTTTGATATCTATTTGCTGACATTCTTAGATATAGTTCTTCTGACCTGTCACAATGACACAAGATATAACGTCAGCATAGTGCAATCCATACTCGAAAATGAAATGAGCACATTAATCGATTAATTATTACCATCTTACCCGCATTATCCCATGTGTGTGTGTATATAGTAGGTGATTTATGTCTATATAAAAAACATTGCATATTTATCAAATGATATATTTATCTGATCATTTGTCATATATGATAAATATTCTTTCACAATATCAATAATTAAAAAAAAAATTGCATGCTCCAAAAAACTGAACAAATATACATTTATACATGGTCTATAATGTAAAACATTATAAATTTATAGATAATAAGACAATCATAAGCAAATCTATTGTGATAAATGATAAAACAATTAAATTCAGCACATAAATTAAAGTCTATAATAATTTAAAAATGCATAGCTAATTCACTATTCTTCATCTTAATGCAACACACCCAAATTTGATATATGATTACACACTGATAGTCGGAATATACAGTTGGTAGCTTATTATAATCAGTGATATAAAACTATATATATAGCATGACATATACTGATTATTGATAAAGAAACAATTAGAAGATAAATTATATGCAGTAACAGTGTCTATAATAAGTATATTTAGTATAAATATGCAATCAGTACATCATCAAATCCCTACGTACCCGGTTCCCATATTCATTCTCTTACTACTTCAATGAAGATGTAAAATCCAGAAAATATTGAGTCCAACGTCTTCGTACATCATCAATATCATCCTTCGAATAAGGCTCTTCCATATCAAATGTCTGCAAATTAACAAGAGGCCACCATTTGATCAAATATCCATAAATATTTTTAATGTCTTTGATTTTGAACAACTGATATTTTGCTATTTTACCTTCTTTTATTGTCAACAACTATTGGGTTGTACAGAAAAGAACCAGGGTGGGGGGTGGGGGGTTCTGTTTTAATACACCAAAATAAAAACAGTGGGTTGTACACAATAAAGTACCTTTTCGAATGAGTCGACGATGTCTAATGTGATGATCTCCAGCATATACCTCATAACAAAGTACCCACATGCCGAACCTCCAATTTGCTTGTGACACTTGAAAAAAAAAAAGTAAAATGAACAATTATGATTATAAACATTTAATGCCTTAACTTAAATAAGTATAGAAAGTAAACATATTTGAAAATTTACCTTTGGAAAAACTCATGTGGGCTTCTTTAATTTGTAAGTGTGCTTGCCCTTAATAATTTGATATGCATCAAACGCTCTATAACATAATAAATAAAAAATTTATTTCAAAATAGGCACACAACACTATAAAAAGATTTTTAATTCAACTCATACGTCTCAATCTTGTTGATCAAGTCCTTCTTGGGCTTTCGCCCTATGGAGCAGAACCAGGCGACGACATTCTGTTTCTGTCAAAGAACAATCAATTACCAATGATCCCTGCAATAAATCCACATAATTATTCAAACAGCCAGAACTACTATTGGATGATATTGTCGAAACTAACCATAATTGTATAGTTCTTTGTTTCCTGATATGTGATAAGTTCCTAAATCTGATACAAATACAATGAACTTGACCAATATTTCAAGTACTTCGCGAGTCATGGAAATAAAAATAAAAAGTAGAGTTTAGCAAGGGAGAAAGTAAAGCAGGAAACAAAATAAACATAATGAATCTTTTGAGAAGCACTAGAAAAACTGAAGTTTTTCTATTTCACTTAAACTAGTGTTGCTTACTCGGCAAAGTACGGTGCAAGGAAACAATCAAAATCTCCCTGCTGTAATTCTTGTCCTAACGTATGCTGCTATGTCTTGCTTATTATTGCCTATGCTTTGAATGGTGAGTGGGCACATCAATCCATATTTCTCGTCTCTACCCAACAATTTCAACATGTTGTGGAGATACCTACAATAATATTGAATTTTTTGTCAATTTAAAAAATTCGCTACAGGACAAACATTTGAAGAAGTAAATATATACATTATTACATTTTGAAGCTGCGGAGAGTAGGATTTAGAATCAAATTTCTTTTCAACGTTACATCGTACTTCCCCACTAGACTGACATACTTCTTTTGGGAGAAATAAATTAGCAAGGCGCTGAAGAAATCTATCACTGGTCCCCATTTTGGGGTGGAGTATGAAGCAAAAACTAACCATTCTGTAAACGTACACCACCCCCATCTGATTTCAATCTTTTGATACTACTGATGGTAATCTTTCACTTTTCCCTTGTAAAACTTGAACTTACTACAGTGCTCATCTCAGGTTCATATACAAATCAAAATAAAAGAATCAGATACATTGACGCAAAATATTTACTACAAAGCTATCAGGACATTCACCAAAGAATCTCGAACAATTTGCTATTTTATAAATCCAATGTCCGACGCAAAAACAACATGTCCCCAAATGAATAACGTGTGAGATAAACAAATAGTGATTCCTCCCAAAAGAGAAACATTAGATACTACACATTGAGATAGTTGCATTATATTATATTCATCACATTAACTATATAACAAAACAGTGAAGTGCATATAATGTTACGGAGAGGAAAACTAGTGGTAACATCCACATTATAACTTAGAGGCTATCAAATATATATATTTATATATATATATACACACACACACACAAACACACTGGCATATTCTAGGATGTACTATATATACGAAAAATCTTACAATGCAACAAGATAATAAGAAGCAACCACAAAATTGATTTAAGCAACCACAAGATAATATTGACAGGGCCACACCAAAGTAAGCCTTGACAAAATGTTGAAAGATAAATAACATACTTATTGTAGAATTGCAAGATAGACACGCAAAGATTTTGATTTTGCAACAACTCCATGATATCCTATTGATAAATAAACAACTCCCTTTTCTCACCAATTATCTCGGCCTCAATATCTACATGAATGGGTTCTTTAATATCAACCGCGGCAAACCACATTAGTTTCAGCACATCAGTGTAATATCCGCATTTTTTCTTTCCCTTGTATTTTCATTTTTGGTGTATTTCTCGATCGTAGTGACCCTCGTGTACCTTTCAGTGTATCCTTCCTGTCAACTGTTGAACTGTATTCTCGTTATTGTTGTGCGGAACCGCCGTTTCGGGGTTGCCGTGGATCCATTTCGTGTTATTGGTTCCCACATATTGATTCCTATCGTTTTTATTCTCTTTCCGGATCATTTTTATCATTTTGGGACCCAAAGGGGGTGTGGGCCGTGGCACAAGGTGTGTGCGCCGCGGCACACAAATTTCTTCAGTTGTTGGTCGAGTGAATCATCGTGTGCCACAAAGACACATCCGCGGCCGCGCATGCAGCCGAAGTCAGCGCGCACATCCGTCCGGTGCCGCACACCCGTGTGACATCTGCGACCAAAACCCGATCAGCGGGTGCCGCGGCACATGCAAAGCGCCGTGCCACACCGCCGAACCACAGGAGTAATTTTTGCTGTGCGCGGCACACCAAGCGGTCAATCGTATAATCTCGTTCTTATTAGACGAGATCGGCCATTTTCCTTCATTCTTCACTGCGAGAAAGAGAGAGGACTAAGGGGGAGAACTTCTCAAGCATTCATCAATTGGGGGTTGATTTTCATCATTTTCCTTCGGTTGTGAGGCCCGGATAATCAATCTAACGCGTGTTCTACGGATCTTAGTACTTGAATCTCTAAAGGTAATATCTCTAGAACCCTATTTTCGAATAATTTGGGGGTTTTGGGATTTTCTTCCGATTCGTTCCGTTTTGTTGGTGGATTCATGATGAATACGATTAATATTGTTAGTATCTTTAGCTTTCCTACGAATTCATGGATATTTTGTGGATTTTTACGGAATCGAGAGGGTTTGGTTGTGGTCCGCCCTCGTTGTTATTTTTGTGCGAATATACATGAATCGTAGGCGGGTTTTCGTGTGTATTCCATTTCCGTATTCGGCTAGAGTTGGTTGTAATTATGTTCTTCGAATCGTTAGGTTCGGTTCCATTGATTCCTAGTGTTCGTCGGTGATTATCCTTTCCGTTAGTTGCGTCATCAAAATATTCAAGGCAAGTAATTCTTGGAAACCTTTATGCTTAACATGAAATGGTAATGTATATTGTGTGTGCTTTACTCACCTCGGGAGGGTCCGACGGGGCCTCGAGGGAATCTATGGCTTCGTCCTAGATTCGTGAGTTTGATTCGCTAGCCAGCTCGGGAGGGTCCTTAGAGGCCTCGAGTGGGATTCGTGGCTTCGTCCCGGTCCTAGGTGACGTGTGGTGCTTGATTTGTTTTGTGAATATGGCCAGCTCGGGAGGGTCCTTAGAGGCCTCGAGTGGGATTCGTGGCTTCGTCCCGGTCCTAGGCAAATTAATTGTGACTGTTTGTTTCCGGAAAAGACATGTCTAGTTTTGGTTTTTGAAATGATATTGGTGCATGTACTATGAAATGTGTAAGCGATTGGTTTGCCTTGATTACTTGTACTAGCGTAATTGCTAACCCCTATGGGGACCCGTTTTGGGGAAATTCTTGTTATGGATTTCAGGTTATGATTATGCGGACGAGTGGGCACCTGGACAGTACGAGGACGTTGGCCAGGGTCGTTGACATGTGCATTTGGGTCTTTCTATTTCTTTCGTCCATTTCGATTTGGTTGTTCTAATAATTATAAACTTATAGAGTGTACTCGCGAGTACTTAGGCTTTTCATTTCAAACTCCGTATTGTACTACTTTTAAGTTGTTACATTGTTGGTTGATGATCATTTCGCCGGTTGCTCCGGGCGTAGCTTTTATGTCATATAATTAAATGTGTGTCCTCGCTAACCGGGATGGTTAGTCGAGTGGAGTTTTCTTGTTTGTAGCCTGGTGGGTCCCATGTGGGGGTCCACGGCGCTGTAATATACTCTAAATATCTCGGGGTGTTACAGAAAATGGTATCAGAGATATAGGTTTATGGATACCTAGGCTTGTTGGTTATTTGGGTCTAGTCGTGTTTTGTTTTGCACATTGTCACACCGCCAAAGATCCCAGTACTTCAGGCTCGTAAGTTTTCTTATTCGGCTCTTTTGTTTCTTGCATTGTATTTCCACTTTTGAATCGTAGTTGCTTTTTCTCCCTTACTCATCATCGATATACTTGTTATCTCTCAACATCGGTATGGATGCCGAGGAAACCGTGGTCGTGGTCGTGGTCGTGGTCGTGGACGTGGCCGAGGACGTGGGGCGCGTGGGCGGCCACGTCGCATTCTTCGAGCCGACAGCGATCGTGACCGTCAGTCATGCTTCTTTTCGAGCGCGCCGATCTTGGTATTGCGGGCATTATCGGCAAATGGTTAACCAGATATGGCTATAGCTCGAGTGGTCGTAACCCCGATCAGGCCCATGCTAATCGGGGCGGAGCGGATCGCTGGCTTCAGGATGTCATCAAGATGCATCTTCCTCAGTTTTCGGGAGCTTCGGACCCGATCGGCTGGGAAGGATGGATCAAGGAGATATCCAAAGCCTTCACTGCTACCAACTGCCCCGAGGACCGTAAGGTCCCTATTGCTCAATATTTTCTCACGGGAGATGCTACGGATTGGTGGGAGGCCGTTGGTCCCAAAGATCATGTTGCTTCATGGGCCGAATTTCAAGAATTGATGGAGACCGAATATTGTCCGTGGCCGGTCAGACATGCTCGAGTGCATGCTTTCTATGATGCTCAACCACGGTATATCCCCGTATCTCAGGCCATTGCCGACTTTAACAAGGAGTTGGGTTATGTGAAGACCCAAGTTGTCGAAGAGAGCGACAAGATTTTCCATTTTTCCAAATGGACTATATGTCTGGGCTCGTCTGTACTACCTTGAAGGATTATCAGAATCGAGCTCTTGCTTATGATATGTCGATGACGGCTAGCGATTTGGCTCGTGAGAGCAAGAAGCAGAAGTCGGTCGGAAATTTTTCTGGTCCCAAGAGTGGAGGCCAGCAGAAATCTCAGGCTGCAAATATTTCTACGGGCGGTTTGGCTCGTTTCTTTGGGAGCTTTCGGAGTGCCGCCGGAACCGTTGTCCGGGACCCCAGATGCTTTAACTGTGGCAATCCAGGCCACGTGAACCGGGATTGTCCTCGTCCACCTTTGACTTGTCATACTTGTGGTCAGTCGGGCCACAAGGCTTCTTTTTGCGAGAAACTCAGACAGTTTCGCGGCGCCCGTTCTTCTCACCCAGCACCTATGGAGCCGAGTGTGAACCAGGGCTCATTTGTTCCGCCGCCTCCACCGAGTGCCGGCCGAGGTAGGGGTCGGGGTCAGCCCACTAGAGGAGGAGCTTCCAGTGTCGGCTCTGCCCAGCCGCGTATCTACGAGATGAGGAGGACCGATGATCCAGCAGCTACTGTGGCGACAGGTACCGTTCATATCCATTTCCATCATGTCAGTGTGCTTTTTGATTCGGGTGCTACACATTCATTCATTTCTCTAGAGTGTGTACGTCGTTTGAGCCTCGACTGCTTGTCACCTTGCGAGCCTTTCATCGTTAAACTTCCTAGCGGTGATAGAATTGTCGGTGATCGAGAAGTCCGGGACTGTTCTGTGATTATTTGTGAGAGGGCTTGGCTCTCTAATCTTATTGTCGTGGGTATCGAGGGTGAGGATTTGATTCTCGGGGATGATTGGCTCGAGCGGCATGGCGCAATCATGAACTACCGCACGAGAATCATCACTATGTTAGCCGAGGATGGCACCGAACACTCTTTCGCAGGGCAAAAGAGGGGAAACCAGAAGTTCGTTATTAATGCCTTGAAGGCGCTGAGTCTCCTGCGAAAGGGGTGTACTGGTTATTGGTGCTATGCCTTGAAGACGGAGGATGGTGGAGTCGAGCTTTCGTCGATTCCCGTCGTTAGTGAGTTTCCCGATGTATTTCCTGACGAGTTGCCGGGATTGCCACCGGATCGTGAGGTTGAGTTTGCTATAGAGTTAGAGCCGGGTGCGGATCCGATTTCGAAGGCGCCGTATCGCATGGCACCTTCAGAGATGTCAGAGTTGAAGAAGCAGTTGAGTGAGCTTCTTGAGTCAGGGTATGTCCGACCGAGCGCCTCGCCTTGGGGTGCACCGGTCCTATTTGTGCGAAAGAAGGATGGTTCACTACGTTTGTGTATCGACTATCGCGAACTAAACAAAGTGACCATCAAGAATAAGTATCCTTTGCCGAGGATTGATGACTTGTTCGATCAGTTGCAGGGAGCTGCGGTGTTCTCGAAGATTGATTTAAAATCGGGGTACTATCAGCTCCGGGTGAGGGAGTCCGACGTGCCGAAAACAGCTTTTCGGACGAGATACGGACATTACGAGTTTGTAGTTATGCCTTTCGGGTTAACTAATGCGCCTGCGGTGTTCATGCAATCGATGAACAGAGTCTTTATCGAGTATCTGGATAAGTGTGTTGTCGTCTTCATTGACGATATTCTGATCTATTTGAGGAATGAGGTAGAGCATGCCCATCATTTGCGGATAGTGTTAGACATTTTGAGGGCCGAGCAACTCTATGCGAAGTTCTCGAAATGCGAGTTCTGGCTGAAGGAAGTGATGTTTTTGGGTCACGTGATTTCAGCCGAGGGAGTTCGAGTGGATCCGCAGAAGATTGAGGCAGTGTTGGACTGGGCACCGCCCACAAGTGTGAAGGAGGTCCGTAGTTTCTTGGGTTTGGCTGGCTACTACCGTAGGTTCGTCGAGGGTTTCTCGAAACTGGCTCGACCACTTACACAGTTGCTCCAAAAATCCGAGAAGTTCGTTTGGAATGACGAGAGGCAGTCCAGTTTTGAGGAGCTGAAGAAGCGTTTGACTTCAGCTCCGGTTTTGGCGTTGCCATGTGGCAACGAGGGATTCGCCCTTTATAGCGATGCTTGGTCGTGGTCTTGGGTGCGTATTAATGCAAAGACGGCAAGACCATTGCCTTTGCGTCGAGACAGCTTGAGGCCGTATGAGCTTAACTACCCTACTCATGATTTGGAGTTAGCGGCATCGTTTCGCGCTCAAGATTTGGCGTCACTATCTTTCGGCTCGCATGCCGATTTTTACCGATCATAAAAGTCTGAAATACATATTTACTCAGCGGGAGTTGAATATGAGGCAGAGGAGGTGGTTAGAGCTGATTAAGGATTATGACCTCGAAATCCTTTATCATCCAGGCAAGGCGAACGTCGTGGCCGACGCCTTGAGTCGGAAACCGATTGCGTTGCAATCGCTTGAGATCCTTACGTCTCAGTCTGAGCTTCGGCGAGCTTTGATCGAGTTAGATGTTGAGGTTCTGTTGCCGGGAACTGTCGGGCAACTTTGTGCTTTGGAAATTTCGTCGTCTTTGATCGATGAGATCAAGCTGAAGCAATTAGAGGATCCGATGATTACTCAAATCCGAGGGAACGTTCTTAAGGGAAAGTCTCCTGGGTTTGTGATTCACGAAGATGGTGTTTTGAGATTTCGGAGTCGGCTTTGTGTGCCGAACGATTCAGAGTTGAGACATAGTATTTTGCGTGAGGCCCATGCTACACCTTATTCCGTTCATCCTGGTTCGAGTAAGATGTACAAGGACCTGAGAAGGAATTTCTGGTGGAATGATATGAAGAAGGAGGTTGCGCAGTTTGTAGCAAGATGTTTGACTTGTCAGCAGGTCAAAATCGAGCATCAGCGACCGGCTGGGTTATTGCAGTCACTTCCCGTTCCGGAATGGAAATGGAAAGATATATCGATGGATTTCATTACGAGTTTGCCGAGATCGAGCTCGGGCATGAATATGGTTTGGGTGATTGTTGATCGTCTGACCAAGTCGGCACATTTTATGGGCATCAAGGACACTTGGGGCCCGGATAAGTTGGCCCATATATTTATCGCACAGATTGTGAGGCTTCACGGTACCCCGAAGTCTATTGTTTCGGATCGTGATGGCCGTTTTGTATCGCACTTCTGGCAGGCGGTGCATAAGGCGTTGGGTACCCGTTTGCGTTTGAGTACCTCTTTTCATCCCCAGTCAGATGGACAGTCGGAACGCACTATCCAGACGTTCGAGGATTTGTTGCGTGCTTGTGCTCTCGATTGGAGTAGGGACTGCGAGGAACATTTGCCATTGATCGAATTCATGTACAACAACAGTTGGCACGCGTCGATTCGGATGGCACCGTATGAGGCACTTTATGGGCGGCGATGTCGATCACCGATTTGTTGGAATGAGGCATCCGATTTGGTCGGGACCGAGCCGGATTTCGTTTTAGAGACGAGGCGGAAGATAGAATTAGTTCGGGAACGGATGTTGATCGCCTGCAGTCGGCGTAAGTCGTATGCCGACGTCCGTCGTCGACCTTTGGAATTCGAGGTGGGAGACAACGTTTTGCTAAAGGTGTCGCCGACGAAGGGAGTTTTTCGTTTCGGGAAGAAAGGGAAGTTGAGTCCGAGATTTATCGGCCCCTTTGAGATCCTCGAGCGAGTCGGTGGGTTGGCATACCGTTTGGCGTTACCTCCGGCCTTGAGTCATGTTCATAGCGTTTTTCATGTTTCCCAGCTGAGGAAATATGTCCCGGATACTAGTCACGTCATCGATTGTGGCGAGGTTGATATTGCTGAAGATATTACTTTTGAGGAGCGCCCTTTGAAGATTTTGGAGCATCGTGAGAAACGACTGAGGCATAAGACCATCCCTTTGGTCAAAGTGCAGTGGTCGAGACACGGTGTCGAGGAGGCAACTTGGGAAACCGGGGATAGCATGCGTGCTAGGTACCCTGAGTTGTTTGTTTCTTAAGTTTCGGGACGAAACTTATTTTTAGAGGGGTAGAATGTAATATCCGCATTTTTTCTTTCCCTTGTATTTTCATTTTTGGTGTATTTCTCGATCATAGTGACCCTCGTATACCTTTCAGTGTGTCCTTCCTGTCAACTGTTGAACTGTATTCTCGTTATTGTTGTGCAGAACCGCCGTTTCGGGGTTGCCGTGGATCCATTTCGTGTTATTGGTTCCCAAATATTGATTCCTATCGTTTTTATTCTCTTTCTGGATCATTTTTATCATTTTGTGACCCAAAGGGGTTTGGGCCGCGGAACAAGGTGTGTGCGCCGCGGCACACAAATTTCTTCAGTTGTTGGTCGAGCGAACTGTACTGTGTGCCGCGGCACACCCATTCGGTGCCGCGGCACAGTGCCTAGTCAGTGCCGTGGCACATCCGTCCGGTGCTGCGGCACACTCGTGTGACATCTGCGACCAAAACCCGACTGTACCGGGTGCCGCAGCACACGCAGGCCATGCCGCGGCACACTGCCGAACCTTGGGAGTAATTTTTTGGCCTGTGCCGTGGCACACTTCTGCTGTGCCGCGGCACACCAAGCGGTCAACTGTATAATCTCGTTCTTATAAGACAGTGTGCCGCGGCACACCAAGCGGTCAACTGTATAATCTCGTTCTTATAAGACGAGATCGGCCATTTTCCTTCATTCTTCACCTGCGCGCGAGAGAGAGAGAGGACTAAGGGGGAGAACTTCTCAAGCATTCATCAATTGGGGGTTGATTTTCATCATTTTCCTTCGGTTGTGAGGCCCGGATAATCAATCTAACGCATGTTCTACGGATCTTAGTACTTGAATCTCCAAAGGTAATATCTCTAGAACCCTATTTTCGAATAATTTGGGGTTTTTGGGATTTTCTTCCGATTCGTTCCGTTTTGTTGGTGGATTCATGATGAATACGATTAATATTGTTAGTATCTTTAGCTTTCCTACGGATTCATGGATATTTTGTGGATTTTTATGGAATCGAGAGGGTTTGGTTGTGGTCCGCCCTCGTTGTTATTTTTGTGCGAATATACATGAATCGTAGGCGGGTTTTAGGGTGTATTCCATTTCCGTATTCGGCTAGAGTTGGTTGTAATTATGTTCTTCGAATCGTTAGGTTCGGTTCCGTTGATTCCTAGTGTTCGTCGGTGATTATCCTTTCCGTTCGTTGCGTCATCAAAAAATTCAAGGCAAGTAATTCTTGGAAACCTTTATGCTTAACATGAAATGGTAATGTATATTGTGTGTGCTTTACTCACCTCGGGAGGGTCCGACGGGGCCTCGATGGAATCTATGGCTTCGTCCTGGATTCGTGAGTTTGATTCGCTAGCCAGCTCGGGAGGGTCCTTAGAGGCCTCGAGTGGGATTCGTGGCTTCGTCCCGGTCCTAGGTGACGTGTGGTGCTTGATTTGTTTTGTGAATATGGCCAGCTCGGGAGGGTCCTTAGAGGCCTCGAGTGGGATTCGTGGCTTCGTCCCGGTCCTAGGCAAATTAATTGTGACTGTTTGTTTCCGGAAAAGACATGTCTAGTTTTGGTTTTTGAAATGATATTGGTGCATGTACTATGAAATGTGTAAGCGATTGGTTTGCCTTGATTACTTGTACTAGCGTAATTGCTAACCCCTCTGGGGACCCGTTTTGGGGAAATTCTTGTTATGGATTTCAGGTTATGATTATCCGGACGAGCGGGCACCTGGACAGTACGAGGACGTTGGCCAGGGTCGTTGACATGTGCATTTGGGTCTTTCTATTTCTTTCGTCCATTTCGATTTGGTTGTTCTAATAATTATAAACTTATAGAGTGTACTCGCGAGTACTTAGGCTTTTCATTTCAAACTCCGTATTGTACTACTTTTAAGTTGTTACATTGTTGGTTGATGACCATTTCGACGGTTGCTCCGGGCGTAACTTTTATGTCATATAATTAAATGTGTGTCCTCGCTAACCGGGATGGTTAGTCGAGTGGAGTTTTCTTGTTTGTAGCCTGGTGGGTCCCATGTGGGGGTCCACGGCGCTGTAATATACTCTGAATATCTCGGGGTGTTACAATCCGTATTTGGTTGGGATAAGGGTTTTGGATCCACTTGTTTTGCCAAAGAAATACCCTACATATATAAAGAAAGCAAGAAATAGAAAACTGAAATCAAGTAAAGTTTGATATACAGTTCCAGATTTAACTTCGGGGAACACTATTATCCACCATGAATATGTTATACCAATTTAAGTGAAGGATCGACCCTTCTTTTTCTTTCTTTTCGCTAAGTGAAGGATTTGTTTTCTATAGAATTTGGCTCTACAATGCAGCCCCATTTTGTAAAAATTACAAAACAGCCCCAAACTTCAAAACAGCCCCAAACTTCAAAACAGACCGATTTTGTATATATTACAAAACATCCCCAATTTTTTGAAATTTTGTATATATTACAAAACAGCCACAAACTTCAAAACAGCCCCATATTTTTTATATATTACAAAATTTTAGAAATTTTGTATATATTACAAAACAGCCCCAATTTCTAGTAATTTTGTATATATTACAAAACAGCCCCAAACCTCAAAACAACCCCAAACTTCAAAACATCCGCAACTTCAAAACAGTACTATTTTGTAGATATTACAAAATACAACCAATTTACACAACAGACCAAATATTTTATAGATCACAAAACAGCCACAATTATATATATCTATATATATATATATATATATATATATGTGTGTGTGTGTGTGTGTGTGTGTTACCTTATTTGTAACATTTTGTATCAATGTCCTTGGCCAAGCAATGAACTGGTTCGGCGCTTCCGCCACAACACTGACCTCATCCGTCGGGAATGGCACTTGTGCATCTCCCACTAAAACACGTACCACCACCACCCTAGCCTCATCCCCATTCATTTGTCGGTGGTGTATGGTTGGCCCCAAGTTGTGGATGCGAGCATATGCAACTAGTCGCCTTCGAGGATCCTCCGATATAACTCATACTCGTCGTTATCTTCGTTGTGAGTAACTTCTGATATCGGACCTGGAGCGCAACTCCCTTTTGTGCTCTGGAATGCTACAGAGCTTAGTATACCTTCTCCATGTGAGCCTATCATCATCATTACCTCTGCTTTCATTTGTTCCTTCATCTTTTCCCAATCTTTCTGCAATTCTTGTTGTGTTTGTTTCTTCACTTGCTCAATGATGACATCCAACTCCTCTCGTGACACCATTCCTGAACCTCTATATTGGTGTAGCCGATCGAAATAGTCCTTAATGCCAACTCCCTTCCCAACACCTCTTACACGACCAGGGTGTTCCGACTTTCCTATTGCAACTGCAAGTATGTCGTTCCTCCCACTAGGTGTGAAGCTACCCTCGGAGTACTGCTCTTCTAAAGAGTCATGTGCAGAAAACATTAAAACAATCATTGTACGTGATGGATTACAAGAAAGTTCAAGTATTTTTTTTGAAAAGTATTTAAATAATATTTCGTAGGAGGGTTAATGTTTAATATAGCATTTTTTAGTCGTGTGCTCAATATTTAAAGTATTTTTTAATATTTATGTTAGTTAAATATAGTAAAATCAATACTTACAATCTTATCACAAACAACACGAGCATCCTCATTTACGAACTTTCCTTCAGGGTTAATGCGTGCTATCTTCCAAGTCTCATGACGAGAGGGAGGAGATGGAGGGGAGAGAACAATAGATAGATCCGACGAAGCCTCTTTCCTCGCCCTAAATTTCTCATCAATTATTTTTTTCTTCAAATTCTTGTAGCCTCCACGAGATAATCT
Source organism: Orobanche coerulescens (assembly GCA_033398695.1). NCBI lineage: Eukaryota > Viridiplantae > Streptophyta > Magnoliopsida > Lamiales > Orobanchaceae > Orobanche > Orobanche coerulescens. The sequence continues at coordinate 137,556,225 of CM065805.1, read as the reverse complement.
ATGTGGACACTTATTATTTGCTTGGATATCTTGAGCTTTCTTTCGTTTTGCCTATAAAATAAAATATAGTGAAATAAGTGTATATCATTTATATTTTTGGAAGAGAAACATAAAAAAACACCAATCATCGACAACTCAACAAATTAAGTTACCAAAAACTCTAGAGTCTGACGCGATCTAACAAAAGCCTCCCAAGTTTCCGGATCAAGGAACTTATAATCCTCCACGTACGGAAGAATGCCCTGGAGACCTCCAAAAATATATCTGCCTAGGCTAGTCTTGAAGGCTCTCCAATGCGTCCCAGCATATTTTATCCACTTATCCTTCAATTTATGCGGTTTCTTGGAATTGGAGAAAGTATGGCGATGGAGAGGCAAATGTGGCGGGAAAGAATACGGATGGTGGATGGAGTCTGATTCCTTTTTTTTTTAATTTATTTCATGTTATCTTTTTTTCTTTCTTTCTTTCTTTTTTTTTCTTTTTTTTCTTTTTTTTTTTACATTCATTCTCTTTTTTATTTGCTTTTTTCTCTACTTTTCCGTTTTTTTCCTTTTATGTTATTTATGTAACGATTATTGATGGTTTCAAAGTTTGATTCATGTTAGCTGACCCCAAATCATTTTGGGACTAAGGCTTAGATGTTGTTGTATCCTTCAATTTATCCTGATCAGGCATGTCAAATGTCTCCTACAATAATTATGGATAAAAACAAGTTGGTGTTCAATAAGAAAGGTACTACGTGACTACAATAAGAAAAAAAAGGAAGAGGGACCATATTATGGCAACATATTGGGAAAAAATATGTTATCAGCAACGCTTGCCAAATCTGTTCCTTATTCGTATTGGGCACACTATCCCAGTCGTTAATCAATATGTTGATTTTGCTTTGTGCTAAGAAAGAGATATAACTGATAAAGTTGTCGATGCTTTCTTTGTAGGGTCCGACTGGCTCCAAATGATTATCAAAAACCATCTTTACCTTTTGACTGGTACCCCTTTTAAGGGTAAGCTTCTTCATTCGTGTTCCCTTACGCTTGATTCTCTTCGTGGTGTTTTCATCATCACCTCTAGATTCCTCCATTCACCTGTAAAAAAAATACACCAATGAAAAATTTCACAAAAAACGATTCACGTTGTGTAAACTTGATCTACAGATTCATTAACTTGAAGTCGATCGATCTCCATGTGCCATCTGTTAGTGGGTAATTTTTAATTTATTTTTTTGGAGTACTCTTTGAATTGTTGCCTTAACTCTCCACAAAGCAGACATCCAAATGCCCTTATCTTCCTGGCAAATGGGGTAATTCCGTAATTACAAAAATTACTACCTTTAACATCTACAAATACCTTGTGGATATTCACTGGGGGGTATTTGTTACGTAGATACAAAGCTGAATGTGGGTGTTTGTAAAGTTTGAAGGTTTTATTCGTAACCAATGATGTCTTCATTACTGATGCGAAAAAATCGAAGAAGAAGCAGAGGGTGTCCTAGTTACTTTTAACTCGCTTTGATTCGTAAGTTTTCATCTTTGTCCGTTCTAGGGTTACGAAGACTTTCTATTCTCTAACGAAATAACTAGAGTTAAATGTTTGGTACTCAAGTCTGGTTCTTCTTCGTATTCTCATCGCTTTATTACCTTTAATCGTCAAATATTTTATAGAAATTACAAAATAGCCCAATTTTATATATATTACAAAACTGCCCCAATTTCTAGAAATTTTGTATATATTACAAAACTGCCCCAACTTCCGGGAAAATGCTTATTATTCCGAGTTTGATATTAGTGGTGCATCCCTATTTTTCGTTTCTTACATGAAGAGTTTCTGATCCAGGCTGCAAAATACATAGAATATGATACTTCTTTTAGCGAGGATGAAAAGAAACAGTCTAAAGCCATGAAGGTGACTTGCAACCTGAATAATGCAACCTGCAAATTGAAACTGAAAGACTATAAGCAAGCAGATAAGCTTTGCACTAAGGTTAGATTAGCAAACCCAATTAGTTCAAAAAATTCCGTTATATGGGGTTAATGTTTTATTGATCGGACTGGATATTATTTCTTAAAAGCATTTGTAACTAAAGAAATGCTTGTTTTTTAAGGTTTTGGAGCTTGATAGTAGAAATGTGAAGGCTTTGTACAGAAGAGCGCAAGCACACATGAACATGGCTGATTTGGATCTGGCTGAGCTCGATATAAAGAAAGCACTTGAAATCGATCCTGACAATAGGTAATCTTAGAAGTCGGCATCATATCTGATTGTTTTATTATTACTTTTACATGGGTTAGGAATGGTGAAGTTGAGTTGAGGTTTTCTCTCATGTCTGTTGTAATAGGGACGTCAATAAAGTACTTACGATTATGACAACCGAGAATAAAGTACGCCAAGGTGCAATAGATTTAAAGAAGGAATCAATCATTTTCTGAAGGGGCAACATTGACAAGCTGTAAGGAGCAAAAGCTACCACAGAAACGTAAGCTTGAGTAGATTGCTAATCAGGAATCTTATAATAATAAAAAAAGAGCACTTTGCACCTTTAATCAAGATTATTACAACACTGATTCCCATGTAGCTTAATTAAATTTTGGAACAAATAACATTTTACAATTATGTTAGATTTCTAACGATGCTTTGGCATATGGTACTGGATTTACTGGATAAATTCCAGTAAAATTATTATAAAGGGACTAATCATATGATCTCAATATCAGGGACTTATGGATAACAAGTAGAATAGCCCTGAATCACTACATACATCGTTCAGGCCTAGCTACTTCATCTCTTCCAGTTTTCTTATTAACCTGCCTCATTTATAACTTCATAATCCTCAAACATACAGCACAAATCCATATTTCATTTTTGCACCACTAAGACTAGCAAAGTTTAAACCTTTAGTTCACAATACCAGAAAGAAATAATGCAAGTTTAAGCTTTTAGTTCAGAATAAACCCACAATTATCGGATCCAGAGCCTCTTCATGATGAACACTATTAACAACATTTTAGCTTGAATGACCACCACAACAATCTGGGTCAACAATTTACAGTGCGAAGTAGCCTCAACCAGAAAGAAAAGTTAAAGCAACATCATAGGCATTGGCAAGTGTACCGACTTCATAATAATGCGTTAGCAAGGTTCTGAGAACCGGATCGGTCATCAAACCAGTGAACCTACAGGTTTAATGGTACATAAATTCGACTGTCGACGAAGAGCTGGTCCTTACTTTATACATAAATTCGACTGACGACGAAGAGCTGTTACGTTCGGTAAATGTGTTTCACATAACAAGAGACTTTCTTTAATTTCCTTAAAATTTAGCAATAAACAATGAGTACTAATTACCGAATTCTTGCACCACACTGTAACTGAACTCCAAGACAAAATCTTTCAAAACCTAAATCTAAGAAAGACAAGGAGGACGCCTGCCCGCTCACGAAGAACTAAAAACTAAAAAACCTTGTGAAACAGAAAACCTAAATAAAAAAAACTGACATCCAAAAAAACTGAATAACAAACTAGAAAACCAAAGTTTGGACTCCGTCTCACGAAATATATTCCATAAGACTGTCTCTCAAGTAAATTGTACATTTTGTTCTTATGAAGATTGCATAGGTACTTTCTAACCCTGGACTTGAGCGCTAATAAATTGGTGTGTTCTCCCATATCCCTTCCCGATGATCGTTTCTTGCAGCATGAACACAATCAAATTCATATTCTTCATTTACGACATGTAGCCTTGATGAAAATCAAGGGATCTCAGAGATATCTTCTTCATCCGTATCATCACCATATATTTTCCTTTTACTTTGAAGGACAACTGACCAATTCTTGTTACTCGGGTCGGTGACAAAAAATACTTGCTTTGCTTGGCATGCCATGACAAATGGCTCATTTTTGTAGCCCACTTTACTAAAATCAAGCAATGTAAATCCTAACTCATCTACCTTCACACCGCTATTACCATCAACCCATTTACATTTGAAAAACAGGAACGGTAAATTTAATATAGTCAACCTCCCATATATCTTCAATAATTCCAAAATAAGAGCTATTTGCACACAACGGGTTTCTATCATTTGCGCTACAGAAATGCATTGATTCAGCCACTATTGTAAGCCCACTATTCTGCATAGTACTCTTCTCATCTTTGTCGTTTGTGTAGAAGGAATACCCGTTTATGTCGTATCCGCGCCAACATATGACATCAAAGTTCGGTCCACCAGCTAACAATGTAACTATATCCGGAACTGAGTGATCATTTGCAACATGATCCTTGAACCAAGATAAGAATATCTTGTTATGCTCATTCACCAACCACATTTCAGATTTTCGAGGATTTTGTTCTTTTATGAGTGCCTTATGTGCGTCTAAGTAAGGTTGAACTTCAGGAGTGTTTGTTAGGATTTATAGATGTGCTCGTAGCATCTCTTCACGATCAACACTCTTCATTTTCCCCCCATGTGTTCCCTTTCCAAGACCTCTAACATCGTGGCGAGACTTAGGAATCCCAACAGATTTCATTTCAGATAAATATTCGTTACAAAATTCAACAGCCTCTTCTACAACATATCTTTCAACAATAGAGGCTTCCGGCCTACGATGAGTTTTCACATACCCCTTAAGTATTTTCATGTATCGCTCAAATGGATACATCCATCGTAAATGTACAGGTCCACATAATCGTATCTCCCTCACTAGATGAATGATTAAATGTACCATAATATCGAAAAAAGAAGGTGGGAAATACATTTCAAGCTGACATAAAATAATTGCACCTTCATTCTAAAGATCATCCAATACCCGAGGGTCAATCACCTTCATAAAAATAACATTGAAGAAGAAACACAATCTACTTATGGTACGTCTTAATTTCTTTGGGAGTATACCTCGAATAGCCACAGGTAAAAGTTGTTGCATCAACACATGATGGTCATGAGACTTTAAGCCTACCAATTTCAGGTCCTTCATTGACACCAACCTCTTAACATTCGAAGAATAACCTTGAGGAACTTTTATGCAACGTAAGCACTCACAAAAACTTCTTTTCTCCTTTTTAGATAATGTATGACAAGCTGGTGGTAGATAAGTTCTCTTACCGCGCGGTACTGGAGCTAACTCCTTTCGTATTCGCATATCAACCATATCCTTTCGCGCATTCATGTTATCCTTAGTCTTCCCTTGTATGTTGAGAAGTGTTCCTATAAGACTATCACAAACGTTTTTCTCCACATGCATCACATCAATACAGTGTTTCACTTCAAGCTCTTTCCAGTACGGAAGCTCAAAAAAGATAGATCTCTTTTTCCATGAGCTTCTCTCAACATGCTTTTGCGTCTTACCAAGTGTCACATTAATATCTTTCACTCGCTCCTACACTTCCTGTGAACTTAATGCTTGTGGAGCAGCTTTAAACTCTTGTTCACCATTGAAAGATTTCTTCAATCTACGATAAGGATGGTCTGACTTGAGAAATCTTCGATTACCAAGGTATACGGTCTTCCTTCCGTGCTCAAGATGATAGTAGAATGTGCCTTCTTCACATATAGGGCATGCTTTATGCCCCTTAACACTATAACCAGACAAGTTTCCATATGCTGGGAAGTCATTAATTGTGCATAACACCATTGCACGCATCTTAAAAGTTTCATTTTTATATGCATCAAATACATCAACACCTTCCTCCCACAACATTTTCAAGTCTTCAATCAACGGCTGCAAGTAGACATCTATATCATTTCCTAGTTGCTTTGAACCAGAAATCATCATAGACAACATAATGTACTTGCGTTTGATACACAATAAATGAGAAAGATTGTAAATGGCCAATAGAACCGGCCAGGCACTGTGCTTGCTGCTAAGATTGCCGAATGGGTTCATACCATCAGTACAAAGTCCCAGTCTCAGGTTTCTTGGCTCATTGCCAAATGAAGGAAACAACTGGTTAATTTTATTTCATTGAGGCGAATCACCCGGGTGTCGGAGCTTCCCATCAGTTATCCTCTCGTCTTCATGCCATCTCAAGTTTTTTACCTCCTTTGCACTAGCAAACAAGTGTTTGAATCTTGGTATTATTGGGAGATACCATAACACCTTTGCAGGTGTTTTTTTTATTACCAACATCAGAACTAGCATCCCCTTCACCGTTGTTTTTGAAACGTGAAGTCCCGCATACTGGACAGGCATGAAAACTTTTGTACTCATTTCAGTACAAAATACAATCATTAGAACATGCGTCAATCTTCTTATACCCCATGCCCAATGGGCACAAGATTTTCCTCGCCTTATAGTTAGAATCTGGTAATTCATTATCCTCCGGAAGCATATGTTTTAACAAACAAAGTAACTCTGTGAAACCTTTGTCACTCCACCCATGAGATGCCTTCAACGTGAACAATTTCAATACGGCAGACAACCATGAAAACTTTGTACAATTATTGTACAAATGCTTATCTGCATCAGCGGACAAGGTCTCACATGTCTTGTATGCATGTGCTTGCTCAAAGGCCTCCACGCCAACATCATTGGTCATGTCTTCTAGTCGATCATACATATTCTCATCAACTTCTTCATTTCGGGATACACTTGGCATTTCAAATTCACCATGCCATATCCATCGTGTGTAACTCCTGTTGAAACCATCACAGAGGATGTGTTCTCTTATTTCTTCAACACATAATCGTCTATCATTCAAACAGTTGACACACGGACAGTAAAACCTCCCATTATTGTTTGGAACATGTCTCCTAGCAAACTCCAAAAATTCTTCCACACCATTCTCATATTCATTACTTGTTCATGCAACATTTATCCAACTATGATCCATAATTACCTAATTGAGAATAGAGTTCACACGACATTAGTTTATGAGAGGGTTCAAGGTAAGAAATATCCAGCAATCTCACTGATAAAACTTTACAATATCCAACAAGATATTTAGCGGTCTGAATTTTTGATGAGGCTTTCAAGATATATGGACTTTATATTTAAGCTAATCTTAATAATATTAAAAATTACTTTCTCTTGTACACATTAATATCAATGGGTTATTTTCTCGCATTCTTTGTTGGTTATTTTCCTTCATAAGTTGTAAGTAAACGGGATAATTCATTTAACATCCGTCCCATACAACCGCTGTTAATATATTCATTTAACAGCAATTTTCTTGGAAACTGCTGTTAAAGTTGTCTAAAAAATTACCAAATTTGCCACCACGTTCATTTAACAGCGGTTTTCGTGGAATCACAGTTAAAACACTTATGTGAAATGTCAGTTTTATAGTAACGTCATTAATTTCAATTATGTAAAAACCAACCAATAAGTCCATCCTAAAAGATAACACATAACCAAAAAACACTCCGATTTTCAACATTTTATAAGCCGAGGAACAATTTTTCTTATGATTGTTTTCGTGTTAAAAAACACTGTTATCAAATACCACAAGAATCAAGAAACACGACCTTATAAGGGAGGAAAAGAATAAGAATCTCTGCACGACAGTCACCTGTGTGACACTCCACTCAAAGCATTACTAACCAAAGTGCGCAAGAAAGAATAAGAATTTCATTGTGTTTGAACCTATAAGGATACAGGCTCAAGCTAATTAAATCTAAAACAAGAATAAGAGAAGCAACCCATCATGCCTTTCACTCATCATGCATATAAAGATGATCTTTCCTGAATTAGTTAACAGACAATGAGACGAACAAGATAGTGATAATGAGCTATGAAGCACCGATATTCCTAAAAGGTCGAAGTATGATATGAAAAACGGAGAAAACAAAATCTCAAACCTAATATCATGACAAGAAAAATGGAGAAACCAAAATCCATATTGATATGAAACATATCGATATTCAAGCAGCTTTACCGGACGAGGGCTAGGCGCTTTCTAAGCAAGCTAGTATCGAATCGCAGCTCATTCCTATTTGACTGGAAGGAAGCTAATCGGCGCAATATTTTTTTTCAGGAGATGAATCACATCTCGTGCCTATTTGACTGACGAGGGGCTCGGCTTAGCTCCAGTCGTGCCGGTTGAACCGTGAAGGAGAAATGGAGTATCCGGGGAGAAGGTTAATGAATGGGAGGAGATAAATCGCAGAACAGGGAAGATGTGAAGGAGAAGGGAATAAACGGGGGAGACGCAGTGAAAGGAGAAAGGAATAAACGGGGGGAGAAGGTTAATGTCTTAAGTTGGCCCGTTTAATGTGTTGTTATATGACATTGGTTTTTTATTAACCAATGTGAAATATGTATATACTATATCGGTTTCTGATTAACCGATATAAAAGACTGATATTTTAAATCGGGTCCAGATTAACCGATTTAAAAAAGTGATATACTAAATCAGTTCCCTAATAACCGATGTAATGAAACCTAATCACTTTTTAAATCGGTTATATTGCAACCGATCTAGAAAGTACGATATAAAATGGTATTTTTCCACTAGTGAATGCATGCCATTTCTTCCTCAAAATTCAGAGTACTGGGAGGATTGACTTCAGCTAGGTTCTTTGCAGGGGATTCGGCTGCAAAAGCAATTCCTTTTTCTGTGTGCTCACTGGATGATAGCAGGGTAGCTCGAACTCAAAGGCCTTGAGGTCTAAGAATAGCTCTTGGATCTTTATTTTGTTGAGATCCTTTGATTCCTTCATGGCTAGTGTCTTCATGCTCCATTCTGGGGTGAGAGACCTTAGAACTTTTATGTCCACCTCTCGGTTGCCATAAGTTTTACCTAGAGATTTGATTTCATTGATGATCTCAGTGAATCTGGTGTTCACTTTGTTTATGGTCTCCCCATTCTTCATTTTGAAATTGTCAAACTTTTGAGTGGCTATTGACATTTTGTTATCCTTGATCAGCTCAGTTCCTTCACACATTACAGCTAATGTGTCGCATATCTCCTAGGTATTTTTACAATTCTTGACTTTCACCGTGGGGGCTTCATCAAGAGTTTGATATTGAATATCTCTGGATCGGTTGTCAAGATTGGACAGCTTCCTTTCTTTGGTGGTCAGCTCTGTTCTTTTCTTGGGAATCTGCTTTGGTTTCCCAGCTACAATTTCTTCATTATCCTTCAGGAAGGTGAAAGGTCCATCTTCTATTATACACCACATGTCATCATGTATGGATGATAAATATACCGACATTCTTATCTTCCAAAGATTATATTCATCAATAGAGAAACAGGAAGTCTAGAGTGCATGTATTGCATGTATTCCATTCTTAATGAGAGATTTAAAAAATGTACTCAAGTATTTATGGATCTTGTTTGGTGTTTTGAACTAACCTCTCTGATACCAATCGTAGGTCACAAGTACATTAGGTACAAGTCTAGAAGGGGGTGAATAGACTTGTAAAATCTTTTTGCTAAATAACTGTTTGAAAACTCTCAGCTGATATTTAGTGCAACTAAGTTAACACGACTGAGTGTAATGCAGTTAAGGTTTACCATCTGTAACATTATTTTGCGAAGACAGCTGACTTTTAATACAATAGTTAGGATGAATGCAAAATTTAAGTATACAACAACAACAACATCTAAGCCTTAGTCCCAAAATGATTTGGGGTCGGCTAACATGAATCAAACTTTGAAACCATCAATAATCGTTACATAAATAACATAAAAGGAAAAAAAGAGGGAAAAAGTAGAGAAAAAAACAAATAAAAAAAGAGAATGAATGTAAAAAAAAATCCTGAAAAATAAATTAAAAGATAATATGAAATAAAAGAAAATAGGAATTAAAAAAAAAAAGAATCAGACTATAGTGGTTTCAGAGGTGAGTTAATCCTCTACTAGTACACTCATCTCCAAACCAGTTGGAGATAAATTCACTATAACTTTCAACCAGTAAAATCGTATTACAATGATTTAGTTACAACAGCTTTCAATCAGTGAAAATCTGTGGCCGTTGTAACTCCTTCCCTTAGTTGCTTAACACCTCTTGATCAAAAATCCTTGGATGCCTCAACGAATTGCATGTTGCCTATCACCTTCCAATCAAGAAAACGTGAATGTCGTACAACCTCTTACTCTCAAGAACCTCGTTCAAGAAAGTACCCCATACTAAAACTTTTAAGACAGGAGTGTTTGTATTCTCCAACTTGAGAGCTTATCAATATATGATACTTTATGAGCTTGCTTTTCACAATGCTATAGATGTATATTGCTTTGGTTCGCTTTGATAGCTTGTAAGTATAGTTCGCATCGTACTTCTGCTCAAGTGTTCTTCAACTCCATCTTTAACAATTTTCTTATCTTCATTAACTTCATAAAAATCTTTTCCCCGAGCTACCCCCTCCATAACATAGAAAATAAATTTGTCCATATAGGTTTTGAAATTGGAAATGAACTAATTTTCATCAATTAAAAAACTCATTTCAATTTCATTGCAGAAGACTTGAATGAGTTGTTCAGTAGAAAGAGGGTAGTCCCAACCATTCTTCTCCACAAGTTCCTTCAGAGAATTGAAACTAAGGGTCTTCAATCTCTTCCAGTCCTTGTACATAAAAATAATTGAAAGCTTATGAACATGCTTTCTTACTTACCTATGTTGTTCCTTGTTGAGGCTGAATGGATTGTTTTCCTTGAGGTTGAATTTGTATTGAATGTCTGCTTCATCAAGGATTTTCTATGCTTATTCCACCTCAGGAATGCTTGGAAGTTCAGGTATAGGTTCTTCAGGAGTTTCTTCTACTTCTTGAATAATTATTAGTTCTGTGGACTGATCTGCGGAGCTGTGGAGGTGATGATTGGTGTTTCATATGTGATGGATGAGACTTCAGGGATGTCGGTTTGGTGATCTTCAGGCATGTTTTTGTCTAAGTACTCAGACGAGTAATCTACCAATTCTCTCTCTCTCTTGGAGTATTCTGGTGATGAAACTTGTTTGACATCTTCCTTTTTAGGTGACTTTTGCTTCCTAACAATTCTGGTTAAAGGGAGCTTGTCACTGTCTTCACTCACTTCATGGGCAGGTGGAGCTGGATTTTCTTCAGCTGCAACTAACTTTTTGGTCAAAATGTTAGCTGCAGTAATCTCAGTTGTCGTTGGGATGGATGCGATTGATTCAACTTCATTCTCATCATTAGATTCTGTTGCTTCATTTTAGGATAAATTTCCGGATTTCATCTTTGCAAGCATCTATAAGGATCTTGGTTGATGAGTTGAATATTGTTCCAATGCAGCAAGGTCCAGGTGACCAAGTCTATTGCTGCTGTGGAAGGTCTCTGATTTTCCTTTTGCCTTTCCCAGAAACTCAAGAATCTAGCTTACTTATGTGTGCCAAAAGCTCATTTCTGGCTGAATTTCTTGGTAGTGGGTTCCCATCTAGCTTTGTTAACTTCTCTGACTAACTTCATGAAGATGTAGTGAGGCCAGTTAATCCTCTACCTCTGCATCATAGCTCCCATTACAGTGTATTTGGACGAGAAATTTGGTCAAAGCTCCCTGACATACCCATGAATCCTTTGTTGGTTATGTCCATCATGTACAGGAATACTTTCTGCACATCCGATATTTTGGAAGTGTTTTTCATTTTCATGGGTTACTCAGGTAGCTTTATCTATTGCCAGATGTCAAAGGGGTTTGTTTCAGGGCTTCAACTGAAATTCCTCGGTTCTCCAATTTGAAAGCATTCGCTATATTTTGTTGGATTATCAGGCTGGGTTCTCCAAAAATCGAGCTCTCGATTACTCCTTAATGACTTCGGCTTCCTTGTAGTAGCAGATTACGGCCTCCTTGTAGAGTTCCTATGGGTTGATTTCTAAGTAGTGGTAAATACCATTCTTCTTCATATAAATAATTAACTCCACCATTAATAGGTGTTGTTTGCCTCTAGGAGCCCTAAGAAGTCCATCATGATACTGAAAATAATTTGCTCTGTCACTATCTTGAGGTTGATATTCTTGAAATAGGTTTCCGCGTCCATGTCTGCAAATTTTTGAGTTTTTTAGTGTAGTGAAAATTCTAGATTTTTTATTTTTAGAAAACTAGGGTTTTTGCTTGAAAACTCGGGAAGACGATAAGTTTTTGTGAAATTATTGTTGTCTTAAGTAGCTAGTTTTTAAGTTGGTTTCAAAAAATAATTATGTAAAAAAGTGGCCGTACGTGATGTAGACGTGATGTTGCTGGGATCGTGCGTTTTAACCCACATGTGATATTTAAATAAATAAATAATTTTAAAGAGATTAGAAACATAGCTGGTTGACCGTTTGACTTCTGATATAGCCGCGTTTTTTTCCTTGCTTTCTTTATATCGGAGAGGTAATCTTAGTTGTGATTTGATCAGCTATATTTTTGCACCATGGCCGTGATTTAGACCAGCTAACTTCTGCATCATGGCAGTGATTCTGATCAGCTAACTTTCTGCATCATGCTTGTGATTCTGATCAGCTAACTTTCTGCATCATGGCTATAATTCTGATCATCTAAGCTTCTGCATCTGTGATTCTGATCAGCTAGGTTTCTACATCTATGATTCTGATCAGCTAACTTTTTCGAACCCTGGCTGAGTTTTCTTCAGCTAACTTTTTCGAACCCTGGCTGAGCTAGCTGTTTTTCCACCCTTGTCAAGAATACCGACATGACAAGGGGCATTCTGACAGATGTTGGTGGTGGGGAAGGATCCTTCCTATTAAGCAGAGAGTCTATTTTGTTGTTCAATGATAGCAAGTGTGGTTCAACCTTTGTGGCTAGAAGTTTTTCAACTGTTTCCTCCACCATCGTGTGGATCAGCTCAATTAAGTTAAAAGGTAGTCAAATTGATTACCTCGCACTGAGAAAATTCTCAGCTGTGGTTTCATGTGCAGTTGACTTTTCAGCATCTGATTTTTCAGTTGAGTTCTCATGTGCCGGTGACTTTTCAACAGTGGGGGAATTTTTAGATGCATGTTCCCCATGCTTCTTTGACTTTTCAGCTTGAGTTTGTGCAGCTGAGTTTAATCCTCGATCAGGTGCATCCTGATCCTCATCATGATCAGAATCAACCTGATCATCCTTCTTGTCATCCTCTTATTCTTTTTCTTCCTCTTCCTCTTCCTCTTCTTCTTTTTCTTCTAGTTCCTCCTTAACAACAACAATATTTTCTTCGTTTTCTACTTCTCTATCATCACTCTCCTTTTCAACTCCATCTTTAACAATTTTCTTATCTTCATTAACTTCATAAAAATCTTTTCCCTGAGCTACCCCCTCCATAACATAGAGAATAAATTTGTCCATATTGGTTTTGAAATTGGAAATGAACCAATTTTCATCAATTAAAAAACTCATTTCAATTTCATTGCAGAAGACTTGAATGAGTTGTTCAGTAGAAAGATGGTAGTCCCGACCATTCTTCTCCACAAGTTTCATCAGAGAATTGAAAGTAAGGCTCTTCAATCTCTTCCAGTCCTTGTACACAAAAATAATTGAAAGCTTATGAACATGCTTTCTTACTGACCTGAGTTGTCTCTTGTTGAGGTTGAATGGATTGTTTTCCTTGAGGTTGAATTTTTATTGAATGTCTGCTTCATCAAGGATTTCCTATGCTTATTCCACCTCAAGAATGCTGGGAAGTTCAGGTAGAGGTTCTTCAGGAGTTTCTTCTACTTCTTGAATAATTATCAGTTTTGTGGACTGATCTGCGGAGCTCTGGAGGTGATGATTGGTGTTTCAGCTGTGATGGATGAGACTTCAGGGATGTCGGTTTGGTGATCTTCAGGAATGTTTTTGTCTGAGTACTCAGACGAGTAACCTACCAATTCTCTCTGTCTCTTGGAGTATTCCGGTGATGATACTTGTTTGACATCTTCCTTTTTAGGTGATTTTTGCTTCCTAAAAATTCTAGTTAAAGGGAGCTTGTCACTGTCTTCACTCACTTCATGGGCAGGTGGAGCTGGATTTTCTTCAGCTGCAACTAACTTTTTGGTCAAACTGTTAGCTTCAATAATCTCAGCTGGGGTTAGAACAAGTAGGGAAATATCAGTTGTCGTTGGAATGGCTGCGATTGATTCAACTTCGTTCTCATCTTCAGATTCTGTTGCTTCATTTTAGGATAAATTTCCGGATTTCATCTTCACAAGCATCTCTAAGGCTCTTGGTTGATGAGTTGAATATTATTTCAATGCAGCAAGATCCAGTTGACCAAGTCTATTGCTACTATGAAAGGTATCTGGTTTTCCTTTTGCCTTTCCCAAAAACTCAAGAATCCAGCTTACTTATGTGTGCAAAAGCTAATTTCTGGCTGAATTTCTTGGTAGTGGATTCCCAGCTAGCTTTGTTAACTTCTCTGACTAACTTCATGAACATGTAGTCAGGATAGTTAATCCTCTACCTCTGCATCATAGCTCCTATTACAGTGTATTTGAACGAGAAATTTGGTCAAAGCTCCCTGACATACCCATGACTCTTTTGTTGGTTATGTCCATCATGTGCAGGAATTCTTTCTGCACATCTGATTTTTTGGCAGTGTTCTTCATTTTCATTGGTTACTCAGGTAGCTTTATCCATTGCCAGATGTCAAAGGGGTTTTGTTTCAGGGCTTCAATCAAAATTCCTCGGTTCTCCAGTTTGAAAGCATTCGCTATATTTTGTTGGATTATCAAGCTAGGTTCTCCAAAAATCGAGCTCTCGATTCCTCCTTCAATGACTTCGGCTTCCTTATAGTAGCATATTACGGACTCCTTGTAGAGTTCCTATGGGTTGATGTCTAAGTAGCGGTAAATACCATTCTTCTTCATATAAATAATTAACTCCACCATTAATAGGTGTTGTTTGCCTCCAGGAGCCCTAAGAAGTCCACCATGATACTGAAAATAATTTGCTCTGTCACCATCTTGAGGTTGATATTCTTGAAATAGGTTTCCGCGTCCATGTCTGCAAATTTTTGAGTTTTTTAGTGTAGTTAAAATTCTAGATTTTTTATTTTCAGAAAACTAGGGTTCTTGCTTGAAAACTCGGGAAGACGATAAATTTTTGTGAAATTATTATTGTCTTAAGTAGCTATTTTTGAAGTTGGTTTTAAAAAATAATTAAGTAAAAAAGTGGCGGTACGTGATGTAGACGTGATGTTGCTGGGATCGTGCGTTTTAACCCACATGTGATATTTAAATAAATATATATTTTTAAAGAGATTAGAAACATAGCTGGTTGACCATTTGACTTCTGATACAACTGCGTTTTTTTCCTTGCTTTCTTTATATCAAAGAGGTAATCTTAGTTGTGATTTGATCAGCTATATTTCTGCACCATGGCTGTGATTCAGACCAGCTAACTTCTGCATCATGGCAGTGATTCTGATCAGCTAACTTTCTGCATCATTCTTGTGATTCTGATCAGCTAACTTTCTGCATCATGGCTGTAATTCTGATCATCTAGGCTTCTGCATCTGTGATTATGATCAGCTAGGTTTCTACATCTATGATTCTGATCAGCTAACTTTTTCGAACCCTGGTTGAGTTTTCTTCATCTAACTTTTTCGAACAGTGGCTGAGCTAGCTGTTCTTCCACCCTTGTCAAGAAGACCGACATGACAAGGGGCATTCTGACAGATGTTGGTGGTGGGGAAGGATCCTTCCTATTAATCAGAGAGTCTATTTTGTTGTTCAGTGATAGCAAGTGTGGTTCAACCTTTGTGGCTAGAAGTTTTTCAACTGTTTCCTCCACCATCGTGTGGATCAGCTCAATTAAGTTAAAGGGTAGCTGAAATTCAGTTGCCTCTGCCTGGAGAAAATTCTCAGCTGTGGTTTCATGTGCAGTTGACTTTTCAGCAGCAGATTTTTCAGTTGAGTTCTCATGTGCCGGTGACTTTTCAACAGTGGGGGAATTTTCAGATGCATGTTCCCCCTGCTTCTTTGACTTTTCATCTTGAGTTTGTGCAGCTGAGTTTAATCCTCGATCAGGTGCATCCTGATCCTCATCATGATCAGAATCAACCTGATCATCCATCTTGTCATCCTCTTATTCTTTTTCTTCCTCTTCCTCTTCCTCTTCTTCTTTTTCTTCTAGTTCCTCCTTAACAACAACAATATTTTCTTCGTTTTCTACTTCTCTATCATCACTCTCCTTTTCAACTCCATCTTTAACAATTTTCTTATCTTCATTAACTTCATAAAAATCTTTTCCCTGAGCTACCCCCTCCATAACATAGAGAATAAATTTGTCCATATTGGTTTTGAAATTGGAAATGAACCAATTTTCATCAATTAAAAAACTCATTTCAATTTCATTGCAGAAGACTTGAATGAGTTGTTCAGTAGAAAGATGGTATTCCCGACCATTCTTCTCCACAAGTTCCATCAGAGAATTGAAAGTAAGGGTCTTCAATCTCTTCCAGTCCTTGTACACAAAAATAATTGAAAGCTTATGAACATGCTTTCTTACTGACCTGAGTTGTCTCTTGTTGAGGTTGAATGGATTGTTTTCCTTGAGGTTGAATTTGTATTGAATGTCTGCTTTATCAAGGATTTCCTATGCTTATTCCACCTCAAGAATGCTGGGAAGTTCAGGTAGAGGTTCTTCAGGAGTTTCTTCTACTTCTTGAATAATTATCAGTTCTGTGGACTGATCTACGGAGCTGTGGAGGTGATGATTGGTGTTTCAGCTGTGATGGATGAGACTTCAGGGATGTCGGTTTGGTGATCTTCAGGAATGTTTTTGTCTGAGTACTCAGACGAGTAATCTACCAATTCTCTCTGTCTCTTGGAGTATTCCGGTGATGATACTTGTTTGACATCTTTCTTTTCAGGTGGCTTTTGCTTCCTAAAAATTCTAGTTAAAGGGAGCTTGTCACTGTCTTCACTCACTTCATGGGCAGGTGGAGCTGGATTTTCTTCAGCTGCAACTAACTTTTTGGTCAAACTGTTAGCTGCAATAATCTCAGCTGGGGTTGGAATAAGTAGGGAAATATCAGTTGTCGTTGGGATGGCTGCGATTGATTCAACTTCGTTCTCATCTTCAGATTCTGTTGCTTCATTTTAGGATAAATTTCCGGATATCATCTTCACAAGCATCTCTAAGTCTCTTGGTTGATGAGTTGAATATTATTTCAATGCAGCAAGGTCCAGGTGACCAAGTCTATTGCTACTATGGAAGGTCTCTGATTTTCCTTTTGCCTTTCCCAGAAACTCAAGAATCCAGCTTACTTATGTGTGCCAAAAGCTAATTTCTGGCTGAATTTCTTGGTAGTGGATTCCCAGCTAGCTTTGTTAACTTCTCTGACTAACTTCATGAAGATGTAGTCAGGCCAGTTAATCCTCTACCTCTGCATCATAGCTCCTATTACAGTGTATTTGGATGAGAAATTTGGTCAAAGCTCCCTGACATACCCATGACTCTTTTGTTGGTTATGTCCATCATGTACAGGAATTCTTTCTGCACATCCGATTTTTTGGCAGTGTTCTTCATTTTCATTGGTTACTCAGGTAGCTTTATCCATTGCCAGATGTCAAAGGGGTTTTGTTTTAGGGCTTCAATCAAAATTCCTAGGTTCTCCAGTTTGAAAGCATTCACTATATTTTGTTGGATTATCAGGCTGGGTTCTTCAAAAATCGAGCTCTCGATTCCTCCTTCAATGACTTCGGCTTCCTTGTAGTAGCATATTATGGACTCCTTGTAGAGTTCCTATGGGTTGATGTCTAAGTAGCGGTAAATACCATTCTTCTTCATATAAATAATTAACTCCACCATTAATAGGTGTTGTTTGCCTCCAGGAGCCCTAAGAAGTCCACCATGATACTGAAAATAATCTGCTCTGTCACCATCTTGAGGTTGATATTCTTGAAATAGGTTTCCGCGTCCATGTCTGCAAATTTTTGAGTTTTTTAGTGTAGTGAAAATTCTAGATTTTTTATTTTCAGAAAACTAGGGTTCTTGCTTGAAAACTCGGGAAGACGATAAGTTTTTGTGAAATTATTATTATCTTAAGTAGCTATTTTTAAAGTTGGTTTTAAAAAATAATTAAGTAAAAAAGTGGCGGTACGTGATGTAGACGTGATGTAGCTGGGATTGTGCATTTTAACCCACATGTGATATTTAAATAAATATATATTTTTAAAGAGATTAGAAACATAGCTGGTTGACCATTTGACTTCTGATACAACTGCGTTTTTTTTCATTGCTTTATTTATATCAGAGAGGTAATCTTAGTTGTGATTTGATCAGCTATGTTTCTGCACCATGGCTGTGATTCAGACCAGCTAACTTTTGCATCATGGAAGTGATTTTGATCAGCTAACTTTCTGCATCATGCTTGTGATTCTGATCAGCTAACTTTCTGCATCATGGCTGTAATTCTGATCATCTAGGCTTCTGCATCTGTGATTCTGATCAGCTAAGTTTCTACATCTATGATTCGGATCAGCTAACTTTTTTGAACCCTAGCTGAGTTTTCTTCAGCTAACTTTTTCGAACCCTGGTTGAGTTTTACATCAGCTAATTTTTCGAATTCTGGATGAGTTTTATTCATCTTCATATTTTCAGCTAGGCATTTGGTTCCTAGTCTAGGAGTCTAATATCTCTGCTTAGTTCAAGAAACCTTTCCTCTGGTAAGGGCTTTGTGGATATATCATCTATTTGGTACTTTGTTAAGCACATGGTCTCTGATGAAATGATGCTTGACATCTATGTGTTTTTTTCTCAAGTGTAGGACTGGATTAGCAATTGAACTATTGTTGTCACACCATATTGGGACTTCATTTTCAATGATGTTGTAGTCCCTTAGCTGTTGTCTGATCGATAGAGTTTGAGCACAACAGCTACCTGCAACTAGGTATTATGACTCAGTTGTGGACATTAATTTGGACACCTGATTCTTACTGAACCAAGATATTAGTCTGGTTCCAAGGAATTGACATGTTCTATTAGTGCTTTTCCTATTGATTTTGCATCCTGCAAAGTGAGCATCAGAATAACCTGATAATTCAAAGTTGTCATCTTTTGGATACCATAATCCAACATTGATTGTGCATTTATGTATCTGATTATCCTTTTTGCTGCTTCCTGATGGGACTGCTTTGGTTTGGACTGAAATCTTGCACACACTCATACTGCAAATGAAATGCCAGGTCTGCTTGCAGTGAGGTATAGTAATGGTCCAATTAATCTTCTGTAGTGGGTTGGATCCACTAGAATGCCTCTACCATGCTCATTTCAAATTCTCCTTGCATGAGGTTTTAGAATTTTTCACATAGCCCAAGGTTTATTGAGCCAACTATATATCATCCACATATACTTGAAGTAGTAGTATGTGGTCTTCATGTTCAGTTCTGAATAGAGTTTTGTCCACCTGTCCCTTGCATAATCCATTTTTATCAAGAAATATGGATAGAGTCTCATACCAGGCTCTTGGTGCATGTTTGAGTCCATATAAAGCTTTCAAAAGCTTGTATACCTTGTCTTCTTTGGTGAATCCAGGGGGTTTCTCAACATAAATTTCTTCTTCCAGAACTCCATTGAGAAAGGCACTTTTCACATCTATTTGATATACTTCAAAATTCTTGAAGGATCCATAGGCAAGGAATAATCTGATTGCTTCTAGTCTTGCTACTGATGCATATGTTTTATCAAAATCTATTCCTTCACATCGATCATTTCCCTTTGCAGCCAATCTGGATTTTCCTAACAACAGCTTCATCTCACTTGTTTTTGTAATCCCATTTGGAGCCAATGACCTTCTTGTGATTTGGTCTGTCTATCAGCTCCCATACATGGGTCCTCTTCATTTGATTCAAATCTTCTTGCATTGCAATCACCCATGTGTAGTCATCCAGGGCTTGTTCTATTGTTTTGGGCTCCATTTAGGACATGAAACAAGAGAGCATTTCCATTCCTATTGGTTCTCTTGATTTCGTGGTTTTGACTCCATCAGTTAGGTTCTCAATTATTTGTTGAGTGGGGTGATCCTTTAGCCATTTGGGAGTATCATCTTCACCTTATGCTTTTGGTTGTTGATCAACATTACTTGTTCTTCCGGGAGTGGGCTTAGGATTTGTTGAGTCTGTCTATCCTTCATCTAGGTTTTGTTGGATTGCAGCTGTGTTTGGTTCGGCTATGATTGGATCGTCTTCGGCTATGATTGGATCAGCTAAGGTTGGTGAATCTGGCTGTTGGGTCTGCAGTTGGGTCTTCATCGGCTTGGTCCATCAACCTTGTGTCATTAATGATGAATTCTTCTAAAGAAGTGGCTTTGAGCTTTTCTCAATTTGATCCACCTGTTTTCTGTACTCAACAGTAGATTCATCAAAGACAATATGAGGTGTTTCTTCCACAACTAATGTAATATCCGGGGGTAATTTATTTTTCGTGATACTATTGAGTTGTACGTATTCATTTGGAATTGTACAAGTATTGTTGTTTTGGACTAATACAATGTATATTGTATTGGAATATTTTGGGATCGAAATATTTATACTTGTCGTTGGGTTGGTTTTGTCATTTGAATGTTGGTTGGAGAGTTTGGATTTTTGGCTAAGTTCATAGCCTTAGTGTACGCTACGGGTGTAACATTACGTACGCTAGCGCATTGCCATTACGTACGCTAGCGCATTGCCATTACGTACATTATGCCTGTAAGGCTACGTACGTAATGCTTGGTAGGTGGTAGGAACCTTCCTCGTAGTCACTTTCGGCCAGTGGGTCCCGAGCATCTTCTGATTGGATCTCACTATTGCAGTCAATGGACCCTTATGTACGTTAAAAGGTGAGCTCTACGTACGTAATGCAGGTAACTTGTTAACGTACGTAATAGATTTTTGTTTGCGTACGTTAAGGCCTTTGTATTTTAGTCCAGTTAGTTCTAGATTTTACATTATGTACGTTAATGTCATGGCATAGCGTATGTAATGCCTCTTACGTACGTTAACCTTAGTGTATAACGTATGTAATGAATTGGTCAGTCTATTTATCTTGGTTTCGTATTTCATTTCCTCACGAACCAAAACACATTTTCTCTCCCTAGAATCGTCCATTTGGACTTGTTCTTGATGTTTAGCCTCCTCCAACTCAATCTTGATCGTCCTAGCTTGGATTGAAGCTTGAAGTTGGAATCTTGTTGGTACTCCTTTGGTGTTTGGAGGATTCTTCTTGTTCTTCTTTGGTAATTTCCCTCAATCTCTTGTTCTTCAAGTGATTTTCGAGTTTTTGTTGTTGTTTTCTTCGGGTATTGTTTGATTGATGGAGTATATCATGATTCTTCATCGATTTGATAAACTTTTGATGAAGAACATGCTGGTATAGCTTGAGTTTGATTGTGTTCTTGATGTTTAGAAGGTTTGGAGGTTATAATCATGTCTAGGAAGGATTATGTTAAGATTGTTATATGATTAACATAGTCTTGATGTGATTATTGTATTTGGTGGAGTTCTTGAAGATTATAACCATTTTAGTAAGGATTTATGGTGATTTAGGAGGTGATTATCATAATTTGAAAATGGTTGAGTGAATCTTGTTGTTTAATCCAAATTCATGATATGTTGATGAAGGATTTTCGTTTAGACATCATGTTTGTTGGGATGATGATGTTCTTGAGGTGTTAGTGATGATATTTATAATATTATTATATTAGGAGAATCAATTTGATGATGATAGTGATATATCATTTTGGAGATGTTGTTTTGATGTTGTTCTTAAGTGATTCTTGTTGAATTGTTTTCACAAGTGTTAAGAACATTTGATCATGTCGATTTTGAGGATTTGGAGGATGTTAGAATTCATAGTTGAGGACTATGACATTTGTTGGTAGAGTTTAACCGATTCGGGGTTGAATCGGGATTGTCCTTGGTGTTGTTTCTATTGATTTTGTGTTATTGAATGAATCGTTTTCATTCAAGGTTGTTCGAGAGTTTGTGATCGTCGGGAGGCGCCGTTCGTCGTTTCGTGCCAGGACGTTGATCGTGAAAGGACTTGCTCGCCTTCGGTTTGAGGCAAGTTTTATACTTGTACTAGTCAATGAGATTAATGTTATCATATATGTGTATGAATGTGTTGTATCATTTCGAGACATAGTCTCTTCGTGATTTATTGATATTTGGGGATTGTTAGATGCAATACCCTTCGGTGATTATGCCAGATGTGATTGTTATTCGTTAACGGACGGTTTAAGGCATTGAGATTATTGTTGTCGATAGCCGGTTTGCGGTATCGATGTATCGATTATTATTAGTGACGTTAATGTCGTTCTGAGGCATCGTTGAATCGTTATTATTGAATTGGAACTGTTGCTATGATGTTGTTTGGCCGATTGAAGGCGTTTGATATATTCGTTTATCATCTCTGTTTCGGTGGTCGGTTTAAGACGCCAGGACATCTATTCTAACGTATCATTGGTTATCGATTGACCATTCTAAGATAATCGAGGTATTGAATTGGGATTTTCGAAGATAATTCCCATCCCTTATATCATTGTTTATCGATTGACCGTTCTAAGGTAATCGAGGTATTGAATTGGGATTTTCGAAGATAATTCCCATCCCTTGTATCATTGTTTATCGATTGACCGTTCTAAGGTAATCGAGGTATTGAATTAGGATTATCGAAGATAATTCCCATCCGTTGTATCATTGTTTATCGATTGACCGTTCTAAGGTAATCGAGGTATTGAATTGGGATTATCAAAGATAATTCCCATCCGTTGTATCATTGTTTATCGATTGACCGTTCTAAGGTAATCGAGGTATTGAATTGTGATTATCTAAGATGATTCTCATCCATTGTATTATTGATTATCGATTAACTGTACTAAGGTAATCGACGTATTGAATTGGGATTATCTAAGACGTTTTCCATCCATTGTATCGTGTTCTCGATCGACCGTTCTAAGGTGATCGGTGTATTGAATTGGGACTGTCTAGGATAGTTCTCATCCGTTGAGTCGTCGTGATCGATTGGTCATTCCAAGGCAGTCGAGGTATTTTGAATTGGGACCACTGAGGACGGTGCCCATCCGTGAGTATTTTTATCGTGTTAGCCGATTCAAGGTAGCACACTATTATTCTTGTGAATTCGATAATCTTATAATCGTTGCCGTTTGCGACAAATTGTAGAGGCTAGTTCGGCTAGTGCTCGATGGGTAAGTCTGGGGCTTGAACCTTCGCGGTTGGTTTCCCAGCACCTGAAAATTCAGCAGGTCACGGTCATTGGATGACCTCATTATGATACGGCTTCGTGCCGTGGCTTCGGCCCTCATTGTGATTTTGGCAGCTTCGTCTGAGGGGCTTTCAGGCCTTTATGATGTCTTGGTATTTTTGTTGGAGCCTTCGGGCATTGTGATTCGTATCTGTTGCACCCGTGGCTTGGTTTACCTTCGGGTAATGCATTGTTATGTTCTGTATTGATGATTCGCCGTTGGGCACTTATGTTCTAACCTGTTGAGCAGGTATTGATCGTATGCCATGGGCATAGTATTTCACGAATGCTCGATTCTTACTTTGGTTTGTGAGCATCTCGTATTACCATTACTATACTGTTCATTCTGCCCTTTGGATGCATATCATGTTGTACATGTTTTTTAAATTCATTATCTGGATGACTGACCCCGTGGGGGCGGAACATGTTTTTCATGCTTTAGGTGCTTGCGAGGAGAGAGTTTAGACACAGGGGCATGACGATGGCGACGAGGCATTCGAGCGATACTAGTCCGAGATATTTTGGTGTTCATGTCGGTCAGACAATTTGGAGTACTCCAATCTTATCAGTCATTGTCAATTTGTATTATCCGAGCAAGGCTCGTGGATGTTGTTGTATTTTATTTTGGCCATGTAGGCCCACTGTTGTCATTGAAATTCCATATCGGAATATTATTGTTAGATGTCAGTGTAGGGATTGTGATTCCCCTTCTGGTCAGTTTGTTGTATTTTAGTCATATCCACCTGGTAGATCTCCGGGTGTGGGGTCCACGGCACTGTATAACCCAATGGGATTTGGGGGTGTTACAACTAATGCTCCTTTATTAAAGGCTATGTATGCCTTGCTTATATTTGAGTATTCCATAAAGAGACCATCATCAGTTTTTGCATCAAAGGCATTCAGTTGGGTTTTGCCATTGTTGTGGATGAAACACTTACAGCCAAAAATATGAAAATATGAAGAGTTGGTATTCTGCCATTCGAAACCTCATAGGGAATTTTATAGTGTCTCCCTACTATCATACTTCTGTTATGAGTATTGTATGTTGTATCGACAGCTTCAGCCCAAAACCTTTTAGGAAGATCAGTCTCAGCAATCATTGTCATGGCTGTTGATAGTTCATGCTGAATCCCATTCTTATCACAATATTCAGTTATGACTTTGGTGAGAAATTCTCTTGCTTTGTCTGATCTGATCTTTGTTATAGATAAGGATTTCTCATTCTGAATTTTCATCAAAAGTTCAAGTTTATTGGTTAGAGTTTCACTCTTCTTGTAGATAAAAACTATGCAACTGTATCTTGAGTAGCCATCCACAACTACTAATGCATGCTTCCTTCCACTTAGAGTTCTTGGATAGGACCAAATAAATCCATGTGAAGTAGGTCCAGAATTCTGCTGGTAAGAGTGGTAGGTTGAACTGATTTGGAAGAAGACTTTGTTTACTTTCCCTTCGGGCGTGCATCACAGAGAGTCTCCTTCTTGAATACTTCTTCTAGAAGCCCTCAGACCAACTTTTGTTGAGAGCTTTGAAGTTCATATGACATAGTCTCTTGTGCCAGAGCCATCTTTTTTCAGCTATTGTTCTGGATATGAAACATGTACCGAGTGTGCCTATTTTCCAATCGATCAGGTAGACATCCCTTCTTCTGTAGCCATGTAGCTTCGCTTATCCAGTTAGGAGATCAATAACCATTCATTTCCATTTAGTGAAAACTACTGGTTTGTTTTCATCACAGGACTAACTTATGCTTAGGAGATTGTACTTGAGTCCATTGACATACTGCACTTTGGAAATGATAATGTTTCCTCTATGCAGCTTTCCATAACCTTTGGTTTGTCCACTTGAGCTATTCCCAGAGGTAACATCTGGGCCTCTTTCTTTAATGTAGTTTGACAGAACTTTCTCGTTTCCTGTCATATGTCTTAAGCACCTAGAGTCCACAAAACATTATTCACCTCATATTGTTGAATTAGATGTAACTTGATTGTAATCCTTCCATCTTTTGTACAACCAGACAAGAAGGGATTTAGGTACCCAAATTTGAGTGGGTCATTTAGGATTAGTGAATTTCCTGGAGAATTGGTTTCTCTTATTGTTTTGAAAATAATGTTGGTTATTCCTATAAAGTTCATAGTGTATGGGTCTATATCCCTAGTTGGGATTATATATGGGATATAGCTAATAATTTGTTTGGTATGAGCCTATGTTAAATCTTAGCTGAGACCTATGATAAAAGTTTTGGGGTCTCCATACCTGGTAATTTTGAAAGTTGGATTACCTCGAGGTTTCCATTTTCCTCTCCCATTTTGAAATCTATTTTGGCCATTGCCTAGTCTTTTGTCTAGGTTTTTGCCTTGAAAATCTTAACTGCTGCCTAAACTGTTGACAATGTTGCTGCCTATTTTTAAATATAGGTTTGTTGATAGGCTCAACAGCTTGGATACGTGTTTCTCCCTTAATAAAAGTGGTTTTTGAACTTGAGGGAGTATTCGGGTCATATCCAAGGCCTGATTTTAAATAGAATGGACTCTAATTTATGCACAATCCATCTAAGGTTATAGATGCTTTCAGAGATGTTATCTCCTTAGCTTTTGTATTGCTCAACTGTGTTAGTTTTGTAAACTCAGTTTTAATATGAGCTAGTGCAGCTACTTTTTCATTATTTAAAATAGTCGGCCTGTTAATCTCAGCTGTGGCCATATCAATTTTAGCTAAATTTTGAGTTAATATCAGAAAGTTTTTCAAACTCAGCTCTGTTGTTTTCAATTTTGGCTGACTCTTGGCTGAGTTTGTCCAAGTCATTTTTCAGCTGTCTTTTCTCATTTTTCAGCTCTATATTCTCAACTGTCACAGTCAAGTGTGTAGTTTTTAGAGTTTCAAAATCTTTTAGCAACTGATTTAAAGATTTGTGTGAATCAATATCTTCAGACATGTCTGAGCTGACATATTCTGAAGTTTAAGGTTTAGATATTACCTCTTCATCAGTTAGGTTGGCCATTAGGCATATCTTCAGACATGTCTGAGCTGACATATTCTGAAGTATAAGGTTTAGATATTACCTCTTCATCAGTTAGGTTGGCCATTAGGCAGTCGTAATTATCATCATCATCAGAGAAGAATCCACTGCTTGATTCCAAAATCTCTTGTACTCGATCTTCTCCAATCAGAGCTTTCCTCTTGTCTTCTTTTCTGCTCATGTCCTTCTTTTTTTCATCCTTCTTAAGGTCAGGCCGGTTAATTTGGATGTGTCCTATCTTGTGACAGTTCTAGCATTCTACTTTCCAGTTCCCAGCTTTTTGATTTCTCTTGGGATTCTCCTTGTAGTTCTTTTCGAGTAATTCTTCCTGAAATTACTGAATCTTTGCATAATGAATGCCATTTATTCCTCAAAATTCAGAGGACATGGAGGATTGACTTCAGCTAGGTTCTTTGCAGGGGATTCGGCTGCAAAAGTAATTCCTTTTTTGTGTGCTCAATGTATGATAGTGTAATATCCGGAACTTCTACTATCATTGTTTAATATTATTTTATCCGAGTTATATTATACAGTGTGGAATCTGTACAGTATAGATAAAATAAATGAAGGACTGAGATGTCAGTATCGATATAATTGTCGTACTTGGTCGACAATTGTATTAGAGGATATAGTGCGTCATGTATACGTATCCAGTATGTCGAGACGGACGAGAAAAGTTGGAAATGGCTAAGTGCAACATTATTAGCGCACGCTAATAATCACGAGTAGCACACGCTATCGTACAGGTTTAGTGCACGCTATGGACATAACTTTGCGTACGCTAGTAAAAAACAGCTCAGAGGGAATCTACGCGTGGACCAGGCCACTTTCGGCGCATGTTCTGATAAGTCAACAGATGTTGTAATGTAGTGTTAGCGCACGCTAATGCATGTTTATTAGTGTACGCTAATTGTATATCGGACAAAAAGGAATCTTATACTCGTCATCACTTTCGGCGTGTGGACCAGTCTTCGGAGCATACAGACAAACGAGTCAACTAATATTAGAGCACGCTAAACGCAAGGACTTGCGTACGCTAGAGCGTGTAAGTTACGTACGCTAATGCATGGGCATTACGTATGTAAGCGCATGTACGAAGCCAGACAGTAAGCCCCTGGACTGTGATAGTGCACGCTAACAAAGTCAGTTAGCGCACGCTAAAGCCGTAGCACACGCTAAACATAAGGTTTAGCGCACGCTAGTAATGTATTCTATATAAAGGGACAGAAGGGTGTTATGAAGCATTTCATCCATTTATTTCCTTTCACCGATAGAGAGAACCTTGGGAGGACATTTGGAGTTCCTAAACACTGAGGGATGATCCTCTTTAAACAAGATTAAAGATGGAAATCATGGATTAAAGCTTTGTTCTTTAAATCATTGGCAATTCTCGGAAATAGATTCAAACTTGGGATTCAATCCATTCCTTCAAAAAGGTAATCACTCTTCATCTTTGGATTTCATTTTGGATTGAATGTTGATGTTCTCGAGTTAATGATTATCACATAAATGAGTTGATAACCATGATTATGAGATGTATTACCGGAGTATGATGATATTAATATGAATCGTGTAGTTTGAATTGTGTAATTCATTTTCTTGAGATAAGTTGGTGAATCCTTCTCCTCAGTTTTGGATGTTGATGTTATTGTCGATGATTACTCTCTGTAATGGAAGATTAAAGAAGTGTTGTTACGTTCTTGATGTTTCATGTATTGATATTAAGAAAGATGATATATGGATATAGAACTTGGATTATAAGTTGGATGATTGTTTATATGTTAAAGGATATCGGATTTCATTGTTTTGATGACTATAAACATGGTTTTGGATAACTTAGTGTTATTGATAATCGCCACATGTTGATCGGTATCCGAAATACATGCAACTGCATGTCATTAGCGCACGCAAAGCCTACTGGCTAGCGCACGCTAACGGGAGCAACTTAGCGCACGCTACGTTAAGTGATTAACGTGCGCTAATAAGGCAGAAAGTGCAGTATTTTCGTGTTGTGGTTCTGAATTCGTGTTGGTTTGAGTTGGATTGATCCGACTAGTGTTTAATAGAGATGTTGTCAAGCTGTTGGGTTTGTGATTTGGTTTTATCGATTGTTGATTGTTATCGAACTTGTTGTTTATCGATTATTGTAATAGGTTGAGATTATTGATCGGTGCTTATAACTGTATGTTGCGGTCATGTTCGAGTATGTTCGTGAATGGCGTTGGTCAGGGCCGAGGAGCTAGTAGATGAAGACAATGAGATTAGTGATGGCTTCATCATCGTTGTATCGATATCGAGGTTAGTTTTTACTTGCTCAGTTTATAATATTTAATGAATGGTTTCAGTTTCATTCGTTATAATTCGTATAACAATGTTTATAATCGCAATCACGGGAGATTTGGAATTATAAAATGCATTCGAGTTTTGAGAATCTAAATCATAATGTATATGATTTACTTTTGTTATTGGTATACTTATATATCGAGGATATATTGTGATAAAGACGAAGATATGAATTATCTGCAATCCGTGATACATTGGACCGTCGAGTATTGAGGATAATGGTTCGTGATGGTTTAGACATTGAGATCGTTCTCGAAGCACTCGAGGCTAATACTCTAATCATTTTATCTTTTGTGTCGATCATGTCGTGATACATTCGTGTATCATTGTTGTCATGCATTTGTGCATTGTTGTTGTCGTGTATTGTGTACTGTTGTTTTGTGCAGTTGTGCATTGTTGTCATATGTCCACCTCGTGTTGGTCCGACGGGATCATCGGGGGATCTATGCTAGCACGCGCTGGATTATCGGACAGGTGTTTCCACCACGGTTGGTCTGACGGGGTCATCGTGGGATCTAGGCAGTAAACGCTGGATCATCGGATTACCATGTATTGTTGTTGTGCGTATGTATATTATGGGTTTGCCATAAGTATACATTTTCGTTATTGTTGTGATCATATTGATGTTGTCATATGAGTATGCATTTTTAAGTCTTGTGTTAGGACCGTATCCGTATGTTGTTGATCTGATGTTGGATTAGACTGACGCGATTTCATCGTGGCATTTCGTATCTTGAGGAATGTTCCGTATTTTCTTGATACTTGTCTTTGATGGACAATCGATTATCGTATTGGAATTTTTGACGTTATCCGATGGATTGAATTGGCCAGAGTTGGTATAATTTTCGTATCGCGAGTTATGATAATGTTTTGAGAACCTTGGGTATTGTTGAGATACCATATAAATATTTCGGTATTATCTTATTGTATTGTTAAGGATACGAATCGTGGATTTTCGTAAAGTTACGACAGTAAGATTACATTGGTCGTATTCTTACTTAGTATTTCCATTGATATGTAATTATTGACGTGATGTGATGGTTATTATTGTTGGATATTATGGCTGACCCCGTCGTGGGCTTTCTTTTTAGGTTTTTGGAATATCAATCTTGTAGCGGTCGTGGAGAGATGAGCTTCTCGGAGGATACTGGCTAGGGCATGTATTTGTGAATTGAGTTTCCTGATAAGTTGTTGTATTCCGCTGCTAGAGTATTTTAATTGTTTATCTTTTTCCACTGCGTGAGTATTTTTGAATGGTCTTTTGGTATCTCGTAACTTAGGTTACTTTGTAAATCGTTCTCTAAATATATTCTGTCAGTACGTATAAACGATAGCTTAACGTATGTTTTAAACTGTTGAGTTCTGGCATTTCAGGCCTTATCCTTTCAAATGAGATTTTACGACGGTTTTGATAAATGAGTTTTATATAGTCTCAAAATGTTTTAAATAGATAATACCGTCGATAGCCTCTTGGATGTTTGTAAATGTTCGCGAAAATTTCCTTCATCCTTGTGGGTTCCATCTCGGGGCCCACGATGCTGTAATATTCCCGGTCGGCTCTGGGGGTGTTACAGAATATGGTATCGGAGCTTAGGTTGAGAAAACCTAGGCATTTGGGTCGAGTTGGGTCGTGTTTTGGTCGCGTCATTCGAGTTGTCGATTGACTAATACTAGAGCTGTGAGTTTTTGTTGTTCACTCGGGCTTGTGCGTTATGTGATTTACCACTGTAGTATTGGGGTTGTTGTAAACTTTTTCAAATGATGTCAACGTGTTTCTTCAGATAGAGCTGTGTTGTGTTCTCGAGTTTCACTGAGTTTACAAAACGTGCGTTTTGAAAATATCTGTGTTGAGTATTTTCTTGAGTCGAGACATGTGCCAGTATCACGGGGAATCGTCGGCTTCACGATCTGTAAGTATTTAGAGTTTTGAATCGTATTGGGATTTATCGCCGTACTAAGTTAATATACTTTGAGATTCAGTAGATATTATGCGTTACAGTATACGGTGCAAAATTGGGACATGATTGATAATTTGAGAAGTTATGATTGTCGAAATCAATATGTCAATTAATTTTTGGACCGGAATTGTGCATTTGGGAGAATGTCGTGGATTATTGAGGAGAACATGTCGTCATGTTAGTTCATTTTGTGATATATGAATTGTTTTTGAGCATTTGGGAATGATACTTTTCAAAATGAATGTTTCACGAATGTTTTACCGTAAATGATTTTTGGGCCGAGACCCAATAGATTTTTGAAATTGTTTTATAACTCAGGACTTGGGGTCCGAAAAAGAGTTTCCTACTTTTTAAACTTCTTGTAATGCGGAACGAGATACGGACTGAGACCCTAATATTTCAAAAGCCTTTTCTGTTTTCCTGAAAACTTCCGAGAATTGTAAAACACTTTATCAATTGTTTATCTATTTCGTTCCTGTCTTTTGAGGTTTTGGCTTACTTGTTTAAATGAAACCTCTCGGGAATCTTCCGCTGTGTTGATTTGTTTCAATGTTTTGTCATAGCATATTTGAGGTAATCCAGGATGGGTTAATGGTTGACATTGCGAATCATAGGTGGAAAAGGAGTTTTGGGGTCGTAGTTTATATATTGAGATTTTGGAACTCTATCGTATGGTTTTCCGATGGAATATTAGTGGATATTAGTGACGAGCCGAATTGGTATACAGGAGTATGGATGTGGTCAATCATTTACATAATTTCATTTTATTTAATCATGCGTATCCGAAAAGAATTATTATCGAATACTTGGCATTAGCGAGCCAATTTAACTTTTCAAAAATTTATTTCGTGGTCTTACGAAAATTTATGTTTTGAGTTTTGAAATATATGAAGGAACTTTCGAAAATTTGTCTCCTTGACGAGATATATGATTTCAAACTGGTTTTGAAAATGTGATTGATATACATACGCATTTAGTGCATAATGCATATCATGGTGAAGTTCTGAGTGTGACTCACGAACTGGATAACACGTCAGTATGGAACGATGAATAAAGATTCGAACTTCAGTATGGTAGTTGGTTATCCAGGGGTGATCGGTTGATTGATCGGATAAGAAGAATATGCTGCGTGATGTAAAATTCATGCACATGATGTAATTTTGGAACTTCGAGTTTTATGAAACAGGGACGTATGCGCTACCATAATGTTTTTGAATGGTTTCTTTGCAAGTGTAGATTTGGGGATGGTGTCCCCATGTTGGTTGTTTTGGATGAGTGATCGTTCCCACTCCATGTATAATTGGGTATGTTCGTCGATTTGTGATTGGTTGTTCGTATGCCGAGGAGTATGTTCGACAGTCAGGTGTGTTTATTGAGATCCATTGTATGTGATTAGTGTGTCGTTTTGAGAACCTTATTCATTCGTGTATCGATTTCTATGGTTCTATGTTGATCGTGTTGGAGTTTACCGTGTGAAGGTATTCTCGATTTTCGTTGATCGTTCGTTGGTAATATTGGAGTTTATCATGATGATGATATTCTAGGCTGTGTTTTGAACTTTGGATTGGTCGTATTAGAGTTTATCATGTCGATGATATTCTCAGTTAATTTATTAGTTGATTATTGTTGGTGATCATCTGAGCGTTCAGATTGTCTGTCGATGTTTCGGGATTTGTTGCCATGGTGTTGAGCATTTGTTTCACAGATGTATCGTGTATTATTCATTTTATCGGAATTGGGACTTGATTGTATAATCAGGTAGACGAGATTTGACACAGATAGGTTACTTCATCAGAAGATGATATATTTTGTTGAGACTCATGGAATTGTTATTGTAAACGTATTGAGGCTTTACAGTGAAGTTGCTTGCTAGGTGTTGTGTGAAGATTTATTCATCCCGACAGGCGATCGACTATAAGGCCGAGCGACCAAGTCAACACCAGTCAAACTATGGCTAGCTCGCCTAATCGAAGAAACCAGACCACCATCAGGTACCAAGCGATCGACTCCCAAGGCGATCGCCCTTTGGCATCTAGTGATCGACTCTAGTGTCCGGCAAAGGACAATCGGCCTACGCCCCGAACAGAGATGATCGCCCGTCAAAGTCATCGAAGACTGGATCTCAGAACAGCACCCACGTGCAGATCCACAAAAGGCGCTGACAGACAAGACCTTTGACCACAGCCTGTCACCTACCTCACCTACCGACAGGCACGCCGAAAGTTACGAAGTGGGACCGCCTGTGACAGCAACTCAGGACGCGTACAGGCTCCCCATCGACTGCATACTGGCCGACAAAGCAGCAGCCATGGACTTTAAGGGAACAAGCCCATGTGCTAAAAGACGATCGCCTGATTATTATAATACATAAAAGGCGATCGCCTACATATCCAAGTCCTATAAATAGAGAACCTCCTCCTATCGGAAAAGGTTCAATTCATTCACCTACATTCCGAATTCATTCACTAAATACACTAGAACATATATACCACCAAGCTCCCGCTTTCTCCTAATCCATCTCAGATTTCTCTCTCCGAATCTCTCGCCGTAAGACGATCGGCAGAGGCAGAAGTCTCCATTAGATGATTCCAAGATATTCATAAGCTCGAAGCTCAAGCATCCATTAATACTCGCCGTGAGAGACTGTCGATCCCTCACCGCCGCGACTGTTCATCTCCTTTGTTACAAGAACTCACAGAGCATCAAATCTGGTTCTTCCGGCAATCTACACGCTCACTAGCTAAGATAACAAGAATCTTTACACTCATTGTAATTGTATTCTTACATTAGTACTTGTATCCCCGAATATTAGTATTAATAATATCTCGCGAGAGCATTCAAGCCCGGGACTAACAACCCCGGCAAATCTTGTGTTATTTATCTTTCTCACGGAAGTGTTCTCGCATTTGTTTGCTATCCATCCATTCTAGCAATATCTATCTCCGGATAATATTTTGGGTAGCAACAATTGGCGCTAGAAGGAGGGGATCTAACCCTCAAATTTTTATTCCTACCGTCCCGAAGAACACTCACTGTTCTCGGGGCATATACTTGAAGTGACACTCACTGCGCTTCAAAGAAAACCTTCAGAATCATGACATCCGCCGGTACATCGAAGAGAGCCGCTCTCCGAACCGCCGGACACCATATCCCGGCTCAATCCGAACCCCAGCCGACGACAGGGGGAAGCCGCAGCAACGCGAGACTCTCGATCCCACACCCGAGAGATGGCCCCAACCTCTCACTCGATTAGTTCCAAACCGAGGAACAGATCAAGGAGGCTATGGCCATCCTAGAGGAGCGACGGAGAGCAGGCGCGTCTCCCGCGATAACTCCCTCGATCGTCCGCCGCATGGGAAAACGGAAATTCAACGGGCTACTGAGCGAGTGATCGTCAGAAAGCCCCAATTCGCGAGAAAAGGCTCTCGTACGACCGGACGGATCCGTATTCAATCGCTTGGGGCGCGACCCATCCTGTCGACCGGGGCATTCTGTTTCCAACCACGAAAAGACGGAATCCGAATCCGTCACCAGGAGTTCGGCCTACCCACCTCACAGCCGAACACAGGTCAGCCATCTGACTCCCGTCCCGATTGCCAGGGGATCAGTACTCAATCGCCTCAGCACCCGCTCCGAGCACCGAGCCGAGAGCAGCCAGGCCACGGCGATGGCCGCTATACAACGCCAGCTCGATGAGATGAAAGCACTCTTGGACATTGGGGCAAGCGCCAGCAGAAAGATCACCGGGCCGATCGAGCCACTCGCGGTCCACATCGAGCTTTCCCCCGTGCAACCAACGATCGCTCCTCCCAAAACACCTCTGTATGAAGGGAAATCGGACCACGAAACCCACCTGAGTAAATTCCGAATCTACATGACTAGGTGTGGGGCATCTGATGCAACCAAGTGCCGGATCTTCCCGTTAACATTGGGCGAGCTGGCCCATAGATGGTACACCTCACTACCACCACGATCAATCACCTCCTTTAAGAAACTGGCGAATGACATCACGTCATACTTAGCCACCAAGGTCGCCAGACCAGAAGGCCCCCATCGCGTGATGAAAATCAGGCAGGGGAAAGACGAAACCGATGCAGATTACATCGACCGAGTAGACGAAATCATCCTCACCGGCGAACCCATCAGTGACGAGCTCGCTCTCTTTTCGGTCATGGGGGGATTCTACGGTCATTCTCCCATGTTTAGACATCTCACCAAAGATATTCCCCCAACCTACACGATCTTCCGCGCTAAGGCTGCCAACTTTCTGGCCAGGCAAAGGCTACTCACCCTCCACCTAGGCGAGGAAACGCCACCTCCTGTCCAGAAGATAGCGATCGCCAAAGTAAAGAAGGCGATCTCCAAGCCACCCGGAGATCTCAAGGCCTTCGAGGACATGGAACCCATCTCCTCCATACGTTCAACCGAACTCCGGCACATATTTTCTATGCCATCAAGGGGCACGAAAAGCTCAAAAAGCCAAAGGCGATAAGGGACCACGGTCACCTGGACAACAATCAATATTGTGCCTACCATAAGAGTCCCGGCCACAGCACCAACCAATGCCGCGACCTCCTCAAACAGCTCTAGAGATTGTTGGAGGAGGGCAAGTTGGACAGCTTATTGTCTTAGCCGAAGCCCATACCAATCTCTATACACGATCGTCCGAGTCGAACACAAAACAGGTTGGAAAGCTCATACGAGCCGACCCCTGGATTAACCTCGGCGACCGTCTCTACATGCTTCAATCAAGAGAAGGGGACCTCGGAAGTCTCCCCGATCTCCCTCCTTATTTAAGAAACTGGAGTACTCGCTCGCCATCTACAGTTCACCATCTAACATGACGGACTAAAGCACGAGATCGCCTCCCCCGCACAACGTACACCATCGAAGGTCGGCATCTACATGACGATCCAAGGTGGAAGAGTGCAGCCAAGGTCCTGGTGGTCGATGGAACCTTCTGCTTAGGCCATGCAAGGTCCCTTTGAGCCAAGATCGCCCGTCCTTCGTTTAAATACAAGGCTGGCGTAGTCTGAGGGTCCTCCAAAATTAATCAGTGGACACGATCGCTCGCCCTCAAAGGTTCATCATTTAACGTGGTGAACCCGGACAATGCGACGCGTCACTACCCCCGTCTCAATGTACACCGTCGAGGGTCGCCATCGTCATGGCGACCCGAGGTGGAAGCAAAGCTAAAAAATCCGAGGGCGTGGAGTTGAATCATCCGACGCTACCCCGCGCAAGGACTCCTCTAGACCGAGACCGCACGCCCTTCGTTTAAATACGAGGCGAGGCGCAGCCTAACAGAGGACCCTCATAATAAAGTGAGTCACGAGACACTCAATGTCTTCGCGCATCAAGACATGATCAGGGAGTCGGTCCATCGAACTCCGCGATCGTGCACGGTTCCTCAAGACGGACGACCGTCCTCGAGGATTCGACAAAGTTGAAGACTGCTCACTCAACGAATTATTTTCATCCCCTTACTTCCACTAAGTGAATAAAAACAAGGGGGAAGAGTGCGGACTACCTATACGACGATCGTCCCTATTCAACCACATACGGAGATCGTCATTTTTCAGATATTGTGCAGTGATCGAATTTGTTGTAAAAGTTATCTTTATGAGTTTATCAATTCATTTGGAACTACCCTCGCAACGATCTCTCCTCACACATTTGTACAAAGTCAAACAAAGACTCAAAAATAACAATCATTCAAGTGATAAGTCAGAAAATCAAACATTCATTTCATTGCTTGAAGGATCAAAATACATGGTCGCCCGAAGACCAAAATGCTACAAAGAGAAAACTACAAAACTACAAGACAAAAAGCTAAAACAAGCAAGCAAGAGCGAAGAGCCTCAGGCCTCCGCCCGGCCTTCGCCTTCAGCCGTCGGCTCGACCTGTGGTCCTTCCCCAGTTTCCGGAGCGACCTCCCCGTCCTCCGGATCGTCACGATGAACGATATTCGCCGGAGTCGGATACCAGCTCAGATCCACGCCAAGCTCCGAGAGATCCAAAATCGGCAAGGAGAAAGCAGGATGGAGAGGATGCTCCAACGCATACGCCTTGAAGTTCTCAGCAAGGGGCCCGACCTCCAAACCTCCTTTCTTAGCTGCTCGGATCGAGTCGACGAACGCCATATAATAGGCGAACTCGCTGACAAACTCCAAGTTTTGAAAGGGATCAGCCTTGGTCGCCTCTACCTCTCTTTTCAGCTCCGCCATCGCCTGTTGCGACCCTTGGAGCTCGGCCTCCCTCGCAGCAACCTTCTCCCTCGACTCCGCCAGCTCGCTAGTTAACCGAGCGATCATCTCCTTCTGACGAGCGGCCTCCTCCTCAGCAACCTTCTGCGCCCGGACGGCATTCAGCATCTTGTCCCGAAATCGGTCAACCGCCAAACGAGACAACTCGGTTTCCTTCCTCGCCAGCTCAAGCTCTTGGCTCGCCCGCTTGGTTGCCTCCAAAGAGTCCTTCTCCATCGCCACGATCTTATCGGCAAACTCGGAGTTCTCTTTCCGGGCCGCCTCGAGATCCGCCTGCAGGCGAATAGTGGAAGGTCGCCCCTCAAACTCCTGTGCAGCCTGGACAGCCATGGTCGCCATCTGGAGAGAAAGGGCGAGAACAGCCTGCATCGTACTCCCCGATCGCTGACGAGCGATCGCATCTATATAGGTCGTCCAGGCCTTCGGTAGAGCAGAAGCGGCCTTGCTGACATATTGCGGGATGTCACAGGACTGGCGAGGAGATCGGCTGGCTAAGAAATCCAACACCATCGGCGGGCAAGACGGATCTGTGCGACGGATCCTACATCAATACAACAAAGTTAACACAACTCCTACGCAATTGCAAGTTTCAACCCAAAATTGCAATCTACCTCTCAGCCCTCTCGGGGTCGCGACCGAAGTACGGTTTCCCTCGAGGATTCTCAGCGTCAGCGATCGCCATCTCTCGCATAAAAGCCGCAGAGGGCGGCTCGTTCTCTGGAGGGATAACGGTGATCGGAGGCGCGGCGATCGGCACCTCATTGCCAGGGGCAGAAACCGGAGTTTCTTCCGGCCTCGGCCTTTTGCGATTCGTTCGAAGCCCCTCCTCCGGAACTCCCTCGTCAGCCACGATCGGCTCCACGCGACGCTCTGCCTCCGGAACAATTGGTAGCGCAACAGGTGGGGCCCGAGACGACTTCTTGTGGCGGAGACGGCCCAGAACTCCAGGATTCGACATGGCGATCTCCGGTGGGGGCTCCAGAAAGCGAGGAAAGCGAACCTCTAGAGTTAAGACGATCGATCAACAGTTAGATATTTTCCTCAAGTAAGGCAATCGCCTAGAAAGTGAAGGTCGCAGAAACTCATACCTG
Organism: Orobanche coerulescens; assembly: GCA_033398695.1. Classification (NCBI taxonomy): domain Eukaryota; kingdom Viridiplantae; phylum Streptophyta; class Magnoliopsida; order Lamiales; family Orobanchaceae; genus Orobanche; species Orobanche coerulescens. The sequence continues at coordinate 137,518,453 of CM065805.1, read as the reverse complement.
GTACCGAGAGATGTCTCGGGAAGCAGAATAGCCGAGCCGACATCCAACGGCTCTCCTTATTGATCTGGCTAGCGTCAAGATCGTCGTCCGACAAGCTCCGTATCCGCTCCCAGACAACCAGGAAATCAAAGGGCAGCTCCTCGACCGCCGGAATGTGAAACCCTGCAAAACCGAAATCAAATTAGATCAGTTCAAAACGCATCCGAACGAAGGGAGAGTCTAAACCCCATCGATTCCTCTCCGAAACTCGCAGGGATCTCCAGCTCGCCCGAAGGATTGTCGCTCGCAGAAGCCCTCCACTTGCCGGCGACCCAGAACCACTTCGTCGGATCGCCCCGCGCCTTATTCGGGACTCCGAGGATTACCCGACCAGATCGGCCCTGAATATGGTAACCTCCGACCGACCCTTTCTGAGCCGTCAGCTTGAACAAATGGTTCATCTCCGACGGCGATGGGAGGCGGTACAGGCGGTGACCGCCAAAAAGAGTGAGAGTGCAGATAATTTGGAGCCAAGCGTTCGGCGTCAGCTGAAGTGGCGCCACGTTCCAAGCGGCCAGCAGGTGGGAGACAGCAAAAGATAGAGGAAAGCGCAGCCCGACCTCCATATCGCCTCATTCACGGCGACCATACCCACCGGAGGCTGATCGGGTCGCTCATTCTCCACCGGCGCGAATATATCCACATCTGAAGGAACATGGAACCTCGTCCTCCAGGCGGCCAGATCTTTCCTGGTCGCCGAACTACGGATTTGGCCAAGCGACCACAAAGATCGCTGCGCAGCACGGTACTACGACCGTTTGGGAAGCTGATAAGGGTAGGCGACCGAGTATCCCCGGAAATCGAACCTCAGAGACGGACCGGCCAACTTCTCCATAATCTCAGCGAAAGCCTTATAGGCCCGGCCGAAAGCGCTATGCTGCTCCTAGTAGGCCCTAATCGCCAGATCTCTCTCTATCTGCGATCGTCTGTCTTCAGCAGCTGCTTCCTTAGCGACGTCGGCTTCATTAAATAAAGCCTCGATTTCAGCAGGATCGATTCCGGCCCGAATAGCCTCAGCGGCCGTCTCCAGGTGGAAGTCGGAAGAAGGTCCTCCCCGGACAGTCGATGTCCCGGCGGCGGAACTGGTACCCACTCCATGTGATGATGACGTTCCGGCCATTCTCAAAGAAAGAAAGGAGAAAAGGATTTTTTCTTACCCAAAGATGAAATCGAGCGACGATCGGCACTAAGATCTTCAGAAAAATCTTCAGCAAGTCCTTCTTTCTCCATTAAGTGCGCGTGAGAACGAAGACTGCAACACTGCGCCCTTTTATAGGAGATGGCAGGGACTCGTTTGCAATAAGGGAAAATCTCAAGGGTCGGATCCCAAACGTCGCATTTATTGACTCCCTCGAGACCCGCGTACGCGTATTTTCAAGGACGCGTCAGTCGAGGAGTCATTAATAACCGTTGATATCCTCCAACAGAAGCCCGACACGTGCGCGGAGACTTTTCCACGCCCATTGCCTTTTCCCGCGCAGTTTAGCGGCCAACCAGGTCGTCCAAACTCAGAATATATCAGCTCAAAGACGATCGCGCCAGATTAAACGCATAGTCGTCACAAAAGTTCAGCGATCGCCAAGAGAACCACCTCACCCCACGTTTCCAACATAGGAGCGAGCTGGGGGGCAATTGTTGTGTCAAGATTTATTCATCCCGACAGGCGATCGACTATAAGGCCGAGCGACCAAGTCAACACCAGTTAAACTATGGCTAGCTCGCCTAATCGAAGAAACCAGACCACCATCAGGTACCAAGCGATCGACTCCTAAGGCGATCGCCCTTTGGCATCTGGCGATCGACTCTAGTGTCCGGCTAAGGACAATCGGCCTACGCCCCGAACAGAGATGATCGCCCGTCAAAGTCATCGAAGACTGGATCTCAGAACAGCACCCACGTGCAGATCCACAAAAGGTGCTGACAGACAAGACCTTTGACCACAGCCTGTCACCTACCTCACCTATCGACAGGCGCGCCGAAAGTTACGAAGTGGGGCCCCGCCGTGTGAAGAACTCAGACGCGTGCGAGCTCCCATTGGACCGTCAAATGTTGCCAGAAGAACATGGACTTTAAGGGAACAAGCCCATGTGCTAAAATACGATCGCCCGATTATTATAATACAGAAAAGGCGATCGCCCGGCATATCCAAGTCCTATAAATAGAGAACCTCCTCCTACTGGAAAAAGGTTCCGAATTCATTCACCTACATTCCGAATTCATTCACAGAAATACAGTAGAACATATATACCACCAAGCTCCCTGCTTTCTCGCCAGAATCCATCTCAGGATTTCTCTCTCCGAATCTCTCGTCCAGAAGACGATCGGCAGAGGCAGGAAGTCTCCATTAGACAGATTCCAAGATATTCATAAGCTCAGGAGCTCAAGCATCCAGCTAATACTCGCCGTGAGAGACTGTCGATCCCTCACCGCCGCGACTGTTCATTTTCTTTGTTACAAGAACTCACAGAGCATCAAATCTGGTTCTTCCGGCAATCTACACGCTCACTACCTAAGATAACAAGAATCTTTACACTCATTGTAATTGTATTCTTACATTAGTACTTGTATCCCCGAATATTAGTATTAATAATATCTCGCGAGAGCATTCAAGCTCGGGACTAACAACCCCGGCAAATCTTGTGTTATTTATCTTTCTCACGGAAGTGTTGTCACATTTGTTTGCTATCCATCCATTCCAGCAATATCTATCTCCGGATAATATTTTGGGTAGCAACACTAGGATCTCAGGAGATCGTCGACTTTGCACATTTGTAAGTGTATTGTTTTGGTTATTCATTAATGATGATGATTGATCATTGTTGTGATGGTTTCAGAATATTTTGGTTGAACGGTTTGTTTATTTTTCTATGACGAATTGCAAGTTTCGAGGACGAAACTTATTTTAAGTGGTGTAGTATGTAATATCCGGAACTTCTACTACCATTGTTTAATATTATTTTATCCAAGTTATATTGTACAGCGTGGAATCTGTACAGTATAGATAAAATAATTGAAGGACTGAGATGTCAGTATCGGTATAATTGTCGTACTTGGTCGACAATTGTATTAGAGGATATAGTGCATCATGTATACGTATCCAGTATGTCGAGACGCACGAGAAAAGTTGGAAACGGCTAGGTTTAACATTATTAGCGCACGCTAATAATCACGAGTAGCGCATGCTATCGTGCAGGTTTAGTGCACGCTATGGACATAACTTAGCGTACGCTAGTGAAGAACAGCTCAGAGGGAATTTACGCGTGGACCAGGCCACTTTCGGCGCATGTTCTGATTAGTCAACGGATGTTGCAATGTAGTGTTAGCGCACGCTAATGCATGTTGATTAGCGCACGCTAACTGTATATCGGACAAAAAGGAATCTTATTCTCGTCAGCACTTTCGGTGTGTGGACCAGTCTTCGGAGCATACAGACAAACGAGTCAACTGATATTAGGGCACGCTAAACGCAAGGACTTGCTTACGCTAGATCGTGTAAGTTACGTACGCTAATGCATGGGCATTACGTACGTAAGCGCATGTACGAAGCCAGACAGTAAGCCCCTGGACTGCGATAGCGCATGCTAATAAAATCAGTTAGCGCACACTAAAGCCGTAGCGCACGCTAAACATAAGGTTTAGCGCACGCTAGTAATATATTCTATATAAAGGGACAGAAGGGTGTTATGAAGCATTTCGTCCATTTCTTTCCTTTCACCGATAGAGAGAATCTTGGGAGGATATTTGGAGTTCCTAATCACTGAGGGAGTATCCTCTTTAAACAAGATTAAAGATGGAAATCATGGATTAAAGCTTTGTTCTTTAAATCATTGGTAATTCTCGGAAATGGATTCAAACTTGGGATTCAATCCATTCCTTCAAAAAAGGTAATCACTCTTCATCTTTGGATTTCATTTTGGATTGAATGTTGATGTTCTTGAGTTGATGATTATCACATAAATGAGTTGATAAGCATGATTATGAGATGGATTACCGGAGTATGATGATATTAATATGATTCGTGTAGTTTGAATTGTGTAATTCGTTTTCTTGAGATAAGTTGGTGAATCCTTCTCCTCAGTTTTGGATGTTAATGTTATTGTCGATGATTACTCTCTGTAATGGAAGATTAAAGAAGTGTTGTTACGTTCTTGATGTTTCATGTATTGATATTAAGAAAGATGATATATGGATATAGAACTTGGATTATAAGTTGGATGATTGTTTATATGTTAAAGGATATCGGATTTCACTGTTTTGATGACTATAAACATGGTTTTGGATCACTTAGTGTTCTTGATAATTGCCACATGTTGATCGGTATCTGAAATACATGCAACTGCATGTCATTAGCGCACGCAAATCCTACTGGCTAACGCACGTTAACGGGAGCAACTTAGCGCACGCTATGTTAAGTGATTAACGTGCGCTAAGAAGGCAGAAAGTGAAGTATTTTCGTGTTGTGGTTCTGAATTCGTGCTAGTTTGAGTTGGATTGATCCGACTAGTGTTTAATCGAGATGTTGTCAATCCGTTGGGTTTGTGATTTGGTTTTATCAATTATTATAATAGGTTGAGATTATTGATTGGTGCTTATAACCGTATGTTGCGGTCGTGTTCGAGTATGTTCGTGAATGGAGTTGGTCAGGGCCGAGGAGCTAGTAGATGAAGACAATGAGATTAGTGACGGCTTCATCATCGTTGTATCGGTATCGAGGCAAGTTATTACTTGCTCAGTTTATAATATTTAATGAGTGGTTTCAGTTTTATTCGTTTATTATTCGTATAGCAATGTTTATAATCGTAATCACAGGAGATTTGGAATTATAAATCGCATTCGAGTTTTGAGAATTTAAATCATAATGTATATGATTTACTTTTGTTATTGGTATACTTATATATCGAGGATATATTGTGATAAAGACGAAGATATGAATTATCTGCAATCCGTGATACTTTGGACCGTCGAGTATTGGGGATAATGGTTCGTGATGGTTTAGACATTGAGATCGTTCTCGAAGGACTCAGGGCTAATACTCTAATCATTTTATCATTTGTGTCGATCATGTCGTGATACATTCGTGTATCGATGTTGTCATGCATTTGTGCATTGTTGTTGTCGTGTATTGTATACTGTTGTTTTGTGCAGTTGTGCATTGTTGTCATATGTCTACCTCGTGTTGGTCCAACGGGATCATCGGGGGATCTATGCTAGCGCGCGCTGGATTATCGGACAGGTTTTTCCACCACGGTTGGTCTAACGGGGTCATCGTGGGATCTAGGCAGTGAATGCTGGATCATCGGATAACCATGTATTGTTGTTGTGCATATGTATATTATGGGTTTGCCATAAGTATACATTGTCGTTATTGTTGTGATCATATTGATGTTTTCATATGAGTATGCATTTGTAGGTCTTGTGTTAGGACTGTGTCCATATGTTGTTGATCTGATCTTGGATTAGACTGACGCGATTTCATCGTGGCATTTCGTATCTTGAGGTATGTTCCGTATTTTCTTGATACTTGTCTTTGATGGACAATCGATTATCGTATTGGAATTGTCGACGTTATCCGATGGATTGAATTGGCCAGAGTTGGTATAATTTCCCTATCGCGAGTTATGATAATTTTTTCAGAACCTTGGGTATTGTTGAGATACCGTACAAATATTTTGGTATTATCTTATTGTGTTGTTAAGGATACGAATCGTGGATTTTCGTAAAGTTACGACAGTAAGATTACATTGGTCATATTCTTACTTAGTATTTCCATTGATATGTAATTATTGACGTGATGTGATGGTTATCATTGTTGGATATTATGGCTGACCCCGTCGTGGGCTTTCTTTTTAGGTTCTTGGAATATCAAGCTTGTAGCGGTCGTGGAGAGATGAGCTTCCGGGAGGATACTGGCTAGGGCATGTATTTGTGAATTGAGTTTCCTGATCAGTTGTTGTATTCCGCTGCTAGAGTATTTTAATTGTTTATCTTTTTCCGCTGCGTGAGTATTTTTGAATGGTCTTTTGGTATCTGGTAACTTAGGTTACTTTGAAAATCGTTCTCTAAATCTATTCTGTCAGTACGTATAAGCGATATCTTAACGTATGTTTTAAACTGTTGAGTTCTGGCATTTCAGGCCTTATCCTTTCAAATGAGATTTTACGACGGTTTTGATAAATGAGTTTTATATAGTCTTCAAATGTTTTAAATAGATAATACCGTCGATAGCCTCTTGGACGTTTGTAAATGTTCGCGAAAATTTCCTTCAGCCTTGTGTGTTCCATCTCGGGGCCCACGGCGCTTTAATATTCCCGGTCGGCTCTGGGAGTGTTACAGATAGCAGGGTAGCTCGAACTCAAAGGCCTTGAGGTTTAAGAATAGCTCTTGGATCTTTATTTTGTTGAGATCCTTTGATTCATTCATGGCTAGTGTTTTCATGCTCCATTTTAGGGTGGGAGACCTTAGAACTTTTATGCCCACCTTTCGGTTGCTATAAGTTTTACCTAGAGAGTTGATTTCATTTATGATCTTAGTGAATCTGGTGTTCACTTTGTTTATGGTCTCTCCATTCTTTATTTTGAAATTGTCAAACTTTTGAGTGGCTATTGACATTTTGTTTTCCTTGATCAGCTCAGTTCCTTCATACATTACAGCTAATGTGTCCCATATCTCCTTGGTATTTTTACAATTCTTGACTTTCACCATGGGGGCTTCATCAAGAGTTTGATATAGAATATATCTGGATCGGTTGTCAAGATTGGACAACTTCCTTTCTTTGGTGGTCAGTTCTGTTCTTTTCTTGGGAATCTGCTTGGGTTTTCCAGCTGCAATTTCTTCATTATCCTTCAGGAAGGTGAAAGGTCCATCTTCTATTATACACCACATCTCATCATGTATGATGATAAATATACCGGCATTGTTATCTTCCAAAGATTATATTCATCAACAGAGAAAACAGGAAGTCTAGAATGCATGTGTTGCATGTATTGCATTCTTAATGAGAGATTTAAAAAATGTACTCAAGTATTTATGGATTTGGTTTGGTGTTTTGAACCAACCTCTCTGATACCAATCGTAGGTCACAAGTACGTCAGGTACAAGTCTATAAGGGGGTGAATAGACTTGTAAAATCTTTTTGCTAAATAACTGTTTGAAAACTCTCAGCTCAGTTTTAGTTCAACTAAGTTAACATGACTGAGTGTAATGTAGTTAAGGTTTACCAGCTGTAACATTATTTTGCGAAGACAGGTGACACTAAAATCAGTTGGAGATAAATTCACTATAACTTTCAACCACTAAAATCATATTACAATGATTTAGTTACAACAGCTTTCAAGCAGTGAAAATCTGTGGCCGCTGTAACTCCTTTCCTTAGTTGCTTAACACCTCTTGATCAAAGATCCTTGGATGCCTCAACGACTTGCATGTTGCCTATCACCTTCCAATCAAGAACCCGTGAATGTCGTACAGCCTCTTACTCTCAAGAACCTCGTTCAAGAAAGTACCCCGTACTCAAACTTTTAAGACAAGAGTGTTTGTCTTCTCCATCTTGAGAGCTTCTCAATATATGATACTTTATGAGCTTGCTCTTCACAATGCTATAGATGTATATTGTTTTCATTTGCTTTGATAGCTTGTAAGTATAGCTTGCATCGTACTTCTACTCAAGTGTTCTTCAGATATTTACAGTAAGATTCTTGAGCTCTTCATAGCCGTTGCATCTTGGAACAAATTCGTACGTTGGAGAGTGGACTTCATTGTTTTTTTCTTCTCTTCGCACGACTTTGTCTCTTTCTTCAAATCCGACCATTTGAAGATGTAGGATTGCTATGCCGTTTTTATTTGATCACTATATTTGGAAAGTCTTCAGGGCGCAAATATCGACAAATATTATATTCTTTAAATTTCGGAAATCAATCACTTTATCTCTTTAGCTTTACGCCTGCATGTGATTTGCCGTATTTGTTGACTTTTCAACATTTGCTACCGTGGATATAGCTGATGTTCAAAACATGGCTGATATTATGTCTGAAAAAACATGGCTGATATTCTGTGTTGGTCAAACGTGGCTGATAATTTGCTTTGATCGACACCCGACTGATATCTGTCTGGTCAACCTTAGCTGATATTCTCCTTTGACCAAACTAGGCTGATATTTTGACTCTTTTATACTTGGCCAAAATTATCTTCAATGATACTCAGCAGTACTTCTGACTTAGTCAAACCCAGATGATATTTTGTCTTTGACCAACACACGACTGATGTTTCATCTAGTCAAACATAGCTGAGATTTTCTTTGACCAAAACCCGACTGATATTTTTATCTGGTCAAGCTCAGCTGGTATTTTGCCCGAGTGATTTTAGGTTGCTCTACAGTTAGCCAAATTCTATCTGATCAACATGATCAATACTTAGCCTTATCTTTTAAAGGCCTATAGAAGATACTCATTTGGTTCTTCTTTGCAATGCCGAGTACTTTAAACATACATTTAAAATAAACTTCGAATACAAGGATGACATCATTAAAATCTCAAAAAGTATTCCTAACACAGATTGAATTCTCGGTGAGACCCATAGTTTCTCTCGTTAGACTTTGATTTGATGCAAGGCCCCAAAGTCCAAACCTGTTAATCGAGTCCGTTGATCGTTAGACTTCTTTAAGATAGATCGACCTATAAAACTTGGTTGTTTGAAATGAAATATGGAGCATCGAAGTGAAGCTTAAGAAAGTGACATGAATATGTTTGCTTGCTACTTTTGATTTTACAAGTGGACTTTCTATACAAAAATGACTTGAGTTTTGCTCTATTTTATGAAATATTTTACAAGTAAATTACGATTTAAATGATTATCATGAATACAGTTTTTATGTGGATTCTTATGAACCTATCAATATTGGCTTGCAAACCTATGAAAATGATCGGACTCTAAGCTAGACAAAGGTTATTAGCCAGGGTTAGTGCACACAATACTCAGAATTGTGAGGTTTTCTCGGAGTCGTCGATCTCAAGGAATAAGGTACGAGGGAGGCTGCCATCTTTCCCAATATATTTATGGATATGATGAATATAATGATATGTGCAATAAACTGAAAATGGTTTAATAAACATGGGCTTTTCCTAAAACCTCTATGTGTTACTACTTATATTTTGATGAAAATTGTGAAAGTATGTTTTATCTTTTGGTGATGCGTTCACTGAGTATGTTGTACTCAACCCTGTATATATTTAAGGAATGTACAGATCAAGCAGAGAACGTGATGGAGGGTGTCGTGTGGAAGTCCTTTGTGTAATACCCGCTATGTTTGTAATGCAATATTATTATTTATAATGATATTATAATGCATTTCATTTTATTTAAATTCATTTAGAGGATCATGAACATTTATTTCGACATATCACAAGTCCTAGCCCGAGTTAGTTTCTCAAGTTAATTTCAAAATATTTAATATTAGTCATTGTTATTAATATTATAATTATTAGAAGTGATATTATTATTAATAATAATAATATTTATAATAAGAACCATATTAATATTGGTGGTATTAATATTTTTATATTTATCATTTAGATATCATCGTATATATTACTCTGGATATTATTATTATTAGTATCGATATTATTAATATTATTACTACTGTCATTATTATTATTATTATTATTATTATTTTTTTATTATTATCATCACTTTATTAAAAACTCAAAGGATTTACAAGAAATTAGTGGGAAGCCGAGAAACCAACTGGGCCCCCACTCCTGTAGCAATAGCGAAACTAATACGATTAAAAATATGACCCGCAGCACGAGCCCCAATGTCTTGAGTCAAGGAGAAACGTCTAATACGATTTAGTAAGTTTACCGCCTCTTTCTCAAGTTCTCCAAAAGAAGAAAAAGAAAAGGGGAGGAACCCGTATCCGATATCTGCGCATTTAACCTCATACCTGACACGTTTACGCTGGCACCTCACTAACCGCACGCCCTGGCACAAAATCAAGCAACCCCGATTGCGTCAAAGGAGACGAACCTGTAAGATCAACGCAAACGTCATGCCCGCCATCCCAAGAATAAAGCAATATATCGGCCGGCCGCAAGGGTCTGTCCATATCTCCATGAAGCCCAATATCCATCTCCTTACGCACAGAAATCCCGGACCGAGAGCATATATCAACAAGAACATCGCGTACAATGTTGTGCCGATGTTTAATGCCAACAATACCCGCACACGAAACAGCATGATCCCCATAAATATCTCCAGTAAAAACCCTAGAACATGCCGAGCACGGCACAGACTAACAAAGGAAAAGGGGAACACCTATCGATAACACAAAGACACAACGATAAGTCCTGGCGTTCATAGTTTGTCCCAATCCAGATATAGGAGCCACCCTAAGCCAATCAAGTGTGATCCTCCTTTAGAGAGCTCCATAGCGCCACCGCCGAGGGATAGATGGAACGTAGATTCAAATTGGGTAACCCGATCAAGTATATATCTCACAATTTCTTCATAAGTTTGGGGCCGACCTCGCTAGGTTACTCAAAAGGTCAATATCCATATTCGCATTAAAAGTACATATAAAGATCATCAAATGAGGGACCAAGAGTCACAATACCAAAGACTATGGAGGAGCTTAGTTCTGCAGACTAGCATTGAAGTCTCGAAGCAAGAAAAGCATAGTTCAAAACATCACCTGCAGAATATAAACCAAGCCCCCCAAAAGCAAAGGGTAAGGTGGCGAGTCTCCATTGCCAATCACCAAAACCGGGCCCAGAAGCAGTGACAATACGCTCCAAGGAAGAACGAAGTGTTACATCAAAAGAAACCTGAGCACACTCAAAGACCCGAGGAGAACATGTGCGCATAGAAAAATATAACTTAGAAATACCAGCACATGTACGAAGAAGCAACAACTTGCATTGAGGGTCATTGAGTTTGGCAACTGCCTCCATAAGTTCAATGGTTTTAGCAACCCTTTTCAGGACCAACTTACTACAAAACTCAAAATCCACACTAACGGGACCACCCAATAACTTAACACCATGTGAGGGGCGGGAAATATTGGGTGGAAAACACCGACATACCCGCTTCGGGTCCTCCCGTGGCCAAAAACTTGATTTATCAACATTGAGGTGTAGGCCCCGACAAGGTCCATCCGCCATAATCAACTCCAAAACCTTACCCACAACCAAGGTATCACCAATAATAATGCCATCATCCAGATACCAAGCTTGAAAGGAAAGGTCAAAAGAATCTCTAATCTTACATGCCAAGGGATGTAACACTAAAGCAAAAAGAAGAGGCCCAAGCGGATCACCTTGTTGCACACCTTGATGAGACCAAAGAGTGTGCTCACCATAATATAATCTAGCTGACTAGAGTAATGTAATTCAACCCACCGTGAAATAGCCGGGAAATGAAGCCGAACCTCTCGTAACATAACAGCCCGATCCACCATGTTGAAAGCATTTTTAAAGTCAACCAAGAACATAGACAGACCAACATCATCCCCCCGGTCCTCAACCAACCGATTCACAGCGTGAAGAATAGCCTCCCTCCACCAGACACACCAACACCAAATTGCAAATCATCTAAATAACTATCTGAAGAGTGGCCAATCATAGAAGCACAAACCTTGGAAACTAAACGTCTCCAAACAGTCCCAACAACAATAGGGCGAATACTCCCTCTTGGTTTGACTAAGGGTGTGAGGGGAGCACTAGCAATGTACTCACCCAGCGCCCTCGGGCATTTACCAGCAAGGAAAAGGTTCACCACTTGGGTAATAGAAGCAACCAACTCATCAGAAATAGCCACAGCAGCACCATTTAAACAATCCAAAAGGTGTTGGGCACGCAACCCATCCCGCCCACAAGAAGTGCCGCGAGGGAAACTCTTGATCATGTCAAGAACCGTAGACGGAGACGCGGTAAGGTGATGATGATCAATGTGTATATCAGGCAAAAGAGGAGCAGACTGAAAGGGGTGCTTAGCTTTTAAGTCCTCAAGAGTAGAAACATCATAAGGTGCAATACCAGAAGACGAAAGAACTCTGACCGCTGCTGTATAATAACCATCACAAATCTTCCTCTTACATTGCTTGACATTGCGGTCACCCAAATCCAAGCAATCATCATCAATATTGGACCATAATGGAGAAGGTTCAGCTAAAACCTCACGCACAACCTGCAGACTGCCACTAGGGGTGCCCCATACATGAATAGCATTAACAATATATTCTTCCTGGCGTTGGCGCCTAGTGGCCAACCTACCCTCTTGACTACTCCTCGGGCAAAAGGTTTTAAGAAGACAAAGAGGCAGGACAAACAAACCAACCCAACAAGAAATGTCATCAGGCGTGCAAATCACCTTATCAAGAGCTCTTTTCAAAGTTCGAGAGAACTCCAAACGACATTTGGGAGGGATAGATTTGACAGTCCGCAATCCCTTAAAGAATAAGGTGTCAAGAAGGGGTAAATCAAAACCACCAAGCACATCCAAAACCGAATCCTCAACCTGGACAACGGAAGATGGAACTTGCGGTTGTGCTGACCCAAATTAATAATTAAGCCCAAATATATTGTGCTGACCCAAATATTAGTATTATTATTATTATTATTATTATTACTACCATCTAGCCCAAATATATTGTGCTGACCCAAATTAATAATTAAGCCCCGAAAAATTACCTTAACCCTAATTCTAATACAGTATAAATACGTAAACCCTACTGCACAAATATACAATACACTCTTCTTTCATAGATACAGCAGCCAAAAGAAAAAAAAAACAATAATAATACATCACGGTTCTCTGCAAACCCGAGGAAGAAGAAAAAATTCATAGATACAGAACAGAAAGATTCATCGTGTTTTTTTGAAGATCTCTTACGGGCGTCCAATCTCGAAACTGGAAGTTCAATCCCCTTCGACACCTCAGACTTTTCTCCGACGAGGTAAGACTCGATACTCAATCTCTGATATTCTTCTTCGTGTATTTAAGTCAAAAATCCATAAAACCAAAATTTAGTTTAACGAATTCAATCCCGATAAAAACCTGGCCACGACCTAACCCATCACAGCCGACTAATCGGACCCCAGAAATCGATACAAAACGGCGAACTAAATTTCAACCAAACCCAAATTTACCTTGTCCATTGTTATGCGAAATATCGGAACCAAACATAGAATTGCAAACCCAGGCCGGTCCGAAACTACAACTGCCCACTTTCAATCCAACCACTGCTCCAGAATTGGAACCCCAGTCCCAATATATCAGGACTAATTTCCAAACCTTCAAACTACATCAGGATCCGATTCGAACCAGAACCCTAACCCATCTTGATTTTTATCTGTTCGGGCCGAACCCACTGCAACCGAGCCCGAACACCTTCAGCCTGTTCAAGTCCATCGAGCCGGATATTTCCCAACCCTAAATGCATATACATTTACCCAATCTGAATCGAACTTTCACCACTATCCTACGGAGAACGCCGTTAATGGCGAGCTGCAATCGCCACTGCCGGATTCGTCGGAGCCATCACCTTGATTCTTCCGCACCACCGTTTCCGCCGGGCACTTCCCATTCCCGATTCGTGCGAAGTTCTTTGCGAGTATCTGTGGGTGGTGTGTTTTAATCTTGTGTATGTGTGTGATGCGTGAAAATTTTAGAGAGGGAGCTTGAGAGAGAGGTAGACGACGGTTAGAGAAGGGAGAGAGAGAGAGAGAGATGAGGTGAGAAATCTGGAGAGGTAAGGGAGGAAGTAAATTGTCGGCTGAACCATGAGATAAGGATATATATACCCGCGATTTTCGTAGGTTATTCAATTTAGTCCTCACAGTTGCCAGTGACATTCAATTTAACCCCAGACACTTTAATTGTTTTGATTTTAACCTAGTCAGCTTTTCAATTCTTACAATCTGCCCCCAGTCAACTTTAAAAACTTCACTTTCAGCCCTATTCTGACCCAAAATATTAAAATATTGACTTTCAATTAATATTAATAATTAATCTGAATTATTGCATAAATATTTTAATTTCAGTCATCTATAATATTAACTCTTCAATTTATATTAATAAGCAATTATAAATTATTTTCAGTTATTATATAGTGATATTCAAATCTTTTCATTTATTATATAAATAATAAATTGTAAGGATTATAATTATTCTTACTATTATTATATGTAGACTTTATCGAGGATTTACGGGCTTAGGACTGTGAGTCGAGCATCTTCATTTCAAGTCAGACATCATCATCTATTCAGGTTGGAGTTTTCACTATCACTTTAATTGCTTTAATTGGACTGTGTATGTGATGTTCTATTCATATTTAAAAATTTTATGCACATTGTAAATCAGGCTAACCTGTTTTCGTGCAAGAGGCTATCTTAAGATATATGTTGTTGCGGGGACACATGCGCAACCTCAGTATTCACATGCGTGCTCGATTCATGTTATGTGGTATTGTGTGTATGTTTGATGTGTAATATCCGTACCTTCTATTTTTGGTAATTTCTATTTTAGTGTATGTTCGTTTCGGACGACTCGCTTTCAGTTTATCATGTGTGTGGGTGATGCATTCTGATTGTGTTACTTGACGTATAGTTGGTTTGGTATTCGCTCGTTGGTTCTTTTGTTAATTATAATTGTTATTTCATTGTAATCAATGATGTGATATGTCAGATTGAATGTTATAATTCATCTTGGACCATTTAAAAGTGTTAGATATCATTAGAAATTTTCTGAAAAATATTATGCATGTAGATTGACTTTGAGTAGTCACTGCCGGTACTTGAGAAATACAAAAATAATGAAACTATGGGTAAACTTGTATAATTGATTAGGTATCTAATGGTTCAAATTTGTGAGTCGTTCAGAGTATGTATGATCGAGATACATACAAAATCACAAACACCACGTGTACAGGTAAGTGGCGTGCGGCTGCGCATGAAAGGACTGGTGGCGTGTGTAATATCCGTGTACTTTGGGTGTGTTTTGTTCCTTATTATGAGATTTTACATCATGTAATATTATTTATATAATGTACCAATATCGAGTATTATGATATTAAGATCATATTTTCCGTGATTGAATATTGAGTATTGTCGAATGTTAATTTTTGGGTAAAAACGGTGGTTGTCACGTATGCAACCTTGGTGAGCTAGCGTACATGACATAGATGATAAGACATACGCTATGGGTTGGACTAGTGCATGCTGTGATCATATCCTATCAAGGAGGCCAGCTACATAATTCTGGTTTTGGCCAAATGGAGTCGAGTACTTTAGATGCATGAGGACAACCGAGTAAATGTCTATTGCATATGCTATCAAGGATGGATTATCGTAGTTAGATGATGCGGATAGCCACCATAATATGTCTGCTGATTATGCTATGAAGTTATAGTTATATTTATAGGATTGGCATAACGTCTGCTACATAGGGTCAATAATGATGTTAAATTTCATAGAGCATGCAAAGAGCTCAGTATAACATATGTTATGGCCGGATCAATTTATAAAATGAGAACGAGACTTTCATTGATACAGGAGACTTATATCTTTTAAACTCTTAGAAATCACTTCTTGGCTCTGGAGACCAATTTTCGGCGTCATCAAAGCTTAGGGATTGGGTGGAGTTGGTTTTGCCAACTCTTTTGGAGTTCTTGAATAATGTAGAGATCGTTTTTCACACGATTTCTCCATATGAAGTAACTATGTCTGAACCCATTATTCTTTCTTGTTGATTGATAGTTTATGATGATGATTATGAGCATGAGGATGGTTCTTGGAGGTTTCAATGGTTTAATTTATATGCTTGAAGAAGTTCTTGTAAGAACTTGAGAAATGTGTTGAAGATATCTTCACATTAATCTTGAGTAGTTATGATAACCGAAGAATTCTTTGTGGTAGAATTGTATGAACATGAATTTGAATTTTTGAATGTGACTATTGGGAATTGATGAACAAGTTTATGATGATAATGAACATAATGATATGAGTATGTTGAGATGAAGACTGTTTTTGAAACATAGAGAATCATTCGAATTAAATTATCCTCGTAGTATTAAGCGGATTTAAATGAGACTCTTGTGGTGTTAGTATTTTCAGAATTGTTAGTTAGTGTTGTGTTGTCTTATATGATAAAGGTTGAGATTATTATTGTGAGACGATTGAAGAGGAGACAATCATCGTATCACCATTGATAATCTAAGGCAGGTATTCAAGTACTTGTGTTATAATCATAGATGTATATTAGAATTGAGATATTTTGAAAAAGTTTTCGTGACTGAGATTTTGATTGGGTATAGTGTTTTTAGTTTGAGTTTGAAACTTAAATCCAACTATGGAGGACTCTTTGAGGTCTCTAGTATTTTATAGAGGCTAGAGTGCAACGGATAATGGATTTAATACTGAGAGATATGACACATGAGATATGAGATATGAGATTTGAGATATGAGATATGAGACACGAGATACAAGATTTGAGATATGAGATATACGAGATTGAGATTTATAATCCAGTTAGGAAGGAACCTTTTTGGCATATAATGTTCCATAGAGTCTAAAGTGAGGCGGAAATTGGATTATTTGATGTGTCGTGTAGATGATGTTTTAAGGTATGCGTTAGTAATATGAACCTGAATGCCACTCAGAGGATGAGAGAGTGAGAGCATCGTATTATAATTAAGAATGTCTTTCGTATAAGGCATTTATTATTGATATATTATTGTATATCATTGGCGTCATGAGTTGACATATAGAATAATAGTCCTTGCATTCAAAAATCAATATTCCACTCCTTATGGAGATAAGGAGATAGGCACTGGAAGTGTTTAGGACTTGAATGCTTAATTGGTTTGCAAGTCGATAAAAACTTAACTGGGGAGTAAGTTTAGACAAGGCTTGTATAATGTGTACTTTGACATGTAGAGTGCCTTCTTTATTAATGGTTAATGGGAGCAGATTCTATAGGTATGCTAATGGGATTAGTATACTCGGACACGACTCACCTTAATTCGGTCACATAGATATCACTCAGGGATTGTCCATGACTGAATAGAAAGGTTGTGATAGGTATACATGGACTTTTAACTTGATATTTCAGTAGGAGATGTGCTCGTGACACTAAGTTAATCATTAGAGTAGTTCGATGCAATCACCGGTTGGTGGGGTCAACCTCAAAATGCAACTTAGTGAGCAGGTAACAGTCTCTACTGAATACCAAGGTAGGATTCTTTTTTCTGTTAGTGAGCAGGTAAATGTCCTATGCGGTTAGTGGCAAATAAGATCATAAGTCTTTGGCAAAAGCATTTAGAGCTAGTTGTATCTGACATGAGAGCTCGATGATCTCAGTCTGCAATAATAAATGCACAGAGTCAAGTCACAACAGGTTTTGACATTATCGTGACCCTAATACTTTACGGGACATATAATTGAAGAGTTTATATGTATGTGGTATTCATAACATAAAGGTTTTAGAATGATCCTTATCATTCGTTCTCAGTTAGGATTACAATATGAGTCACAGGACTGGTTAGGTGTTATTCACACTTTGTGGATCCTTCCATAATTGACTGAGATGAACCTATAGAGTTGCACACATAGGATATGACCGATTAAATTGAGCGTATTCCCTCTTCTTCATTACTAGACAATAGATGTCGAATTAATTTATTAGATAAATTAATATAGTCTAATGCTCTCCCTTACTTTGTTTTGTCTTTTAGAGAGGAAGCTTCACATATGGTGTGTGGGCCATTTGAAATCTCATCTCTTATCTTTGATAAGATAATGGGAGAGAATTTCAAATGACCTTTGATTAGTTTATGTCCTCATTATTTATTTTCATGAGTATACTAAGGAGGCATGTGACTTGAGGGGATTAAGTAAAAATACACCAACATACACATTTATATCAAAACACACTTGTACTTTCAGAGAGATACAGTGAAGAAGAGAAAATTGTTGTTCTCCTCCCTTAATAGCCGTCCCTCTATAGGTGTAGTGGTGGTGGTGGTGATATTTTTTCGGTCATCTTTCCTGACGCGTGATACGTAGAGGCCCGGTATTTTTGGTGCTTGGGATTTTGCAAAGCTTCAATAATTTGGAATTGTGATCAACATCAAAATTAAGCAATGGTCTTCAAGGGTATGATTTCTAAACTCATACTTGTATTTTATATTCGTCTATACGATGCTTGATAAATCTTATTTACGGGTTTAGTTTATTGATTGGATCGATATTTTTATTCCACCGTCCCTTTGGCCTTTGGCCTCGAATCCCAAAAGTGGTATCAAATAGAGGTATATGTGATCATACAAATGATATTAGTATTTGGAATGCTTGGTTGAATATTTTTATGATTTAAAATCATAATTGTTTTAATCATTAATGTTTAATTGTTCGTTGAAAAATTTATTTCTCATGATTTTATGTTACAATAAAAATCTATTTTTCTTTTGAAAAATTAATTTATACGTGTAGTTTGAAAATTAAAAAAATATTATTTTTAGATTCGGGATAAAAAGACAAGCCAGAAAATTAGCCGGCCCCGGCAGCCTGGGACTGCTGGGAGGCTGTGGGCAGCGGACGGCAACATGCTCCCGCTCTCGGCAGGCAACGACGGAGGGGCTGACTGCCCTCGTCCAAGGCCCGACAATGATGCCGGGGCACGGGTTTGGCCCGGACCTTTATTTTCCGACTCCATTTTTATTTTCTCTTTTGATATATTAATTTCCCACACTTTAAATTGAATTTAATTTGACTAAAATAAAAATATGGTATTATTATTTTAAGGGAATCAATTTAATGAACCATTTATTTTCACCCGGAACAAATTAAAATTTTTGGTTGTTAATTGGATTAATTCTAATATATAGCTTAACATTATATTCATTGGATGTATTTGTTATTATTTGATGGTGTTCAAGACATGTAATTTGATGGTTGTATTTTACTGGGTCAATGATGACTCGGTACTTACGAACGCTCCATAAACTGCATGTTGGTGGATACTAGGTTGTGGATATTTTTATATTGAATGATAAACAAACAGACTGACAAACCGCGCTTATAAATAGATTAATATTCAAAGTACGTAATACTCCCACTTACAAATACTAAGTTATAAAGATTACGAGGTCTCCTATCCTCTGTCAAACTCATGGAAAATTGAAATATAAACAGAAACTATTCTTCTGAGTACGTCGAGGTAGTGTTTTTGAGAAGGTCGATAAATTCATAGAGTGCATTAGATGCCTTAAGCTATAACAAATCAAAACTTTATAATCCGTCTGGGTTGTTGGGTAAGATTTAATTGTCAGACTGATAGGAGTTGACGATCTAAACTTCGATAGTTCAGCAATCCATATAAACCGTATGGGTTGAGGGCACGTGAACTAGGGGTAAAAGAAGATCGAATCATCCATTAGATAGGTTGGTGTTAGACACCACTTTATAAAGAATGATAGAATAGAAACCGAATGGGTTTCCCTCTATTAAACTTTGTAAAGAACTCGATCATCACCATGAAGTCTACCATGACTTCCGGATTTCACATGGGAGTGTGTAAATGCCGATAAAATAGTGAGATCCGAGTTAATAATATAGAATGTCCTTAAAATCTATATTCGGATCATAATTAAGCAACCCCTGATGAATCAAGTATTATTCTATGTAGTTAATCAAACGACACTCTCACGATGACACTGAACCCACTATCAATATTACTTAAAATGACCAATCTCTCTGTGGCATCCATGGCCACTATATCCTTAGATCAGCTCTTTTAGTGGTGGGAGTGATCCTTAGGCACAGATCCAGGGGGATCATCATCATCATTGAATAGTAAAAATACCGGATCTGCTGGACTATGCAGACTTCCCATATAGAGTGGCTATGGAACTTGCGGATTGTCCTCATAATGGAAATGCTGAGGTATGTCTTGAAGGCAGACATCCCAGCAGCTCCAACAAGAACCAGAGCCAATCAGGAATCAACGCCCATGATAAATGGGTAAAAGATGATATAAGAGTGTGCAGGTACATGTTAGTCTCAGTGACTAATGAGATTCAATGTGTCCATGAAAACGTGACGTCTTCGAGAGCCATCTTAGCGCACCTGATTGAGCTCTATGGAGAGCATGGTTGAATCACTAGCTATGAAATATCAAAGCAACTGTTCGGTGCCGGAATGAAGGAAGGAGCGAGAGTTAGGGACCATGTCCTTAAAATGATCACGATGATTAAGAGATTGGAAGCTCTCGATTTCTAGATACATTCCTCTCTCCAAACTGACCTCATCTTGCAGTCACTTCGTGACTCCTTTTCCCAGTTTGTCATGAACTTCAACTACAATGAAATTACATGCAACTTTGCTGGACTGCTGAACAAACTGTCGGCTGCCAATCTCAAATGAATACAAGGCAAAAGGAAGATGCACTTGTAATTTCTTTCGGGCCTTGGAGGTCTAAGAATAAGAAGAAAAAGGAAAAGAAGCAATTTGGTCCCAAAGGCAAGATTGACAAAGGTAAGGGCAAGGCCCCAGTGGTTCATAGAATAAGGGGCCCAAGAAGACAGACGCATGCCTCAACTGCGGTAACTAGGATACTGGAGGAGGTATTGTCCAAAGCTTGACCGCAATGCGCCTTCAAGTACGGAACTGCTGGTTTTGGAAACAAACTCTTATGTAGATACTTGATTCTGGTGTGAGTTCTCGCATATGTACAATGAATCAAGTTCTAGAACGAAGTAGGAAGGTTCAAGCTGGAAAAGTGATGGTGACATCGGCAGTGGGTACAATAACGAGGCTACTGACATTGATTCACTTACGCTGGATTTAAAATCTAGTTTTATTATTACTTTAGATGATATACTCGTTTTGTCCAAGGGGCATAAAAATATTGTATCAAATATGGTCGTGGACCATAAGGGATTTCATTTCTTTATTAGATATGGGTCTTATTGCATTTTTAGAAATAAATTGATTGGTATTGCTACATTATGGAAAGATTTATACCATTTAAATCTACAGAATAAAACATTTAAAAACACTACAACTAGGAAGAGCGGTAGGGATGATACAAACCAAGTGCTTAAATAGCATCTTAGACTTGGTCATGTTGGCGAGACCAAGATTCTTAAAATGGACAAAAATGGGCTTATGAGTGAACTGAGATCGGATCCTATCCAACTTGTGAGTCTTGCCTTCAAGGTAAAATGACTAAGTTATCCTTCACAGGTACTTTTGAAGGAGCTGCTGAAAAGCTTGGATTGATCCATATCGATATGGGGGCCTTTTGAAATGGCATGAGATAGCATTCGATATTTTGTTACATTCATAGATGACCATCGTACATATGGGTTTGTGTACATAATCAAACATAAGTACGAAGCCTTTGATAAATTCAAGGAATTTAAGGCACTAGTTGAAAACCAAATAGGTTTTCATGTTAAAGCGCTTCAGTCAGATCGAGGTGATGAGTATATGAGTATCGAGTTTGATGAGTTCTTGAAAAAAGTAGGAAATATTGTCATAATTTACACCTCCAGCTACTCCATAATTATATTGTGTATCAGAAAGAAGGAACTGTACCTTGTTGGACATGGGTCAATCCATGCTTATCTCTACCGATCTATCAATTTACCTGTGGGATTACGCACTCCTTACTGCTGTACATATCTTGAATAAATGTCCTTCCAAATCCGTTCCTAAGACTCCACATAAGATGTGGAGAGGTACAAGTCTTAATCATAGTATTTGGAGATGTATTGTTTACGTCAAGAAGACTAAAGTAGAGAAGTTGGAAGCTAGGTATGTGAAGGGTCGTTTCATAGGATACCCAGGAGATTCCATGAGATATATAATCTATATGCACGAAGATTGTAGGATCATTTTGGGTTTATAAGCACACTTTATTGAAGATGAATTCGTTCAGGAAGCTGGCGCAGGTAGAAATGTTTCTTTGGAAGTACTAAGAGAAACACCCAGTGAGACATCTGTACAGACATTATCCCGAACCTTATGAAATACAAACACAACCTCGCAGATCTAGTAGGGCTTCTCAATTACCTAAGAGGTATGGCTAGATGCATCAAGAGGAACTGTGTCTTCATGACCTGATAGAAAATAGCCAAGAGAATGATCCCTCTACATATGACCAAGTGATAGTATATGTGGACTCCGTGAAGTGGCGAGAAGCTATGAAAGCTGAGATGACTCTATGCATACTAATCAGGTCTGGACTTTAGTAGATCGACCTAATGGCATAATGCGTATTGGGAATAAGTGGATCTACAAGAGAAGGACTGATGGAGATGGCAATGTTGATACCTGTAAGGTCAGGGTTGCAACAAAGGGTTATTCCAAAAGAGGAGAAGTCGATTATATTGAGAACGCCTCGCCTGTAGCCATGATTAAGTCTATTCATATGATGCTTGCCATAGCAGCTCACTTAGATCATGAAATATTGAAAATATATGTGAAAATAATTTCTCTAAATGGATTCCTCAAGGAGGAGATCTATATAGAACAACTTAAGGGATTCACATCGGAAACTAATATTAATAAAGTGTGCAAGCTTCATCATGCCATTTATGGGCTGAAGCAAGTTTCGCGAAGTTGAAACCTTCATTTTGACTAGGTAGTCAAAGAGTTTGATTTTGTCTAAAATGAAGAGGAGCCTGTATTTACAAGAAGGTTATTGAGAGCAGAATTGCGTTCTTAATACTATATGTGGATGACATTGTACTTATAGGAAACAACATAAGAATGCTCAGTTCTATGAACGCTTGGATTTCGAGTGAGTTCTCAATGAAAGACTTGGGAGAAACAACCTATATTATGGGAATTTATCTCTACCGGGATATAGCAAAAAGAATATTAGGTAGAAAAGATCCTACAGCGATTTAGGATGGAAGATCCTAAAAGAGAATGCCTACCTATGCGACATGGTATAAATCTCTCCTTAGCTATATGTCCTCATAGTGAGGAAGATAGAATGGAAATGAGTAAGGTACCTTATGCTTTGGTAGTGGGTAGCATCATGTATGCTATGATTTGCATTAGACAGGATATTGTTTTTGATGTGAGCACGGTAATTCGGTATCCATCAAATCTAAGGTAGGAACATTAAACATTTATAAATAATATTCTTAAGTATCTTAAAAGGACTAAAGACTTAGATCCTACATACGGCGATGAAGAACAAAAAGTGCAGGGTTACATGGACCTGAATTTTTCGGGAGACATGGATGTGGGTTGGAAGACGATGTGAAGATGTCTACTTCAGAGTATATATTTACTCTGAATGATGGAGTATTATCTTGGACAAGTTCTAAGCAAAGCACGACTGCAATTCTCATATGTCAAGCTGAACATCAGGCAACCTCCCGGATGCTGCTAAGAAAGCATTTTAGATTAAGAAGTTTACTAAGGAACTTCAAGTGGTCTATGATGCAGAGCTGCCCGTGGTAGTATTTTTTGACAATGACGAAGTTGTTGCGTAGTTTAAGGAGCCTAGATCTAACCACAACACCAAACATATTGAGAGTAGATATCATTTTGTAAGGGGAAAGGTCCATAAGGGAAATGTTACACTGCAGAGAGTAGGCATAGGATATAATGTTGCTGTCTCAATAGTCTTAGAGCGACATCTGGAGAGTATAGGTATTGAATATCATAGTTTGTGGCATTAAATGCAAGTGGGATATTCTTAGGAGGATTTCACTTAGAGGATGGGGGAGCGGGAGCATTAGATTGTAATCATGAATATCTTACATATAGGGCATTTATATTTGCTACATTGGCATCATGATTTGGCATATATAATAATTATCTTTGCATTTGAGAGCAAATAATCAACTCCGTATGAGATTAGATAGACACTGAAAGTATTTAGGGATCAAATACTTATTAGTTTGCAAGTCGATAAAACTTAACTAGGCATTAAGTGGTTGAAGTAGATTCTTCTTTTTGTTCAATCAAACCCCTTTAGACAAGACTTGTATAATGTGAACTTTGATATGGAGAGTGCAGATCTTCACTAAGGCTTAGTGAAAGCACACGTAGTAGGTATGGTAATGAGATTAGTATACTGAGACTCAACTCACCTCGATTCGGTCATATGGATTTCACTCGGGGATACTCAATAACTGAATCGATAGGTTGTGATAAGTATATGTGAAACTTTGACTTGAGGATTCAGTCAGAGATGTGCTTGTGACATTAAGTTAGTCACTAGAGTTGTTGGATCCAATCACTGGCTGGTGGGGTCAATCTCAAAGTGTAACTTGGTGGGAAAGTAACAGTCTCTATTGAATACCAAGATAAGATTCTTTCTCCTGTAACTGAATAGTTAGATGTCATATATGGTTAGTGGAAAGTAAGATCCGAAGTCCTTAGCTAAAGCATTTAGAGCTAGTTTTATTTAATATATGAAAGCTTGGTGATCTCGTTTTGCACTAACAAATATATAGAGTCAAGTTACAATTCGGTTTGACTTTACTGTGACCCTATTACGTTATTAGGATATATGATTGAAGGGTTTATACATATGTGGTATTCATAACATAAAGATTTTGTAATGATCCTTATCATCCATTCTCAGTTAGGGTTAGAGTGTGATCCACGGGACTGTCTAGGTGTTCTCACACTCTTTGGATCCTGCCATTGCTGGTTGAGATGCACCTAAAGAGTTGCGCACACAATATAGATGACAGATTAAATTGAGTTTATTCTCTCTTCTTTATTACTTGACATTGGATGTCAAATTAATTTATTAGATAATTTAATATGGTTTAATGAATTAAAATAAATTATTGGATAATTAATTTTATTCATAAAATATTATTTCTTAGAGAAATAATTAATATTGTATTTGATATGATTAATTAAATGGTATAATTAATTAGTATTAATACATATAAACGGATAAAGGTACAATTAATCAGACTAAACACTAGAGGGTCGGGTTAATGGATTAAGTGGTTCGACCACCTATCTCCCCCATTATGGTCCCGCCCCCACCCCTCATGTTCTCCCTCACTTTATTTTATCTTTTAGTGAGGAACCTTCACACATGGTGTATGGGTCATTTGATATCTCATCCCTTATCTTTGATAAGGCTTGAGGGGATTAAGTGAAAATACACCAACATACACATTTGTACCAAAACACACGTATACCCTTAGAGAGAGAAAGTGAAGAAGAGAAAAAAGTGCTCCTCACATCCCTTACTAGCCGTCCCTCTATAGGTGTAGTGGTGGTAGAGATTTTTCTGGTCATATTTCTCGATGCGTGATACATAGAGGCATGGTATTTTCGGTGCTCGGAATTTTTCGAACCTTCAGCAATTGGAGATGTGATCAACATCAAAATTAATCAAAGGTCCTCAAGGGTATGATTTCTAGATTCATACATTGTATTTTATATTCATATATACGATGCTTGATCAATCTTGTTTAGGGATTTTGTTTATTTATTGGATCAATATTTTTAATCTATTACGCCTTCAGTTTTGGGCCCTGAATCCAAACAGTATGTTGCAGTTTGAGTTATATCATTTGTATTCTCGTACAATCACTAGCGATTCCAAACTATAGCTTATTGTGATGTATGGCCTGTTTACGTACAGATACAGGTACAGTTGCAGAGCCTTCTCAGGGAAGGTGTGGTAGTGGTGGTAGTCGGGCGTGATATTAGTCAACAACGCAGTCATTTGACTCTTCATGCAAGAAGCTTTTGTTGTAGATGCTTACTCTGAGTACCGGTTGTGTAATATTAAATCCTCTATAGTTGTACTTTCATTTGTCATTTGGAATGTTTACCAAGACTGGTTGGTTTAATTATATATGATATTTGATAGAGTATTTAATTTGGTATTATGTAATATATTTATCGTTAACCAATTCGGTTAAGATTGTGTTGTGTATTAGCCTGGTAAATATGACGGTGGGATTTATGACATTGTACTTGTCCCTAAGGGTTTGGGGTGTTACAAATTACAGTATCAAAGCAGATGTTTATGAAAATTTAACCTCTTTCATTGCGTTGAATCGAGTCATGTCGAAAAGAGTAAATCATTTGAAGACTATCAGTGCGACTACCAATGCCTCCATAAGACCTAGGGATGTAAGTTTTCTAAACAAAATATGTTTTATGGGTATTACGATTTTTAGAGAAGTACTTTGAGATTTTCAATTGCTTTATGAGATAGCTTGATGGTAGACTCAACGAATTTTGATGAGAATAATTTTGAGAACTTAAAACTTCCCAACTAGATGTAGTTTGGAAATTTTCTAAGCTGCGTGTGCTTGACAATGGCGAGAGGAAACTGATGACAGATAGAGATGACGAGAAACTTTAGATATAATTCAGTCATGATGTAGCTGAAGAGAATATAGTGGTTAACGAGGCTGGTACTCATGTGGATGAGCATGTGGTTAATGAGGAAACTGAACCTATGGTGCAAACAGTTCTATAACGTGTGACGAACCAAATTACTCAACTTGCACAAATGGTGTAAGATATGTGAGCTTATGTGAGATGGATGATACGCCAGGAGTTTAGAAGGGTGGGATTGCAAAACAATGTTAGTACAAATACAATAACTACACAACATGTAATATTCGACAATCAACAAATAGTAATAACAACTTACGGACTTCACTTAAAAGAACATCTATAATGCAAAACTCAACATGACAACCTCAATGTAACACCCCAAGATATTCAGAGTATATTACAGTGCCGTGGACCCCTACATAGGACCCACCAGGCTGAATAAGAAAATACCACTCGTCTAACCATCTCAATTAGTGAGAAAACACACATCAATAAGATGAAAATAAAATAAATCGCCCGGAATAACCGGCGGAACAAACATCACTGACAATTATAAACAACAATTACTGACACAAATCATAATTCAAGTAACACTACGCCACAAATGGCCTTCAGCAACGTTTATTTCGTTGTTACAAGCAAAAGTGTTAGCATAGATGCCTTAAAATTGATCTACACTAACACTTTTTTTTATTGTTACAGTTGATAGTAACCGGTGTTGCCATAGTATCTATGGTAACACCAAATTAGGTGTTACCGTTGATCTTTAAAAAAAGCGTTACAAGGGAAGAAAAAAATAGGCGGAAAATAAGGAAAAAACTATAAAAAATGTAATGACCTGATTTTTCTATAGTATTTTATGAATATATTTTTATAATAAGGAAAGCCTGTAAAAATTTAAAGTCGTTACACTAGTAGAATAAAAATCAAAGACTTCGGTACGTCTCACTTTTGTAATGTATATTAGTAAAGTAAAAACAAACAACAACTTCGCTTTTCAATTTACAAGTAAAAAACCCACATAGACTTCAAGAATGGTACCAAACAAAAAGCAGGAACTAGTTAGAAATTTTAAGTTACAAGACTTCGCTAATTTGATAATTACTGAAATAAAAAGTATGAAATTTTATTTTTTACTAAAAAATGTTTACAACAGCGAATTGTGTGTCTTGAGACCGGGAATTAATATCTTGAAACCGGGAATTAATTGACCCAGCACGAATCGAACCCTACCCTAACACTCATTTCTTGTTCTCTCTCCATCTCTCTCACCCTCACTATCGGTAATTTCCCCCTGAAAATCTCCAGCCGCCAATAGAAGATAACCATGCGACATCACGAAATGACGGACGCTCCAAGCGAGGTTGAAAGCAGGCCAGAGTTTTGAGCGAGACCATAATGCATCGAGGTTGAACGAGGCGGACGCCGGCGATAGTTGCAGCGGACTGGGGCCGCGATCAGGGCGGATTTCGAATGGGATTGTCAGATGACCCTCGCCGCCCTTCCCTCTGGCGACTCTTATTCCGCCTAATTATCAGTTGGTAGCACTACTTCTTCTTCAATTTGATTAGGTCAATTTGATTAGGTCTCCTACCGCAAAATAGAAGTAAGAAAACCTTCGACAGTGAAGTTTCTCTCCATTGAAACCATCAGTATTCCACCAAATACGATGGCCGTAACTTTCTCTCCATTGATTAGAGTTTTTGTTAAGCATAACTACTTGTAATTTATTTGTTAATTTTCATGTCTTTGAAATTATATTTTTAGAGAATTTTTTTATTTTTATGACTCTAGATTCATGGTCAGTGTTGTTAAGATGTGGGATTGCATCGTACTTTGAAGTTTGTGATTTGAGCGTGTAAGCTCTTTTTTAGCAAATATGTGCCATTTAGAAATAAGGACAGTTGGCAATGAATTGAGAACCTTCATTGTCTGGAATGGATTGAGAAAACCACCTAAAAGATTTGCTTTGAATCTCAGTGGGCGAGAGATACCATGTGGTTCTGATGATACTGTGATTGATGCAGAAATAAGGACCTTCTATGCAGTACTTTTTGATGACTATGGTGGCTTGGTAATTTTTCTCTTATTTGGTTATTGATGTCATGGGTTCTGGACATTTCTCCTTACATGTATCTGCATATGTTGATGTTATTTATATAACCACGATGCATGTACATTTTTGTGTATTTATGTATGTATTTCTAGATCTATGTGCAAAATTCCATATATTGTAGACATGACATGTATGTCTTTACATGTAAGATTTATTTCCCTTTTTTACGAACTGTAAATCTCTTTCGCTAACTATTTGTTCATCCATGTAGATTGTCCCATTGTGTAATATATCTTTAAGTGGCATTGGATTCAGCTTACATGGGAAATCTGATTGCTTGAAGTCGACGTTTGAGAGAAGAGAAGAGATTTGAATTAGTGTTAACGGGCACGAATGATTATATTTTGACAAAAGAAGATGTTGGACGACGTTTGACATTTGTATATGTACCTGTTAACTTTGAGGGTAAGTTTTTCTATCATGCAAGCTTTTGTTTTTGTTTATATTTTCCATCACCATTATAGCGGCCGTTTCTCCCACATCGTCGAAATATTCCAAGATAAAAACCCTTCCAAAATTCCACTTTTCGCTCCATTTCTACACTCCGATCAAACACGTACATTTCAAAGCGTAAGAAAGCATCTGCATCTGCCTAAAAAATTGATTTAATTCGAAATTTATAGTTCTTCAAGCCTAGTCGTTTCGATTTCGGAGTCCTACCGAAGCTCTATTTGCGACCGGAAAATGAAACTGAAGATCAACCAAGCCTGCGATCTCAGCTCCATCTCTGTTCTTCCTCCTCAATCGAGGTTTACTTTCCTTTTACTATAAGTTTATGTTACTGTACTAGAGCTATGATCTTGAATTTCTAGTAGATCTACACACGTATATCTGCAATGCACGAGAATAATATGTAATTATGAGAAGATATAGTAGTTTCTTCTTTTTTTTCCGATTACCAACTTAGGCAATGCAGAAACTGATGAAATCGAACATTTGCAAGCGAAATTGTTTCCGTGATATTTAAGTGTTTTTTTTCTGTTTCTGTATATGATGATCATCAACTAGGAGGCCGAGTGTGGCTCCCAGTGGATTAGAGTCTTCTTCAATCTATGGAAGAAGCCAAACGGCATCACAGCTCCGTCCACAACAGCCACAACAATATGATCACTTAGATAATTTCTATTTTTATTATCAGTTTACTGTAATAGTTTCTTTTTTTTGTTGTGCACACACTTATATTTAAGGAGAACACTTCCGGTACATAGTACCAATTAGTTTTTTTAAATGGTGATGTTATCGTCTCGTTAATGATGAGTGGTACTATGTAAACTGGTTGTTCAACCGCGTCATTTCTTGGTAAATTGTGTTTTATTTCCAAAAATTATCTGTAGAAATTAGGATGTCAAGATAGAGAGAACTCAATAAGGAGGTCATATTGCTTGCCTTAGTTATTGGATGTTGCTACTGTCTAAGCAATTTTACATCTCAAGTTATCTGCATCGTCTGAATGTATTAAATGGAGTTAACATAGCAAATTGATTTGGATTTTCAATATTTATAGTACCCTATTCTCTCCTGATGGTGATTTACAACTTAGTGGCTCTTGTTGTATCACTGCATATCAGCCGCATTGTTCAGTGTACTGGTATAAAACGAGTTATGGTTGTCTCAACTGTGACAAAAGGAGAAATTTTATGCAGGTCTTTTTCATTGATAATGTCCCATCAAGGATATGAAGCTGATGACATGGAAGAGGAATATGAAATGGAAGATCCAAATCACCATATTGATGATGAGTTCCATGACAGAGATGCCGGTGGCTCGATTCGACATGGACGAATATGACGAGTACATTGTTTGTTCATAACTAATGCTTGTCAACTGAATTTCTGTGGCCATTTAAATTTGGCCTTTCTAACCGAACTGTTTTTTCTTACTCGGTTTTACCCGAATGATACTCAACCTTTAGTTGTTATCTTTCCTATTCTTGTCCTGTATGTAGAATAGTAATGCGCACGATACTACTGCTGCTCAAGCTAGGAAGGGAAGAGATATTCAAGGGATACCCTGGGAGAGGCTCAGCATAACAAGAGAGAAATATATGCAGACAATACTAGAACAGTATAAGAATTACGAAAACATGCCTCAATCTGGAGAGGGATCCAAAAAGGTGGTCTATTTGATCTGATTATACTAGTTGTTTCCTTCACTGTATTTCCCATTGGCTTTGTTTTTGATCTTATTTTATATGAATTAACTTTATATGACTTTGCTGTGATAGTGGATGCTCAATGCTAGCTAGTTTTCTGTATCTCACATCATAATTATTCTCTTGTGGATCATCATCTGGTATCTCTTGGATGCGTTTTCCAGATTACTTTGTAGTTGTAATTTGCACATCAGTTATAACTTATTACTATTTTTCCAGTATATTCGGATGTGTACAAAATGAAGGAAGCATTAGGGTTTTAATTTTGGCTTCCTTACTGAGATTATTAATGATTCTTTCTTTGAGTTGCGTTAGTTAAAAAGAAAAGGCTGCTGTATTGTGATCTGTCGTAGAGGGATAATAAGTCTAGTTGTTACTTGTTAAAGTGAACAGATGAATGCTACCTTTTGCATTTTTGCGAAGAAGTTTAAAGTTTTGACCAGATGAATGCTACCTTTTGCATTTTTGTGAAGAAGTTTAAAATTTTGACCAGAACAGTGTGGAATATTGTGTATCCTGAAATTGTACGTGTGTGTGTGTGTGTGTGTGTGTATATATGTATCAAATTATATCATGCTTTGGGATAAGTTGCATAACTCTGTCACAAGTTTACTGACTTGTAAGCCTGTATATACATAGAAAAGATGAGATCCCAAACAATTACACACGCGAAGAGAGTCAAATGGTGGTGTCTAGAATTAAGATAATTTTCCATTATTGTTATTGTTTGTATTTTATGTTTTTGTTAATTATTTGAGGGAAATACTTGATACTTTTATTTATAGGATGATGTTAAGAAAGCTCGTGAAACGGAAGGTGTTGAGGCTGCTAATAAATTGATTCATGATGGCGGACCTAACTGCTAAGATCAGGGATCAACTTCAACAAGAGATGGATGAAAAACTTGACAAAAAAGTTCGAGAAATAATGAAAATGTTGGTCGAGAAGAATCCAAATTTGAACTTAAAGATTGATGACTCTCAGAAATCAGTCGAGGAGTCCTATGGCGGTGACAATGTCACTCCTTGACTGATCTCATCATTTTATATTATGCTAGCTAAGTAACTTAAGTAGTTTTGTTATATTTATGGATTGTGATCGTAACTTGTTCTTAGCTATTATGGATTGAATATTAGCAGTCATGTATTTCGGATGTTGTTATGGTTGACATTGTTTTAATGGTATCGACTGTTTTATGGTAATATTTATTTTCCAATATAACATTTTGCTTTTTAGCATGAAAAATGTTGGTAAAAACCTGCCAAAATGTAGCCATAGACTATAATTTATAATTCTTTCTGTTGGCAAAATATAAAAATTGTGTTGGCAAAGATTAAAAGTGTGTTGGCAAAAGTTATAACTGTTCATATATAAATGTAGCCATAGTGTTAAAGTTGTTGGTAAATATGTCAAAGTGTTTCACAATTTAATGTTATATTAGACCTCATGAGTGTTGGCGTAGGTCTACGGCTACACAAATATTTGTGTCACCAAATATATAAAAGTGTGGCCTTAAGTCTACAGCAACACAAAATCTAGTGTAGCCACAGACAATAAAAGTGTTGGCATAGGGGTCTATTGCTACACTTTTTTAACATGTTACCAAAAACAAGAAAAGTGTTACCTTAGACCCATATGGTTGCGGCCGTTTTTGTAACACTTTCGAATTTGGTCAAAGTGTAGCCATAGCTTGTTTTTCTACCTTCAGCAACACTTTTTGGACTTTTGAACACAGTTTTTCAGGTGTTGCTGAAACCCATATATGGTGTAGTGTAAAATGTCTAAGTACTCACAATTACTATCTATATGTTTGCAATCTTAGAAAAAACAACCATATCGAAAGGACAACAGAAGCAAGGAAACTCAAATGCATGCACTATCAACCCTGGACAGCATCCTCATACCGTCTCAATGCCCGCTCGTCCAGCTGAACATAACCTGAAATTTATAACAAGAATTTCTCCAAAATGGGTCCCCAAAGGGGTTAGCAATTACGCTAGTATAAGTAATCAATCCAAACCACTCGCTTAAACATTTCGTAGTGCATGCATCAAGTTATTCCAAAACTAAAACAGACATGTCTTTTCCGGAAACAAACAGTCAACAATCAATTTGCCTAGGACCGGGGTCAAGCCACTGGTCCCACTCGAGGCCTCTAAGGACACTCCCGAGCTGCCATATCATAAAATAAATCACGAATAGGAATCGACTAGGACCGGGGTGAAGCCACTGATCCCACTCGCGGCCTCTAAGGACCCTCCCGAGCTGGCTAGCGAATCAAAATCGTGAATCTAGAGTGACGTCATAGATTACCTCGAGGCCCTGTCGGGCCCTCACGAGGTGATCAAAGCACACACAAATACATCACCATTTCATATTAAGCATAAAAGTTTCCAAGAGTAGTTGCCTTGAATAATTGACGATGACACGAACGGAAAGGAAAATCAAGCACGATCGCTAGGAACCAATGAACCCGAACCTAACGATTCGAAGAATACAATCACAACCATTTCTAAACAAGTACGGAAATGGAGTGCACCCAAAAATCCACCAATGATTCATGTAAGTTCGTACAAAAAGAACAACGAGGGCGGATCACAATCGAACCCTCTCGATTTCACAAATACAATGAATCTTACCTTGAAATCATGGAGAAAACAAGAATACCACCAAGATTAATCATATACACCATGGATTAATCAACGATACAGAACAAATCGGACAAAAACTCAAAACCCCCCAAATTTCCCAAAAGAAAGGTTCTAAGAGATTTTACCTTGATTCAATCGGTAAAAGATGTTTAGATGATGATAACTTGGAGCTAGAGACTCGAAATCGTGGACGGATGATGATACCCGATCAAAATCTATGCTTTCAAATGCCCCAAATCGCCTAACCCTCGGAGAAGAAAGAAGGAGACAAGAAATGAGGCTGAAAAATGCGACTATCCCCATAAATACGTCAGGGACGCACGACCAATCGCTCGTACATCCGGTCGTGCACTAGGCCACTGGACGACTGCTGTCGCCATGCACGAGCACTGCGCATGAGCAGCCGCTCTGGGGTCATGCTCGTGCGTCCATGGGAGTTACTGCCAAACATCGACTGCGCACGAGCAGCATGCACGACCAATTGCTCAGTTACTTGGTTGTGCGCTAAGCCACTGCTCAGCTCCTGTCCAACATGCACGAGCAATGAGCATGAGTAGACGCTTGTGCGTCCTGCTCATGCGTCCCTGGGTCCACTGCCGATCTCCGGACACATACGAGCGCCACGCACGATCAAAAACTCGTGCGGCCTGCCCGTGTACAAGAATCAAAGCCTAACACCGAGCCTGACACGACTCCGAAAGCACCCAGAACGTAACCAACTCTGAAATACATGATAGGTGATCGAAACACCAAATGTATGTTCGCAACCCGCATAATAACATAAGACGGACTTACGACAACCGCAAAATAGCAGTTCCGATTAACGATTACGAGCATCGAACCAAAAAGTGATGGGAAAGCCAATAAACACAGAATTGAGTAAAACAAGTCCGAAACAAGTTCAGATGACAAAAAGTTCAGTATCAAGTATTATCGAAATACCAATACGGTTACAATCGAGTCACTAAAAATGAAAATTACACCAAAAATGAAAATACTGGGAAAAGAAAAATGTGGATATTACATTCTACCCCTCTAAAAATAAGTTTCGTCCCGAAACTTAAGAAGCAAACAACTCGAGGTACCTAGAACGCATGCTATCCTCGGTTTCCCATGTTTCCTCCTCGACACCATGCCTCGACCACTGCACCTTGACCAAAGGAATGGTCTTATGCCTCAGTCGCTTCTCGCGGTGCTCCAAAATCTTCAAGGGACGCTCCTCGAAGGTGATATCCTCGGCGATATCAATCTCACCATAGTCGATGACCTGACTAGGATCCAGAACATATTTTCTCAGCTGGGAAACATGGAAATGCTATGAACGTGACTCAAGGCCGGAGGCAACGCTAAACGTTATGCCAACTCGCCGACTCTCTCGGGGATCTCGAAAGGCCCAATAAATCTCGGCTCAACTTTCCCTTCTACCCGAAGCGGAAAACTCCCTTCGTCGGCGACACCTTTAGAAAAACGTGGTCTCCCACCTCGAATTCCAAAGGTCGACGATGGACGTCGGCATAGTATTTCTGTCGACTCTAAGCAGTCAACATCCTCTCTCGAATCAATTCCACCTTCCGCCTCGTCTCCATATTGATATCCGGTTCGGTCCAGACTAAATCGGATGCCTCGTTCCAACAAATCGATGATTGATATCGCCGCCCATAAAGCGCCTCATACAGTGCCATCTTGATCGAAACATGCCAACTATTGTTGTACGTGAACTCGATCAATGGCAAATGCTCCTCCCAATCACTGCTCCAGTCGAGAGCACAAGAACGCAACATATCCTCGAATGTTTGGATAGTGCGTTCCGACTGCCCATCTGACTGAGGATGAAAAGAAGTACTCAGATGCAAACGAGTACCCAACACCTTATGCACCAACCGCCAAAAGTGCGATACAAAACGGCCATCCTGATCCAAAACAATAGACTTAGGAGTACTCTGAAGCCTCACAATCTGCGCAATAAACACACGAGCTAATCTCTCCGGACCCCAAGTATCCTTCATGCACAGAAAATGTGCTGACTTGGTCAGGCGATTAACAATCACCCAAACCATATTCATACCAGACTTCGATCTTGGCAAGCTCATAACAAAGTCCATCGAAATATCTTCCCATTTCCATTC
This sequence comes from Orobanche coerulescens, assembly GCA_033398695.1. Lineage (NCBI taxonomy): Eukaryota > Viridiplantae > Streptophyta > Magnoliopsida > Lamiales > Orobanchaceae > Orobanche > Orobanche coerulescens. The sequence continues at coordinate 137,483,033 of CM065805.1, read as the reverse complement.
CAGAACGGGCAACTGCAATAACCCGACCGGTCGCTGATTCTCGATTTTGACCTGCTGACGAGTTAAACATCTCGCTACAAACCGTGCGACCTCATCCTTCATGTCATTCCACCAAAAGTTCCTCCTCAGGTCCTTGTACATCTTAGTCGAACCAGGGTGAACTGAGTAAGGCGTAGCATGGGCCTCTTGCAAAATACTCTGCCTCAATTCCAAGTCGTTCGGTACATAAAGCCGACTCTAGAATCTCAACACACCATCCTCGTGAATCACAAACCCAGGAGACTTTCTCTTAAGGACATTCTCTCGGATTTGAGTAATCGTCAGATCCTCCACCTGCTTCAGTTTAATTTCATCGATCAGGGACGACGAAATCTCTAAAGCGCAAAGTTGCCCGACATCTCCCGAAAACAAAATCTCGACACTCAACCCGATCAAAACCCACTAAAGCTCAGATTGAGATGTGAGTGTCTCAAACGTCTGCAACACCACTGGTTTCCGACTCAATGCGTCTGCCACGAAATTCGCCTTGCCCGGATGATAAAGGATTTCGAGATCATAATCCTTAATCAACTTCAACCACCTCATCTGCCTCATATTCAACTCCCTCTGAGTAAATATGTACTTCAGAATTTTATGATCGGTAAAAAATCTGACATGCAGAGCCAAAAAGATAGTGACACCAAATCTCGAGTGCGAAAACAACTGTCGTTAACTCCAAATCGTGAGTAGGGTAGTTAAGCTCATACAATCTCAACTATCTCAATGCAAATGCAATAGTCTTGTTGTGGTGCATCAATATGCACCCAAGACCCTGACCTGAAGCATCGCTATATACGGCAAAACCCTCGTTGCCACACGACAATGCTAAAATTGGGGCTGAAGTCAAACGCCTCTTCAGCTCCTCAAAACTCGACTGCCTCTCATCATTTCAGACGAACTTCTCAGATTTCTGGAGCAACTATATAAGTGGCCAAGCTAGTTTCGAGAACCCCTCGATGAGCCTATGGTAGTAGCTAGCCGAACCCAAGAAACTACGGACCTCCTTCACATTCTTAGGCGGCGCCCAGTCCAGCACTGCCTCAATCTTCTGCGGATCCACACGGACCCCCTCGGCTGAAATCACGTGACCCAGAAACATCACTTCCTTCAACCAGAACTCACATTTCGGGATCTTCGAATAGAGTTGCTCAGTTCTGAAAATGTCTAACACCACATGTAGATGATGCACATGCTCCTGCTCATTCTTCGAATAAATAAGAATATCGTCAATGAATACGACAACACACTTACCCAAATACCCGATGAAGACCTTATTCATCAACTGCATGAACACTACCGGCATGTTAGTTAACGCGAATGGCATAACCATAAACTCATAATGTCCGTATCTCGTCCGAAAAGCTATTTTCGGAACATCGATCCTTCACCTGAAGCTGATAGTACCCCAATCTCAAGTCGATCTTAGAGAATACGGCAGCTCCCGGCAACTGATCGAACAAGCCATCAATCATCGGCAAAGGATACTTGTTCTTGATGGTCACCTTGTTTATTTCGCGATAGTCGATACATAAACACAGTGAACCATCCTTCTTCCGCACAAACAGGACCGTTGCACCCTAAGGCGAAGCGCTCGGTCAAATATACCCCAACTCAAGAAGCTCACTCAGCCGCTTCTTCAACTCAGCCATATCTGAAGGTGCCATGTGATACGGCGCCTTCGAAATCGGAGCCTCACTGGGCTCTAACTCGATAGAAAACTCTACCTCACGGTCCGGTGGCAACCCCGGTAACTCATCATCAAAGAAATCAGGAAACTCACTAAAAATTATAATCGATAAAAACTCGACTCTACCATCCCCCGCCTTCAAGGCGTAACGCCAATAACCAGTAGACCCCTTCCGCAGGAGTCTCATCGCCTCCAAAGCGTTAATTACAAACTTCTGGTTTCCCCTCTTTCGCCCCGCGAAACAGTGCTCGGTGCCGTCCTCGGCTAACATGGTGATAATTCTCGTGCGGTAGTTCATGATTGCACCATTCCGCTCGAGCCAATCATCCCCGAGAATCAAATCCTCACCCTCAATACTCACAACAATAAGATTAGAGAGCCAAGCCCTCTCACAAATAAACACAGAACATTCTCGGACCTCTCGATCACCAACGATTCTATCACCGCTAGGAAGTTTAACGATGAAAGGCTCGTAAGGCGACAAACAGTCAAGAATCAAACAGCGCACATACTCCAGAGAGATGAATGAATGCATAGCACCCAAATAAAAAAGCACACTGATAGGATGAGACTGGATATGAACGGTACATGTGGCCACGGAGGCTACTGGAACATCGGCCCTCCTTATCTCGTAAGCTCGAGGATGAGCGGAGCTGACACTGGAAGCTCCCCCTCTAGCGGGCTGACCCCGACCTCTCCCTCGGTTGACACTCTGCGGAGGCAGCAAAGCAAATGATCCTCGGTTCACACTCGGCTCCTTAGGCGTTGGAAAAGAAGCATGGGCACCAAGAACCTGTCCTACCCGCTCGCAAAAGAAAGCCTTGTGGCCCGACTGACCACAAGTATGACAAGTCAACTGCGGACGAGAACACTCTTGGTTATGATGGCCAGACTTGGCATAGTTAAAGCATTTGACATCCCGAATGGAGGCACTGGCAGTACCTCGATAGTCTCCAGAGAAACGAGCCAAACCGCTCGCAGGAATATTTGCAGACTAAGATTTCTGCTGGACTCCACCCTTGTATCCCATTTGATAGTCCTTTAAGGTGGTGCAGGCGAGCCCAGACATCTAATCGCGAATCTTCGATTTCACCAGCCTAGAAAAGTGGCAAATCTTGTCATCCTCCTCCTTAACCTGGGCCTTCACATAGCCAACACCTGGTTGAAATCCACAATGGCCTGAGAAAACCAGAATATCTCGAGGCTGAGCATTATAAAAAGCATGAACACGGGCTTGACGAACCGGCCATGGACAGTATTCAGCTTCCATAAGGCCTCTAAACTCAGCCCAAGAAGCAACATGATCCCGAGGCTCAACAACCTCCCACCAATCAGCACCTTCCCCATTGAGAAAATACTGGGCGATAGTAACCTTACGGTCCTCGGGGCAGCTGGTGGCAACAAAGACCTTAGATATCTCCTTGATCCACCCCTCCCAACCAATCGGGTCTGAATCCCCCGAAAATTGAGGAGGATGCATCTTGATGACATCCTGAAGTCAATGGTCTGCTCCGCCCCGAGTAGCATGGTCTGGAGTCAGGTTCTGAACCGCCTGAGCTATCGCAGCCATTTGGTTCACCATTTGTTGCATCATAGCTGCAACATCAAGATCGACGCCACCACCGGTTGCGCCCTCTTGAGTAGCACTAAGGCTCTGATGACCATCACTACTACCAGTCCCAGAATGGTGTGACGTGGCCGCCTCACTGGCTGCCCCATGTCCCCGACCGCATTCACGACCACGACCGCGATCTCTACCTCGACCTCTCCCAGCATCCATACTGAAGATAAGAGGTAGCAAATGCACTTCGATGATAAGTACGAGAGGAAAACAGTCACAGTTCAAGAATCGGAAGTACGATACAAGGAAACAAGGACTCAAGTAAGGAAAACTTACGAGCACGGGACGTACCGAGATGATGGAAGCGGGGTGACAATGTGCAAAACAAAACACAACTAGACCCAACTAACCGACAAGCCTAGGTATCCATAAACCTAGTGGCTCTCTTATACCATTTTCTGTAACACCCCCATGATATTCAGGGTATATTACAGCACCGTGGACCCCTATATGGGACCCACCAGGCTGAATAAGAAAATACCACTCGTCTAACCATCTCGGTTAGCGAGAAAACACACATCAATAAGATGAAAATAAAATAAATCGCCCGGAATAACCGGCAGAACAAATATCACTGACAATTATAAAAAACAATTACTAACACAAATCACAATCCAAGTAAAATGCCTATGTACACACGAGTACTATCTATAAGTTTGCAATTTTAGAAAAAACAGCCATATCGAAAGGACAATGGAAACAAGGAAACTCAAATGCATATGTCATCAACCCTTGCCAGCATCCTCGTACTATCCCAGCACCCGCTCGTCCGACTGAACATAACCTGAAATTCATAACAAGAATTTCCCCAAAACAGGTCCTCAAAGGGGTTAGAAATTACGCTAGTACAAGTAATCAAGGCAAACCACTCGCTTACACATTTCATAGTATATGCATCAAGTTATTCCAAAACTAAAACCAGACATGTCTTTTCCGGACACAAACAGTCAACAATCAATTTGCCTAGGACCAGAGTGAAGCCATTGGTCCCACTCGAGGCCTCTAAGGACCCTCCCAAGCTGGCCATATCATAAAACAAATCACGCACAGGCATCGCCTAGGACTGGGGTGAAGCCACTGATCCCACTCGAGGCCTCTAAGGACCCTCCCGAGCTGGCTAGCGAATCAAACTCGAGAATCCAGAGTGAAGTTATTGATTCTCTTGAGGCCCCATCGGACCCTCCCGAGGTGAGCAAAGCACACACAAATACATCACCATTTCATGTTAAGCATAAAAGTTTCCAAGAGTACTTGCCTTGAATAATTGACGATGACACGAACAGAAAGGAAAATCAAGCACGATCGCTAGGAACCAACGAACCCGAACCTAACGATTCGAAGAATACAATCACAACCATTTCTACACAAGTACGGAAATGGAATAGACCCAAAAACCCACCTACGATTCATGTAAGTTCGTACAAAAAGAACAACGAGGGCGGATCGCAACTGAACCCTCTCGATTTCAGAAATACAATGAAACTTACCTTGAAATCATGGGAAAAACAAGAATACCACCAAGATTAATCATATACACCATGGATTAATCAATGATACGGAACATATCGGACAAAAACTCAAAAACACCCAAATTTCCCAAAAGTAAGGTTCTAAGAGATTTTAACTTGATTCAATCGGTAAAAGATGTTTAAATGATGATAACTTGGAGCTAGAGACTCGAAGTTGTGGATGGATGATGATACCCGATCAACATCTATGCTTTCAAATGCCCCAAGTTGCCTAACCCTCGGAGAAGAAAGAAGGAGACAAGAAATGAGGCTGAAAAATGCGACTGTCTCCGTAAATACGTCAGGGACGCACGACCAATCACGCACGAACAATCGCTCGTACATCCGGTCGTGCGCTAGGCCACTGGCCGACTACTGTCACCATGTACGAGCACTGTGCATGAGCAGCCGCTCTAGCGTCATTCTCGTGCGTCCCTGGGAGTTACTGCCAAACATCGGCTGCGCACGAGCAGCATGCACGACCAATTGCTCAGTTATTTGGTCGTGCGCTAAGCCACTGCCCAGCTCGTGTCCAATACGCACGAGCAACGCGCACGAGTATACGCTCGTGCGTCCTGTTCATTTGTCCCTGGAGTCCACTACCGAGCTCCGGACGCGCACGAGCGCCAAGCACGATCAAAAACTCATGCGGCCTGCTCGTGTGCAAGGATCAAAGGCTAACATCGAGCCTGACACGACTCCGAAAGCACCCGGAACGTATCCAACTCTGAAATACATGATACGCGACCGAAACACCAAATGTAAGTTCTCAACCCACATAATAACATAAGACGGACTTACGGCAACCCCGAAATGGTGGTTCCGAACAATGATTACGAGCATCGAACCAAAAAGTGACGAAAAAGCCAATAAACACGGAATTGAGTAAAACAGGTCCGAAACAAGTTTGGAGGACAAAAAGTTCAGTATCAAGTATTCTCGAAATACCAATACGGTTACAACCGAGTCAATAAAAACAAAAATTACACCAAAAATAAAAATACCGGGAAAAGAAAAATGCGGATATTACACTCAACACATACTCATGGTAATCCATGATCCAATGTTCACCGTCTAGATCCCAAGATGATCCCTTGGTACTAACACGTGGTGGAAAACCCTGTCCAATGATCCAACACACAGTAGCTTAGATCCCAAGATGATCCTGTCAGACCAATACATGGTGGACATACAAACAACGACATATATATATGCACGACAACATAAACAACATTAAAACGTAAAACATATTTAAAGTACTTGCCTTGTAATGACGATAATGATTCAATAATTTTGACAAATTCCGACACAATCGAAGGATGCCCCTTCGATCAACCACTTCGCAACAACCGTACCAGAAAACATAGCGAAGAGTTCAACTTGCTTATTCACAACCAATGCACGAACATCTAATATTTCCATTATATAATATAATTAATTATCCTACATATGACATGATTTGATGCTACAATATTTCAACGAACACTTAGCCGTATTTTTCATCATCACATGAATCGAATGATGATAATGAGGATGGTTTAACTACATAGTCGAAAATTCAAGGATTTACAAGTCGTCAACAAATCAATACTCAAACCATGATTGTCCTAACTCTTGAGGAATCAATTCGAAATGTATGGTTTAGCTACTCGACTTGTTTCCATCAAGAACATGATTATCATGAATTAATCCTAACACCTTACAAAGGGAACACATTCAATATGTTTCTTGGATTTAGATCATGTTCAATCTCCATATCCCATAACTAAAGAAGACTTGGAACTATTATAACCTTGAAAACATCATCAAATATTGCAGCCTAAACCCTTTAACATAATTGTTCTAAGCTTCCAATGATTTAGACATGATATTCTTAACGAAATCCAGCTAAACCGACTAATCATGCCATAAATATTTTGAAGGAACAACAATGTTCACTATATACTTATCTTCAAAATCATTTAAAACATTTCAATTTGAAGGTAAGAACAAAGGTTCAGCCATATTACCTTAATACACAAAGACAAACGAAGAACACTCCTTCAAGAATCAACGAAAGCTTGCTTAATCTTCCTGCCCACACCAATCCCAGAGTTATGGATGTTCAAAATGAAGTTGTAGCAGCTCAGGGACGAGATTGTAAGTGAAAGAAAGGTTTTGGGATGGGAGGAAATGAAAGAGAGTTGGTATCTTATAAATGGAAAATTAACTTTTACATATGCTAACAACACCGGATTACGTTCCTTAAGGTCTTAACGCACGCTAATTGTCAATATGCTATCGATTTACGTAGCTTACTGCCTCATTCCTGTCGTGTCTTACGTACATTACCAAAGGCTGGTGCTAGAGTAATTATGGTTAATGAACCAACGTACGTTGATTATGGACCATAGTGCACGTTAATCGTCGTTGACTTCCTTTTTCAAAAGTTGTCCGGCTGCTTGTGACAAATGGCCGACATCCAGGCTCCACACACCCTCCATGCTCTTCTGATTCAAATGGTCATGTCTTACGTAAGCTAGTTCATATTAATTGCGTATGTTGGCTCTGCCAGCTAGCGTACATTAGTACCATACAGTTGCATGCAATATATGTATTGATTTCTACAAATTAGATCATGAATACTGGAATATGGATATAACAGAAATCATATTTCCAATAATTATTCGGTACATAATACATCACTCGGTTCAATTACAATTGAAAATACATAATTTTAATCTGGGTATTACATACTTCCCCAAGTTTCTTCTGAAACTTAAGATGAGAATAACTCCGGATATCTCGCCTTCATACTGTCTTCAATTTCTCAATTTGCTTCCTAGACTTCGTGTCGCGACCATGGTACTTTAACAACGTGATTGATTTATTCTTTAATCGCTTAATTCAACTCTCAAGTTAGCACGATCGCGACCATGGTACTTTAACAACGTGATTGATTTATTCTTTAATCGCTTGATTCAACTCTCAAGTTAGCACGATCTCGCTGCAGTCGATGACATGACTAGGATCAAATATATATTTCCTTAATTTTGATATATGAAACACATTATGAACGTGACTCATCGATGGCAGCAAGGGAAATATGTATGCTAATTCTCCCACTCTCTCGAGAATTTTGAATGGCTCGATATATCTCCAACTCAACTTTCTCTTCCTTCCAAAACAAAAAATCCCCCGAGTAGGAGAAACTTTTTGAAGTACATGGTTCCCAACTTCAAATTCCAATGGACGACGACGCACATCTGGATAAAACTTTTGAAGTCTTTGGGCAGTCAACAAACTTTCCCGAATTAGAGCTATCTTCTTTTAAGTCTATAGTATCAATTCTGGTTCTGTCCCAACAAAGTCGGACGAATCATGCCAATATAAGGGCGACCTAGATCTTCTCCCCTATAATGCTTCAAAAGTGATATCTTAATTGAAGCGTGCCAACTATTATTGTAGGTGAACTCAATCAAAGGCATGTGTGTTTTCCAATCAATCGACCAATATATAGCACAAGCTCTCAACATGTCTTCTACCATTTGAATGGTCCTCTCGGCATCAGTTTGAGGATGGTAAGTCGTTCTAAATCTCAACTCGATTCCTAAAGCTTTATGAACCGCTTTCCAAAAATATGACACAAAATGACCATCTCAATTTGGAATAATGGTCTTCAATGTCCCATGCAATTGGACTATTTCGGTAATAAATACCCGAGCTAATCTTTTCCATCCTCATGTACTCCTAATACCTATAAAGTGGCCTGATTTGGTTAAATGGACAACTATCACCCAGATCATATTCATTCCATATCTGGTCTTCGGCATGTTCTTGATAAAATCCGTCGAGATATCCTTCCATTTCCACTCAGGAATCAGAAGCGGTCTCAACATTCTGGCATGCCGTAGATATTCGATTTAACTGGTTGATAAGTTAAACATTTCGAGACATATTTCGTTACTTCTTCATTCATTTTACCTCACCAAAAAGTCTGTTTCAAATATTTATATATTTTATTGGTGCCCAGGTTAATTGAATAAGGTGTGTTATGGACTTCTTTCATGATCGTTTGCTTCAGAAAATCGTCATTTGGAACACAAAGTCGATTTTGAAGTATCAAAAATCCTTCTTCATGGATTACAAATCTTGGGGCATTTTCCTTGTTCACTTCATCATGTAATCGAATCAGCAATGGGTTATCTAATTGCTTAGATTTGATTTCACCCGCCAAGGACGAAGTTATCTCATTATACATAGTATTCCTTGAACTCTTTGTAAGCATACTTCAATTTTTTCATGAATCAACTCTTGTCAAATTCTTGGCTGGGTTGTGAGTGTCTATAACATGCAAATATACATAGGTTTACGGCTCAATGCGTCAGTTACCACATTCGCTCATCTGGGTGGTAAATAGTCTTTAATCAATTCCAGCCATCTACTCTCTCACATGCTTAAGTCTTTCTGACTGAAAGTGTATTTAAGACTCTTATGATCTGTGCATATCTGACAATGAGCTATGTACAAATAGTGTCGCCATATTTTCAGTGCGAAAACAATAGATGCTAACTCCAAATCATGCATCGGGTAATTGATCTCGTACGATTTCAACCGTCGTGAAGCATAGGCGACTGCCATATCATTGTACGTTAGTATGCAACCTAGACCCTGATTTGAAGCATCACTATAAGCTATGAACCCTTCAGCTCCCTATGGTAGTTATAAGACCGGAGCACTCGTCATTCTCTTTTTAGGTTCACCAAAACTAATTTGACATTTCTCATTTCATTGGAACTTTTGGGTTTTCTACAATAACTGAGTAAGTGGGCGGTGATTTTGGAAAACCCTTCTACACACCGACGATATTGCCAAGCAAGTCCTAATAAACTTTTGACTTCTTTCAAGTTCTTAGGAGACTCTCATTCTAAAATTGCCTTGAACTCCTACGGATCTACTCGGCCACCTTCTGCTAATACTATTTGACTAAGGAACATTACTCCCTTTGGCCATAATTCCCATTTGCAAAGCTTTGCATAAAAATGTTTGTTTATCAAGATGTTCAAAATGATTCGAAAGTGTTGTGCATGCTTGTCTGTACTTTTAGAGTAGATCAAGATATCGTCAATGAAAACGAGTATGAATTTACCCGAGTACTCTATAAATACTCGATTTGTTAACTGCGTAAACACAGCAGGCGCATTGGTTAGACAGAATAGCATTACTACAAATTCATAGTGCCCGTATCGAGATGTAGATGTCGATTTTAAATGTCGGATTCTTTAATCCTTAGTTGATGGTATCCTTATCTCAATTCGATCTACGAGAATACTTTTGCTCCATGTAATTGATTGAACAGATTATAAATTTGAGGTAACATGTACTTATTATTCATCGTCACTTTATTTATCTCCCGGCTGTCAACGCAAAACCGAAATGGCCCGTCTTTCATTTGGACAAATAATACAGGCGCAAGCCATGGGAAAAAACTTGGATGAATATATCCTTTACTCAGCAACTCTTCAATTTGCTTCTTTAACTCATACATCTTGGTTGGTGCCATTCGATAACGCCTTGGAAATATATGTGGATCTTGGTTCTAACTCAATGGTAAATTCTAAATCTCGTTGTGGAGGTAATCTAGGTAATTTATCAGGAAATATATCTGGAAATCCTTTCAACATGAATAGATGAAAGTTCTACTCCTCCTTCTTCATTCTTCACTGATAACATAAGTATTCGGTACAACCCTGTTTCACCAGCTTTTTTGCATTCATTTATTTGATCATTTACCCTGAGCTATCCGATCTCCATCTTTTGATTAAATATTTTGATCCGTCTTTAGCGATCATTGAAATATTCATCTTTCGGTAGTTCATAATAGCTCCATAAAGGTTAAGCCAATCTCCTTCGAGAATCAGGTCATGTCCTCGAATATCTACCATGATAAGATTCGAAGGCTAATTCATGCCTCCACTGATACAAGATAATTTATAGATTCTAAGTTTCTCACAATTCTTTTCCCGCTTGGTTAACCCACAATTTAAGGCTCCCATTCATTGAAACAAGAAATTTTTAAATGATTTGCACAAGATAGTGATATGAAAGAATGTGTAGCTCATTTATCGAGCAAAACACTAACTAGTTGCGAAAGGATATGAACCATAGTTGACGCAACAGCCGTACTCTGACCATATATACTCCCCATCTCATTAAGGTGTGGGGGAACGAACCCAGCACCCGATGCTTCCTTCTTGTCACACTGGCCAGTACCTCTCCCTCGTCCAAAATTCTGTTGTGGCTGACCACTCTGCTGAGTTTGATTAATACATGTTTCTTTCTGGCTGAAGTATTAGCCACTACACCAGAATCACGGTTTTGTGACTGCCAAAAATAGTCACAAATGATAAAAACAATCACAAATGACTGTCACATAATCACCAGTCACAAATTTTTTTGTGACTGCCAAAAACAGTCACAAAATAGTCACAAACCTCATTATATGACTTTACAATACCACTTTCCATGGCAGTCACGAAAAAAATTTGTGACTGTCATTAGCAGTCGCAAAAGTCATTTTCATGACTGCTAATGGCAGTCACAAATTTCACCTTTCGTGACTTCCAGTGATAGTCACAAGGTAGTCAAGATTTCAATACTGTCATTGACAGTCACAAATGTTGAAACAAAAATTAAAAAAAAAAAATTTAAGAAACCATTTTTTATCACCTGCAATTTTTCACAATGAGATCACAATGCAATCCAATCATATTTCTCGGTATTTCCATACACTACTCTAATTAGTTTTCACAACGCATACACTAATTAACATTAACACTTTAAGCATGTATATACAAACATTTTAAACATTAACTCATAAGACTCAATATTAGCACTAGACCAAAATGATAAATGGCGAATAAGTTTAAGTTCGAGTCTGTTCAAGGGTAAACCAAACATCTAAATTATTCTACATGCCACCTCCAACTACACATCCATTAGGACTAGCCAAAGAAACACTCATACCACGAGATTTGTTTCTCATTCCTCCCATCGTCGAAGGCATAAACGGTCCAGTCAATGATAGTATCTCGAACCGTCCCTAAAAAACACGATGTTTACCCAAATAAATATATGATATCAAAAAGAGCAGCAGTAGTATAAGAACATCATGTTTATCCAAATAAATGATATCAAAAAGAGCAATAGTAGTAGAAGTAACATAGAATGGTCCTAACTATCAGCATGTGTGATATCAAAAAGAGCAGCAGTAGTAGAAGAACTAACAGGTGACAAACATCACAATTATGATCCTTATTACAAGGAACTTTTGCAGAAAGATTTAAAGTGTACATCTTTTTGAAAAGAATATGTCCTAGTATAGCATGTCATACAACATATGATACATTCTTTCACATGACATAGCATAGACAGAGGCATCTTTAAAATTCAAGTGTTATCGACTATTCTTCACTTCATCATAGATAATCTCTGTGTGATTGATAACAACTTAAAATCGAAAGCTGGAGCAAACAACACATGCTCAATAGTTAATCCTATAGTCAATTGAAAATTACCAATAAAAGTAGCTCTATTGTTATCACCTGTAGGCACATTGATAGTATACTAACAGGTACAGGTTTTGTAGAATACAAACTCATGTCACATATCATGTGATCTGAATCCCCAGTGTCTAGAATTCAATATGAAGATTTTGGCATAGAAGTAGAGTTGAAACAACAAGTAACTATACCTGATTTACCTGGTTTATCTAGTATCGAAGAATTAGCTATAGTATTAGCAACTGTATACACTGGAACATCAGTAGCCTTCTGCTGTTAAGCTTGAAACTTCTGAAACTCCAAAAACTGATGATATGAGCTTTGATCAAAACCTTTATAAGAATCATCATTGGAATTTGCATCATGCTCATTAGACTCAGTTTGCACATATACTAAATAAATGTTATGTGGTTCTATGTTAGATTTCCAAATTCAGAAAGTATTACTAACCATAACAAGTATCGCTATCAATATCAGGTTGTGGCCGTCTCCTGTGCTAGTGGTTCCACTACCCACCGATTAAAGATAAAAACACCTTTTTGTGCAGTAATTTATTATTAGTTCTAATAGTTGTAGCATCGAGCAAGTTCAATTAAATAAAGCACTCTCAGTGGTACAAACATCATGTTTACCCAAATTCCAATCTTACTCAAATCGAAACAGAATTCTATCATCAATCCTAATTTCCAATCATACTCAAATCAAAATAGGTGCATATATTGATTTACAAAATCACGTTTTTAGTGGTGCAAACATCATATTTACACAAGTTTTAGGCAGTCAGACATCATAAAGCACATCATCAAGCTGGGAAAAAATTATTAATCATAATTCCAAGCAAAACATTCCAATTACAAACATTCTAAGCAAAACCTATTACACTTGGCCCTAAAATAGTATATATGGCAGCCGACCGACTCACAAAACACATATAATCAACTAAAGGTAGCAGCAGATAGCACACATCATTCTAGATTTATATTTACACTTCAGCTAATATTTAGTAGTAACTACCTGGTACTTTATGATCAAAGAAAGCTGAAGGATGAAGGACGAAGAACAATCAGGCACCTGAAAAACAAATGTAATTCAGAATTAAGAACATAATACATGCATTGAAATCTACCACTACCGACTTAAAATTGAAAAATGGTAACCTTTGCAACGATTGATAGCTAGAAATCCTAATTTCATAAAAATTAAAAAGTAGATTTCAGATATCAAAAAATTACAAAACAACAATACGAATTTATTCACCAAAAGAGTAATCAGATTTCAAAAAAAAAAACTTAGATCTTAGATTTAACCTGTAAAATCCGTGGACAGAGCAGCTGAGGTAGTCAACTAGCTAGGAGATGAGAAGACCACGACATTTAACATACAAAATCAGTAAATAGGTCATAATAAAATCGAGCAAAAATAAAAAGATTTAACCCGAAAGTAGAAAGAATGCGAAATCACCACCCGAAATAACCACACGCAATCTCCACATGTTCATCTCCTCCATCCTAGGGGCAAAATTTTGGGAGGAATGGCAAAAATGAGAGCTCCTGACTGGTTAGGGTAGTCATTCAATGATTTAGTCGCGGGCCTTGTCGTAGTTAATAGACTGAAGAAAACCAAGGATCAATTTCTAAAGACGCGGGCTGCGGCGGGGGAGAATGGACAACAGCTAGACTTGGTTTGCATTTGGGATGGAAGAAGAGTAATAGACTGAAGAAGTAAAATGGCTGGCGTAGGGGAAGATAGGGACAGGGTTTTCAATTTCTCTGCCTTTCTTAATTAATATTTACTAAAATTATAAATTATGACAGTCAATTAGAGCCCCAAATTTATTGTCCTTTAACCTGAAAAAGTTTATGACTACTCAAGGCAGTCAAAACTCTTGTGACAGTCAATAACAGTCACAAATACTTGGATTTATAACTGTTTGGTCTTTCTGACTGTTATTAGCACTCACAAAATTGTGACTGTCATTGGTAGTCACAAAATTGTGACTATCATTGGCAGTCACAAATCTAGCGAGTTCCAATGTCACAAAATCCTATTTTTGGTGTAGCGATCTCCGAAAGTTCTAACAACATCTCCATATAATATCGCACGATATCCTCCTTGTCCACATTCATAAAACGTTACATCGGAAATGCCCTAATCGGCCATAATTAAAATCTTCCCTCATTGCGTCTGCAACCGTTGATGCTGATCTAGAACTCTTTCCACCTCTGGAAGTATGTGGGGGCCTCATGGAAGAGTGAAAATGTGACTGGGCTTTACGGACCCCATTATTCTTGTGCTCTGAAAACCACCAGAAACTTTTTGCTTCTTTGACTCACGGAATATTTTCCACTTCTGCTTGTTTCATTTCATAAGCAAGGACTTTACCTTGACACCTGATGAAGTGTGGTGCATTCAAATCCCGACATGTATTGTTGTATCTCCGGTTTTATTCTCGTACAAAAATAGAACATTTTTCTGCATCAGTTCTGACCAGGTGTCAAACAAATGCCACCTGATGATTAAAGGTCTTAATCACTTGAGCCACTGGTAAGTGTCGAGGTTCCACGGAGAAGATTTCTCGAGCCTTCCTAATTAGTCAATGACAATATTGAGCTTCCATCATTAACTTAAATTATCCCTAATCAGCATCATGATCAGTAGGTCGAATAGCCTCCCACCACCCAGATGCTTCTCCTGTCAGAAAATATGAACAATATGGACTTTTTGGTCATTCATACATTCAATTCACAAATAAACTTTCTTTAATTCCATTAGCCAGTAATCTTATGCCGGTACCTCAGAAGAACCGTCAAATCTTGGTGGGTGCATCTTATCCAATTCTTGTACCACCCGTCTCCTCGATATCCCAGGTTCGGAGCACCTTGATGTCATTTTCCCAATTGTAGACCTATCGCCACTTGCATCCGGTTCACCAATTGAGCAAATTATGTCATCTGAGTGACCACTTGATGAAGCACATTGGGAATATCAGGATTATCATTTGCCTCCATAGTTCGTTCTCAATCATTGCTGATAGATTCTTGTTGTTTGCTAGAACTGAGGTTGGCCTGATTCGACTGAGAATCAGAGACAGAGGGTGAAGATTCCCTCATGTGTTATCTCATCTATGTCCAAGACCGCAACTACGTCCACGACCTCCCCTCAAAATACTGAAATCCACATGCTCAAAGACGAGGAACAGGAATGCTCTAGAGTTCAATTATTGCAAAAAGACATAACATTAAAAGGTATTAATAGATATTTTAGGAAACTTACAACCACGGCTATCATGAAGACGCTGATGGTATATGTTGGGAATAGTGTCCTAGGATATTCGATGCGCCTATATTTGTAATTGTCACATTTAAATAAAGTTTTTGATATCATTTATTTCTCGTTGATTATTATAATATTTATATGTTTTAATATTATAATTATCGAATAATAGTTATTCACGAATAATAAGAATATTCAAATGTCGCTTGTCCAATCGCGTTGAGTAGAGACTCAAGGGATTAATATACTAATATAAGTTTGATTGATAATCATCGGATGATTATGTGTATGGTACGGATCAATATTATGGGTATTGGTTGGAGAACCAATACTGGACAGACTCGCATTGAGATCACTGCATGGAAATATCATAAGTGAATCTCAATATAACACTATGTCAAATAAATCCTTGAACATGAGATTATCATAGAGTCCAACATGATAACTGCTATACCTTGATGTAATCCAACATCATCTGAGACATGGTGATCATAAAGGTCAGCGATCGGGATTAGTAGGAGTCATGTAGAAGGCAATTGTTGCGATTTTTCTTAAACGCAAGTGTACGTTATCGTATACAAGTAATAAAGTGATGAGTGAGTATCGTTCCCACGAGGACTGAATCACTAACTACCGATTTTTATGTATTCTAGTTTTATTCGAACAATCGAACTTTGGGTTTGCAATTAATTACTAAAAGAATTAATAAAACACTAAATAGTAAAAATGATCGCTTGAGGAAAGAAAATCAAATGATGAATAAGTCTAGGATCCTGAATCCACCTCGGTTTATCAGAATTTACTCTCGATTATCTGAAGTTAATGATTTTCCCAATTTATTGAAGGCGAAGATTGCTAATATACTCTATCGCCTCTCCCGAGGTCAATAGATTTTTCTAAAGGCGAATAACGCACTCTATCCCTAGGTGAATTGATTCGTCAATAGGCAAAAAGCATAAAATCTCCAAAAGGCCACATAGTTCCTATGAGTATATTCCTATCTCACAGAATAAAACGGTCCTCACCAATAGTTCCTCACCAACTCTCCTCTCCCGATTCGAATTGAATGATTAAAACAATACAACTATTGGCCAGATAATTGAAAGCATTAAACACGATTGGGAAAACTCAACAAAAAGGGAATTAATTAGATAATCTCAAGAAAATCCGTCAAAACATAGGTTTCATCAAAATCCTAGATTAGGGTTTTAGCCTGACATGCTAATTAATGAAAATGCAGAGTTAATAAGCATGAAAATCAAACGCAAATGAAGCTCGGATTCCTCCGTTCTTCTAGCTTCCGCCCTCTGCCCTTAATCTCTCGTCTGTGATAATCTTCTGTGTTCCTTCTTCTCCCAAGCCTTCAAGATTCTAAGATTCCAAGATTTCCAAGCTGATTAATTAGGGTCTTAAACCCTTATTTATAGCTCTGCACAGTCTCCAAATTGCGTCCGTGTGAGTAGGTCGAGAACTGGCTTCAAAACGGCCCAAATCCGCGCGGAGCACACCAAAACCGCTAAGTGTGCCGCGGCTCACTTAATCTGTGCCGCGGCACATGGTGTCGAGTTAAAACACAGGCGTGTTTTTCTTACGGGCCGCGGCTCGGGTGGGTATCTTGCTGCAGTACGATCTACTTTGTGCCTGTTGGTTGTCTTCCTGTGCCGCGACCCACTTGCCTTGAGCCGCGGCCCACGGCCAAAATTCGCCGTTTTTGCCCGTTTCGCCTCGTTTTAGCTTCCGGACTCCAATCTCGTGACAAATATACAAAATTAAGGCATTAAAAGCTCATTTAAGCAAATTTACTCTCCAAAATAATTCAAAATAATGATAAATAAGCGTATAAAAATACGCCTAACAAATACCCCCAAACTTAAGCCTTTGCTTGTCCTCAAGCAAAAAGAATTAATTTCAACAAAAGAATCTCGTGAATAATCGTGCAACTCGTAGTGCTCAACCTAATCAATACTATCCTGAAATTCTCTCTGAATAATACGAGTATCGTAATAGCGAGCTACACTCAGAACATTGATTCCGCAAAGTAACCAAATTCAGTCCTAATCACTCGTTCATGAAGAAAATCCAGCTCAAAGATTAACAAACGTGAATCTAATCGACCGTCAATATGAAAGGTTAAAATAAACGAGCTACCCGTTCCACAGTCTAATGGCAAAATTTTCACGAGTTTCATAAAAAAATAATCCTCGGACAGTATTCCCTTATATATATGCTCAAGAGATTGATTCGAGTTGACCACTAGGTTCGGATCTCGGGATGTTTCATCGGGATAATCCTAGGGTGGAACTTCCATTCTTATGTATTGAGAAACCGTTTGACGTAAAAGACACTCATGGGGCTCATGGATGCTTCTAGTTACTAAGTTCCCCTCCACAGCGGAGAAACAACTCGAATAGCTAATTCCCGCATGTCCGAATCAAGGCCGCTGTTTTACGCGAGAGTAAACAACGGGTCACGTGAATACCCCCGGTTACTAGGCTCCCTATCATCGGCACATGCGAAATTTCTAAATCACTAGTCTAATCAGGGTCGTCGTTTTACGTGAGAGTAAACAACGGGTCATGTGAATACCCCCGGTTACTAGACTTCCCATCATAGAACAAAAAATATCTCGACTTTTGGGAAAAACTGACCGACTCTAAACTCAATCTCAGTGCCAACACGACTTATGTAACTGGACGACTAGCTAACCGAAAAATGTAACCAAACGTATCGACGGTGATTTTAAAACACGTATGTATCCTCTCTTATCCGCCAAGACCTCTACAATCACGAGAAAAAATTTCGGACCAAAATGAAGACTTAGCAGAAACATAAATCACTGACTACAACCCGACTAAAACTCGACAGTTTCTTCAGAGAGAAAAATAGTGTTGTAACATCAGTATTACACAAACAGAAGCACGAAAAATTCATGAATAGAGTAAAATCAAGACAAGCAAGGCTATCGACAAAAAGATAACTAAAAATAACAAAAAGTGCAACAAAATAAGTACAGCAATAAATGTAGCGACAAAAACTAAACCCCCCCAAACTTAGGACGTACATTGACCTCAATGGACAAAATATAATATGCAATAGAATAAGAAGGTCAAGTACTCCCCTCCAGTCCTCTCACGAGCTGGTGCCGGCATCATCCGGTGAGGAGGGTGGTGTGGCTGGCCGAGCAGGTGCAATAAATGGCCCATCTGGGTGCATGATATGGGCCGTCCATGCGGCAAGGTGCTCCTGATGGTAGGCGTCCCTCGCTGCCAGACGCCTCGCCTCACGCCGGTTGGCCCGGCGGGCCTGCTCTTGCATCTCACCCCTGACGGCAGCAATAATGCTCTCTTTCCGTCCGCTGCTCCTCTCTCATGGAAGCCAGCATACTCTCCCTCTCTCTCCTCATCTCCTCTCTCTCTCCTCATTTACTCTCTCAGCCCGTCGAACATCGCCTGCAATCTCTCTCTGTCAGGCGGCGGGCCGGCATCTGCCTGCCCCTGTGTCAGCAAAAGAGGCTCGGGGGTTCCCTCGTGGGCCTCATCCAGTAGAAATCCTCTCCCCCGAGCGTGCACCGGCGCTCCTCCCCACTGGTCAAAATGTGAGATGATGCGGTGGTCGATCGGTGCCTGGGGAGCAAGCATCGGCTCGTCGTCCGACCACGTCAGCCCCGACTGCCGCCACAGAGCGCAGATAAGAGAGGGGTGCTTCAACCCCGTCTTGGCCCCTCCCTGAATACACTGGAATATAGAATGGACCAAAATAGGGGCCACATCGAATCGTAGCCCGGATGTGATAGCATATAGTGTCCGGGCGCGGGAGAGAAAAACAACGCGGATCTGAGATGTGGGGTCTATACGAGCGCAAATAAAGTATAGCCAGGCACACCCAAGCCGACTGAGGCACGAGCTCTTGAAATGGAAAGTGGAAGAACCCGGTGCGCGCTGCTCCCAGTCGGAGTCGGGCTGCGTAATAGTCTCGAGCAGAGCCTCCTTCGTGAGGCTAGTCATAACTCGGTCATAAGCCGTCTCATCTACCACCGGCAGCCCAAACAACCTCCGAATAGCAGCTGTGGAAAAATCAACCGTAATACCTCGGACATCGACCTGAGTCCGAGTGTCTGACTGCTGCAACATCTGGCCTGCCCGAATATGCTTCAATAACGCGCTGGCATAGAACTCCTGCACTATCGATATCACCGCTGGCTCGGGGGGTGCAGCGAATCGGGCCCACCCCATCTCGTCTATCATCGTACGCAGTTCCCCGTCTTGGGGGGCTGGAGTAAATCCCCTCTCCGGGATAAGAGGTCGCGGCCGAATCTTCTCATTGAAGATTTTGTGGATCTCAGGGTCAGAAAACTGGTGCGCCTCCGACTCGGCGCGACTACGAGAGGTTTCCCCTCGAGTGGGGGATGACTGAGTTCTGGCCCTCTTGCTCAGCTTTTTAGTCCTAGCCATAGTCAGTCCTGAAAAAATTTAAACACCGAAGGTTACTTACTCAAACAATAACGAGAATAATCATCACTCGGCTAAGGATATCCAGCCGTAAATCAGAAATTTTTACGAGATAGCACAACCGTGAGAGAAAAATGAAATTGAACCATAACGTTTCAACTAGACGTACGGGTTGGGGTTGCTGTAATTCTAGAATGAATACGTTGCACAAAGATTCAAAATATTGCCTTAACAAAGAAAATCTTTCATTCAGGCATTTCATCGAACACTTAAAGGGCAAGAGTTCACTTGAAGAACAAATATGGCAATAGCTCGATTAAATCCCCAAGAACAAAAACACGAATCATTCACCATCAAAAACGACATACTCAATTCATTCATAATCCAAAATAACCATGAAAATTCGATCAAAACCATCATGTTATCCACTTAACCATCATAGAACTTTTGAAGGAAATAAACATATTAAATCCTCAAATGCATAACACAACTTCAAATTTAAATTCATAGAACAATTTGAGATTAAATATTTGAACATACCTTGCTTGGATTGTGAAAAGTGCAAGAAAATTGCAAGAAGAAAACGAGAAGAAGAAGAAGGCTTCTCGGCCGATCGCGCGCGCAAGGGAGAGGGAAAGGGAAGGTAAACTTACCTGGGTAGTCGGCCGAATGCGGGTTATAAGGTACCTGGCCCTTCAAATTCCGCATGGTGTGCCGCGGCACAGCTCAAGTGAGCCGCGGCACCGAGTATAGTCCCTTTTACCTGCTCGTTTGTTTTGTTGTGGGACGCGGCTCAGCTTTCGTGTGCCGCGGCGCAGGGCTCAGGTGTTCCGCGACTCAGTATTGTTGTGCCGCGGCACAGAGTACAGATTGTTTAGCTCTCCCTTTCGATTTGTGTGTGTCGCGGCTCACAATACTTGTGCCGCGGCTCAGTAATGAATTTCTCCTTTGGGACTTTTCCTGCACAGAATTTTAAGAAGAACACGTCAAGTGCGAGAGGTAAAAGCAAATCAAAGCACAAAATGATGAAAAATAAAAATGCAAGAATGCAAGAAAAATATAGAAACGCAAAAATCTACAACTACGAACTCGGGTTGCCTCCGAGAAGCGCTAAGTTTATAGTCTTCAGCCGGACCTATTAAAAATCAGTTCGCTTTTCGCAAACTCCATTTGATCTCCGCCCCGTTCATCGAACCGTTAATATGGTTTTTAAAATTTTGACCATCGGTCATTAACGATTTGATTTTCAGTTCGGACACCCAATGTTGTTTTCGGAAAGGTTTTGACGAGAGCAACTTTCCGAAACACCCATTTTTCTCATGACTAGACGTCCGTTTGGCTTCCGACTTATTCCCCTCTTTCACGAACGCACTTAAGACTGCAGCAGACTTTTTCGAGTGTGGCTGGTTAGATGGCAATGATTGCATGTTCACATGCTCGAGAAATGCTACTTGTTCTAGATATTTCTTAAAAGTTGGACCATCTAAAACGGAATCTGAATTTTTCGACCGACGATGTTTTCGGTGTTTTTCTTTTGGAACGGCCTCCACACTTTCACTTTGTGAGCTTTTATCAACACCTCCCGGCCACGAAAAGGATTTGAATACTTGGAACATAACATGCTCGTCTTGAACCCGCAGAGTTAATTATCCTTTTTCCACGTCTATAAGAGTTCTGCCGGTCGCTAAAAATGGTCGTCCCAAGATAATCGGGA
The DNA here is from genome assembly GCA_033398695.1 of Orobanche coerulescens. Lineage (NCBI taxonomy): Eukaryota > Viridiplantae > Streptophyta > Magnoliopsida > Lamiales > Orobanchaceae > Orobanche > Orobanche coerulescens. The sequence goes on along the minus strand of CM065805.1, from coordinate 137,461,202 downwards.
TATCTTCATCTTCCTCCATGTCGAGAACAATAAAATCCGCTGGAAAGATAAATTTATCCACTTTTACTAACACATCCTCAATCACTCCCCTCGGATACTTAATAGATCGATCCGCTAATTGCAAGGAGACCGTCGTCGGCTTTGCTTCTCCAATTCCCAGCTTCTTGAAAATAGACAGAGGCATGAGGTTAATACTAGCACCGAGATCGTACAATGCCTTATTAAAAGAGAGATTCCCCATGGTGCACGGTATGTTGAAACTTCCCGGATCTTTCAATTTTGGTGGAAGCTTCTTCTGAAGAATCGCGCTGCATTCCTCTGTCAAGGCGACTGTTTCAAACTCCTCGAGTTTTCTTTTCTTTGACAATATCTCTTTCATGAATTTAACGTAGCTTGGCATTTGTTCCAACGCGTCGACAAATGGAATGTTAATATGAAGCTTCTTGAACACGTCGAGGAACTTAGAGAATTGCTTGTCTGCCTTTTTCTGCTGTAATCTCTGCGGAAACGGGACGGGTGGCACATATGTCTTCGGGTTATCCGGAAACGTTATCGAGGGTCTCCAATCTTGTGATTCTTCCGTCGCTAAATCTTTCTTCTCCTCAATATCACTCCTCTTTTCACTTCTCTCAGGCTGGTCACACACCTCCTTCCCGCTTCTTAAACTGATCGCATTTACACTTTCTCTAGGATTTGTCTCGGTCGTACATGGCAATGCTCCCTCCTGGCGGGCTGTCAACACGTTAGCAATCTGGCCCAGCTGGACTTCCAAGTTGCGAATGGAGGCGGAATGATTTTGCAATGTTGCTTCAGTACGGGTCATGAACTGACTCGTATTCGCTGCCAATTTCGCAATTGCTTCCTCGAGAGAAACTTTTGGAGCGGGAGGGGGATGTTGTTGGTTTTGAGCGAACGGAGGCTGGTTCGAGTTCTGTCCGTTTCTCCACGAAAAGTTGGGATGATTACGCCACCCCAGATTATACGTGTTGGAGTACGGATTATTTTGCCGGCTTCCGTTTCCTACAAACTGAGCTTGTTCAATTTGGGGCTGCTCGAACGGATTTCCGACTTGACACTCAGAGCTAAGGTGAGATCCGTTACACCAATTGCAAGACTCAATGGTAACGGGGGAAGGAGCATGCGAAAATGCTTGGACCTGCTGCGTTAATGCTGCGACTTGGGCTGACAATGTAGATATCGGGTCATTACTCGAAATTTCCAAAACTCGCTTCGGCGTTATTCGTTCAGATGGCCATTGATAAGCATTAGCAGCCATAGCTTCCAACAACGAGTGTGCTTCAGCCATCATTTTTCCCATCAAAGCTCCACCGGCGGTTGCATCCACGAGAGTGCGTGTAGAGGCACTCAATCCATTGTAGAACATCTGAATTTGAAGCTAGTCTGGAAGGCTGTGATGTGGGCATCTCTATAACAAATCTTTGTATCGCTCCCATGCCTCGTGAAGCGATTCCATATCATACTGACCAAAGGTGGTGATCTCGTTTCTCAATCTCGCCGTCTTAGAAGGTGGGAAGAATTTAGCAAGGAAGGCTTGCGCTGTAATATCCGTATTTTTCTTTTCCTTGTATTTTCGTTTTTGGTGTATTTCTCGGTCGTAGTGACCCTCGTGTATCTTTCAGTGTGTCCTTCCTGTCAAACTGTTGAACTGTATCCTCGTTGTTGTTGTGCGGAACCGCCGTTTCGGGGTTGCCGTGGATCCATTGCGTGTTGTTGGCCCCCAAATATTGATTCCTATCGTTTTATTCCCTTTTCCGGATCATTTTTAGCATTTTGGAACCCAAAAGGGGGTATGGGCCGCGGCACACAAATTCCTTCAATTGATAGTCGAACAAACTGTACTGTGTGCCGCGGCACACCCATCCGGTGCCGCGGCACAGTGCCAGGACAGTGCCGCGGCACACTCGTGTGTCTTCTGCGACCAAAACCAAATCAGACCGTGTGCCGCGCACACGCAGCCGTGGCCGCTGCACAACGCGAAACCGGGAGTATTTTTCGCCTCGTGCCGCGGCACACTTTGGCCGTGCTGCACACGGTCAATCGTGCGGTTCGTCTTTATTAGACGAAATCGCCATTTCCACCCCATTTTTCACTTCGCGAGAGAGAGAGAGCTAAGGGAGGGAGAACTCTCAAGCATTCTTCATTCGGGAGCCGATTTTTCATCATCTTCCTTCGGTTGTAAGGCTCGAAATCAATCTAACGCGTTCTTCGGATCTTGGTACTTGAATCTCCTAAGGTAATGTTCTAAAACCCTATTTTCGATTAATTTGGGGTTTTGGGTTTTTCTTCCGATTCGCTCCGCTTTTGTTGGTGAATTCATGATGTATACGATTGATATTGTTAGTATCTTTAGTTTCTACGGATTCATGGATATTTTGTGGATTTTTACGGAATCGAGAGGGTTTGGTTGTGGTCCGCCCGTTGTTATTTTTGTATGAATATACATGAATCGTAGGCGGGTTTCCGGGTGTATTTCATTTCCGTAATCGTCTAGAGTTGGTTGTGATTGTGTTATTCGAATCGTTAGGTTCATTTCCGCCTGTTCCTTGCGGTCGTGTTCTACTCTTCCGCTCCGCTCGTGTCATCGTCTAATTAATCGAGGCAAGTACCCTTATGAACTTACGATCTTGACATAGTAGTTTTGTATGAGAAATTGTGTGTGTGTGTATGCTCACTACGGGTTAGACTCGACGGGGTCTCGGTAGGGTTCCACGAAGCCGTGGACCGCGAGCTTGCTTTTAACCACCGTGGGTTAGATCCGACGGGGTCTCGGCAGGATCCACGGCCGTGGGTCCGCGGTTAATTGTGGTGCATTTTTACAAATGTGGTTTGGTCATTGGCATTTCCTAAATGAGCGTTTTGGAAACTATGATTTCTTGATGGCATGCATTACTATATGTGTAAGATGTAAAATATTCATTTGGTTACTTGTACTAGCGTAATTGCTAACCCTCTGGGACCCGCTTTGGGGAAATTCGTTTTATGAATTTCGTGTCGTTCATCGAGACGAGCGGCGCTGACCAAGACACGGATGATGGCCGTGCGTGATGATGGTGCACGAGTGATGTTTTAGTGTCTTTTACCTTTTTGTCTTTTGTGGTTTTGAACTAATAGTTGTACTCGAGTACTTAAGGGGTTCTTGTTCGCTTGAATTGTATTGTTGCTTATTATGTTGTGTTGGATGATGATGTTATATTGACGGTTGAACCGGGTGGATTGTTCTGCTTTTGCGTCTTTATGACGTGGTGTTATTTTATCGCTTCGTGAGTCGTTGTGTATGATGTCGTCACTGGTGGGTCCCATATAGGGATTCACTACTGTAATATACCTCGGATATCCCGGGGTGTTAAGGTAAAATGGTATCGAGCTCTAGGTTTATGGATACCTAGGCTTGTTGGTTTATTGGGTCTTGTGGTGTTTGGTTTTGCACATCATCGTCACGCCATGATTCCGTACTACCAAAGGTCCGTAAGTTTTCCTTCCTCTGCTCATTAATTCCTTGTATCGCACTTTGATTCTCGATTTGTAATTGTTCTTTTCTTGTACCGATCCTCGTATGGCTTTTGCTACTTATTTAACTCCGATGGATGCCGGAAGAGGTCGTGGTCGCGGTCGTGGTCGTGGACGCGGCCGGGACGTGGGGCGCCGGTGGCGGCCACGCTACGATCTTCGGAGCCGGCAGCATCGGCGACCGTCATAGCCATGCTTCTTCTCGTGAGCGTGCCGATCTTGGTATTGCGGCCGTTATGCAACAGATGGTGAACCAAATGGCGGCAATAGCTCAAAGTGTTCGTAACCCAGATCAAGCCCATGCTAATCGGGCGAGCGGACCGTTGGCTCCAAGATGTCATCAAGATGCATCCTCCTCGGCGGGAGCTTCACCCGATTGGCCGGGAAGGGTGGATCAAGGAGATGTCTAAGGTCTTCGTTGCCACTAATCGTCCCGAGGACCGTAAAGTCCCTATTGCTCAATATTTTCTCACCGGGACGCTACGACCGGTGGGAGGCCGTTGGGCCCAAAGATCATGCCGCTCGTGGCCGAGTTTCAAGAGTTGATGGAGATCGAATATTGCCCGTGGCCCGATCGATGTGCTCGGGTACATGCTTTTATGATGCTCAACCACGGATATCCCCGTAGCTCAAGCTATTGCTGATTTTAACAAAGAGTTGGGTTATGTGAAGACCCAAGTTGTCGAGGAGAGTGACAAGATTTTCCATTTCTCCAGCGGATGAAGTTGCCGATTCGGGACTATATGTCGGGGCTCGTATGCACTACATTGAAGGATTATCGAGTAGGGCCCTTGCTTATGATATGTCGGTGACGGCGAGTGAGGCGGCCCGCGAGAGTAAGAAGCGAAGTCCGCTGGAACTTTTCGGGCCACAAGAGTGGGGGTCGCAGAGATCCCACCGCTAACTTCCTCGCCGGGCGGTGGTCCAAATTGCTCTGGGGTCCTCGTGGAACTACCAAGGCTCCTTATCGTGATGTGAAGTGTTTCAATTGTGGTCGACGGGCCACATCAGTCGTGTTTGTCCGAACCCTTTGCCGACGTGTAATCAGTGTGGCTACGGGTCACAAAGCCGCTTCTGGCCGAGAGGGAGAAAATCCTTGGTGCCCGAGCTTCGATTTCAGCGCCTAGGGAACCAAGTGTGAATCAGGATCGCTTGCTCCTCAATCTCCGCCGAGTGCTAGTCGGGGAGAGGTCGGGGTCAGCCTCAAGAGGGGAGCTTCGGTGTCGGCCCGCCCACCCGCGTGTCTATGAGATGCGGAGAGCCGATGATCCAATGGCTACCGTAGCGACAGTACCGTTTATATTCTTTCTCATCCCGTCGGTGTGCTTTTCGATTCGTGCTACGCATTCGCTCATATCTCTCGGATTGTGTGCGCCGTTTGAATCTCGACCGCTTGACGCCTTGTGAACCCTTCATCGTTAAGCTTCCTAGCGGTGATGGGATCGTTGGTGATCATGAGGTTCGAGACTGTTCTGTGCTTATTTGTGAGAGGACTTGGCCCTCTAATCTTATTGTTGTGAGTATCGAGGGTGAGGATTTGATTCTTGGTGATGATTGGCTCGAGCGGCATGGTGCAATCATGAACTACCGCACGAGAATCATCACCATGTTGGCCGATGATGGCACCGAGCACTCTTTCGCCGGGCGAAAGAGGGGGAACCAAACTGTTATTAACGCCTTGAAGGCGATGAAACTCCTGCGAAAGGGATGTATTGGTTATTGGTGCTATGCCTTGAAGGCGGAGAGTGGTGGAGTCGAGCTTTCGTCGATTCCAATCGTTAATGAATTTCCCGATGTTTTTCCTGACGAGTTACCGGGATTGCCACCGGATCGAGAGGTCGAGTTCACTATAGAGTTAGAGCCGGGTGCGGCTCCTATTTCGAAGGCACCCTATCGCATGGCACCTTCAGAGATGTCCGAGTTGAAGAAGCAGTTGAGTGAGCTTCTTGAATCGGGTATGTTCGACCGAGTGCCTCGCCTTGGGGCGCACCGGTCCTGTTGTGCGGAAGAAGGATGGTTCACTACGCTTTGTGTATCGACTATCGCGAACTAAACAAGGTGACCATCAAGAACAAGTATCCTTTGCCGAGAATTGATGACTTGTTCGATCGATTGCGTGGAGCCGCGTATTCTCGAAAATTGATTTGAAATCGGGATACTATCGGCTCCGGTGAGAGAGTCCGATGTGCCGAAAACAGCCTTTCGGACGAGGTACGGACATTATGAGTTCGTAGTCATGCCCTTCGGGTTAACTAATGCGCGGTGTTCATGCGATTGATGAACAAAGTTTTTATCGAGTATTTGGATAAGTGCGTCGTCGTCTTTATCGATTTATATTCTTATTTATTCGAGGAATGAGGAAGAGCATGCCCATCATTTGCGGGTAGTATTAGACATTTTGAGGACCGAGCAACTCTATGCGAAGTTCTCGAAATGTGAGTTCGTGAAGGAAGTGATGTTTTTAGGTCACGTGATTTCACGGTAGGGGTTCGTGTGGATCCAGAAGATTGAGGCCGTGTTGGATTGGGCACCGCCAAGAATGTGAAGGAGCTCCGTAGTTTCTTGGGTTTAGTGGCTACTATCGTAGGTTCGCCGAGGGTTTCTCGAAATCGGCTCGGCCACTTACACAGCTTGCTCCGTAATCGAGAAGTTCGTGCGGAATGACGAGAGCGATCGAGTTTTGAGGAATCAAGAAGCGTTTGACTTCAGCCCAGTTTTGGCGTTGCCATGTGGCAACGAGGGTTTTGCCGTTTATAGCGATGCTTCGGGTCAGGGTCTTGGGTGTGTATTAATGCAGCACGGCAAGACCATCGCCTTTGCATCGAGACAGTTGAGGCCGTATGAGCTTAACTACCCTACTCATGATTTGGAGTTAGCGGCAGTCGTATTTGCGCTCAAGATTTGGCGTCACTATCTTTTCGGCTCCACATGTCGATTTTTACCGATCATAAAAGTCTCAAATACATATTTACCAAATGAGAATTGAATTTGAGTCAGAGGAGGTGGTTAGAGCTGATTTTTGATTATGACCTCGAATTCCTTTATCATCCGGGCAAGGCAATCGTCGTGGCCGACGCCTTGAGTCGGTAACCGGTTGCGTTGCGAATGCTCGAGATCCTTACGCCGCATCGAGCTTCGGCGGGCTTTGATCGAGTTAGATGTTGAAGTTTTATTGCACGAGCCGTTGGGCAACTTCGTGCTTTAGAGATTTCGTGCCTCCGGTCGATGAAATTAAGTCAAGCAATCGGAGGATCCGATGATTACTCAAATCCGAGAGAACGCTCTTAAAGGAAAATCTCCGGGTTTATGATTCACGAGGATGGTATTTTGAGATTTCAGTCGTCTTTGTGTGCCGAACGACTCGAGTTGAGACAGAGTATTTTGCGGGAGGCCCATGCTACACCTTACTCCGTTCATCCCGGTTCGAGTAAGATGTACAAGGACTTGAGAAGGAACTTCCGGTGGAATGACATGAAGGATGAGGTCGCATTTGTAGAGAGATGTTTGACTTGTCGGCGTGTCAAAATCGAGCATCGGCCGGCCGGACTTTGCGATCACTTCCCGTTCCTGAATGGAAATGGGAAGATATATCGATGGATTTCATTACGAGTGCCGAGATCGAAGTCGGGCATGAATATGGTTTGGGTGATCGTCGATCGTCGACCAAGTCGGCACATTTTCTGGGCATCAAGGACACTTGGGGCCGGAGAAGTTAGCTCGTGTGTTTATCGCGCAGATTGTGAGACTTCATGGTACCGAAGTCTATTGTTTCGGATCGTGACGGCCGCTTTGTATCGCACTTCGCAGCCGTGCATAAGGCGTTGGGTACCCGTTTACATTTGAGTACCTCTTTTCATCCCCGGTCCGATGGACAATCGGAACGCACTATCCAGACGCTCGAGGACTTGTTGCGTGCCTGTGCTCTCGATTGGAGTAGTGACTCGAGGAACATTTGCCGCCGATCGAATTCACGTACAACAACGTTGGCACGCGTCGATTCGGATGGCACCGTATGAGGCACTTTACGGACGGCGATGTCGATCACCGATCCGTTGGAATGAGGCGTCCGATTTGGTCGACCGAGCCGGATGTCGCTTTAGAGACGAGGCGGAAGATAGAGTTAATTCGAGAACGGATGTTGATCGCCCGAGTCGGCGAAGTCATATGCCGATGTCCGCTGCCGACCTTTGGAATTCGAGGTGGGAGACCACGTTTTGCTAAAGGTGTCGCCGACGAAGGGAGTTTTTCGTTTCGGGAAGAAAGGGAAGTTGAGTCCGAGATTTATCGGCCCCTTTGAGATCCTCGAGCGAGTAGGTGGGTTGGCATACCGTTTGGCGTTACCTCCGGTCTTGAGTCATGTTCATAGCGTTTTCCATGTTTCCCAGTTGAGGAAATATGTTCAGATCCTAGTCACGTCATCGATTATGGCGAGATTGATATTGTGAAGATATTACTTTTGAGGAGCGTCCTTTGAAGATTTTGGAGCATCGTGAGAAACGATTGAGGCATAAGACCATACCTTTGGTCAAGGTGCAGTGGTCGAGACACGGCGTCGAGGAAGCAACTTGGGAAACCGAGGATAGCATGCGTGCTAGGTACCCGAGTTGTTTGTTTCTTAAGTTTCGGACGAAACTTATTTTTAGAGGGGTAGAATGTAATATCCGTATTTTCTTTTCCTTGTATTTTCGTTTTTGGTGTATTTCTCGGTCGTAGTGACCTCGTGTATCTTTCAGTGTGTCCTTCCTGTCAAACCGTTGAACAGTATCCTCGTTGTTGTTGTGCGGAACCGCCGTTTCGGGTTGCCGTGGATCCATTGCGTGTTGTTGGCCCCCAAATATTGATTCCTATCGTTTTCTTCCCTTGTCCGGATCATTTTTAGCATTTTGGAACCCAAAAGGGGGTATGGGCCGCGGCACAAGGTGTGTGCGCCGCGGCACACAAATTCCTTCAATTGATAGTCGAACAAATCAGACTGTGCGCGGCACACCCATCCGGCGCCGCGGCAAAGCTGTGCAGGCCGCGGCACACTCGTGTGTCTTCGCGACCAAAACCAAATCAGTGTGTCAGCGGCACACGCAGCGTGCCGCTGCACAACGCGAAACCTCGGGAGTATTTTCTTGCTCGTGCCGCGGCACACTTTGGTCGTGCCGCGCACACGGTTGCCAATCATTCGTCTTTATTAGACGAAATCGCCATTTCCACCCCATTTTTCACTGCGAGAGAGAGAGAGCTAAGGGAGGGAGAACTCTCAAGCATTCTTCATTCGGGAGCCGATTTTTCATCATCTTCCTTCGGTTGTAAGGCTGGAAATCAATCTAACGCGTTCTTCGGATCTTGGTACTTGAATCTCCTAAGGTAATGTTCTAAAACCCTATTTTCGATTAATTTGGGGTTTTGGGTTTTTCTTCCATTCGCTCCGCTTTGTTGGTGAATTCATGATGTATACGATTGATATTGTTAGTATCTTTAGTTTCCCTACGGATTCATGGATATTTTGTGGATTTTTACGGAATCGAGAGGGTTTGGTTGTGGTCCGCCTCGTTGTTATTTTTGTATGAATATACATGAATCGTAGGCGGGTTTCCGTGTATTTCATTTCCGTAATCGTCTAGAGTTGGTTGTGATTGTGTTATTCGAATCGTTAGGTTCATTTCCGCGGTTCCTTGCGGTCGTGTTCTACTCTTCCGCTCCGCTCGTGTCATCGTCTAATTAATCGAGGCAAGTACCCTTATGAACTTACGATCTTGACATAGTAGTTTTGTATGAGAAATTGTGTGTGTGTATGCTCACTACGGGTTAGACTCGACGGGGTCTCGGTAGGGTTCCACGAAGCCGTGGACCGCGAGCTTGCTTTTAACCACCGTGGGTTAGATCCGACGGGGTCTCGGCAGGATCCACGGCCGTGGTCCGCGGTTAATTGTGGTGCATTTTACAAATGTGGTTTGGTCATTGGCATTTTAAATGAGCGTTTTGGAAACTATGATTTCTTGATGGCATGCATTACTATATGTGTAAGATGTAAAATGTTCATTTGGTTACTTGTACTAGCGTAATTGCTAACCCCTCTGGGGTCCGCTTTGGGGAAATTCGTTTTATGAATTTCAGTCGGGTTCATCGAGACGAGCGGCTACTGACCAAGATACGGATGATGGCCGTGCGTGATGATGGTGCACGAGTGATGTTTTAGTGTCTTTTACCTTTTTGTCTTTTGTGGTTTTGAACTAATAGTTGTACTCGAGTACTTAAGGGGTTCTTGTTCGTTTGAATTGTATTGTTGCTTATTATGTTGTGTTGGATGATGATGTTATATTGACCGGTTGAACCGGGTGGATTGTTCTGTTTTGCGTCTTTATGACGTGGTGTTATTTTATCGTTTCTGTGAGTCGTTGTGTATGATGCTGTTCAGCCTGGTGGGTCCCATATAGGGATTCACGGCGCTGTAATATACCTCGGATATCCTGGGGGTGTTACATGCGCTAACTCTGCCCATGTCGTGATCGAGCCCGGCGGTAAGGAATTCAACCAAAATTTCGCTTTATCCCTCAAAGAGAAAGGGAAAAGCCGTAATCGGATAGCATCGTCGGTGACACCATTGTTCTTGAACGTGTCACAAATCTCAAGAAAAGAAGCAATATGTGCGTTGGGATCATCATTCGGCAATCCACAGAATTGGCTCGCCTGCACCATCTGAATAATAGCAGGCTTGATTTCGAAGTTGTTTGCCTGAATGGTGGGACGCCGAATCCCCGAAAAATTAGCATTAATCTGCGGCATATCATAGTCTCGAAGTGCCATTTCCGGTTGAGCTTGCTGCACAATATTATTTCCTCCTTGAATTTCGATATTTTCGGCCATGGTCACTGTCGTCTGTAACTCTCGTTTCTCCTTCTTGTTCCTTCGAAGAGTGCGCTCGAGTTCGGTATCCAAAGGTAGTAGGCCTTCGTTACTGAGTTTTCTCATGCTCTACGTGAAAAATCCTGAAAGTAAAAACAAATAAATAAAATTAAATACACGAAAATAAGTAAAAAAACGTTCAAACTAAGACTAGAAATTCTGAAATCGATATTAGTAAAACTTGTTGCGATTTTTATTAAACGCAAGTGTACGTTATCGTATACAAGTAATAAAGTGATGAGTGAGTATCGTTCCCACGAGGACTGAATCACTAACTACCGATTTTTATGTATTCTAGTTTTATTCGAACAATCGAACTTTGGGTTTGCAATTAATTACTAAAAGAATTAATAAAAGACTAAATAGTAAAAATGATCGCTTGAGGAAAGAAAATCAAATGATGAATAAGTCTAGGATCCTGAATCCACCCCGGTTTATCCGAATTTACTCTCGATTATCTGAAGTTAATGATGTTCCCAATTTATTGAAGGTGAAGATTGCTAATATACTCAATCGCCTCTCCCGAGGTCAATAGATTTTTCTAAAGGCGAATAACGCACTCTATCCCTAGGTGAATTGATTCGTCAATAGGAAAAAAGCCTAAAATCTCCAAAAGGCCACGTAGTTCCTATGAGTATATTCCAATCTCACAGAATAAAACGGTCCTCACCAATAGTTCCTCACCAACTCTCCTCTCCCGATTCGAATTGAATGATTAAAACAATACAACTATTGGCCAGATAATTGAAAGCATTAAACACGATTGGGAAAACTCAACAAAAAGGGAATTAATTAGATAATCTCAAGCAAATCCGTCAAAACGTAGGTTTCATCAAAATCCTAGATTAGGGTTTTAGCCTGACATGCTAATTAATGAAAATGCAGAGTTAATAGATAAAAGCATGAAAATCAAACGCAGATGAAGCTCGGATTCCTCCGTTCTTCTGGCTTCCGCCCTCTTCCCTTGGTCTCTCATCTGTGATAATCTTCTGTGTTCCTTCTTCTCCCAAGCCTTCAAGATTCTAAGATTCCAAGATTTCCAAGCTGATTAATTAGGGTCTTAAACCATTATTTATAGCTCTGCACAGTCTCCAAATCGCGTCCGTGTGAGTAGGTCGAGAACTGGCTTCAAAACGGCCCAAATCCGCGCAGAGCACACCAAAACCGCTAAGTGTGCCGTGGCTCACTTAATCTGTGCCGCGGCACATGGCGTCCAGGTTAAAACCTGGGCGCTGTGTTTTTCTTCTGGGCCGCGGCTCAACTGGACTGTGCCGCGGCACAGAGTACAGTCTACTTTTTGCCCGCTGGTTGTCTTCCTGTGCCGCAGCCCACTTGCCTTGTGCCGCGGCCCACGGCCAAAATTCGCCGTTTTTGCCCGTTTCGCCTCGTTTTATCTTCCGGACTCCAATCTCTTGACAAACATACAAAATTAAGGCATGAAAAGCTCATTTAAACCAATTTGCTCTCCAAAATAATACAAAATAATGATAAATAAGCGTATAAAAATACGCCTAACAGCAATGAATAATTAAGATGGGGATTTGTCCCTCTCTTTAGTGAGAGAGATATCTTCTGGGCCCCTCGATGAGTAGTACTGAAGGAAATACATGGCCATGCTCAAATGCAGTGTCATTTGATTCAATCAGTCTACTTAAGATCGAGAAAGCATTTGAACATAATAAGTATGACAATTTCTATGGCTTAGGTCAAATATGATATCGCGCGACAAAGTGATTTGACACGTTAAATGGTTTAATGGATTACAAAATTATATTATTTGGGTGGTGATAATGTCATGCGAGAGACCGCTTATGACTTATTATTTAGTAAGTTATTAAACAATTGCCAACATAATAGAACCCTTTTGGGTCACACATACGACAACTAGGGACAAGCAAGAATAATTAATAAATATAATATTGGATATTATATTTCTTAAATAATGATTAATATATAATATAAGATATTATATATTATATTACTTAATTATATCAACTGGAAAGATAAATATAATATTAGATATTATATTTATTAGAGGATTAAATAATAAGTAATATATAATATGATATATTATATGTATTGTATTATTTAAAAGTTGAGGGGCAACTAGGCAAATACTATAAGTATAGAGTTTTCAGGAACTCAAGAGGAGATTGACTACTGCTCCAGTTTTAGCAATACCGGAAGCGAACAAGGAGTATGTGGTTTACACAGATGCTTCTAAAAATGGGCTAGGTTGTGTATTGATGCAAGATGGGAAAGTGATAGCTTATGCGTCAAGAAAACTTAAGCCGCATGAGGTGAATTATCCCATGCATGATTTCGAACTAGCCGCAATTGTGCACTCATTAAAGATATGGAGACATCACCTTTATGGAGTAAGGTGTGAAACTTTTACTAATCACAAGAGTTTAAAGTACCTTTTAGAGCAGAAGGACTTGAACATGAGACATAGGAGATGACTCCAATTGGTAAAGGATTATGATTATGGTTTTAGCTATCACCCCGACAAGGCTAATATGGTAGCAGATGCTCTGAGTTGTAAGACTCAATCACACTTAGGATACCTACTTACCGCAGAAGGGGATTTAATCCAAGATTTTGAAGGAATGAGCTTAGAGGCGGTTCAACCGCCGGAAACGATAATGGGTCGTTTCGCGACGTTAGTGACGACACCTGATTTGAGAGGATGGATAGTGAATGCGCAGAGGTGAGATGAAGCACTTGAGAAACTACATATAAGAATTATATTTGATAACCAAGGAAGTTACCGCGAAGCGGCTGATAACGCAATTATGTTCGAAGAGAGAATATGTGTTCCACATGATGAGGAATTAAAGAATGAAATTATGATTGAAGCTCATGATACTCCCTACACCGCTCACCCAGGAAGTACCAAGATGTACCGAGACCTGAAGAGGAATTTCTGGTGGGACGGTATGAAACGGGACGTAGCTTCATTTGTCGAGTAGTGTTTGTCTTGTCAACAAGTGAAAGCACTACACCAACAACCTTATGGGAAGTTACAGTTATTGACCATTACAGAATGGAAGTGGGAAGGAATAACGATGGATTTTGTGACTAGTTTGCCGAGGACCAAACGAGGAAATACTGATATATGGGTTATAGTAGACAGACTCACAAAATCAGCTCACTTTTTGCCTATCCCGATCACTTATGGATATGAGAAGTTAGCACAGTTATATGTGTAATATCCGCAATTTCGAATTTCAGTAATTTTCTTTTTTTCGGCGGAAGTTCGTTTTGACAACTCACACCTGACCGTTTCGTCATTCCGAGAATGATTAATTCTGCACTTTTTGTCATCCGAGTTCGTTTCGGTGTCGTTTTGTTGAGTTCCGTGTCCTTAATCGACTTTTTCACGTGGGAGTTCGACTTTGTAAAGTCACCATTAATTCTTGGAAACTCCAAAAATTCTGAATCTTTGCAACATTATAGAGAATCAAGTTAGCTTTCCAATGGTTCAAACGGTGAGTCAATCGGAGTCCATACGAAGGAGTTATGGTCGAAATAGCGAAGCGCACGGTGTGCCTTTTTGGTGTTGAAGGGGCTGTACCGTGCCGCGGCACACTCAGTCAGTGCCGCGGCACTAAGCTGATTCCTGGGCGTTTTGGTGGCCCCGGGCCGCGCACACTTGTCCTGTGCCGCGGCACACGGGCTTTTTCTCGCGTTTTTAGCAGATTTGCGAGGAGAAAAACTTCATTTCTTCTCCTCTCTTCTTCCTCCTTCATCTTAGGCGATTGTGGGCGATTCTTGGGCGATTTGAGTGCTCCAAAACTTGTAGAGATCATCTACCTCAAGTCTTGTTGTAGATTTTCGACCTCTACTTGAATCCTTCATCCAAATCAAGGTATATTTCTTGATTATCCTTCAAGTTGACTTTTTGGAGAAATTGTTCTTGATTTCGTTTCTAATCCGATTTTGATACATCGATTGGTGTAGTATGATGTTATTAATCATGTTCTATGGGTTGTATATCCATATATCAAGTTTGTTTAACTCGATCGACGATTCGAGTGTTCTTGGGAATTATTGAACATTTAGTGTTCGATTAAATGTCCCAATGAGTTTCCCTTCGATAGTTTGTTGGGATTTCCATTGATTTGGCCTTGATTCTCGTCGTAACCATGTGTTATTGTTACTTCCGGAGGTTTATAGGTGTCCGAGGATTCCGATGTTGAATTCCGTTTGGTGATTGATGATTCGTGTGGTGTTATTCTCGTAATACTCGTGGTGCTATCGCGTTCTTGATATTGTTCGGGGCTATTCGACCGCGTCCTATCCGTCGTCTCGTTGCGATTGTGATATCGAGGCAAGTACCTTGCCCATACTTTTCTCGTTTTATGGATATGATGATCGGTGGTCGTCTTGATGTGTTTGTTTGGTTATTTGAAATGAAGTTTCAAAGGATTTCGGTTTGGCCTCGTTAAAGGCTTTCTTTCAAAACGAGTATGATTTGTGAACGGTGTTTTGAGAATTGATTATGATTTGGTTATTTGAACGTTGAAGGATTTGATGATGATACTCCTATTGTTTAAAGTTATGGAATCGTGTATTCCGTATTTAATCTTGTTATTGTGTTTTGAAGAGTTTGATAATGGTGTCGAGTTAATGGCCATCTCTAGTGAGTATTCTTAATGAACTTACATTCTTAGCATATTAGTATTGCATGAGTAACATGTGTGTGTGTATGCTCACTACGGGTTAGATCCGACGGGGTCTCGGTAGGGGTCCACGGAGGTGTGGATCGACGAGCTTTGCTTTTAACCACTACGGGTTAGATCCGACGGGGTCTCGGTAGGGGTCCACGGAGGTGTGGATCGACGGTTAATTGTGGTGAACTTTACAAATGTGATTTGATATTGGCATTTCCGGAAATGAGCGCTTTTGAACGGTTTTCATGATTGCATGCATTGACTAAGTGTGTAAGAGGTAAGTTGTTCGTTTGGCCTACTTGGCTAGGATGGCACTAGAGTATTTTGTTGTTTGTTTTAAATCCTTTATTTGTGGATTTTGATGTTGGAAGACGAACCTTGTGGTCGTTCTTGTGTACTGTGAGTTGATGATATTTGGGGCTAAAATCCCAATGGTTTTATAAAAGTCGTTTCTGGATTTGGGGCTAAAATCCCAACGGTTTGGTAAATGTCATTTTCGGAAAGTAAACCTTTGGGCGGTGACCCCTTTTGTCTTGTGGATTTTGAAAAGTAGGATTTGATAATCCTAAATGGTTTTCTATTAAAACTCTCGATGGCATTCTAAACCGTCTTATAAATTATTTCCATTGATTTATGGTATTTCGATTTTTAAAGGTTTTCCCAAACCCTTGCCTCGAGAAGTACTTTTCGCTTCGTTTGGATCTTTGAGGATTCCTGGTTATTGTTATTCGTGGAATGTGAATTGTATGGCTCGTATTTGCACTTTGTATTTGCACTAGCAAAACAAAGGAGTTTTGCTAACCCCAGTATTCGGGGTGGATGTCTATTTTTGCATTCGGGTTTTGGAGCATAACACGTGGTCGGCACGAAGGATGATGAAAGATGAACGATACTAATCACACGAGGATCCGTTGATGTCGTATTGGTCTAGTTGTATTTTCTTTTCCGCCGCAGATCTTTTCCCCGTTGTACGGAGTTTATTGTATTTTGACCCCTGCGTGGGTATATGTTGTAATTGAGTTGTATATTTTTATTGAAAGACCAAATCGGTCTATCGAGTCATTTAGCCTTGAAGGCATTGTCGAGATGTTAAATGTTGTTACCACTGGTAGATCTTCGAGGAGAGGGTCTACGGCGTGTAATATCCCCGAGTGGATTGGGGTGTTACATAAATGGTATCGGAGCTTAGGTTGAGGAAACCTAGGCCGTCGGGTCAAGTCGTGTTGTTTGAGTCTTGTTTCGTCGGATTTTATCTGATCGAGTCGTGTCGCGACGTCGTTTGAGTTGTTGGTCGTGGTTAGTATCGTGGGGCGATCATCATCTTCGTGCGGCTTTGTGAATGTAAGTCTCCCTTCTTTGTGTTGTGCCTCGTGTGAAAGCTATTTTTATGATTATTTGTTAAGTGATGGAATCCTTATGTGGATTTTGATTTCACGATATGTATTTAATCGACTCTCATATTTGATTTATACGAGGAGTGTAAACTTGTGATGTCTTTTTTTATTGTTGTTTTTGTCCGCTTTGATGATTTTCGAATCGATTTGCACGTTTTACAAGTTCTCTTGTGGAAGCTTTGTGCTTATACACGTTCGACTTGCTCACTAGCCGGTGCGGTAGGGTCTTTAGAGGCCTCGAATGGGGCCATGGTTTTGTTCGAATGTGGTTATTTGACTCTAATATTTTATTCTTATGAGGAGTAGTGTTCTTTGGATTGTGCATGTTGATCGTATTTCTTTTATCCGCTACGTGAGTTCTTTTGTAATGACTTTCGGTATTTTACCGACCGAGTTTTATTTCAAAACCGATTCCCTTAACCGAGTTTTGGCATTATGGCCTTGATCATTTTGGCGAAATTCTTATGACGGTATTTAGCATTTTGTAAATGGCTTCGTGAGTTTTTTTCAAATATTACCGTCATCACCTTTTTGGCATTTTTCGTAAATGGTTTTTAGCACAGGGTTCCGCGGGACCCATGCGCTAGGATGTTCCGTGTGATTACTCGAAATTTTGGGCATTCTAGCCTTTTTGGCATCGTCCTTTTGACATTGAATTATTTTCAAAACTTGAGTATCTTAGAAATAAATTTGAGACATATTTTTTCAAATGAGTTATTTTCTTGTGGTACATCCAGTGCCACA